>CM028680.1:30728381-31928381 GCA_016760335.1 Gastrodia elata | reverse complement strand
TAATGAATTCTAAGTCTCCACAGTGTAGAATAATGCTAAAAGGATTCTGACTCCTAGCTTCTAGAATGATAATCAGTTAAAGTTGAAGATTTACTTAAAGATCCTAGATGGGATGATTGTATACACATGTTTAGCACATTTGCAACAAAGGTGATTCTTATCACTTAGTTTGATCGAGCCACCTAACGAAGCGGTATTCGATAGGAGGCATCGCCCGTTGGCGATATGTATCTCAAGCTAAATTATTAAGACGCCCTACTCACAATCACACTTAGAATCTTAAATACGGTGAGTCTAATCACTTAGTTCGTTTGAGCCACACCTATTGAAGTGGTCTTTGCTAGGAGGCATCTCCCATTGGCGATTTGTTTTTCAATCAAACTAAGGATTGAGTACATGTTTAATACACTCTTAGTCTTGAGAGATTTACTTTAACGGGACTGTATTCATCTAATCCCTTAAGATAGCACCTGCTCATAAGTTCACATTGGAGTAAATCAACTAATCCTAAATACTATCGAAGAAAACTAGTACTATAGGTATACCATACTACACCAACCAATAATCTGGGTTCACACAACTCTATTTAATTAACAAGGATTTATCAAGACAATAAATTCTTATACTAAATAGGTAAGTCCTATACAAGGCTCCAAGAATAATGTGATCAAGTATCACTCAATATAGATTTTATCTCAAGGAAAGCTGTCATTCTAATATCTTAGGTGATTCCTACTACAAGGGGTTAAGATCAACTTCTAAAATTAAGGGATCATCTAAGCTTCTACCTCAATGAGTTATGAAAAGTCCTCCTACCTCAATGTATATTCAATTTTAGGTCTTTAAAATATTTTAGAAATGATCCTGTGTTGAAATACTTAAGATCTCACACTCTTAACTCTAATGCTAACACTCTAGGTTTTACTTATCATTTAAGATTTAGGATGATCAGATAAGATGATTAAATTATCTGATCATAGATTATTTTGAGATTATGGAATTTAAATCAAGGATGTTAATAGAGTTAGTTCACTTGTTCAATCAATATGGTTTTATTAATCTTATTATGTTAATAGTCTTATTTAGGAGAAAATCAAGGATCTAAAATTCAGATTCAGATTAAGCAATCTCATAGATTTATTATTAACCTTAATAAGTTTAATCCAAATATTTAGGATCAATATCAAATCAGATGCATTATTATAATAATGTCAATTACATTATCTTATAATCATGTCCATTTAATTAAGATTTAAGAGTTTGGATCTTAATTAAGCAGGTTAGGGTTTAACCCCTACTACTCATGTCCAATTAAGATCAAGTGTTTATTTATAGATCAAATGTTATATTAGTGAATTATGTATATATTATTGGTGGCAATCTTAGACCTAAATCAAGTCTTAATAGCTTGATCAAAGTCTTAAGACTTCTTAAGTTAATTAAGATGATTAAGCTCTCCTATTTTTAGGATTATTCAAGTTATATATTATGAATTAGCATACATTGTTTCCATACATTTATCTTACTGTTACGAAGCATATTAACAAAAAAATGTATACAAAAAAAAAATAGAAAGTAATTAGTGCTAATCAAATCCTAAATCCATTCAAAAGGATTAGCGCCAAACTACAAATCTAGCCATCAAAATTCTATACAAATTGGCACATAAGTTCTATTTAATTATACAAATAATCAGAGACTAAGTTTGCTAAGATCCCATGCCTACAAATTCTAATTTTCACAAATCATGGTTTAACAAGATTAGGGCATAAATTGAAATACAGAGATCAAGAAAATAAATCACTTAGCACATTCATTCTACTTTGTATAAGGAGACTAATGGCACCCTAAACATGCAATTTGGTTAAGTATAATACTAATTCACCCTAATCAAGATCTAAAATAATTAGGCAATAATAGAAAATCTAACCATTAGATGTTCAATATTTTCTTATATTCAGATCCCTGGTGATTTTCTGATCAATTTCATATATGATATTATAGGGTTTGGACCAGTGGATTAAAAGTTATTCAATTAATACATTCTATATTTTTCTAATTAAACATTTCCTATGATTTTATTAATTGGATTATTTTCCTTAAGGAATATAAATCCAATTAATCAGATTTAAATTAAAATGGGTTCGGCCCATTATCAAAAGGTGCGGGTCGGCCGGGGCCCGAAGACCCGGGACTGTCGCACCGTGCGGGTCACGGGTCGGCCCGACCCGCACAGCGCTTTGTCCCGATGGAAGGATCCGATTAGGGGAACCCTAATCGGCCAATTCCAGTGCATACCGACCATGGCACGTCTAACCAATGATCGATACAAGCTCACCACAGTTAAGCACACCGAACAGGACCCGAAGCCCTCTCTGGGACAGCCCGGATCGGCCGAACCGTACTTACCTGAGGCCTCCTTTAATGGAGCTACTGTGGGGAGATAATTCTCCCCATAGAAGCCATGCCAGACCCAGGGCTCAATCCCTAAACTTTTAGGGAGGTGAGACGGATTGAAGCCCCCTAGTTGGAGGGCCTGAGGTGGGCTGGAATGCCAGGACCTTACTCACCCGAGGCATTCCTTAAGGGACTTAGCCCGATCGATCGATTTGACTGATCGGGGCTAGCTTAGGACTCAGTTATGATACCAGTGAGTTTGAAACTATAATACGCATCCATACGCATCAAAAAAAGTAAGTTCCAAGCCTCATTGGATCGAAACCAGCAAATGGGATACCTGGTTTCTCGGTTGAGCTCAGCACGGCTGGTAGAAGGTTTGGCTGACCTTAGCTGAGCTTCCAGGCACTGCAAAGGATCTTGAACTTCAGAAGAGCCTACTATCAATAGTTCAAGAGCTCCAGGAATCACCTATGCAAGCTCGAGTGATCGGTAATGGCGGAAGTTGCAGAGAGCTCAATTGATCAGCAATGATCAAATGGAGCAATGCTCGGGCTATTTATAGCCTTGGCAGAGGATTGGGAAGCTTCTGGAGAGTTGGCTCAGGCTGGTAAAGACCTAAGAGATTGGGTCATGGCTGAGCTCTCAAATTTCCTATTCGAGCTAGATGCATGAGTGGGGGACAAGTTCGGCAGCTGGTAATACGGGAATTTTCTCTATCGGGTGTGCGAGCGAGAGGAAGACGAAGGTCCACAGTGGCGGGACCTTCAGATGTCATCCAATCTATAGGCGCTATGGCTGGGATTGCTCGGATCCTAACAGACGATTGCGGGAGTGATCCTGGCCATAGGATCCACGGGTTCATCTAACGGTGGATCCGCTATCCCGCGAAATTAAATTCGGACCGTGAGATCTAAGGGTCCGACGGTGAGATCAGCGTAACTTCGTTGTTACGTGACCCAGACTCCACAGCGGATCGCCTGTGGTACACCCAGCGGATCGCCTGCGATACACCCAGCGGATCGCCTGCGGTACACCCAGCGGATCCCGGCTGTTAAATTAGTTTAAAGGTATATTTGCAATTTAGAAAAGTTAGGAACCCTTTTATGCAATTAGACCATTTTAATTAAATGTGAATTATGGCCTACATGATTTCCAAATTACACCAAACTTTCACCCCTAGCCAATTTGGGGGTGAGGAATTCAAAAATGCAAACAGATATTAACTCTGAGATCAAAATATTTTAAGTCCAATCTAGGGTATCTAGACTTATCAAAATATTATTTGAACTTAGAGAAGTCCAATGGACTTCAAATTTTCAGGATAGACTCAATTTAGTGTTCTATAAGCAATGGTATTAAAGTTAATGAGTAATTAAGCTATATTTTAATAGGGTAACAACTTAGGATTGTTACAAGCACATTGTAGCGCCTGGCTCTCTAAAGCTTAGCCGCTATTATGCACTATAGCGCATATATCTCAGAATTTTAACTGTTACGGTGCACTATAGCACCTGTCTCTCAAGAATTTGTCCACTATGATGCAATGTAGCTCCTTGCTCTCAAAAACAATGGCTCAATGGTGCGCTGTGGTGCACTACAGCACTATCTTCATTCAATTTTCCTTTCCATGTCAAATTGAGCTCTACTTTTCTGAAATGCCACAAAATAAACTCAAAGTACAACAAATACTAAGAAAAGCATAAATTTCATTACAAAATCCCTATTTTTATTGGGTTCATCACTAAGCTGGTTGTTGAGCTCAATTGAGCTCGAATAATCTCAATTATGGCTCGATAGTCTCAGGTTTATACAGTAATGTATAGTCCCTGAGCTCTTATAGACTCCCAGCAATTCAGCCCTCCTCCTTTTATGTTTATATGTTCCTTGAGCTAGCTCAATTGCACTACAGCACCATCTTTATTCAAATTTCCTTTCCATTTCATCTTGAGCCCTTTTTTCTTGAAATGTTACAAAAACAAACTCAAAGTACAAATACTAAGTAAACCATAAATTTAAATACAAAATTCCATTTTTTATTGGTTTTATCACTAAGCTAGTTGTTGAGCTCAATTGAACTCAAATGATCTCAATTGAGGCTCTATAGTCTCAGGCTTACACAATAATGTGTAGTGCCTAAACTTTTATAGACTCTCGATGGTCCAGCCCTCTCCATTGATTTTATATGTTATTTAAGCTGGTCTCAACCAAAGGAACATGCCATGATCTTATTCAGACCAATTGGTTCATTGTGTGGGAGTACTGTCCATCAATAGTATAGAATAAAGGATAAGATGCTTTAAGAAATATTATTTAGGGTTTTTGTGCTCAATAAAATGCTTTAGATCCTAGGAACATTTGAATATATTATTTTTATTTTGAGATGGAGTGTGCTTCAAGAATTTATGGCTCTTTGAAGCACTAAATCTCGAGTTCCGCCTCTCGCAGTCGAGATGATGGTCCACAGTGTCTGGTAGGTCGGCCTAAAAACACGCACACTGCACATCAGATATTTGCTGGCTTGTCAAGGCCCACGGCCCAACCTGCCTGATTCTATGGTTAACCATTCAATACAATATTCTATAAGAATAATCTCTTTTTAATAATTAAGAAAGTTACGAAAAACTAATTCTTATTAAATTAATAAAATAAAATGATAAATCCAAATCTAAATATAGTGAAATTATATATCAAAATGATTAGATAAATGAGTAGAACAATATTATGATATTAAATTTTAGTTTTGATAATTAATTTTAATAATGATATTTCTAATTACCATTAAGGGTAATTAACACTCATTTAAGTCTATAGACCACCAAATTTAATAGACATGTTGTTGGATTCCCATAGCATAATGAAGATTAATATACTTTTATTTTATTGATTTTCCATCAAAATAAAAATGTCACTTTTAAGACCTTAGAAAATTATCATTAGACACAATCTCAACTAGAAACCTCCTTTACATCCTTAGTTAGTTTAGGACACTTAACTAGACATTAATATATTATTAATAAAGTATTAGATTTTAGCATTGATAATTTAATACCTTACCTTGAGGCTTAAGTAGGCTAGCCCAAAATTAAGTTAGTATAGATCTCATGCTTCTGAGAATCAAAGTAAAGGTGCTAAAGAAAGAAAAAGAACTCAATTTGATAGGAAATGGATAATTAATTTGATAATAAGACATATATATGAGCTAGTCAAGAACTTAGGAGTTTCATAGAATAAGTGATTGAAAAGCTATGTTTAGACTTAATAGGTTTGATAGACTACTTAAGATAGTATTTAATAATTAGTAATGATAGGGCTTACTTGAGAGACTTAGATGACTTTAGTATTTAGATTTTATAATAGGAGTATAAGTCAGATTTTAGAATTATTCACCACTTTTATTACTAAATCATTATTATATTAAAATCATTATTTTCAAAATTATATATTTAATAGTATCTCAATTGGTTAAGACATTTAGTTAATATCATAAGTCAATTGGGGGCTTAATTAGCCCCAATCATTAACATTAAATAATTAATATAATAACAAAAGATATTATAAAATTTATAAATAAAAATGATATTCCTTGTATTGTAGCAACAAATTGAGCCTAAAAGTCCTTGTACATATATTCAGATATTTATGCATAAATAAAATAAAAAATAAAATAAATAAGGGGTTTCACTCTGGGTGGATCAGTTTGTACAATCATTATTAAGTTAGGGCAAGCAATGGAGAGATCAAGAGACTACATATATTCTTAAAGGAGAGTATGCAATGCAATTATACAAAAGACCCTGCTAGTACATATATTTGTTCTTTTAAAATTTCCATATATTAGTCATTTCCTTACTTTCAATAATTTTCCTTTAATACATTTTTACATTGCTATAATCTATCATAAATTAGATGTGATATCCCAGAATAATAAAAATTAACAATCCTAAAATGTACTTAGACTTAATAAGTCTAACCAAATATATTCTTTTAATGGTTATGTCCTAGTTTATTAAAAACCAAATATGGTATATTAGAAGCTTGGGGGAGATCTAGACGGTGAACTTGAGGTAGAGCCTGAGCAGCAGAAGCAAATTTGAAGATTTTAGTATTTTTAGTATTCCCGTAATGATGAGTGTCATTTCAACTAAACAGTTTGTATAACTTAAATAATCTGAATATTTTTAGTTTCTTTTCTATGATGAATAATTTATTTATTTTTCTAGATGGTTAGAATGATAGTTATGTATATGTTATGATTTACTTTTATGCATTTATTTTCCCATCTCTTAGATTTTTGGCCTAAAGTAGTACTTAATATTGGGTTAGTTTCTACTAATCTATTATTAAGTATTACAATAATGCTTAGTATTAGAATAGATTATAATCAGCACTGAATCATTATACATATAATATATTTGTACCATATATCCAAATGCAGATAGAGACCTCGGCACCTAGGCACCCCACATGAAGGAGACCTGGGCACCTCGGCGCATCCAAGCGCCCATATTGTAGAGGCCTTGGTGCTCAAGCACCCATATTGAAGAGACCTAAGCACTCATGTGCCTATCAAAGTATAACCCTGAATGCTCATTCTACCAAAGAACTTGAAAGATTAGAGCATGACAGAGTGATAGGCACCCAAGTGTTCCCAATCGCCTGGCAGTTCCAGCCCGAAAAGAGATGTATTCTCTCAAATTCAAGAGGTGGCTTTGGGAAATTTAAACATATTTTAGCCACCTTTTGGGGAGGATGAATTAGACACAAAGGGAGAACAAATTAAGGAAAAGAACCATATGGAGTCACTAAGAGAAGAGAAGAAGGACACATAGAAAGATTTGGGATTGCTTGGAGAGCTATTTAGATGTTGCACTATCAATGTCTTCCCACGTCCTATTGTTGAACCTCGAACCCTTAAATAAATGGATTTTGTGAGTTGTATCTTCTCTTATTGTGTATTCCCCTTGTGATTAAGCTAGATTTATGGGGTAGCAAAATCATTACACTATTATTGGACATTATCTTGCATGATTTAACTATTATATGGATTGAAATATCTAGATAATGTTATATATAATCTCTTGGTTCATGTATTATCTTTATTTTCATGTGTGCACTAATTCATGCCTAGAATGCTAGAATTCTAGAGTTATGGTTTTATACTGCATGTAATTTTCTATCCTTGTTTATTGAGCGCTAGAAGGAAATCCTCTCTTAAACATAAGGCTAAGTTTTGTAAGGGAATGATAGAGTAGAGACATCTATGCAACAATCCCTTAATAAACAAGAACATTTGGTTGCATAATTGAATGTTGAATTTTTATGTGCACTAGGTAGGGTTTTATCAAACCATGATTAAATTTCACATTTAAAAATATTAAGATCTGAAGCCATGGGGTCTCATAAGAAGATCAGCTAAAGATGATCTTAGGGTTTTGATTGGTGTGCAGTCCATGAGGATGAGACATCACTAATGAACTAATAGCACCTCTTCCCAATGAGATCCTTAGAAATTATCTTAGCAAATCACTAAACTTTGTGTTCAGTGTGAAATGAATTTATGAACCCAAGAAAATTTAGTTTAATCATTCCTATTATTCTACTAATTATATTTCTCATTATTAACTACTAGATTTTTAACTTTGCACTTAGTATAATGCAGGTAAAAATTACTCATATGATCATCTGAACATTAATGATTAACATTGGAAACCCTAGATTCAATCCTTGATGATGATATCTGGAAGTCTAGTTTATATATTACATATAACCACATATACTTGCGTGAGCAAGTAGGCATTACTTTTAGTAAAACACTGTCAAATATTATAACAACCTAAGGATTTACTAGGTTGATTATATCTAAACCTGAACAAATTTAAATAATAATTAGGAACCTAATTTAAGTCAAATAATACTATTTTTAGATAGCGTGCAGTGAGGGAATCATACTGCAATAGTTTGAGTGCGATTAGGATCCCAGATTGTCCTAAATTCATTTTTAAAGTTTTTACTTCTAAAATTTTTAGAAACTAAAATATACATCATAATTTAGAAATTTTTGCAATTTTAGTTCAAGCATCAAATGAGGACATTGTTTCAAGTTTCGACAATTTTCAAGTGCCGAATTTTCGTAATAAAATCTCTAAGTTTGTACATATAAAAATTAATATAAAAAAAATGTTAGTCCAAATTCAATAATTTTAGATGTGTGTGTTCGTCTTATCAAGACAATCTACTGTGATAAGTTTTATAATATTTGGAGTTCAATCGGTGATCGATCAAAGCTTAGAAATTTGGGTGATTTGTAGCTGCTTGATCGTAATCTAAGGTTCTTAAAGAATTGATGTTGCTTATAAATTTACCTCCTCAGTCTCTGCCCTAAGCCTTATTTCTCTCGATTCCTTTGGCTAAAATCATTGAAGATGTGTGCTCTCTCCTCCATTTAACATGCAAATGTCAAATGCCTACCCCTTCTTCGACGGTCGTTGATTCTCCTTTATCATCCCTTGACAAAGGCACTCACCTCTTCTCCTTCTCTTTGGCATAAGCAAGTGCTCATTGGTCCTTGCTGAGTTCACTAATCTTCCCTCCTTTATTCAGCATAGCAAGAGCTCCATCCTTTTTCTTTCTAGTCGTATCTTTCTCCCTCCATGGCTGAGATACCCTTCCAGTGCTCTCCACTTCTTCATTGCATCGTCTAGCTCCTCTCCATTACATCGCCAAAATCAACATTACTCCACCTTGCTGAACTCCTCCTTGCCCGAGGGCATTAACTCTCCTCCTTGCGAATTTTTTGATCGATGCCGGTGAGGTACTAATCCACTCTAAATCTAAATCCTATGGGTTTGATCCTTAATAGTAATTGGTATAAAATGAATGCTTGTGTTGTTATATAATAGGTATCATAAGGTTAGTTATTTATTAGCAATATTGATGTAAAGCTCTTTGCACATGTTATGTCCACTTCATGAATGGTTCAAGATAGGCTAGGCATCATTAATGATATCGTTCATTAAAAGCTTGAGTTACCTTTAGTAATGCAATTAATTCAATTTCAGTAAAAATGTAGGATTCCTTAATTGCTTGAGGATAATTTCATTGATTGCTTATATAAACAATATTTATTGGTTCTATAAAGATGTTTGTTATTATCCTTGTAGATCCATATGCATGCAGCCCTCCTTGTAGTGGTTAATCAATCATGTAGTAATGGCTTATGTGGATAGTATGCTTGCATGTTATTTAGGGTAATTAATTAAATGGCTTATGCAAGCTAAGTTATCATCTTTAAATTTCTATATGATTTATAGCTTTAATTATTGAAAACTAGAGGAATTCAAGTTATCTTTATGTCATACTATTTAGTTATTAAGAAGATGCAAATACTTATATTACTTTGTATGAGACCTAATAATAATGTCTTAACTGAAAGCTCATGAAGTAACATTTGTTGATCTTTGATGTTGTGTAGTGTTGTTCGTGGGTTCATCTCAATCAATTAAAAGGAATCATTTTATGTATGCTTCCATCAATTTTCCATAAAAATGATTATTATCACTCTTATCAAGCCATTAGATATTATCCTATAGATCCCTCTCTAGCATGCTATAATTTAACCTTCTATCTTTAGTTATTGAGAATGAATTGGAAAAAGTTTTTATTTATCTAAAGTAGGCAACACTTATCAAATTAATTATCATTTAGTTATATTTTTCTGAAATATTAAAATTGATGTGAATGTTGCATCATTTTAAATAAGCATCAACTTGCAAGTTCAAAGTGCATGTGCAAGGTATGCTAAGTACTTAGAACTTTTATTGAGCTCTGATTGAATTAAATCATATTATTTTTAATCTCTATGTATAGTGTGCACATCACTTGCATAGATCTTAGTACCGTTAGTGAGTATTAATTACTTATAATCCCATTGTTATGATGTAGGCTTTATTTTGCAAATGCAAGGAGGAAATATTACTAAATAAATTTGTATGGAAATAGTAGTATCCTAATAATAGATGTAAATTTACTAAATATTAAATAGTAAAAGTTCGTAATCAATAAGTATTTTCATTGATCCACTCTTACACATAAACAAGAACACTTAATGAAAAGTTAATACATAATTCAAAATTTTAGGTTTAAGGTGTCAATAGACCCCCCCACCTTAAACCATATAGAAACCATAGAGTAATGTTCTAACCTAATACAACATCTTGTAAATCAAATGAAATCTAGGGTAAAGTTTCTTAGATCCTTGAGAGTTTAGATACTCTTAGATCATAATAATAAGATCCAAAGTTTAATTAGAACCATAAGGATCTTAGTATAAGCTGAATTAGAATATGGAAACTTGATATTTAGAAGTTAGGTTTTATCATGAGAGAATGAAGTGTATACGTATGACCTTTGAGATATCAGTAGAATTAGCTTTCTAACACCTACAAAATTGTAAAAGTGTTTGCCTCTTATCTTTATGTACAGAGGTAAGTGCAGTTTTATAAAGGGTGAGAATCCATATTCTAGCTTTTCCTTGAAATGTAGGAATTGGTTGCTTCATCTAGTAGGATGTTGTAAAGCGTCATATTTCTTATTCTTATGCACGGGTATTAGTACAGTTGATTTCAAGACAAACAACCCAATTACTTAGCATGTCATGAGTTAGGATTCAAACATCTTAGTTGGGAGAATAAACTACTAAAATATTTTGTCTCTTATCTTTGTGCACGAGGATAAGTGTAGTTAAGCAATCTAAATATCCATTTATCTTTTTTTTATGACATTGAGTATATATGTATGCAAATCTAAACTTATGATAAAATAGGAATTAGATTAACCAGTAAGATGAAATTAAGATTGTATTTAGATTGAAAAGTAGTTTTTTAGGTTAAGACAATATTGGGTCTTAACATCAAAATTGAATTATGTAGATAAGATCAGGTAAATAGAAAATAAGAGGACACAGTTAGCTATGCGATTCAGTGTACAACTTAGGATCTATTAGTGGCACGATTTAGTGCACAACCAAGGATCTATTAGTGATGCAATTCCTGTGTGCAATTCAGGCACACATGAAGTGTATAAATGCGACATATATGTTTTAGTTATATGTTTCATTCGTGGTATATTATTTCAGTAGTATTATATTTTAGTTTACAGATTTATTTTTAGCAGTTTTTATTTGTAGTCTTTTATTCTTTTTTTAATACTGTACAATTCTAGTTTACAGTTTTATTTTTAGTACCTTTAATTAATAGTTACAACTTAAATTTCAATTTTATACAGCTTTAGTCATGCAGATTTATATGCATTTTTTATGGTTTTATTTTTTTATTATGTAGTAATGATATCCTAAAATGCTAACCATTTATGTATATTAAAGTGCACTTAGACTTTAAGAATTTAACAAAATTTATATATTTATTTGTAGTGTCGTGTCATATATGTACATATGGAACATCAGAAGTATAGTTCAGACCCAGTATTCAAGGACTAGAAGCATGAAGAATGATAGATTAAAAATATGTAAATAGAGAGGAGTTGCATTTTATTTTCTTTTTATCCATGTGTTAAAATGAATGTATTAAATGTATCTTTTTCTCCTTTTTCTAAAATTATGTGTTGTATATGAATGTAAAATGTGGAATATATCTAGATGATTTTCTTTTATACACTACTATACTTAATATTCCTAACAAGATATTGCTATCAGATAGTTAACACTCTAATGTCGGTTTGGCTTGGTTAACTCAACAATGGGGTGTTATAAAGAAGGTTGGGAAGAAGTTAGCTAGTATCAGGTGTCCTGTTACAAGATATCTAAATGGACACCCACTTGCTTGAAGATGAAGCCAAACAATGGTGGAAAAATAAACAAAGCGGTAAGTTTACTATAACATAAATTGAAATCATTCTGCATGAAGCGTTCATGAAGATTTTCAGGGAGGAGTACACTCCTTCATCTACTCAAACTATCTTGGAAGATGATTTTATAAAATTGACTTAGGGCTAAAAACATTTTTACCTATGAAATGGAGTTCCAAAGATTATAAAGATTCCCCCCTAATTTGGTTCTCATAAAAATTGCTCTTTGTAGCCACTTCTTATAAGGCTTCAAAACTTTATCAAAGAGTGTCTGATACCTTTCAAACACAATAGTTTCTCAAAATAACATGACAGAGCATGATTAAAGGAACATCACTATCTACAAGTACAAAAGGAATAAGACAAGAGGCCCCTACCAATACTAACATATTTAAGAGGCCTAAATCGCAGTCAGCTCGAGTATTTTAGCTAGCCTCTAAGCCTCATCAGTATCAAGTAAGAGAATGTCGAAAGCCATACCCTTATGGTCACTGCTACCACCTAAAGGACTTATGTTATACATGTGGATGAATGAGGCATAAGTATTCAAAGGTCTAAGGGTAAGTGCCCAAGGTTTTATTTTGGTATGAAGATTGAGTAAAGACTCATTTAGATATTGGTTAGGGCTTGTACTAATGAAGGAAACCCAATTTTTGGAATAGGCATTCTCATTTTCAATTTTCATTTTTTTCTCAAGAGAAGTCGAATCTCATTAAAGAAAGTGATGAATTATAAACTTTTAACCTATTAAAAATTTTAATTTAAGAAATATAGACCACAAATGAAAAAAATTTAAAATAATTTTCTTAAAAAGGGTATCACCCTAGGGTTTCAAGGGTTCTCCCCTTTGGGTTCTGTTGTTTCGTCTGTTTGAGCCTCCATTGGGTCGCCTCCGCAGCCACTCTTGACTTCCTCTGCAGGTACTCTGGGTAATCCACCCCACCTTCAACATGGAAAGTTTATCCCTTTCCTCTGGTGCATCTTGAAAATATTTATTTACATCAATGAAAAGTGAGGCCGAGGCTTTTAATATTTCATGCATCCCTCCTTCTGATGGCATCATTATCATAGAAGAAGGGTTATTAGAAAGAGAAAAGTTATGGATTATGATAAATCCAATATTTATAGCAAAATAAAGGATTAAAAACATTCAAAACAACACTTGAACAAGCATACTTTGATTAGAATCTTATCATTTCCAGGTAAAAATAGGAGAAGAGGCAATTCTAGAGAAGAAAAAGAATTTCTAGAAGAAAACTATTGTGGTGCGCCACAGCAGGCCATGACGGTCTGCTAAATAAAGTTCACCTGGAGCATACCTGCAAGCCTGGAAGTAGAATCGCTGCAGCGTGCCACGGCGTCATTTCTCGGAGAAATATTTAAACATTGGATGAACTAATTGAACAGTGCCAAATACGCATTTTTGAACTTTTAACCACTGCAGCGCGTTCCCAGCACGCCACTGCGTGCTCCCATGGGGCTCCCAGGGCACCACTGTGCGCTCCTAGGGAGCCACCGTGCGCTCCCAGCGTGCCACTGCGCGCTCTCAGTGCTCCACTGAGCTCTCCAAGCGCTGCTATGCCTTATGAAAATTTACGCAAACCTGGGACAAAATCTACTCTAGCCCGCCTCAGCGCGCCACGGTGGCATTTCAGATTATTTATATAAACCTTATATGAATTAATTGAACAATGGCAATTCCACATTTTTGAAACTCAAACTGCCATAGCGCGTCATAAACGAATACCAAATCAATTCGACTCGCCACAGTGCGCTGTAGCGGAACAGTGTTTCGAACAAGGCTGCCACAACGCACTACGGTGGATCCCCAGTAAACAGCATGTCTGGAGCCTTGAACAACAAAATTAAATGCAATCGTTGCACCGCGCCACAGCGCCCGACACAATTTTTCCCAGGTAAAGGCATTAATAACAATATAGGAAAGTCAGAAAAATTATATCTTTGGCCTTCCCCAGCCGTTTGGAACTTGCAAAAGCAATAAATCCTACTGTATACAAGAAGAATAAAGGAATAATATTAAATGTCTTTACATAAATTCAAGGAAGAGGAAGGGTTAGATAGAATTTATGCTCAAGGCTGAAGGAATCCCTACATAAATAGCATTTTGAAATTAAAAGAGGGTTCCCAATTTCAACATTCAAAAGACCTAAAAAGGGAGGCTGCACGAGGAGAAAAGAAGAGAAATCTTCAAGGAGCAAGAGGTGAACTGTGAAGAATAGAGAGAAGAAGGCAGCAAAGGAAAGACAGAGAATTCAAGTAGAAGTAAATGAGGAAGATCGAGAGAACTCTATAAAACCTCTAAGTATTTCCTAGTATTATCCGTGAACTTACAATTATTTTTTTTCCGCTGTAAACTGATATTAAGGCTTACTTTTTTTTGCATGTGTGCTTTGATTTATTCTTTAATGGAGAGCTAAATCTCTTTGAAGAGGGTTGGGAAGTAATTGTAAGAAAATGTAAGGCTGTAATGGTGTTGGAATGGATTTATTTTAATGAATAAAATTAATTTCTACCTTATAAAGTAAAAGTAGAGATTTTCACACCACTTAGTGATAAAATTAGGCTATGATGTTCAATTGGGCTCAAAAGTATATACCCTTAGCTTGTAGGTTCAAATTGTTAAAATTCACTATTTGGTCCCTCTTAATGCACTGATTTAGAGCTATAGATGTCCCTTTGACTATTATTAAATTTATCAATAGCATATGCGCTAACTGTAGGTTCACAAGGAAAATTTGAATAAAATACATATTCTCTCTTGGGATTCTATGGAATCTCCAAAAAAGAAAGGTGGGATAGGACTCACCAGCCCAAATAAGTTGCTTGTTAGTTGAAAATTAAATCTTTGTAGGCACTACATTTGCAACACCTCTCTTTAACAGAGTGGTGGAAGGCTCATCGATTAGAGCATCTATGCTAGCATTAGGGGTGATTATTTATAATATATGGAATGAACGTAATAGTCTCTTTTTTAAGCATAAATTTAACTGTTATGCAACAATTGTCTGTCATATTAAAAGCATAATTTCTGCTATCGAATCTAATTGGAAGAGGCAGGGTGAGGCTTTAGGTTGCCATCACATTTAATTGAAAGAGGCAAGATTTTAAGGCTTTCCCCTTCAGAATGTTATTGCATTATTACTTTCTGTTTGATTGAGGCTTTTTTTTTTCTGCATCTCCACGTCTTCTCTCTTTATTGGCAAAAGTTTCAAATATTTTTCATTAAGGCTAGGTTTCCCCATTCTATTATTGGAAGGATATTACAAGTTTGTTATATCATACTATGTCCACTGCGCATCCTTTTTCAATGGATTTTCTTGATTTTGGGTGCTTCATTAATAAAAGTTAGCATCAATATGGTTTAACCGGTTGCTATTTTGGTATTTGATGTTCTTATGAGCTATTTAATACTTTCAATGGTTTTTTCCATTGCTTTGGATCTCACATGCATATTTTACCAAACTTATGAAGAGTTCAATAATTCATTTATTTATGTAAGTTCATATTTTGCTGGCTTTTCTATTAGGTATCGTTTGGTCTTATATTACTTTTTATTAGTGGGCTTTTTATTACATACTTAGATGGGTTTGGGTTTTACATTTTGTCAGTTCTTCAATTTTATATTGCTGGCTTAGATGTATATCGACTCAATCTCTTTGGCTTGCTGGGAGGATGATTACATGTATTCATTTCTTATTTACTTATTGCCTTGATTTGATTTGGGGCAAGGAAAGATCATGATGTTACATTGTATGGCCTAGAAATACTATCTCTCTTGGGCTTAGCCGTTTGGATGACAAGATCCCCATATGGTCAAGGGTCCTAATTAGCTTCTTCAAAAGTGCTGAATCTAGACCTTTTTTCTTTTATCATTTTTACTTTTGCTTTGTCTTTGATTTTGCATTAAATTTTGTTATATAGACATACTTTGGTTGAGCTTGTAACTGTACTTTCTTACATTAAGACATCAAACTAAGTACACTTCCAAAAAAATATATAAAAGATAAACGAAATGCGTATATCTTGATAATTTTTATTATAATTCTCTCCATTTCCTCTTTTTTCTCATAAAATTTAAGTGTTTTTCTCTAATGTTGATGCTAATGCACAGAAAGTTTAGATTAAATATTTGAGTTTTTATTACACTTTTAGGGTTGGCTTTGAGTCGAGTTCGAGTTGAGTTAGCCCAGACTCAAACTTGTTCGAGTTCGAGTTCTGCTTGAGTTTGAGCAATTTTGTGTCATTTTAAGTATGAGTCGAACTCGACTCGAAAATTTTCGAGTCGAGCCAAAATGTCTCGAGTTGAGTCGAATTCAAATTTCATATACACTTCTAAGTTATATCTACTCATTGATTTAATAAAATGATATAAATAGTTATAATTTTATAATTAGTATATTGCATGTTTAAAATTTGTAATATAATTTAAGAAGTATAATATTTCTTAAAAAAGTATTAAAATAAATTACTAAAAAATGTTGCTACCAAACAATACATGAAAAGCCTTAATTGAAGCTGTTCATAGAAAAATGCGCTACTCCTTCGGATGGCATGTGAGCGCCAGGCTTTGGGACCTTCCTGCCCCCTCTCACTCCGGACACAGCATTATTTCCATGCCCTATAATCTTTTTTTCAATATTAAAACAATTTCTGTTTCTTTTCTGTGGAGTGAAATCTAGCTAATAGCAGCCTCTCTATCCTCTTATGACTGCTAGACTGTTCCTCATCTTTCTTTTTTCACCTAATGCAACTTTTTCTTTTGGGAATCCATTTTGAGACTTGACATGTGGAACTGATTACAGGCCTATCTGGAAAGGTCGTGTCTTTTATATTGCCTGCCATTCTTCGTAGCCCCAATCACCCTTCTCTCCCGAAGCATTCGGTGGCCCATCCGTCTTGGTCACTTATGTAGTAAACAAGGGGTGTTCTTGGCTTAAGATTTTCTTTACAGTTGTTTACTTGAGTTTTTTTTGTTCTTCCCAATGCGTTACTTTAATTTGAGTCTTTGTTGCCTCTTTCCTCTTCTGTTGTAGCTCAGATTGTGATTTTGGAAGATATTACACTCTCGGGAGGTCTTTAATGTTCCAGCTTTCTTTCCATCTTTCATATTAGAGGGGCGTTTACACCTTCTGTAGAATTTTGTTAAAATTTGTTTCAAATGCTCTATGAGTGTAAAGATTAGGGGGATTAAGTGCTTCACCTACCCAAGGATGCATTTTGGTGTTGTATATTCTGGTCACGTTATTTATTTTGTTAAATTTATTCCTACTTTCCCTAGGATTCTTCAAAGGATGCAACTTCTGACTTGAGTTATTTGAGAATTTAATTTCACCATTTACCTTCTACTTCTGTTATAAATACCAAACTGTTGTTTAGCCGTTTGATGCCTTGTTTTAAACTTTTGTACCTTGGGATATTGTCAAATGGTGTTAAAGGAAGGGAAATCATCTCAAGGCATAGAAACCGGGACTTGCAGGCATTCAGCTGCTAATGAGAGTGATGAAACTCCCTGCTTTTCAGATTCTGGAAATGAGCATTGGCATTCACCGTATGATGAACCCAATTCAGTACATGAATACAGGCTTTCTATTGAGTCTAGTCATGAGATTTCTGGAGTTCAAGAGCCTGGCAGAAACTCCTGCCTTTCTGATTGTTCAGTTGAAGTTGATTTGGAGTGTGGAGTGCCAGAGATCAAGACAAAACTGGAAAAAAATGATAAGGATTGCAGGATTTGTCATCTGAATTTGGAGAGTCATGCCCAGGAATCTGGTATCCCAATTGTTTTAGGTTGTTCCTGCAAGGATGATTTGGCTGCTGCTCACAAGCAATGTGCGGAGACATGGTTTAAAATCAAAGGAAACAAGTATGATCACTGTTTTTGGTTAATTCTTCTTCTAGTTCCAATTTTTAAGTTATTTTTTGGGTTTCTATATTGATCTTTTAAAGTACATTGTCTGATATCATTAATCAACTTACTTTCATTTTACAATGAGGTTTAATGCCTTTAGGCTTTTAGTTTTTTGGCATATTCTTTGAATGCTGGGCTTTGTATGTGTAATTTATGTGGGAGTACAATGATAATCTCTTGTAATCACCTTTGGGCTCAATTCTATAGTCTAATTAGGTACTAAAATATAACAATGATTTCAAATTAAATGGAGTTAGGTACAAGTTTCGTGCAGTATTTCAACTTTCCATGATATCTAATACGATATTATGTTTGATCTTCTCTTTTGAAATATGCTAGTTCTCCTTGCAGCACAAAACAGCTTGCACACTTGGGGGTTTGTTGATACAAAAATGATCTATGTAGGCAGCTTGTTGACATGTTATCTACAATAAAGTCTTACCAATTTTGTACACTATATCTATGGTTCAGTAACTAGAGGTCAACAACTTGGGCTCTTTATATAACGAATCCATCATATAAAAAATAATAAGCTAATAGTGTGTGGCAACATTTGAACTCTATGAATGAAATAGCTTTATATACAGGCGAAAGGAATTTGGATATATTTTAAATTCTGCACTTATAATGGTATGTCAAATAATTCATATTTGCTCTGCATTACTTTGAATTGTTATTGTTAAGTGATTTCTGGATTGATGTAAAGTGCATACATGCCAAGTTACTAATTATTTGGTTCAGAATAATTTTGAATGAGGCAAAAAGATTTTATAGCTTATAAACTTTGCCAAAGCATATTGTCAAATCTTTAAGTTTGCGGATTTATTTTGCAAAGATTTACTTTATAAATATATATTTTTTCTTGTGGCTAGTTATCACTTTTAATCAAATCATAGCTTTCTTAAGCTTTAACTCATCCATCCTGTGCAAAAACTATTATAATGTATTACTACCATGGTGTTGATCTCCCTTTATTTTATTTTTCAAGGCTTTGCTCTCTAAACTCCAAATCCTTTAGTGCCTGCAAGTTTCTGCTTGGTTTTATTTGTCCAAATAGTAAATTCCCTTAGGGATTTTATGGTCTCGTGAGACTTATATGAACTTTTCATTGGGTTTTGATCTTTTTGTCTCTAATGTTTTATGAAACTCAATCGATCATGAAATTTTTCTCCACATCTTTCACCCATTCCGTCATGGAGTTTTCCAAATTATTATCTGATTGCTTAAGCATGCACTAGCTTCTTGGAGTGCATAATTGGCTTCTCTGAATAAATTTTGTGCTGTCTCAATCCATTGTTTTAATGACTTGTTTGCTCAACTAAACTTTATCTCACGCTCTTGGCCAGCTTCCCTGCTCAAGCTTGTTTTTCAAACAACTAATAAAATTGGCAGTTACATGAGATAGCAACCGTTGTTTTATCCACTGAAATAATTTGCTTACTGTCAATGCAGTCTTGCTGAACTTTTTTGAAATTTTTTTCTCTTAGAAAACATCCGCCTTCTTGCCATGTTGCCATGTGACTTGTTGCTCGACTTCTCATTTTCCGCTTTTAATGACAATGGGAAGTTAGTAACCTGTGTTACCAATTACCACACAGACTTGACCTCAACACTCTTGATGGCTAGAGCCTTTTTCTTGCGGCTCATTTGTTTTCTTAGTTCCTTATTTACTAGCAACTCGGGTTCTTACAGTTTGAATTAAGTATGTGTAGCTGTTGCGCAGGTGGAGACATGGCTCAAAGGAAACAAGAATGACCAATGCTTCTGATTAATGCTTCTGGTTGCAGATATTAAGATTTTCTCTGTATTCATTATGGGCTTTTTGAACTGCATTTCCTGGATGTAATGATCAACATTAATTTCTTAGATTGAGGTTTTCATCATCAATCATCCGTTTTGCATCTGTTAGTTTGTTGGCATATTATTTAAATACTGGCTGTAAGATCTCGATCAAGCATGCTGTCATATATGCAAATAAAGAGGGTTTGTCAGTATACAAAGATAATTTTAGGCAATAGCATTTGGACTAAACTTTGCAACTTGTGGTTTCTAAAAATTAATAATGGCTTGAAAGCCAAAGTTTTTCTGTTCAAGTCATTTGCTTCACTTTTATTTTTCTCTTCCTTGAACTACAGCCATATGTTTGGTCTTCCTTTTTGAAATATGCTGGTTATCCTAGCAGCACAAAACGAGATTTTGCATGAGTGTGATTATTCAAATACGAACTTGGTATGCAACTTTTGTTCATGATATTAATCCCAAATGCTTACCGATGATTAATCCCATATACGTAGTTCAATAATTTGAGGCTAACAGAGAAAAGAAACTTTCTTTTAAAACCTTAAAGGACATTTAAATTTATAAAATGGAATAGATTTATGGACATCTGAAAAGGATATGGTTCTAAAAAACATATATTATTTTATTGACATATTCAGTAGTGCCTGAACTCCTTTGGTGAACCTAATTGGTAAATGTATTTTCTACTTGGTTTTAAGATTTAAAAATATGAAGCAAAGCAGATATTAACCATCATACTTATATTGTATCGCTAAAATGATTTAATACATTATCATAACTACTCTAGTTATATTCATAACTATTCTAGATATATTCATAACTATTCTAGTTGGTTTTAATATTAAAAATTATGTAAGAAAGCAGCTAAAATTGTGTAGCTAAAGTGATTTAATACATAATCACAAATATTCTAATCGCAATCAACAAAATTCACCATCCTAATACTAAGTTCATCAATAAACTAGACAAAAGCGGGAGAAGCGTTTATCTTAAATTCCTTGCTTCATTACACTCTTGTGCATGACAGAATTAACATTAATTCACAGTGAAAGGAAGTACAACCAACACTTATTATAAGGTTTCTCGTCATACATTCATAAATAAGCAATAAAAAGGACGCAAGTAGTCACATGAGAAAATGTTAGATATATACTTTTTCCTTGCGACTAACCTTCTTCAATATCATTGGGGATCATAAAGTGCATCAAAAAAAGCATTCATTCTAAACCTCCTAAAGGACTAGAAACATCGAGAACTTATGAAATAGTCAACACATCACCCATGGTCAAATGAGAATAAACATGTAAATAGATGTCATGTTGTAATAGGATTATAGGAAGCTTGTGATTAGTTTTTATAAATTATGGCTTTTACTCTTATAAAACATAGCTTACTTGTGCAAACCATAGCTTAAACTTAGTCAACTTGTAGGAAAACTTATCATGACATGCTTCAATGCAATAGGTTTTGAATGTTTGCATGTTCATATTACTTGCTAATTATCATGGGCATATATTGCTTATTTTATATAATTTAATAATAAAATTCATTAGTCAAATCAATTAGCCATGTCTTATTTTATACACAAAAATTTCTATCCAATTTATGGCCCACTAATTTGTGATGTAATGATGATATCATCACCTTCAACTAAGGATCATAGTTTACCTTCCTTTAGTTAATAATGCTTGATTTTAAGGTTAACATATATGATTCACATGATGTTGGTGATGTGAGATTTGCCATTACAATGCAGTGTAGCAGTGGAGCTTCTTGCTTCAATCAAAGACCTCGAGCTCAATCACTGAACAATAAAAAGCAAAACAAATTGAAAACAAAGTTCAAAAATAAAGCACAACACAATGAAAACACAAACACAAACAAACATAATCTTTTACGTGGAAAACCCCTAGACGGGAAAAAACTATTGAACCACCATCATGATAGAATCCACTATAATCAAAAGAAGAGAATGCATACTTACAACTATCCAACAACCAACTTTAGCTTTCACTCTATAAGAAGAAGATGAACTTTCACTCTTCTTCAATCCAACAATCATACACAACTCATTAGTGCAACTTCTTAATAACCTTAACATAGCAAGGGCATTTATATCTTATGACCTCTAGGGCCCAAAAGTCCCAAAAGCCTCAATTTGTTGCCTAAACCCATAACTGTGTAAGTAACGCTTCGCATGGCACTTGAGTGCTCCCAAATGTCGACACTTTGGTCTCCTGGTTAAAGGTAGATTGCTGACAACATAGCCCTCAGTTCTTGGGTGCTCCCAAGCGTCAGGCCTTCGGTTACTATTGGCTACTAAAATAAACAATGGGCGTTTGTGCATGCTCAAGCTTTGCTCTCTTAGCCCACTAAAGAACTTCTTAAGACTGTTGACGTTTGGGCGTGTTCAAGCACTTAAGGCTCGGCCCTTTGCATTTTTGCTAAACTCCCACAACGCATGGGCTTGCCCAAGTGCTGACTTGTCGGCATAGTAAATTTTAGGTGGCCTAAGTGCCGAGAAATTCCTATTTGTTGTTTTCAAGTCTTTTTCGCATCCTTAAATTAATCCAATATCTTTTTGTGCTCACTTCGAAGCACATTAGCCTCTACCACACAACAATATCCCACTTTGTGTCTGAGTGCAAGTCTCCCTTCTTCTTTTGGTGATGCCTTTTTATAGTGTCATGGGGTGGCTCAACCTCAATTTTCTATGCACACACCAAGGCCCACTCAAGCTAGGCACAACTTTAGTTTTTCTAGCAGCACTGTCTTGATGAACATTTTCATTGAATTCTGAGAGTTATGGACATTCACTGGATTCTCAGAGGTAAGGATCTCTCCAACATTGGACGTTCCTCCTCCAGAAGCATTTGAATGAATATATAGTGTAGCTGGATGTGTTTCATTATAGTATGAAATATAGCATTCTTAATTTGATAGATAGCATTTTGGTTGTTATAATGCAATCTATTATTCTCCTGCTTCTTTCTTAGTTCATCCATAAAGCATTACATCCAAATTATCTTCTTACTCACCTTTGTGATGATGATGTATTCCACCTCTGCAATAGATAAGGCTACAAGCTTTTGTAGCTTCAATATCTAGCTTACTTCAATGCCTCCAACAATGAAAACATATCCCGTGGTACTCCTATTGTCCACGCCTTTTGCTAAGTTCGAGACTACATAGCCTTGTAGATCAACTCCTAATCCCTCTAAGCATAGTGCTTTGCTCTCCGTTCCTCAAATATAGAAAGACTCATTTGGCATCTTCCAGTGTTCATTCCCTGGATCACTCATAAATCTGCTAATAGCGGATGTGTGCAATCATTGGGTATATTAGGCTGTCGATAGTTGAGGTATATAGAGTAATCTCTGTTTTCTTTCTCTCCTTGTATTTCTTTGGTGATTGTTCTTTGGATAGATGGAAGTGATTTCCCAATGGCGTATTAAATGGCTTCATTGCATTTATGTTGAATCTCAGCAGAATTTTCGCTACATAGTCTTGCTGGTTTAGCTTCAGATCTTTTTCCTTCTTGTTCTTATGAATCCTCATATCGAGAACTTGCTTGGCGCTTTCAAGATCTTTCATCAAACTCCTTCGACAATTGCTCCTTGAGGTTTTAAATAGCTCTCATATCATTTCTTGTGATCAACATAACATTCACATATAATAGTAATATTGTATAATCACCTGGTACGCTCGACACCGGCCATATTGGTTCTCCAACATGAACCTATCAAATTTTGTGTACCACTATTTTAACGTCTGCTTCAATCGTCTACTTCTTAGGACTCTTGAACTCAAAGCATAGTTCTTTAAGTTCCCAGAATTATGCAATTTTTGTACTCAAAATAAGTTTTTATAAGAGACTAGGTTCCACTTCAAAGATGGTACATGTCGAACTTCCTTTAGTTACCATATTGATTTGTTCGACAACCTGATATCAATATCTCCTTTGTCGATGGTATCACATGCCTTGTCATTTCTCAAATACTCACCCGAAATCACATGCG
Source organism: Gastrodia elata (assembly GCA_016760335.1). NCBI lineage: Eukaryota > Viridiplantae > Streptophyta > Magnoliopsida > Asparagales > Orchidaceae > Gastrodia > Gastrodia elata. The sequence goes on along the minus strand of CM028680.1, from coordinate 31,904,372 downwards.
ATATAAGATTTAAACATGCTTTTGTTTGGTGTGGTGTGAATTGATTCACCAATGTCTTCTGCCCATGATTCAGTGTTTACTAACAACAATATCAACACATCTGGGAGCTTGTTCGTTGTAGCATTTTTGTTACATCGCTGTGTTCGACAACTGCATTTTTCACACCAAACAAATGATGCACCCAAGTCTACAGCTGCTATGTTTGGCAATTGAACTTTCTCGGGAGATGTGCAATCATTCTTCTTATGATCCTTCTTGCCACAATTCCTATATTCGACATAACCATTTGATTTCAACTTTCCCCACTTGGATTTGAATTGGTTTGGTTCTTAATTCAGTCTAGGTTTCTTCCTTTGACTTCATTGCTCAAAGCTGAGATGAATGTTTAATCATTCGATCTCTTTTGAACCTTTTCGCTGAATAAACCAGCATTGTTATCAAACTTTAAGGTAGCATTTTCTGGCGAGCTATCAGATGATACCAACAACAATGCCTTACCTTCTTCCTCAAATCTAATACATATTGAACTATACCGGCTCATCATAGTATTGAAATCATTCAAAATGGCATCACTAATAAAATCTTATTAAACGCTAATGATTTGTCATACTTTTTTGACAACATATTTACAAGATTTATTGTGATCTTTTCATCGATAATATTGAAGGCGCTAAAGACACAAGTAAATGTTGGATTGACTCGTAGTTGTTCTATCGAGCGCATTTTACTCGTCTTTGCTCCTGACGGTTTCTTCTTTATTCCTTCAAGAGGTTGGTACATTTGTTTTGATAGGTTAGGTTCTCTATTTGCACTTTCCACATCACAAATTATATTCCAATAAACTTGTAGATTTTGTATCTTGCTTCATTTACCATTTCTCCCACTAGAATTGATCTCCCCAAGCAACGCTATGATAGTAGTTGTGAGTTTTGCAAATACGATGCAGTGTAGTGGTCAAGCTTCTTCTTTCTTCAATCACTACATGGTGGCAAACAAAATAAATTGCAGAAGCAGTAAAAAAATAGAGCAAACACATTAAAACACAAGCACAAAAGAACATAAAGTCTTTAAAAACCCCATGATGGGGAAAAACTACGAAGTCGTTACCATGAGAAAAACCACGATAGTTGGAATAAGAAAATACAAACTTACAACTTTTAGGTGCGAATCAGAGCTTTCACTTTATGGGAAGAAGATGACGTCCACTCTTCATTAACTTTGCAGTCACACAAAATAATCAATGCAAATTCTTAATTACCCTAACTTTGCAAAGATATTTTTATTCTATAATCTCCAACCACCAAATGCCCCATAACAAGTTTCAATTTGGTGTTTAAACCCGTAAATACGTAAGTTATTCACCTAATGCTTGGGAAGTGCTTCGGTGTCTTGGTTGAAGATAGGCTGATGTGAACAATGCCCTCGATGCTTGGGGTTGCCCCCAAGTGCTGCCCTCTCAACCCGCTGAAGAACTTTTGAAGATTGTTACGGTTAGGCGTGCTCAAACGTTCAAGGCTCGACCCTTTGCATTTCTGCTGAACTCCCACAGTGCGTTCGTCCAAGTGCTAGTCCTGCACAGTGAATTTCAGTTGGCACTTGGGCATGCCCAAGCGCCCAGAAAATCTTCCAGGTCGTTGTTAAGTCATTTTTGCATCAAGTTCGCCACATACTTATCTGAGATATTCCCATGCTCACTCCGAAGCACTCGAGGCTCCATCACTCAACAATTGGTTGGCCCATTCTATTTTCAAGTAACATCCTCCAGCACGTCTATACAACTGATTAAGGATGGTTATTCAACAATAATAACATTCTTTCACTGATCAAGAGGTTCTATAGCTAATCTAAGATATTCTCATAGTCATCCAATTACATGGTTACATGTCAACAACATTAACCATTCAAATGTCAATTCATGTGTATAAATATCATCCTTACCTAAAAAAGAGGGTGTTTTTGAGATTCTCTTGTGATTTGTGCACTTGTATTGCTTTATTAAATGAAATATCTCGGCGCTCTTAAAGTAAACAAATGCTTTTTTTATTAACTTCTTTGGTTTTTGTGTGCCTAGTTCTCTTAAATCTGCATTCTCGCTCAAGATCTTAAATTTATTTAAAAGAAATTTGGATGAACTTTATTCTTGAGAGCTCTCAAACTGTTATGAAATGGCTTGGACATTGTAGAAAAGCAATTTAACCCAGAGGCTACAAGAGCGAGATACGATCGTAGAAAGCACAAGCACGAAACATAGATTTAGCTGGAATACCTCAAAACTAGGAAAATCATGGAACCATATTAATGAAGAAATACATTGTGAATCATGAAGAAGAGATACAAGCTTTCTACAGGTTGCGTTGACTTCATAGCAAAAAAGTAGTCAAACTCGTTGCATCGCTGTGTGCCACCTTGCCGACACTCTCAGCCGCCATGTTGTGGCCGCCCCACAACCATCACCATGGATGCTTTGTTTGGTCAAGATTTGCAACCTTCATTGCTTTGATTGCTTTCCAAAAGCTTATGCAAAATCCATGTAACCATTGTGCAAATGCCCCGCCTCGCGGCTTTCCAACTACCCTGTACATGGCTATATTTGCAGTCTTTGCCCACCATCATGCTAGCTTGATATACAAGCAATCATCATTCTAGTGTCATCGGCTTTCCGGCCACCTCGTTTTGTGACACCTTCTGCTGCCATGGGGTGATGCTAGATGCCCTGACAGCTTCTAGCACAAGCTACTTCAAGCTTTGTTCATGTTGCTAGCGCTTGGGCACGTTGTAGTGCCAAACTCTCAATCCAATTCTGCTGTTCAGTAATTTGTCGGCGCTTGAACACGCCCAGGCGCTAAGTCTCACTGGTTGGTTCCTTGGATGATCTGCTGGCGCTTGGGTGCGCTTAGGTGCCCAAGCCTTTGTTTTAGGTCTCATCTGTCTCTTGGGTGCACCAAAGAGCCGAGTTTTCCGTGCAAAAGTGTGACATTTCCTCGGTACTTGGGGCACGCTCGCCCAGTTCAGTATTTCCAGCATTCCTTAGCTTGTCTCGACCCGCTTCGCGTCTAGCTCACTTCCGGCTGGCCCAAAGTCATTTCGAGCTTTACCAATTGTCCCATGGCCTACTTCAAAGCCACTCCAACGCCATTGGCTACATGTCCTATGTACCTCGCCTAGGATCATCTCCTTGTGTTGTACTTGAAGCTCCATCAATTACAATAACCTCACTTGGAGATGAGTACAGATCTTCATCTACTTCTTCCAATTTTGGCAGCTCTCAGCATAGTTCAATATTTTTTGGAGACTTGGTGTGGTTCACCTTGTCTCCAAACATGTTCAAAGGCTCAACCGGCCTTTCCTCAAATGCCTTTTCGCATGATCCTCCTCAATGTTTGCTTCACAGAGGGTCTTACCCACATCTGAAGAGTCGGATTCCTCCCAACCGGTAGCACCATGGCTCGCTACTACTCTCTTTGGTACATTGTGTTATGGAAGACTTTCTTGGCTCCACTTGTAGGTGCAATCTGCATCTCTACAGATTTCTGAGCCAACTCTTTAATCTCTTTACACATTAGGGACTTCTTGTATAGAGAATGTGATTGAATTCTGCTCCACATTCACGTACCTTAAAAGAGGAGAGAATCATATCCTCTCAACCATGTGCCCAAGGTCCCAATTCCCTTGACTAAGCTTCACTGCCTGCTTCTGCTATGCTTCATCACATAGCCACCCTGCATCTTTGCGACCTTCCTTTGAAGTTCACTGTGAGTGTTTTTGTGACACCAATTGCGCAACAGAGTTTTGTTCATTTTTTGTCCGGTAGGGCAATTTTTTTTGTTAGGGATATATGCTCCTAATGAGACTTGTGAACCTCTTGATTGATGACAAGGTAGAGTTTGATCCTGAATGATTGTATACTTTTGACTATCTATAAGCATAGGCCCTGGCCGACTTTTATGAATGCTTTTGTGCACCCAGCCTGTACAAATTGCTCGATGGAAAATAAGGATTTTCTGCGGGTTTGGAATGTGTTGGACATTTTTCAGTTGCTTCCTCTTTGGCAAGAAAATGCCCATGTCTCCTCGGCAGCCGATGTTGTATGCTTTGGCTCATTCAATTTAGATTTTTCATCTTTGCTTAGGCTTCTTCATGTGTTGTACACCAAGTATCCATGAGTTTCTTATCTAGCATCATCCACCATTCTCCCACTTGAACGAGCAACCATCGCTCTGTACCGCAACTTTTTGCTCTGATATCAGTTGTGAAAAATTGTGTCTTGATTCGGACACCACAATGAAACTATTTCACATGAAAGCAATGAGAGCAAGATATGATCGTTGAAAACACAAAATCAGAAAGCACATGCATAAAACATAAGTTTTAAGTGGGAAATTCTAAAATTGGGGAAAACCTACAGAGCCACATTGACGAAGAAATTCACTATGAATCATGTAGGTTTCTTTACAGAGCCACATTAACGTAGAAATTCACTATGAATCATGTAGGTTTCTTTACATTCATAGCAAAACCACAACCAAACTCGTTGCATTGCTGCATGCCACCTTGTCGAAATTCCGCAGTCACTATTCTCCGGTCTAGATACACAGTCGTCCATTACTTGGATCGACTTTTAAAAGCTTTTGCAGGATCCATGTAACTACCGTGCAATTGTCCTGCGGCTTCGACCACCATGCTCTGCAACTCTTTCGGTTGCCTTGCAGCGGCGCCAGTTTCCTCTGCAGCTCCAACACTTATATCTGCATCCTTCACACACCAGCATCCCGGCTTGACATATAGACATTCATCAACTGCCGTCGGCTTTCCGGCCACCCAGTTTTGCGACACATCCGATCTCCCTGAAAACTTGCAACATTAGCCGCCTTGTATCAGCTTTCAAGAGCTAGCTTCAAGCCCAAGCACCAGATTTTTGGTCCAGTTTCATTGTTCAGCTATCCGCCGAGGCTTGGGCGCGCAAAAGAACTCAAGTCTAGGCCTCGTTCATTTCTTGGCTGATTTGTTGTCCCTGGGGTGCTTAAGTGCCCAGACCTTTGTTTTGGGTCGCATCTCCGGTGCTTTGGAGCGCCCAAGCTCCAAATTTTCGTTTCCATGCAAATCCTGGGACATTGCCCTGACGTTTGGGTGCCCCAAGTACCGAGCTCTTGACGCAGTTCAGAATCTCTTGCGTTCGTTAGCTCGTCTCGACTCGCTTCGCATCTAGCTCGCATCCAGTTAGTCTTAATGTAACCCTAAGCTTTTCCATTGTCCCATGGCTTTTTCAAGGTCACTTCAATAAGCTCTAGCTTTCACCATGTACGGTTCTAGCTCACTCCAACCATTGGCTGCATCTTGGTATACTTTGCTTAGGTTCACCTTCTCATGCTGCATTTGAGGCTCCACCAAACACAACACAAAGAACTAGAAAATAATAAATCAACATTTCTGGGGCATTTCAAGAAATAATTTAAAAACTCAATGATTATGTTGAGCTGTTGAAGAATAAAGAAAATAATATTCATCCCGTTTTGAACGTGATCACTATTCTATCTAGTCCTACCCAAGGAATAATCAAATAGTAGATAATGTATGCAATTACTCTCTCTTGAACTGTTGAATTTCTGTATCAGAAAATTAAGTAATTAAGTAATCATTGAGCAGGAATACACTTCTAAAACATATTTGCTACTTCAAGGTTGAATAATCAATTCACTACTTCAAGGTTCATGAGAAAGAGTAGTTCATAATCTCTTAAAAGTTAAGTATTATAACGCCCTGTAAGGGTGGCCCAAAATAAGATGCTAGTGAGACCTACCAAAGAGTCTTTCCCAAAAGATGATAGGGGCTATACTTTGGTAAATAGCCACTCCATTTTATTCACAGCTCTCCAAAACTCTAAACTATCCCAAACATTATCAATCTCGCACCGTTGCTCTAATTCCACTTATGTTGCTATATAATAGCTAGTCCTAGGCGATGGTGTCCTATAGAAGTATTAAAATATAAGTACCTATCTCACATAAAATATTGGGTGGATATTAAAATAAAATTATGTCAGAAATAGAATTTTGCACCCTACTTTTCTCAAAAAAGTAGCATAATTTCATAGACAAAACATCTCATACAACTTTCCACATAAATCCAAATCTCTTGCCCATCAACCCAATATACTAGTCCTTGCTTCTTCTGTTAGTCTTAAACAATATGTGGAGCACATCTCGATGCACTTTATCTCACGTTCATCATCTAAATAAATTCATATGATAGACTTGAACTCGTGAGAAAGCACTCGTCATTGTGTATTTTCTTGTTGAAGCAGAAGATCTTTTCATATCTTCAGACCTTAGGAATGTTTGGCCTTTTCCATAATCGATGCCATCACTTATAAGTTACATGCAGGAACATTAACTTATAAGTTACATACAGTAACATGAACCAGAATCAATCTAGTGCCCAACTGATGACCCAAATAAATTAAAATGAACGCATTAAAATGACATGTTGAACAAAAGTTTAAAGTAAAATAATGCAAAATGCTATAGCAAAAAGTAAGCGTAAATATAACTTTAATCTATTGCAAGTAATGCTAGATATTTCTAATTATGAATAAAGTTATTTTTTATTACAAAATTAGTATTATAGTATCTCATGGAATCTGAACCTTTTTAATTCGATGGTTGAAACAATAGAACTTAGAACAGATATTACAACAGTTAGAAAAGAAGATGAGCACTTATGCTTTGGGCTAGAAATATACTGGTAGCTTGTAGTTGTTGAATTGTTGAAATGATTAGGCATCATAATACAATGCAATTCCATAGTATCCTAATTTTAAACTTGAGTGTTAATCACTCTAGAAAGTGGAGTATTAAATGCTTCAACGTACCTGCCAATCTGGGGGACAGTTTTCTCCACTTGCCCAAAAATACAAATCAGAACAAAACTTACGGTCTCCTTTCAATGCATTTCACCAGATGCTAAGTCTTAATGCTCGAAATTATCTTTATTCTCTTACGGAATGTGTGCTGAAGTTGTTCATAACATGTAAGTTCATTGATATATGTATTGAAATGCAAATTGTTGATTTTTTTATTTGGATTGTTCTGGTGATTCATTATTTTGGATCAATCTCAGACGATTTGTACAGAAAATAGAATGTTATATAACTACTCATTTCATTGATTTTTTTGAAATGCAAAACTTAGATAATTGAATTGAGATGGCAAAATTGTTTCAAAGGTGGAATAGATGGTTAGGGTTTTTGATTAGATTGTTTGAGATGATTTGCTCACAAATTGTTTTATACTATTTTAGTTCAGAAATTAAAGTTTTCATGAAATCATTTCTTGTGACAATAAAATGTTGTACGAATGCAGATTGTTGGGATTTGATGATTAATGATAATAATAATTTATATATTTCACAATATTTTTTTTTAAATCATGAGAGCTAAATTTAGCTTGCATATCATAGAATTTCAGTAATACAAGTTTATAGTATCTTTAAACCATTGTTCTAATAGAAATTGATGACATGCACAACTTTAATACTCACAATAGTGAAGGGATTTAACTATCACATGTGTTTGTTTGGTTTAAGCTTGAAAAGATTTTCGATGACTTGCATGTTGTTTTAAATGACTTAAATTTATTCTCTTGGTTTTGTTATGTCCAAATCGTGAATAGCTTAGATACATGCACCCCCAAGATGTATTTATATATAAGAGTTAAGCACAATTATTCTTAAAACATATTTAGCAATCTTAAATTTTCCTTCAACTTTTGAAACTGATAAATATAGTGAAGTAAACATATGCAGCATGCTAGATATCGTGAATTTCTTATACTCTTCACCTCTTGATTGAAATATTATAATTTTTGGGGATAGGGTTTTTTCAACCATTTTTTTTGAATGAGAGAAAGGCATCAAGCGCATCATATTTTTTATATAGAGGATACATCCATGTAAAATTTGAAAATACATCAACAAATATGATATATTATATGTAACCAAACAATGACTCCATTGGGGTAGTCCTTCATATATCAACTTTTGAGACATTGAATCAGCAAGAGGTAAATGAAATCTATGTTGCTTTGACATTTGAGATGAAATACAAGTAGATATAGGCTGTTTTTTAATTTGTAAAGTGACGATGAGGTACTGAAGTTTGTCGAGACTGTGATGGCTAAGGCGACCATGCCAAAGATCGGATGAATCCATATGATTGAGATTGGAGGATGTTCTAGGAAGGATCGAGAAGTGTAGAGTTCGTTAATGAGCGTGCTCCGGTGGAGTTTTTTTTTCAAAAGTAAATCCTTGACAACATAAAAAGAAGAGTGAAATTTAGTGTAAACATCATTTTCAGGGGTAAAGCGACAAATAGAAACAAGCTTCTTAGAATTATTGGGGACATGTAAAACTTGATTTAGCTAAACGTATTAAAACAATGGAAGAATGGTTGATGTGTTGGTTATAGGTAAGGAACTTCCATCACCAACTTGTTATTTTTTGGTCCATTTTAAGGTTGTAGGCTTTGTAAATTAGCCATGGATGGTTGCGCATGATGTGTAGCACCGGAATCCATGAACCATTAATTGGCAGTCGAAGCGTACTACGAGGAAGGAGGGTTCGACATTGTTGCAGGCTTTTTGTTCGAATACATATAAAAGCTATGTATGTGAAAACAATTTACAACCACATGTTCATACTTGTTGCACAATTGACACTATATGGTAGATCTTCCGCTGCCATTGTTGCGGCTGTGGCCACGATAGCGTCCGCCACAACCACAGAATGGGCGAAGTGATCTGCAACTATTTGATCGACTTGCGCAATATTAGCAAGACTGGTGCAAGGGGATTCAGGAGATGGTTAATAGGATACCCGTGTGTTCGTCCAATTTAATTGGAGCGATTCGAGCTATTATGGCGGCGGTAATTGAAGCTAAGTCTGCTCCCAATCGTGTTAAGATGCGGAGAAAAGTTGCTGCTCAGTCACCAATGAATTGATGATGGTAAGCTTGTGAACTAGATCTTTGGCTTGTTGAATGAAGTCTGCCATCTTCATAGGGCCATTTTTAAGGCTTCACAGCTATAGTTCCAGTTGTTGGAGACGAACTTGTGATTTACATTTTATTTACTTCTAATAATTTATTTTAATTATCTTGTATGGATGAAAAGCTCAAAGAATTAAACAAATAGTGAAAAGCCCCTCTGCTTAAATCTTGTAAAATCACCATTTTAAAGTTGAAAAAATAAATGCTTCAAACGTTGGCTTTAGAGGTATTTTAGAACAAAAAAGAGTAATTCTATAAAAAAGTAATTAGTTAGATTTTTATTATTGAAAATAAATTAATGTACAAGAAAAGTATTCCACTATAAAAAGTGATCTCTATTGTCAAATGTATTTTAAAATTTTATGATAATTTATTAAAAGTCAAGTTTTTATTAAGAATAGACTGTTCTATAGAAAAACTATTATAAAAAAATATTTGCAGGATGACAAGGGCAGTTTTCATATTTTTAATTTTATATTTAATATATTTTCTTGGAATCTAATTCTTTATTTGTTTTCTTATTTTTGAATTTCTACCTGGTGGAAAATAATAAAAAAGTTGGGTTAGTATACCCTAGAAAAGGAGCCAATGATCTCAATTCCTTTACAAAATCTATATCAAAGATCTGTGGCCACAGAAAGGGCAAAATATTCAATCTAAGGATAAAGACAAATTGAGTCATATACAATTATATTTCATATTAAAACTAATGAAGGGCAACCTTCTAGTGAAAATCTATAAAGGATTTATTTGAAATTGATATCCAATGGTTTGTAAACAAAAGCTTTGCGAATACATTTGAATTAAATAATAATATTCTCAACCAAGGCTTACCTTAGGAACCAAACTTATCTTTGTATAAAGTACATAATATTAGAAAAGGTGAATATAAATTTCACATTCTACTCCGTGTTGAATTCCTTGGCTTTGAACTTTTAGATTGCTCACCTGAAGGCCAATGTTCAATAACATATGCTTATCTTGCATCCACAAAGTGAGATGGTGGGACAAAATTATTGTTCATGACAAACTCAAGCAATTATTGATTGTAGTCGATCATAATAAAGTAGCACTTCCATTGAGGAGAGTTGATCATTTCTCCTTTTAAAAATCTTAGAGAAAATTTCAAAAAAAAGGTACAATTGTGAGGAACAAATTAAAATTAAAATACAACAAATGTGAGAGATAGTTCAACAAATAGTTTAATTATATAGATACTAATATTTTTGTAGATACATAAACATAAGAAGGAACAATTGGAAATGAAGAACATGAAGAAATGGCTCAAGCCGAAGATGATGATGAAGAATCAAGCCGAGAATGGGCTGAGTTAATGACTAAATTAATGAAAGACAAACAAAAGCTAAAGAAAGGTAAGGATGATCCAAGCTATGATGAAGCTAGAAAATTGATCCAAAACAACATCGAGACATCAATAGTTTTGGAATAATGAGGGATCCACTACAATGATAGAAAGACCCCGCTAAAGACAGATCACTAGCAAATAGTTCAAGCATTTAACTGTTTAAGCATAATTATGGCATCTTATTGCATATTTATAATAAAGAATGACCAACATTATGCTGACATTCTTTCTTGATAATAAACTTTATCTAAAATTTGAACTTACGTCCGACTGGGGAGGGCTATACATATGGTTGAATGACCGACCACAAAATAGTGTCTTTTGATTACATGCAAGTGCACGTGGTCTAAAGCAATAATGGAATATGAATTTTGGATTATCGTCCCCAGGGATTAAGAATATGGTTACTAGTTACTACTCTTGCTACGAATACTCAAACGATCGAAAATTTGGGTTTTTGTTTAGCTGAATTTTATCTACGCAAACAAATAAATAAACCTAAGATTAGCGAGGATCTGAAGATGTTTAAGAAATCGGGGCGTGCTAGGCCGATCAACTATAGTTCAATAAATTCTGTACATCTATTAGTATGAAATCTACCTCAAGTGGAGAACATGTGACAGTATAATTAGTGCTGGAAGTACCTATATGTTACTTTGGCTATCATGTTGTTTTCCTCAGTTTAGCATTGTTAGTCAAAAATGTTTTGTGTATGATATTATATGCAGTTCGAGCGTGTATTATTCAGCATGCTATTATAAATATGACATACAAAATCTGGATGTGAACATTTTTCTTGTGATATTATTTGTGATAGATGCTTTTGGGTACAACCATATTAGTATTAGTGCGCACTAGGTCCCATCAGATCTCCTAGTTAAGCATGCTTTGGAAAAATAGTACTGTGATGGGTGACTCTAGGGAAGTTCTTGTGCTGTTTCTGTATTTGTGATAAATGCTTTTGTACACATTTTATTAACCTCAGTTTTTTTTTCCATTTTTTTCACCATCTGAGGCATTGAAATTGGAACTTGTAGTTGTTATCAAAGAATTTATTGATATAGATTCATGCAATTATATTTTATTCATTTCATGTGCTTGTTTCTTATTTAACTTTCTTATTTAATCATCAACCAATAGATAAATTTTGCGTAGGAACATGGATGCAAATTTTGATATCCTTCATTTGATGCTGGATAAATAACTTTAATTCTAGCTATTTCTCCAACATAATCACGTTTACTAACTTTGCATTAAAACAATTACTAATGACTTTTGCATATTTCAGTATGCATCCTTATTCCTCATTTCTACAAATAAAAAGGAAAATGTGAATTTTAGTTAGATAGAAACAATGCCTTCCATTGAAATGCATATGAAACGTGAGGGGGCTTTAATGTTCATCTCCTGTCATAAGCAATCGTTTTAAAGGAAATTTGTTGCTCTTTAACATAATCAATACTTAGTTATGCATGGATTCTGATGATAATGATCGTGTGCATCACTAATTATTCTACATTTATTAAACTGGAGTTGTTGATTTACTTCATATCTGTGTTTGAATTTTTAACGATCATGTTTAGTAAAATGACAAGGAACTGCTCTTAATCACAATCACTGGCAAAATTTGAGTATTCAGTTATAATGCCTTTCGCAAAATATCAAGTGAAGGGTTCATGAAACATTCGAGAGTAAGCCATGTTGTAAATTTAGCATGAATCAAAATAATTTAAACCTTAAAAACTAGTGACTTTGATGCGTGTAAAAGTATTTATTGTTTAACGGTCTCTGAAAATTAAACAACTTAGTAGGTATTGGTATTAAAACAAAATCAAGTTTCTTTAACATAAATATGCTGCTCAAAAACTGCCTTCTATGACATGAATGATAAAGAAAAAAACATATTTCCTTATATAAAGGACTTAAATGGTTAGCGCAAATATCTTTAATATTAGATTTGCGTAGGCACAAAAGTTCAAACTGAAGTTCAGTGCTCTGTACAATTGTGGTTTAACTTCAATTGCCAATCTCGGAGAGCAAGGATGTAACCATCTTTATGGCGTCTAATATTGTTAGATGAATTGGGGTTTAGTTCAGAATTGACAAAATGATTTAATGTTAATAAGTTTTGGGCGGTCAAAATAAGATTTTTTCAGCTCAAGCAAAGGTGAGCGATTAGTTGAAATGTATATTGGGCTTCATGTCATCTTTGCCAAGCATGAAACATTGGTAATGAGAAGAAAATCAAATCATTTTTACCATTTCATCATTTCGCTTTTGCTGTCGCTAGGGAGTTTTAGTTAGGGCTCAGTATCTGGCGACAGCACATCTCAGATACAAAGTGGTGCGTGCAGGTTTGCTGTCGTGGCTCAAAATTTAAAGTAGTTTGCTTTACATATAAATGTCCATTTTTTGTTATATTTCGGATAAAATTTGAAAGCTTGTTACAAGTTATTCCGAGCTTCAGGTTAAAAATTATGATATTTTTTTTTCAGTTTATTTTGTAAGTATGATAGTTAAAGAGGCTTATTTAATTGAATTTTTCATCTTACAAGGTAAGTGATAATACTGTTCTTTGCCTACATTGTGCTGCAGGGTTTATTTTAGATCTGAAAAAATTGTGGCTAGCATATGAGGAGAATAACGAGAGTTTGTGGGCTTTTGGGATTATAGGCTTAAAATATGAGAGTAGTTTCTAGGGCACAAAATGAAATGAGTGTAAACGAAATTTCTTTTCATTTATGATCATGTTGGCATGTGCGGTTGTGTCAAAAGCTTTGTGCCAGAATATATCATAATCTCATAACGAGAACAGGCTTTCTTTTTCTTCTCCTACAATTATGTTACATCGCTGTCAGGCATCATTTATTATTCTCTTGATTTTAAAACTGCAAGACTGCATGCAATTAGTCTGTATTAAACTTTTTGCAAAACTTTTGTAAGAAGCTTTTGTCATTGTAGCAAAATTCATTGTTTTATTCCGTTTACAGGACCTGCGAAATTTGTGGGGCAACTGCAAAGAATGTGGTTGGAAGCGGTGAAGCAGAGTTCATCGAGAGCTGGAACGAGTCGACCACCAACTCTGCCCCACAGGTGCCACAGACTGAAACACGAAGCTTTTGGCAAGGCCATCGCTTCCTCAACTTCCTCCTCGCTTGTATGGTGTTTGCTTTTGTCATTTCCTGGCTTTTTCACTTCAACATTCCAGGATGAGCATAACCTTCATAACAACCAGTTGAACTGAAAAAGTAGGTCAAAGAGCACTTGCAATTCCTGCAGGAAATATGCAACCAGTTCATCCCCACATGAAGCTGTGATCTTTGTTTGTGTTTTACACTGTAAGCTTTGCAAAAGTGATTTTCTCAAGATGTTTTTCTCTACAGAGCTGCTGGGTGGCTCAGTGAAGTTTATTGTAAGCAGGTACAATCACAGGAGATTTGCCTGACAGGTCCGTTGTCTTTGTGTGCTTTGCGTTCTTATAAGCTTTATTGTGATTGATATATGTTGTTAAAATCTCTTTATGATTGCAATTGAACATAACATATTTTAGAGTGCTTGAAAGAAGAGGAACTGCTTTTCAACTGGCTTTTATTTTGTTAATCTGAGTTTTGAGTACTTAGAGAGCTAATCGGGCCTGTTGTGGGTGACTCAGCGAGCTCCTATCATCTGGATCCAGTCAGACTATCTTCTGGTTTCTACTATTTTAATAATGAAACTGGTGACCTATCATTATTTATTGGTCTTTCCTTAATTGATGCATTGCTGGTTTTTTTTCCTTAAAAATGGTGGGTATTAGGTAAAGATATGACTAATGAAATTTGAATGCATGATCTTTTGTTAGAAATATAAAAGTATAAATTCTTGACAGATATATTATTCACCATGTTGTTGGAAATATTGATTGTAGGGATTTGTTTCTCGAAGACATTCCAATGGTTGTGAAAGGCTAAATTTTTTTCAAAACTCTTATTAACTTCATAGATGATAGTGAAACATTAGAAAAGGATGGTGAATAAAGATGATTATGTATGCAATTATTTTCAAATTGTATTTCATTTATCCCTATATCACAATTAGGATATTTCTTAATGATGTTGGTGAAAATTGAGAGAAGTGTAGAGCATTTTTCACAATAGTTTGCAAAGTTTTCTTTTTTGAAAGAAGTTGAGCTTTAAATAAGATGTAAATATGTTATTGTTTAGAATTGGATCATGACATGAATAATAAATTCAGAGTTTTAAGCATCATGCTGCAACAAAGTTTACATTGCAAAGATTTTGTTAAATGGTAAACACTAGACATGGGCATAGTCTGGGCTAGGACTTAGTGGGTCAAAGGTAAATATTATGTGGGCAAACAAAAATTTTTGAACACTAACAAACACTCACTTATTGGCTTTCACATTCTCAACAACAATTTATATCTTAACTCAATATTTTTTAATGAATGCAGGCTTTTTAACATTGAATAATAAATATTTTTTAATATCCTTAAATTCTTTTGAATGATTTTAACATGACTTAATAAACTTTAATAAAATATAAATAACATAAAAGTACAAAATTATATAAATTTAAATGGCAAACAAAAAGATAAAAATAAAGATAAATTGTAAAACTCTTATAATTGTTGAGACAAGTGCAAAGAAAAAAAAAATTTAATTCCATATTTAGATATTTTTATAATGCATTAGGTTCTTCAAGAGGTTGATCTCTCAAGGTATTGTATTTACTTATAACTTCTAAGTGCAGTGTCTTGCCCTAAAAGGAGAATAATCTGATTTTAAGAAGCCATGAACGGTTGGATTTTATCATGATCTATCACAATTTCACAAAAAACATAATATATAAAAGATGGAAATAATAATACAAACTACAAGAGTACTGACATACATAAATATTGCATTTAGATATGAACAAATTAAAGTATTGAATTGCACTTGGATAAAAACAACACCTAGATAAAGACAAACTAAATTGCAATGCAAATGTAAATTTGATATTGATTATCATAACTAATATTAGACTAACAACTCTAGTTTCGATTACAACACTCTGTACCAGACTAACAGGTCATATATTGATTATCGTAATAAATATCAAACTAACAGTTCTGATAATGTTTATACCAGCCGATATATAAATCAAATTCCTCATATTGTATTAAGTATAAATTCTAAATCAAAATCTAAATAAAAATTTATATCAAGCAAGCTAGAAGAAACATCCAAAATTCTCATTCATAAAACATGAAGTCCACATCAAGAACTATCAAGTTTGATATGAAACCACTTTAAATGAACTAAGGGCAACTGAAATAAAAAGGAACATCAACAAAATTAAGTGGCAACAATTTCTAAGCTCTGTCCCAGAGTATTTTGGGTCGCTTCTAGTGCTCCTAATTTGACACGTTAAAGATGCTAAGGATTTGAATCTTGTTAGAGTGGTCTAAATACATTACTATTAAAGTGACTTACAATTAATTAAGAATCATGATAGAAATGAAAGTACAAATGTAAGAGTAATACAAGCAGAGAAGTCCTCCATATATGAGGATTGGAAAAATCAACATGCTACAAGCAAAGATCATAATAACATTAAACCTTCCGTCAAATAATCAAATTTTTAAATCATATTTGAGTTGTGATGCAATAATCTGAGCAAATGATTATAATATTCATAGATCACAATCAATGGCCAATTTAATCATATTTGAGCAATCATGCATCAACTTGAATAAGGAACAAAACATAGATAATCGAAGGAAATTTGATACTTTAATTATGCTTTAGGAGTTATATTACAATTTGCACAAATGATCAAATAAAAATTTAGTTTATAAGAATGCCCTAGGACATCAAGAAATATGAATTCACTTGAGCAATTGTAGGGTTTGTGTTTAATGAAATCTTTAGAGAGTGTGAAACTATAATAACTCATGGTTTTCATTCCTCTACACTAAGCTTAATTAAATTTAAATCTCAGTTCCATTAGACACAAAATGTTATTAGAAGTTTACTTGCATAATTTGGAGCCAATTGGAGCAAAAAAATTTTTTATAATATCATAATATTAAATTAATGCTCGGAAAATTACATAAAGATATATTTGACTACAAACTCCAAAATAAATTGCGTGTTTCAATTCCTTATGTCGAAATATGCTAGTGGTGAAAATTTCATAATTTTTTGAGCTAAATTGGGGGAATTATGATTAAAATACAATTAGAATTAAATAATTTAAATTATTTGAATAACAAAAAAAAAATTTAACGGCGTAATAGAAACAGTGTTAACGGTAATGGTGTTATTTATCTAAGCCGTCGTTCGCCGCTAAAACCGATGACCCATATTGAGCCAGCGGTCTAACGCCGTTAACGATGAAAGCAGCAAGACAAGTGGTCATTAACAATGTTAATCGCATCCTTAATGGCTGACGAACTAGAAAATTAAAAAATTCAAATGCAAAATTCGACTCATCCACTAAACCAAATGGCCTGATTTTGGTGTCTATGGATTCCTTTCATCATGACCTACCACAAGGACTCCTCAATTTATAATTTAGTAGTTTTAAGAGATTAATTTTAGAGAAAATCAAATTTTCATGTTTAGCCCATTTTGTCATAAATTGAAAATTTGGAAGAAATTTCATCCTAATTTTATTCTTAAGAATATACCCTTTATATTCTAGCAGATATTTATTTCAGTTGCAGACAAATTGAGCATCCTCCAATCCTAGCAATCCAAGTATTCTAAAATAAAACCATTTCCCTTAGATCTACCTTAGTACTTTTTAAGAAGCTTAATCATACTATGGCTAGACACCTTCTCTTTGAGAACTCCGTTGATAACTATACCAAGCACTTAAGGCCTCTCCACTCATCTCTCTTTCATTGCTTCCTCAAGCTTAGCACCTTTCATCCTAAGCCTTGCCAACGGTTAAATGAGCATCTATAGGATGCTATCAAGGTGTTGAGTACTCTATGAAGTCATCAACATCCCCCAACCTCTCTTTCTTTCCAAGGAGAACTACCAATTCTCAAAGGCACTCCCTTTCCCTATCTCTTTTGCATGAGGCTTAAACTCAATTCTAACTCTTGTGAGATGGCTTAGACTTGATCTAAAGTGTTATATGGAGCAAATCTAAGTCAATATTAAGTCACGAGAGATTTGAAAATCATGTATAGCTTAAAGAGATAGTGAGTTTTTGGAAGAATTATATTCATGCTCATGATAGTGAATATTTGCATGCATGTATTTAAGCTTGTTATTTTCTCTCATTCATGTACTAGATTAACTCTTAAATAATCATGATATTATATTTATATTCACATTAATATGAGATTTCCAAAATCATAACTAGTCTTAGGATAAATCATGAAAGTTTGGAAGCTTTAATTTCACTTAATTGAAGATGAATATTTGTATGTTCAAGCTCTTAATGTGATATATAAGTGTTTAGATTATCATAATAATAAATCTATGTTGACATTAATGTGAGATTTGTAAAATCATATCTAGCCTTAAAAGAAGTCATAAATTTTTGGAAGCTTTATTTTTATGAAGATGAAAATTTACATGTATGTGATTAAGCTCTTACATTTATTGGTTGTCTTTAAGCTATCATGAAGATAAATCTAAGTTAAAATTCATTTATGTGGGATTTACAAAATATAATAATTTGTGCCTTGTCTTTAGAATTGATGCTTTAATGATGATTACAATTACATATGATTGAAGAATAAAATTCATATAAGAAGATTCCTATAATTTGATTTATTAATCCCCTAAATCCAAACTTAAACTTAAGATTAAAATCTAAATAAAAAGATAAATGGAGACATTTCAAATTTCAAATAATAAACATATAAGTCTTGAAAATTAATAAACTTACATACCAAAATGTCTGAAAATGTGATGAATCTAATTATGTAATAAAATTTAGCTTTCATTAGATATATCAAATAGTCATCTCATAAAAGTAGTTAAGGCCTCAAATTGCTTCGTAAAATATATCGAATCTCGATGGGGTCAAACAATGTGTCTACAAACTTCTTGTAGTGAGAATAAATCAATTTTTGTAAAATTGAATAGTTCTAATATATAAAGTTGATAAGTTGAACCCTAACTCTAGTTAAGTGTAGCACCATCTCGAAAAACATGTCGAACTCTGATTTAGCAAAAATAAGGTACTTTAGAATCCTTGTAACATATACTAATTGAATTTTAACAATATTGGCAATTTCTTAGGAATAAATTTTCAAACCCTTATTTGGAATCGCTAATTGCCTCGTAAAGCCTTCCAAAGCCCAATATAGTGAAATAAGGTGTCTGTGAATTTCTTGTAATATGTATAACTACAAAGTATTATGATTGCCATCATTTAATAAGTAATTCTATAAATTAACCTCTAATTAAAAGTAGAACCTAGATGTGCATTGTAAAGCATATCAAACATAGAATATGATATTCAAAATGCATGTGGATTTCTCTTGATTAATGAGATCTGAAGTTGTTAATCTAAACATGACTTATCCTTTAAAAATGCAAGTCAAATCATACAATATTAAAATAATATTATTAATTATTTCAAATCCTTTATAATTTTAGAATGAAGATTACTAATTAATGATTTATCTTGAGTCTATTAAATAGATGGAAAATTCAATTAATATAAGACACAAAATGGTGCCTTAACTTATTCAATTTCAATCATACAATTGATAAATTCATCTATCAAATTAAAAGACACAAAGGAGGTCTTATCAAATGAATTATATATAATTCAATTATTTAGATCATTTAAGTAGGTTAAGACACAATATGATGACTTAACGTACCTTAGTCATACGAAATATATGTATCAAGAAAATGGGATATGTTCTTATCTTGAATATTTTCATAATAATATATGAATAATTAAGGATAGATAACTTAGTGCATAACAAAATGATATCATAAATACAATTAAGTATTTGAATATTATACTTATTGCTACAATGCAATTGATCCAAATTCCATTTGAATAGATTATTAAAAAAAAAATTGATGCATGAATTTAAGAACATTAAAATTATATATAGATGTTCACTCTAAAAGGATTAGAGCTTGTACAGACTAGTAAGCCAAGAAAAATTATGAAGAGATCATGAGATTGTACATATCCTAGAGGGGGGGAGTGTGTATGCTATTTAGGAACCTCGAATTCAAATGATTGAGCATGCATGCCTAATTACTCAGTTGTTCAGCATAGTGCTCACTAAACAATTAAAAAAATAAGATATAACATTAATAATTTGCATTCATATACAATCTCTTAGTATTACTCACTTTAGTTCAGGTATAATTAAGTAGATTGTACATTATATATTTCAGATACAATTTTTAGGCACTATTTTGCATATTTATAGTTATACTTACTATGTACTATACTTTACTTTCAGTTCAGTATAGCTCGTATGCTATTTACTTTTCAGTAGCTTTCTTTTCGTGCAATACTTTTAACATTTAGCATGTATACTTGCATTGATCATATTTTGTAAATTTTGCTATCTTTTATCTTTATATACATTTATACCCATGTGTAGTAAGAGTTCTTGCAGGTTATACATTACTTAGAGATATGGTATTATACTATTCACTTTTACTTCAATTATTTTCTCTTTCTTACTGTACATTTAGCATTTGCATCTACTTAATTAAATTAATCATAAATATAATGTGATATTCTAAAAGAAAATATATTAAGAGTCTAAGATGTTCTTAGACAGTATGTCTAATCAAATTTTTTTTAATTTTTTGTTGTGCCCTGCATATGGTACTAATATGTCAAGTTAGGAGCCTGGGGACAGATAGCTTTGGAGGAGCTGGGTCAGAAGTAGACAATTGCGTAGCTTCTTTATTTCAACATTTTTATTTTTAGTGAGGATGAGAACTTATTTTATTGAAAAGCAGTTGCAATAAAATTATTGTATCTGGATGGTTGTACTTTCTTTTTTGAGACACATATATTTTATTTTAGTTATTCTATATGTGTGAGATTATGGATGTTGTGTTGTTTCTTTAACTCAATTATACACATTTATTATTGTCTTACTTTCAATTATGCACATTTACTATTTATGTTAGATTAGCACATCTAATTAAAGATAAAGAGTCACAGTAACACCTAATATTGGTTTAGTCTCTCTATTCATATATTGGATTATTACAGTTGGTATCAGAGTTAGATTAAATGAATGATATCATGATAGTAAATTAGCATCCATAATTTAGTACATAAGAAAATGTCTTAGAAAAAGATAGAGATTGTTAATGACACCCTAGGAAAAGCACAACAAATAAAAATAATGAAGAGAATAATGAATACAATATCATATAAATAAATTATTGAATATGAAATGAACATTAAAATCATTAATATTTAGAGATTAATATATCTTAATTCATTAAACATAGAAGGTAGAAAATGGAATTGGGATAGACTGCTACCTATAGTTGTTTGATCAGTATTGGGAAAGCACATATGAAAATAGAATAAAATATAAATAGTTGATCAACTACTTATTGACCAAGTAGGAATATGGTGGGAATATGCACACCGAAAGATTTCCCACGAGACTGGAGAAGCGTCAATCCAATTATTTCATTGACTTTTATAATGTTTTAGAGAGAAATTATGTTAATTTTTTTGTGCATCTTATAAATTAAAAGAGTTGTATTGATTCTATTTTTGTTTTTTTTCTACAATTCCGACATATCTCATTAATAAATCAAAAGTGAATTTTTAATTCTTGTGATTGAAATACTAGCAATTATTCTTTAGATGAATCTTGGATAGAACAATACGACTACTCCAGTAAAACACACTTAATCGAATATGACGTCAACTTCGAACTCTACGACAAAACAAATAGATTCATTGGTCGGCTTAGTGAAGTTCTTAACTTTACAAGTCGAAACTCAAGTGCAACTAGCAAGGATGACAACAAATCCATGTACTCTGCCTGCAGCCCAACCCAACACTCAATCCACTCCAACACTTGATGCAAATAGATTTTTACATGAGTTATTACGATTATGCCCCCCAACATTTGATGGGTCCTTACCACCAATGGGAGTAGGCATTTGGTTTTAGATAATACGGAAAAACTTTGCCACTATCAAATGCTCCATACCATACGTAATCTTACTCATCACTCACTTATTCACTGATGAAGTAGAGCATTGGTGGAAAAATGAATTACTGTCCTAATTTGCTGATAGAAATGTCAAAGATATAAATGGGAGGAATTTCTTGATGTCTTTTGTAGAGAATTTATACTTTGTTAGCTCAGACAGTACTGGAAGACTAACTACTACAAATAAATCAAATGGGAAGGGCTGTGTTTGCCTATGAGATGGAATTTTGAAGGCTTACTTGCTTTATCCTGGATCTAGTAAAAATGGAGGCTTCTTGGTGTAGTTGATTCTTGAAGGGATTAAGAGACTCAATTAAAGATCACCTAGTACATAAGTACCATTATAATTATTCAGAACTAGTGGAGGGTGCTCACTTGATTGAGCACCATCAGCAATTAAAACTACAAAGGAAGAGACTTCTTTCATCTTTTACAAAAGGGTAAGTGCTCAAAAATAATAGATCGTACATAGCTCAAGCATAAAAGTTAGTGTATGAAACTCCACAATAGTCAAATATAATATGAAATTGTTAGAATCCTCATCCCTATGGGTATTGATACCATAGTGGAGATGTTTGTTATATGTGTGAAAGGTCAGAACATAGATTTTAGAATTGCAATGCATAATGGATAGTGAATAACGAAAAAATTCAACATCCAGAAAGAGAACAACAACTCACCTTTAGAAATCAAATTTTTTAGAGAGGACCTCCAGCAGCATGAAGGGAAATTGCTTCAGTGGAAAAAGCACTTGCTCCCATAGCAAGAGCACCCACTCTAGTGCAGTGGAACAATCAATGCGATAGGACCAACCGGCCAACATCTCAAGCTTGAGTTTACTTCTCAACACCCGTTGTTTCTCCAAAAGACAATGATGATGTTTTTGGTACACATTTAAATATTTTGTATCCATTTTTGCAAGTCCTTAATGTGAATACAATTAAATTATTTCAAACTTTCATTCTTAGAAACCTTATATTTGAAGATAAAGCTTGAAATACACATTTAACATTTGAGCATGTCATTCATTTATTTCTGAAAAGATTTTTTAGATTACTCAATCTGTTGTATTACAACCAGTGAAGGCGTTAAATATCAGCTTGCCATATGGAACTCAAATGCATGCCCAAAAATTTTGCAATATTGGCATACCCTTAAATGATCATTTATTTGAAGCAAAATTAATAATATTGCTGATAGTAAACTTCGATATCATACTAGGCATGAATTAGCTTACTAAGCACAATATAATCATCGACTGTTAACGTAAGCAAGTTACGATCGATAGTGATGCAAAACCAAAAACATTTATAGGAATGTTAAGTACCCAAGCCTCATTAATTAATGCAATTAAAGCAAAGAATTTTATCAAAAAGTATTGTGATACATACCTTGTCACTATGTTGGGAGACAAAAAGGAAGGCATACCAACCACAAAAAATAGAATAGTTAAGAAATTTGTTGATATATTCCCTGAGGATTAACCTAGATTATCACTCATGTTAGAAATTGAGTTTTGTATAGAGTTGATCCTAGGAACCCAACCTATATCTAAGGCTCTATATAGAATGGTGCCTGACAGACTATTTTTGTACATCTGTGCTTACATGCAAGTGCACATGGTCTGAAGTAATATTTGGGATGGTGAGATCCTGAGATTTATGATCCTCTGGGAATGGCATTGGTTTTGTTATTAAGGTGTACTAGAGTTCACCGATGTTTAAATGATGGATTTAGTTTTGTTGATAATTGGTCCAGATCTTAGCAAACAAAATTTCTTTTATCATAAACTACTTTTAGAAAAAAAAGGGAGTTAGGTTTCAGCATGCAACTTATTAAAAATACATAAGTACTCTTTGATATAAATTGAGTGTAAATAAAATAAATGATCTATTCTAATCGAGAGACATAGTCTTCTCTGGAGTGTCCCCTAAATTGACTAGATCTAGTCTAGTGCGCAAGATGAGCATGCGAATGCTCAATCATGGCACTTTGGTTTTCATGTGATCTTCTAGTGATTGAATTAAGTGCTTACATCAAAGTCATAAAATTCATAAGTTGAGCTTTTCAATCACATGAACTTGATTCTATTAATGGCTCACATATATCGATATTAGGTTAAGCCAAAGAAGTGATTCATTTAGTTACATAGGATATGTCACATTACCCCTAAGCACACAATACGTCATACTCTTCACATAAACCTAAAATGAGCTATGGAGCTCAATTAATGGCTCTCGACATCACATGCATCAACTTCTCAGTTCAGTAGGATGTCGTGCAGTAACTGTTGTTATGCACTAACATCGCGCATAAACTGATGGTGATTAATATTCATGGCTCAACAAATCCACTTAGAACCAAGGGGTTGCACAGGCCATTATCGCATAACTAATGTTGTTACTGAGATTAGCGGCAAGGACACTCAACATGCAAGCTCTTAACACTTAGTGAATTTAGGGCTCAATGATTTTTGCAGATCTAATTCCATTCATTCATCAAGATATTTTCATATTAACATAAACTCCATTTCATTCATCACATCATTTAGATAAAAGATGAAAATACATTCATTGATAATTCAAGAGTACAACATTTTATATTTTTTGATTCGTTATATGCCTATGCCCAATTATAACAACCATAATTGTTACCCTAGCTAAATCTAGATTAATTAAGCTAAACTAAATTCTATTTTTTATTCCATTAGACTAAATGGGTCATCAAAAACCTAACCATAGAAGTTTGGGATCAATCGAAATTAAATTGAGAATTTTGATATTTTTGCCTATTTTGAGCCCTGAAAAAAAACATACCTAAATTATATTAATCTCCAAATTAAAATCTAATTCCATTTTTGAATTTCTCACACCCCAATTAGCTATGGGTAAATTTTTGGGAATTTTTGAAGCTCATTTAAGCCTAAATTGGATTTAAAATTAATTAAAATTTATTATATTAATTAATTGGTTTTATATTATTTAAATTAAATTATTTAATTAAAATTATTAAAGCTAGAATTTGTTGTCGGGACCACGGCAGATCCACTGCGGGGTCCCGACATCGGCTCAGCTATGCTAGCCAATGGATGAGTTTGCACGGATCACGACACAAAATCAAATGGCGCAGGATCTTAGTGCTGAGGAGTTACGTCACCCGTCGGATCCAATAGTCGATCCCACGATCAGTAACACGCCCGCAGTCTGTTATCCTAGATCACCATCAGGCCGTCCATCTCCAATGGCTTCGCAATCAGGCAGTCGCCGAGGATCCAGCCTTGTTCATCATCGTCTTCGTGCGATCCTAGGCCAACAGCAGAGATTTTGCCCGTACCAGCCATGTCAGTGTTATCTGCCACTCCTCTACCTGATTCTACAGGCCGTTAGCATCTTCTCTATTAGTGGCCGAACCCTAGAGGCGGGCTGGGATGGCCGGGCCAATCCAAATGGGGAATGGCGATTGAGTCTCTCGGTCCGAGCTGAACCTCGAACCTCAGCCATGGCTTCCACCCCTAAGCCTCCCTCGACCTATAAATAGCTATCCCTTAGCTCGGTGAGCACCTTTGCTCATTTGATCAACTGTGAGGTTCCTTCTTCTTTCCCGTCAGTCGCCATTGGAGGAGCTTGTTGCCGAGTGGTCTTGTCTAAGTGTACCGCTGATATAGGGTGAGGTTTGGAGTTCAGACCCCCTTGTTGAGCTCTTGCGATCGTCTGGAGTACTCTTAGCTACTCGACTCATCTCTGTCGCCATTGCCATCCTTTGTTCTCAGGTAC
This sequence comes from Gastrodia elata, assembly GCA_016760335.1. Taxonomy (NCBI): domain Eukaryota; kingdom Viridiplantae; phylum Streptophyta; class Magnoliopsida; order Asparagales; family Orchidaceae; genus Gastrodia; species Gastrodia elata. Next base: position 31,879,015 of record CM028680.1, on the reverse strand, counting down.
AGCCTCTTCCCTTCCTCCTGTAGAGCGGATTTCATCTCAACTCATGGCATTTCACCCCTAGATGTTGTAATAGGATCATACCCTTGTGTGATGCTCGTCTGCTGAAGTAATTGGGAGGGCTGGCAGTGGACCAGAGGGCATGACCATCCTCTGAAAGTGCACTGCCAGTCGACCTTCATCCGAGGATTAAGGGGTGATCCCCTCGCAGCATTGAGTCCCCAATTAGCACCCCCAATCCCTTATGAAGTGATTGTATCCTTGTATCGACGGTTGGGTTCGATTGGATCAATCGATTCGACTGGAATCGTTCGACCCAGTGAGAGTTTTCATCTGTGCTCCACCACGAGTAGCACTCCACCAATCCAGACCTCCTCGGGACTCCTCTTCTCACCTGATCATTTCCTCTTCAATCCTTGAAGGTGTAGGTCTAGAAACCAGCTCACATCGTTAGCTCTGTGAGGACAATTCAATCCTCACAGGTGTGCCTTAGGAGTCGCCACGGTTGAGTAGCACTCCAGCGATCCGACGCCTCCTAGACAGGGCTTCATAGTTCATTCGATGCGTCTTCACTCAAGGAGCGTGTAGGGATTAATTGGAGCCATCGGCGTGGCCTGAGCGCGAAGAATTTAGCGCTGGGAGTTAGCCCTAAGGATCCTAGCGTCGGGGAAATGCCGCGGGGAAGATGAATAGTGCCGGGTTGGGCTGGACTCTAACCCACGCCTTTTTCATTTGGGCCGACAGTTAATATAAGGAATTTTTGAATTAATTTCCTTAAGGAAATTAATTTAGTAAATCAAACATATAGTTTTAATTTAAATAAAAATGCAGAATAAATTAATGAAATAACTTCAACTATTCTTACCCAAATGGTATGATCCAATATATTATTTTAATCAGAAAAATACAAGGAACAATAATATAAAATAAAATCAAAGATCCAATAATTAGATTTTAAATAAATGTCTAATCCTTTTCTGTTTGTATTTAAATCATATTAAATTTATTAATCATCCAAAAATATTAATTAAGGTCTCTAATTGCTTATGAGACTATAAAGAACCTATGTAAACCATTAAAAATAATTTAAGATCTTTAATTTTGTTAATCACTCCTTAATTACCCTAAATGAAATTAGTGAATTAAGCCTTGATTTAACCTCTAATTTTGGGGAACTAAGTTCCTAATGTCTTATTAAGGATAATAGAGCCTATAAATACCAATGGAGCACTCTAGGATGCCCTAATTTTTTTAATCACCTTAATTGGCCTGAAATTGAGATTAATGCTAATTAAGCTAAATTATATATTCAAACCCTAAGATGAGTGTTTATTCCACTTCATTAATCAATATGAAGCTCATTAAAATAGGTTTGAATTATTTGGATTATTAAATCCTAAAATCCTATTTTTAGCCTTAAGAGGGGTATTTTGGTCATTTTGACCAAAATATGTTTAAGCACCCCTTAAACCTTGAAAATTTAGTAAAATATATGGGTAAGAGTCGGTCTATAGGTAGACTAAGTTACCCCCCCCACCCCGAGGCCCCCCCCCCCCCCCCCCCCCCGAGCAACACACTGTCGCGGTAAACAGGATAGGAGAATTTAAGCCTCCTCTCCGGTATGAGTTTCCTTCTAGACGTTATTTGGACGTAGCGCTTCTCAGCCTCAACCGAGGAGAATCTTTTATTGCTGAATGAGCCTCTATAAGTTGAGGTAGCAGCTACCTTGATTGTTACACTTTTCTTTTGAGAGGCCATGAGTGTAGGAGAGGCTTTTAGTGTTATAAGAATTAAGGCAAAAATCTTGATCACAAAGAGTGTGTGTAAGCAACCCTCTCCAATCCACTCTAATTATAGATCCACAATTTTTATCATTCCTCCTAAAACAACATTCAAATCACATTAATAGTTAGCAAAAATAATCATTAAGTCATGCCATAAGTGTGATTGATTTCTATCTTTGTAAAGAGGGTAAAAGCATCTTTTCATCAATTTTTATCACAATACAGATTCCAAGGTGCGCTGTAGCGACTTTGACTACATGGGAATTCCCAAGCAGTCGATAAGGGTGCCAGCTGTGTGCCCCATGCCGCAGTGCTGTGGCGCATGATGGTGTAGAGGGTTGTGTTTAGTATCGCTATGATGCGCTCTAGCATTGAATTCCGCAGTAGCGCGCTATAGCATCGAATTCCGTTGCAGCGCGCTGCAGCGTCAAATTCCGTTATAGTGCACTGTAGCACTTGTTGTTTTTTTTTTTTATATATAAATAATTATCTACACACAATCTGATATTAAGAACTATAAATAAATGTGGGCTGCCTCCCATTGTCACTTGGTTTAATGTCATGAGCCCAACTAGTTTAAGAACTTAAGTGACTATTTGTTTAGGGGTCTTTCTTTCCAAATTTTAAAAGTGTTTGGGTGAGCATTAATAGAAGTTGTGCTCAAACCCATTACTTCAAAGTGCTCTTTCTCCTCTTCCTTTTCCACAGAGTTGGGTCCAAGAACCCTGACAGATTAGACTGTAAATAGACGTCTACGCTCACACGCAAATGTACGTGGTCCGAAGTAATTATTTGGAATGGTAAGTTTTGGATTTATATTGTCCATAGGGAATGGTGGTTCTGTTACTAAGTTTTATCTACATTCAATAATGTTTAGATAATTTATATTTTTGGTTTAGTGTGGTCCTTAGTTTAACAAATAGAGATTTAATTAAAGTTACTATTTGATTTAAGAAGAGAGAGTTGGGGTTTTATTTGTGACTTCTAAGGACTCAGTTTTGTAATCATGTCATTGCATTCACAAAGTAATTATATTATGCCTTATCAATCAAGTGAACATTGCATTCCATAGATTGGTCCTCTAATTCCAATAAGTTCAAATCTAGTGCACAAGGAGAACACCCTAGGGGTTCTACCTCGACACATAAACTCTAATGAGATCAAATGAAGTTAATTTTAATTTCTTAGGCCTAGGTTATCAAAATATTCTCTTAGTTCAATGATCTCACAAGCCTTGATTCCCACCAATCAGTGTCATGCATTGCACACGTAGTTTAGCTAAGGGAGAGGATTCATCAGACCCAATGGACTATATTACATCATCCATGGGTGATTGGTGATCTCTCCCTCCTTCTACTTTGTTGAGCCACAAAGCATGATTGGAGGGGGACTTGGCTCACAAGCTTCAACTTCTTAGATGAGCCTAAGGCTTGTGCTAATGGGCATGAGAACTTATCACGTAGCTCTCTGCTCTATTGCACTCACTCTCTGCTCTAATCCAATTAGTGAGTATTAGAGCACAAGTTTTTTAGTGTCTCATATAGATATTTTTATTCCATAATCATTTCAGGCATTCAACAAAATAAAAAAAAAATTGAGCTCAAATTTTATCAATTACAAATTAAACATACAACACCTTACACCTTACTCTTCACATAATTACATTCCAACCCTCTCCAAGGAGGATTTAGCTTTCCATCATAGTTTCAATATAGCAGGAGATGTAAAAGAAAATGAACCTTAACATCAGTTCACAAATAAAGAAAATAAGTTTGGGTTTATAAATGGTACTAAGAATAGCCCTGAATTTTGGGGGTTCTCTTGGTTCCTTCTATAATAACCCAAGTTATTTCCCAATTGATTTAGGACTAATCTAGGTCCTAATCTCAGTCTTAATATTCTAACTAGGTCTTTAGGAGTTCATCGCTAAGACCTAGTCCAAATAAAGAGTTAAAGAGATCAAATCCTGATTTTGAGAAAATCCAGAAATCCTAGAATTTGACCTATCTAATCTGACCTTAGATCAAAAATCGGACTTTGCCATTGTGCTCATTGCCCCCAAATTATCTAGGGGTGATGTTTTTGAGGCAATCAGAAGTCGTTAAAATGTCATCAAATATTTTAATGTAATTAAATACCTTGAAAAATAGGAAAATTAAACACTCTTTAGAATTAAAATCTGACTTCGCCGTTGCGATCCTCACCCTCAAATTAGCTAAAGGTGAAATTTTGGGATTTTTTGGAGCATAATTATAAAATCTGATTTTTTTCTTATAGGATTCAATTAATTAAATTAAACATTTTAAAATCCATTTATTTCTTTCCCTCCTTCTTCTTTGGCTAGCTGGGACCCACAACCATCTGATCCCTGCTAAGCCTGCCCCTTATTTTATTCTCTTCCCCTCCCACCTTTGTTCCCCCTCCCCTCTCTCAACCTCTTGCCACCTCCCTTATCTCCACAGTTGGGATGAGACAACTCATGCCCATCCCATCCAATGGCAAGCCTCTCCTACATTAAGAGAGCCTTTAGCTCTCAGCTCACCATCTCCCCTACTATCCTTGCCTAGTTGAATTCCTCCCATTTTTGTGTTTGCTGAAGGAAGGATCTCTCAAGCTCTCAAGCCTCCCTTAGAAAATCTGTCATTGCCAAAGCCAAGGTTCTCACTTCCTCCATTGAATGTATTCAATGGCTACTTCATTTCACTCTTATGCTTAATTTGCATCCTTATAAATCTGTATTTAGGGTATGGAGTTCATTAGAGCTCATTAGGTTCCAGAAGGCGCTACAGCGCGCCATAGCGTTTAGAACTGTCCAGTTCGGTCCAAAACCGACTAAAATGGTCAAACTTTCACAATTTTCAAATTTTAAGGACCCTAGGACCCTAGTGGGGCTAAATTATATCAAATTTAAATCTAGTTTTAATAAAATTGAGCACTCTATAAAATTGTATGAGAATTTTAAATATGGAAAAATTAAGTTGTCTGCCTTTCAAGAAAATATAATCCTAGATATTTGTTTGACCATATCTTAGTTAATTAGACTCTAAATATAGATATTTAAAGTGCCAACTAGCTTAGAATTTTAGTGCCAACAGCAATCTAAAATATTATTTAGGTTATGAGCCCTAGAAAATAAGAAATGACCAAAATACCCCTAATCCTAATTTGGTCATAACTTGACCAATTAAAATCCAATTTGGGTCTACTCTTAGTTAAAGTGCTCAGTGGAATATAGGAAAGCTATAGCGACTGAGTTTGCTAAATTTGAACACCAAATAGAAAAGTTAGCTTTTTAACCTCTCTTAGCCTTAAGAAATTCCATAATTGCCCTTGAAATTGAAATGACTATAACTAATTCATTAGACCTCAAAATTTAGTATTCTTAGACTCTATGGAATCCTTAAACAACAACTAATAATAAACTGCATAATAATTTAGACTTCATTAGCTGTAATTTACTAAAATGCCCCTAGGTCAAAAACCCTACTTTTGATATATAGGACCCATTTCTTATCCAAATTTGGTGTACATACTGTCTATATTCATGTTAAACAGTAAGAAATCGTTTGATAATAAGAAATTCTAATTTAGAGTCCTAAATCAAGAATTAGCTTTTTGAATCCTTAAATAGGGGCAAAATGGTCATTTTGTCTAAAACTTAGGTTAAGTACCTTAACCCTTAAAATACCTTTTTTTTATCCTTAAAATCAGTAATAGAACTGAATTAAAATCAATATAAGTCATAAATCTCTTAATTGTTAACTGTCTAATATCCCCCAATTTAAGCTTGAAAATCTCTAAGGAAAAAAGTATCCTTACTTAGCTAAAATCCATCCCTAACCTCCCTAATTAAATAAAATCAGTAAGGGTAAAGAAATTCAATCAATTCTTAGAAATTTTCCAAGTCTTATCATTAGGAATCCTCACTTCACCTTAGGATCCATTCCTTAAGAATAAAGTTAGATATTAGGTTACATTTCATTCATTAAGTAATGGGGTTATTCAATGATTGAATCCTTGATTTTTATTAGTTTCTAGATTTTCATAATTTCATTTTTTTTTATTATTTTATCTTTCAATCCTAGATTAAGAATAGGACTTACCTCAATCATTAGTTCACTAAGAACTAAAACCTTAGACTCTTAGACCCTACGTTTGGATTATGTGCTTAACTCTAATCTCGTGGTGTTAAAATCATAATCCCTAGTTTAGTAGATCTCGATCAAACCTTAGTATAGAACATCTAAATTCATTAATTAGGTCATAATAATTTATTATTTAACTCATAATCAACATTGATTTAATCATATTAGGACCTAGCTAGTCCTAATATTTTGTAATGTATAAGGTTATACTTCTAAATTACACTCGATAATAGGAATTGAAGATCCTGAGCTTGTGTAACTTAGAATAGTTAGAATGGTTTAATTAGACAACAATCATGTCACAAAGTGTAGAAGAGTCCCTTGCTTACTACTTAATTATTGTGCTACGCATTCCTTATACTTTGTGCTTAATCCCTTAGACATGTCATGTAAGAAAACATTATGCATGAAATAAAAACTTAGAATTATTAGGATAACAGTTGCCTTGGGCTCAGTTTAATTATGGTAGGTTCTGGTGCACATTTACCCTAATGGACAGGGTAAGGAGTAATGAGAATGCTTAACATTACTTATTGAGGAGTGTGTGTTAAGCTTGGAACTCGTTTAGTCTTACAGACGTACTTGACTCCTCAACTATTTCTGAACGTGTTCACAGAAAAAAAAGTAAAATAACTAAATAATTCTGTATTTGTATTTGCTGCCTCTTTAGTTCTGCTATTATGTTCTGTCTGCCCTAGCGCAGAAAGGCTTTGGGAATTTTGGTCTGGGCTCAATTGGCTAATTTTCTGATATGACAGTTATCTATACCTGTTTCAATTTAGTTTACTGTTTATTGTGTTATTGATGCATATTATTTTTTGTCAGCTGAACTTTACTTACCTTGCTTACTTGTACATATTTATAGAATGCTAAACTTTTGTTGTTTACTATATATACCACTTTTAGACTAACTATTTTCAATCATCATATATCATATGATCATCAACATATTTAGGATTAGACTTTTCTTTCAAGTACTTTTACTTACTGCATTATATATGAATGCCTACTCCTTGCTTAGTTTATTTGAGGTGTGCTTTCTACCTTAATTCCTGCTTAGTTATAAATGATGTATTTATAACTTATCCTGCTCCTTGTATGCTTACTGCTCCTATACTAGATAATTATTTTGGTTTTGTACATGTAAATGGTGACATTAATAATTCATGTAAAATATTTAGCCTAAAATGTACTTAGATATTTGTCTAATAAGATTTTCTTTTATTGGCTAGGGCCCTGGCATTGTGAAACCGGTAATGTCAGATTTTGAAAGGTTTGAGAAGCTGGGTGCTAAAGAGGATGAGCCATTTATTGAAGAGGAGCATCAGTCGGGTGATCCAAAAGTTGCCTAGTTTTCTTTTTGCATGTTGTGAGGATGCGAGACTTTTTATTTCAGTCCTTTAAACTAATCATTAAATACTATAATAATATAGGTACCTTGACTGTGTTTTCTTTACTGTACTTTATACTCTGAGCTATGTGTTGCACTTTTTCCTATTTATTGCAATAATCTAGATGTATATTTGTCTTACTCTACTTCCGCACTCTGATCTGTATTCACTGAGCGATTGAGTTTATGGCATGTATGTAATGGCTTATCTCTTCCTTACTAGTGGATTAGGGTCTATACCTTATCTAATCTTAAGTAATGGATTTGCCAAAGTGACACTCCACTCCTTAGCCTAATGATTGTATATTAAGGGGCAGGGCGCCACACCTTCTCCTTCCTTCTCTCCTTTTCTCTAAGCTCCTCAGCTTCTCTTTCCTCTTGAACTATTAAGGTGGTTTTGAACATCCTTCCTTGGAGAGTTCTCCTTCTCTTTCTCACAGCAGCTTATAATTTGGATCAATGAATGTCAAAATTGGGAACCTTTGAATAGCCTAAAAATATCCCTTATATACGGATGCTCTCAGCCCTTTTTCCTTAATTCTAAGTGACCTTTCATCTTCCCTTCCTTCAATGCAAGCCATTATGTTTTATTCAAATAATCACTTGGAATTATGCAAATTTAAATATTAATTCTATTTTCAAAAAGGCAGAGGAAGCCCAAAGGTCATAAATTTTTGCCCTTCCCTATGCTGTTATTAATACAATTTCTAGAGGTTTCAGCATCAACTGCTTTGGCACACTACAGTCGCTGTAGCGTGATGCAACGTGCATGTCTGCTTCTATTGAATCTAGTTCTAGGTTAGTTGTTCTCCTAACAATCCGCCGTAATGCTGTGGCAACTTTGATTCAAACACTATTCCATTATAGCGTGCTGTGGTAGCTTAGAACCAAACAGTTTACCTTAGTGAAGCTGCTAATCGATGTGGCATGCTGAAGGCGCGCTGCGGCAGTTTAATTTGCATGAAAGCGAAAAAAGTTACTGTTCAGTTACTTCCCATATAGTTTATTATAATATTTTTGAATGTCGTTGTGGCCCGCCGTAGCGCGCTGGGGTGCGCTACAGCTTAATCCCTTTTAGGTCTTTAGTATTTGCTCATTGTGCCTAGGCGGGCTGTGGCACGTTGAAGGAGCGCTGCGGCAGTTAATCTTTAGTGAAAGCAGAAAATCATTATTCAATTAGTTCTCCCAATGTTTAAATATTTCTTCGTAAAATGATGCCATAGCTCGCTGTAGCGCGCTGGGGCGCGATGCAGTGGTTATCCTTCCAGGCTTGCAGATATGTTCCAAGTGAGCTTATTTAGTGAATTTTTTGATTTATTGTCTTAGCAATGGATTCAATTTAGGATGTGAATGTGAGGCTCTTATATAACTGAATATTGCCTTAACCTTGGGTGATATACAGAATTCCAACCATTACATTCTTCCTAATCCAAGTTCCAAGTTCTTAATCCTTTCGAGTTTTGAATCTCAATGGTTTATGCTTGTTCCCTTTTAGGGGTTGGGTAATTATCTTGGGATTTATAACTCTAGCTGGGCATTGGTTAGTGACAAGAGTTTTGTGCTATATGTGCTCCTTCTTATTAATCACAAAGAACATTAACATTTATAGGAGACATATTTTTCTTCATCTTATTTCTCTTATTCTCACTTTAGGAGAGATATTTTTCTTCATCCCTATTTTTATTTTTAGTTTCTCTTTTTAGATCAAGGAAGAGATAATTTTCTTCATCCCTATTTCAGTTTTTTCTGATCATTAAGTCCTACAGGAGCCTAGCACACTCATAAATTCACTCAACTTTTGCCACTTGCTGGATTTGGTTCCTTAAGTTTCCTAACCCCTACGCTTAGAACATAGCATGTGCTCATTTAAAATCCTTGGAAACTGAAATTGACTCAAACTTTTTCCTTGTTTTGGAAGTATAGGGTTGTCATGTCAATTAATCACCTTGGGTTTAGCACCATTAATGACTTAAGATTTTACATTTGAGGTTAATTATTGAATCCATGCAGAAAAGTTTTTAGGAAATTCACTTATAATAAAAATCATAGTAGTAATGAGGGTGCAAGCAATTCAAGATTTATTTATAGAGAAATAAAACAAAGAGCATAGAAATAAAATAAAAATGAAAAACTAAAATAGAAAAAAAAAATAAAAACAAAAAATAAGTACTACCTTATCAATCATTTTGCTCGTGATCTTCTTCTTCCTCGTCCACATTCCGATAAATGTAATCTGCTGGCTAGTCATTGTCCGGGATGGGTTCACCAACAGGGGGTCATGGTAGCCTAGATCCATCTGGTCCTCCACACAAGCTCTACTATTGGAACATTGTTCCAAGTGCGTTATGGAATTCTATTTGGAATTTGCGCTATTGAGCGACTTCACCTTTGATGAAGCTCATGTCACGTGCCATGGAGATTCCCAATTCCCAGTGATGCGCATAGATATGCATCATTATTTTATCCCCATGGTCTTGCAAGCAAAGATTGAAGTTTGCCCTCCTCCCCTCCTCTTCTTGGCTCGCACCCCCTCGTGGGTGTAGGCGCTCAAGTTGGCCAGTTCTAGAGGAGCACGGGGCAGGATTGTGATGTCAGAAGAGAGGATCTTAACCCCTTGATCCTCACACATACCTGAGATAACTGACCTATATGCAAGTGTAGCACAAGGCCCATCAGGGTTTTCTAGATCTGTGATATATTCAGAATGGAGGAGACCACCCCCACACTTAATTTCTTGCTCATCCTTGAGTAAGCTCAAAAAAAGTGATCTTCAGAATTTTGTTTTTGCCTAAAGATTCAATGTAATATGCTAGTGTATAATGGATTTAATTAACAAGTATGCTCTAGTTAATATCACTTCATGTATCCAAGTTTCTACTACCCCTTCAGTCAAGTTCATATTTCTACACTTCATTTGGTTTCAAATCAAAATATCATGCTTAATATTTTTATATGGGGGGATGATCCTAAAATTCAAACCTCAATGATGCAGTTGGTGAGTGCTTGAGCTTTGTGCCATGTGTGCCCCTTCTTATGATTAACAGGAAACATTTAACCAATTTAAGAGATATATTTTTCTTCATCCTAAATGTTCAATTGTTTTAGCTTAGGAGAAATATTTTTCATCATCCCTAGATAATTTTGTTTTTCTCTTTTGAAATTTTAAGGGAGAGCCATTTTTCTTCTTCCGTTTATGTAGTCTCTTGTGATCATTAAGTTCTACAGGAGCCTAGCACCTCAATTTCTCACTCACCTCTTGCCATCTTAGTTTTAGTTCTTGGATTCCCCCCCCCCCCCCACACACACTTAAATTTCAGCACATTTCATTTTAAGTTCTGGAAACCAAGCTTAGTAGAGCCTTAAACATGAATAAGGGGTGTATGAATGAAATTCATTTTCCTCTTAAATTCAAGTATACTTGAATCCTAAGTTCCACTCATTGATTTTTGACATTGAATCTAGACATTTATCTAATTCAGAAAATAATTTTTCAAGTATAATTTTAGCAAAAATGAGGGTTCGCTAGATATGGAATTCATATTATTAACTAAAATCAAAATTACAAAAACAAAAAACATAAAGCAGAAAAACAACCTTATTACACATCCGGCTCATCTTCCTCCCCTGCGTAGTGATACGTATAATCCGTCGGCCAGCCATTGTCCAAAAGTGGTTCTCCTGCAGGAGGGCGCGACAACCTTGACCCATTCGGATATCCACGCAAACTCCACTCTTCGAACATTGTTCTGAGAGCTTCATGGAATTTCGTTTGGAATTTGTGTTGCTGAGCCATTTCTCCCTTGATGAAGCGCATGTCACCGCTAAGGAGACGCCCACATCTTACTAATGCGCGTACATGCGCAACAACGTTCTATCGGTCAATCTTCGGCCAACTGACCCCTCTTGGGTGCAAGCGCTCAAGTTCATTAGCTCTAGAGGAGCGCGGGGCAAAATCGCAATATCGATAGGGAGGAGTTTCACTCATTGGGCCTCGCAAATTCTTGAAATCAGTGACCTAAAAGCAATAGCAGCACATGGCCCGGTCAAGGCATTTTAGAGCTGCTCCTTTATAATGCTAAGATAAGAATATATCCCTCCCTATGTAGTGCACAAAGGAGCAGCGCCCGTGATCGGGTTACCTCGCTGAGATGCCCAGATGGCATAACAAAACTGGATATGAACACATGCTAAGCATTGCTAGAATCGATGAGGAATGCTCAAGGAATGTTGGCTAAGTTCCCTCTCCATCCTGAATCAAAGTGGGTAATCTCTCTTGCTATTGCTGCTGGATTATATTGGGAGCTTAACAGGACAAAATAAATATAGCTCCCTACCTCACCCAATATATAAAACCTTTCAATGTCCTTGAGCCAGAACTCCACAGCCTTGCCCCTCATAAAACTTTTATGCCCCAACGCATTGATCGCATTGGCATAAACTTCCTGCACTATAGAGAGGTACGTGGAGTTTGTGGGACTCACTAAGTGGTCCCATCCCCAGTTCAGAATTTGATTCAGGTTTACCGGGTATGGGAGCCTGAATCCTCGCTCAGGGATTAACTTCCTTTTGATGATGACTTGGTTGAAGCATTGTTCTGGCTCAACTGAAGAGAACCGTTTCTTGTGGAACACTCCACCAGCTGTAGAGGTCAAAGCTCCCTTGCTTGCAATAGTTTTAGTTCCTGAAGACATTTCTCTCTAGATGATAATAAGAACTGATTGAGAGAAGTGATGCTAAAGAACAGTTAAAAAATGCTAGAGCTAAAAAGTTTAGGATTTCAATAAAGTCCATCCTTCAGCCCCTTCCCCTTTCTCAGCCTTTTATAGAGGAAAAGAAAATTCTGGAATGACTTAGTTAGTTACATTTATGGCACAATAATACTTGTTCAAAGATAGATTCAATTCATGCCATAAGTGTGACTTGACTTTTGCTCCAAGAAGATGAAAATTTTTAGCTTTTCCAACAAATTTTGCAGTATGGGAGTTCCAAGACGCGCTGTAGCGTCTTTGAGTGCCTTGGGAATCCAAGGTAGATAATTTTATTTCAGCTGGGCATTTTCGCTGCAGCACGCTGTGGTGCCCTTGAAATAATCATGCAGAACTACCCGCTATAGCACGCTGTAGCAGCAAAATCCGCTGCAGCGCATTGTAGCGAATAATTTTGCTACAGCGCGCTATGGCGAATAAATCCGCTGTGGTGCGCTGCGGCATTTCTTTATAGCAGAAAAATTTTAGAATTTTAATTTTTACTTCTAGAAAAAATATTTTTGGTTGTTATTAAATTTATCCTACTCCTAAAAACAAGACTTTAGTAAAAACAAATAACTGGATTGGGTTGCCTCCAATAAGCGCTAGATTTAATGTCGCCAGCCCGACACGCTAAAGATCAACTTGGATTCACTTCCTTAGGAGGTTTTCTCACCCAGATTTTAGAATGAAATGAGTGAGCACCAACCGAGGTCAGGCTCAAACTCATTAGTATGCTCTTGGATTCCTTTTCTTCCTTACCTTCCTTGTTAACAAGGGGAGCTCCATTTTTCTTCTTTATACCACTTTTAGTCTTTTTCTTCTTCTTCTCTCCCTTAATGTCACTTCCTCCAGATGAGGTATCATAGTGATCGCCAGAATCTACAGAACTCCTAATCTCCTTCTCTTCTTCCAACCCCCTATTCACTTTTTCCCATTTTTCCTTTATAATTTTTTCCTTAAATAATGAAGGCATTAGGTCTATAACTTCCTATAGACCTTTAACTTTCACTATCATGAGTCCCCTTTCAATATCAATGATAGTTCAAGAGCTGGCAAATAATGGCCTTCCAAAAATTATAGTGGAGTTTCACTCTAGGTGTCCCATTCGCATATTATAAAATTAGTGGGGATTACAAAACTCTCTATTCCTACTGGAACATCCTTAACAATTCCCAAAGGGATTTGGGATGCAAGATTAGCAAATTCCAAAATTATTGGTGTCTCCTCCATCCCCCTTATTCCTAATTTTGTGTAAGTGTGCCATGGCATAACATTTTCTGAAGCCCCTAGATCACACAAGGGATCTAAAAGGACTTTGCCTTCAATCACGCATGGGATGTTCAATCTACCAGGGTCCCCCCTTTTAGTTGCTACTCTATCCCTTCCATTATTCAGATTAGTAGTTCTGATTGGTTCTTTCTCTTCCTCATTATTACAATCAATGCAACTCATCTTCTTAGTGTCTATATTAATAACGCTCACCGTTTCTCTAGGATTCAATTCAGTTGAGCAAGGGAGCATACCTTGCTGTCTAGTAGACAACTATTTGGAAATTTGCCCTAACTAAACTTCAATGTTCCTCAATGATATCTGAATTCCTTGAATGAAGGTTTCATGACGATTCATTGTCATTTCAGTTCTTTTCATAAATTGCATTATTTTAGTTTTGAACGCCCAAAATGATTCTTCTAAACCAGACTCTTGTTTATTATTCTGATTTTGCTTATACATAATATTTCCATTTTGCATAGGTTAGTTTTGTTGTTGGGCATTTAGATTTCTTTGAGCATTTCCCTCACTCCAAGAAAAGTTGGGACGGTTTCTCCATCCTTGATTATAAGAGTTGGAGTAAGGGTTGGTATGGGAGTTGTTGTTCATGTTGTTGTTTCTCATGAAGTTTACTTGTTCAGTTTGTGAAAGAACAAATGGGTTGTTTAAATTATAGTATTCACTATTGTGACTCTCCCCACACAACTCACAACTAACTTTATGAACAGTACTACCATTCGTATTCTCAATTTTATTAGTCAGAATTTCCACTTCCCTTTGCAAAGAGGCCAGTTGGGTTGATTCATTTAGATTGTTTACCTCCGTTTTGTTAGCATTTAGCCACTAAGTTGTCCATTGGTATGCATTGTTAGCAATTTCCTCGAGGTTATCAAAAGCCTCCTCAAGGGTTTTACTACTTAATGATCCTTCTGCGGTTGCATCAATGTGGGTCCTTGTAGGTGCATTTAATCCGTTATAAAAAATTTGTACCTGCATCCACAAAGAAAACCCATGTTGCGGGCAATGCCTTAAGCAGTCCTTAAAGTGTTCCCATCCATCATATAAATTCTCACCATGCAGCTAAGAGAAATTTGATATTTCATTCCTCAACCTGGCTGTCTTGGCCGGTGGGAAATACTTAGCTAGGAATTTCCTTGCCAAGTCATCCCAAGTCTTAATAGACTCACCAGGTAGAGAACTGAGCCAAACTTTAGCTCTATCTCTCATCGAGAGTAGGAATAATCTTAATCTCAAAGCATCATTGTATACCCCATTAAATCGAAAGGTATCACATATTTCCAAAAAGTTTGAAATATGCGCATTTGGGTCATCCGATGCTAGCCCTCTAAATTGATTGTTTTGAATCATATTCAACGTGGATGGTTTAATTTCAAAAATATTAGCCTGAATAGGAGGTCTAATAAAAGTGGTTTGAAATATTTCATTAAAGATCATGTCATTCTCCTATATCTCACTAATTTCTCATAGTTAGTGGAAATGGGCAGAGCAGTGGAGCACCACTAATTTGAAAAGGATCTGAAGGGGAAAATGCATTTGATGCCCGACTGTCATGATACCTTCAAAAGGCATATGTCGCAACATGCCAAGGTTTATCAGATCAACGCTACCATATCATTTGAAAAAATTAAAAGTTATAACAAACCCTAACCCTATAGAAAATGTTATCATTTTAATCGCTACTATTTCATATGTGGTAGGCAAAGCCATATGTACTACCAGTGCATACATCAAGAAATAATAGATAGAGTCTGTATCGATCATTCTCATTGGAACCAAGTCTTTAGAGCAGTGCCCCTGAACAATATAGATCTAAGGATGGCAATAATGCCACCACTGCAAGTACAAAATACAAAACCAGTTAAGGAGAAACTTGTTGCTCCTCGAGTGAAAACTCAAAACGACCCCAGAAATCAGGTCAATAACAAACATCCCGTTGGTCCTACTCTTATCTACACTCTAACTCCCATTGAAGCAATAGAAGATAATAATGTGGCTTCAAGTCTTGCAAAGTTATTTTTTATTCTTGCCAAGTTATTATTGCGAGTAGTTAATATATCTGTAATCAATTAATCATAGGAACTCTATGCTTAGATGGAAAACCATGCAATGTATTATTCAACACCGGGGCTAAACATTCATTTATTTTTGAGCATTTTGCTAAATCTCTTGATCTGACTTCATATAAGTTAGCAAAAATCTTGAGCATTGGACTTCTTTCTGAAGCCCAACTCAGTGCTCATAATGCTTGTAATGTCAGTATCCCCTTGAATAACCATGTTTATGAATCTAAGCAAATTATAGTGCAAATAACTAATTTTGATATTATTTTTTGTATGAATTAGCTTAGTAGACATAGTGCAATAATAAATTATTAGAAGAAGAAAGTTACTCTTCCTTCTCACGGCAAGCCAGAAAACTTTACAGGAAAGATCAGTACTCAGGCACCCTTAATCAATATAATTAAAGCTGAGAAGTGGATCAAAAAGTGATGTGATGCTTACCTTGCCACTATGATGGGTAAAGCAAAAGAGAGTACCCCGCTTTCTAAAAGTAAGGTAATTAAAGAATTCGCTGACATTTTCCTTGAAGATCTACCTGGTCTACCACCTGTTAGAGAAGTAAAATTTTTTGTTGAGTTAATTCTTGGATCACTGCCTATATCCAAAGCTTCGTACAGAATGGCACCATAAGAACTTCAAGAATTAAATGAGCAAATACAAGAGCTGTTGAACAAAGGCCTCATTAAACCGAGCATGTCTCCTTCGGGAGCGTCAGTTCTTTTTGTTAAAAAGAAAGATGAATTTATGCGCATGTGTAGAGATTATCGTTAACTGAATAAAGTCACCACTATCCCTCCTTAGAATAGATGCTTTGTTCAATCAATTATCTGGAGCAGTAATATTTTCTAAGATTATATTCAGATAAAGATATAATCAACTGCTATTGAGGGATTATGATGTCGAGAAGCAGCTTTTCATACTCGTTATGGTCATTATGAGGTTCTAGTAATGTCCTTCAAACTCACAAATGCATCGTCTATTTTCATAGACTTAATGTAGTGAGTTCTAAAACCTTATTTGGATAAATTTGTCATAGTATTTATCGATGGCATTCTTATTTATATGATGGAGCTTAAGAAGCATGAAGATCACCTAAGAGCAGTGTTAGAAATATTACGAGCTCCTTATTTGTATGCAAAATTCTCTATGTGCAAATTCTGATTATACTCAGTAGAATTCTTGGGTCATGTTGTTGATGCCTAAGGAATTCAAGTAGATCAAAAAATGGTTAGTGCAATTTAGAATTGGGTACATCCCAACTGAGTAACAGACATTCCTAGCTTTTTGGGATTAGTCGAATACTACAGAAAATTTGTCAAAGGTTTCTCTTAGATTGTATCTCTATTAATCAAGTTAACCTAGAAGGTGGTACCATTCATCTAGAATCCTAATTATGAAGTGGTGTTTCAAAATCTTAAGGATGCACTCTCAACTGATCCAGTGCTTGTCCTACCAAAGGAAGGTTGGACTTCCCAATCTACAGTGATGCATCTATAATAAGTTTGGGATGCGTGTTGATGCAAGTAAGAAAAATTCATTACATACGCTTTTCATTAATTAAAGCCTCAAGAGAAGAATTATCTTGTGTATAATTTTGAACTTGTCGCTGTTATTTTTACATTAGAAATTTGGCACCAATATCTATGTGGTGTTCAATGTGTCATTTTCACTGATCATCAGAGCCTAAAGTATATCTTTACTCAGTGTAAACTGAATTGTTATCAGAGAAGATGGCTAAAGCTAATCAGTGATTATGATCTGAGCATTGAGTATCATCTCAGGAAGGCAAATGTCGTAGAAGATGCTTTTAGTCATCATGCTGCTCTTTGTGCCATGATTGCAAAAAGCCCGTTAGTGAAAGAATTTTGTAAGTATAGCAAAATTCGTGGAGAAATATTGAATTTATTGATTTAATTAAGTTCAGTTGAACCAACCTTCCTCAGAGACATCTCCATCTCACAAACAAAGGATGAAGATTATCTGAAGTTTAGAGCTGACATTAAAAGAGGTTGCCATAATAACCTGCAACTATGTAGTAATGGTATCTATCAAAGGAATCAACTCTGAATTCTTAAGTTCATGCATCGAGAGATTCATGTTGAGGGTCACAATTTTGGCTATAGAATTCATCCCAAAAGCACCAATATGTACCAAGACTTGAAGCATTTATTTTGGTGGGCTGGTATGAAGAAAAGGGTTGCTAAATTTGTGGCAAAGCATTAAGCATGTAATTTAGTCATGACTGGGCATCAAAGACCTGACAGTCTACTACATCCATTGGAAATTTTTGTGTGGAAATGGTACAACATTTCGATGGACTTTATTATGGGATTACCTCACCCAAAATCCGGTGCTGACGCAATATATATCATTGTTGATTGTCTAACCAAATATGCCCGCATCATTCCAATCCATCAAACAGACTCCATTGAAATGCTTGCAAAGCTCTATATAAAAGAAATTGTTAGGCTGCATGATATTCCTATGTCAATTGTATCCGACAAGGATAACATATTTACTTCTAAGTTTTGGTAGGCAGTGCATCAGAACTTGGAAACCACCCTAGCTATGAGCACAACCTATCATCCTCAAACTGATAGCCAAATAGAAAGAAGGAATCAAGTCCTTGAAGCTTTGTTTAGACTTTGTATTCTGGATTTTAATGGAAGATGGAAAATTAATCTATCACTAGTTGAATTTGATTACAATAATAGTTGTTAGGCTACCATTAAGATGTTATCTTATGAGACATTGTATAAAAGATAATATAGTACTCTATTGTCCTCGTCAAAAACTAGAGATGTTCAATTGTATAAGGTCAAAATTTGTCAAAAAGACCAACAATAACTTCATACTCATTCAGTAGAGAATCTAATATCATGATTCTCATCGTCATCCTCTTGAATTCTTGGAAGGTGACTCCGTCCATTTAAAAATAAGTCCAATGGAAGGTGTTTACCATTTTGGTGAAGTTGGCAAGCACAATTCTAGATATGCAGGACCTTTTAAAATATTATACTAAGTTAGATCATATGTTTATAAGCTTGAAATGCCAAATTATTTCTTTGTAGTGTACAATGTGTTCTATGTATCATCACACAGAAAGTGCCTCTAAGAACTTCATCATCTCACCTCTATTTCTTCAATGAGCATTCAACCAAATCTATCATTCATTGAAGAACCTACCAAAATTCTAGGCAAGGATTAAAAGCAGCTCAAAAGTCATTCTATCAATATGGTCAAAGTGCATTGGCAAAATCATAGTGCTAAATAGGCCACTTGGAAGAAAGAATCAGATATGTAGATAAAGTACCCAAGGCGATTTGAGAAACTAGGTACTATACCAATCTCCACTAACATTCCTGTCATTATTTCTTTTTTTAGGTGATGTCGAGGAAGACATCATTCTTAAGTGGGAGAGTTTGTAATAACCCAAGCTTGTTACCCAAGCTAATATGGAAAAAACCAAATCCTAATTTTTGTTCCATTTGACTTAAGTAGTCATTAACACCTAACCTTGAAAATTTGTGATCCATCAGAACTAAATTGGATCAATTAGCTATTTTTGTCAATTAATTGACCTAAAAAATTAGCTAACTTAAATTGATCTTTAAATTAAAATCTAATTTTATTTTTGAATTCCTCACCCCCAAATTAGATAAGGGTGAAATTTGGAGAATTTTTGGCGGTCATTTAGACCTGAATTGGACTTAATTTCAATTAGATTAATTTGTTTAAATAAATTAAGTATTAATGCTTTATTATAATCCAATAATTAGCTAATTTAAGTTGGTGGAGCAGACCAAGACTGTCAAATATTTTTCCATCTCTAGATCCCATGGCACATGTTCAATTTTGCTTAAGCCAGTTTCCAACAGTCATATCACAACTGCAATTCAATGGTTGCGATTAGTCCTACGATTGGGCATTTGGAATCAGTGCATCCAAGTCATAGCGTGTATTTGCTCGATCCATCAGATGGCTATGATCGCTTCTGCTACTATGGATCTTCATCCCCCGACAGGCTTTAATAGTCATCCCCACTGGCTGTATGATCTCTCTACCCTATTCCCCATTATCTCTGACCTCCCCTGTAGTCTGCTGGTACCAGTCTTTCAAGAGTGCCCTCAAATGATTGAGCCCACTGGCACTTCCTTGGGTCATCCAATGGTGGTCAGCCCAAGGTCCAATTAAATTCCCTGAGCTATAAATAGCTCGGTGAATCTTAGTGAGCCTCTTTACTCACTCAGAGATCACTCAGATTCCCTAGTGCCCACTCAATTTAGTTGTTAACGCTCCAATCCTTAGCCAGCCTTGCCGAGCTGCTCCCAAGCTAGTCAGTGGGCTAAGCTTTGTGTGCAAGATCCCAAGAACCAATGGTGATCCTCTAGAATCTTCTACAAATCAGATCAGCCTTAGAAGTTTAGTTGACCTCTGACATTTGCTTAGGATCTTCTATGACCAGGTACACCCCTATCCTTGAGATAAATTATGCTCAATCATTCCATGCCACCTATGTTTTAGCTGTGATGAATTGCGATATTGAACAAGGAATTCTCATAATTCGGCTTAGACACTTTCCTGGCCATGACTGCAATCCAGATAGTGAGCTTCACTATCCGAATAGGGTTGTAGACTAGTGAACAACTGCTCACAAGCAATTGATGCCTCAATCCAACATTTGATTACTAATCAATGTATTTCCTATCAATCAATATTGATCAATATAGCACTAAGCCATCATGAGAGCCTGAGTGGTTGTTGATTAGTCCATCAAGCTATTATACTCCACAGTACTTATGTAATTCCTCAGGCTACCCATCATTGGATAATCCAGGACATTACCTAGAGATAACCATCTTGACTTTTCAACAGTTCATCACTCATACTGAGTTGTTTAGGATCAAATGTGTCATCTCTAATTATTGCAACATCTGAAGCTAATCCTTAAGATAATTATAATCTCTTTATCTCAAGCATTAGCTAACTTACTTCTATGCATTGGCTATATAGTAAATTTGGATGGGCCAATGAATTATGAAGTAAGATCTGATGAAATGATGATAACATCACAATATTGAATATAAGATAGGGTAGAATCAAAGTTCGAAAGCTTAAACATCCAGTCACAACATTCATCACAAAAGTAATATAAACATTTGCCTCAAAAAAAAAAAGTAAGAATACATTAAGAGCTTAATATTACAAACCAGAATTTAAATGTTTAAATAAAATAGTCCTCTCAACACAAGTAAATATAAAAATAAACTAAGGACTAAAATTAGCACTCCAAGGCTGTTGCTCCTCTGCCTTTTCTTAAAACTCTTGAATCTCCTTAAAAGCATGCTCCTCAAATTGCTCTAAGCCAGACATGTCAGTTTCACATGCCAAGGCCCCAGCAATGAAAAAAAATATATTGTGTTAGACAATACGTCTAAATATATTTTAGGTTGATTACAATGTTTTCTTATCGATCAAGGGATATTACTCATCACAATAATAATAAAAAATAGTAAAATAGAAATTATACTGTATAAACTGAAAGTAAAATTGGAATTGTAAATCAAAATGCTAAAAATAGTGATGAAATAATATTGAAATAGAGCAAGGGTGCTGAAAGTGAAATGACTAAAAATAGAACTGTAAACTAAATAAAATATGAAAACTGAAGTTTAATGCATGCCATTGAATATGCATCCAAATATGCTGCAGAATATGCCACAAGTATGCATAACCTTGATGCTACATTACATCTCATAGATCCTAGGTCTCCAAATCGCACTGCGAATAGATCCAAGTTGTGCTACGCATCACACCGCTAAGGAGATGCTATGCTTATGCAATTTTTGTTTTTAAAAAAGCTGAAATGTTTAAATAATCACATTCATAAAAATAAAAAATGTATCCCTTTTGTTATCTGTCTATTTATCATGTCACATTCTAATTTGCATATTTAACTCAAACACCATATTATACATAATTCCCATTCATAAGAATTTTCTAATTATAAATAATTTTGATCTTAGTTACTTGATTTAACATATTTCATAATCATAATGCAGGATTAACCTAATTTATCATACTTTAAGAGTACATACATATATCTTGCATATTTGTAAGAAAGATGAAATTGGACACTTATATTGTTTAACTACACTTATTTAAGAACACAGGGATAGGAGACATACATTTTTTCACATCTTATATCCCAAATTAAGATGTCTGAACACTAACTCATTATATGCTTTGGAAATGGGTTTTTTGTCTTGATATGAGATGTACTTATCTAAATACTTAAGAAAAGATAGTATATAACAACTCTAAGTTGTTACCTTGCTCAATTTATGCATAATCAAGACTTAAACAATAGTGCTAAGAGGTTCTAAATCTCATTAAAACAAAACCTTAAAAATTTGGGATTTATTAGAACCCATTTGGCACAATTGACTAAGGAGTCAATTTAGTAACATTAAAAATTAGCTTAATTAAGTTGATCTCCAAATCCAAACATGATTAAATCTTAGAATTTCTCACCCCCAAATTAGCTTGGAGTGAAAGTTTGAGAATTTTTGGAAGTCATTTGGGCCCTAATTCAATTAAAAATAAATTGGGGAAATTGTACAAAAGGGATTGCAATTTCCAATAATTGTATTTTAAACTTCCAACAGTTGGCTCCTCTAGGATCCTCTGATTGGACTACTGACAATCCGCTACATAACTCGGGTCAAATGACTGTTTGGCCAGCACTATCCGGTCATCTATCTGCGTGGATCAGACGATTCAGATTAGATCCATGTTCATTCTTAGATGTCAGATCATGCCCATGATCAGACGGTTAGGATCACCCCATGTTCGACCATTACGGTTCATAGAATCAAGATTATTCTGCCTTAAACTTTGATAGATCACACAGCCATTAGGGATTCCACCACTACTCACCTTCATCTTCCAGAGTGCGCATGCCTACAAGGAAAAGATCCTTCGTACCACTGTGCTAAGTCCTGTCCCCCACTCTCTATCCATGTCAGCACACTGTTTACCCTCAATTCTCACTATTAGATGAATATGTCGGTGGGCTAAAAAACCTGACCTCTTCCATTTCCAATCATCTGGGTGTCGACCCTTAGGCTTGGGCCAATTGGCTCAGCCTGTCAACCCCATTACTTCAAGGCTATAAAAGCCCATCTTGCGTTGTCTAGAGTTCTCTTTAGCACTAACATAGATCTCCCAGAACCTCTGCATCCTCTCAAACCACCTCTTATTGCTACCAGCCAATCCAGCAAATTTTTGGCTCCAATTCCCATCAGCTCTGAGGGTTAAGCTTAGCATTCAAGCTCCATACTATCGAATATGATCCTAAGGAGGCTAGTTGTGGTTGGCATGTTCCCTAGTTTTTCCTCAGCCATCTGTAGTTCACCAATCATCTTCTAGCTCAGGTACTTCTCTACCAGTGTATTGAGCAAACCATTGCACCTAAATTCATCTCAATTGACAATCAAAATCAATACTAAGTAGATTGCTGCTATCGATTAAGTTTGATCAAACCTGATTGAGAAGCAATCGACTCGGACCTGTACAGTGGGGTACAATGCTCAAGTCATAAGAAGCAACAATCGGTCTGGCCAACCTCAGACCGAGTTATCTTAGGGCATCACTTCATTTTAAAATGCTAATCATTTTAGGATGAAGCCAAAGCCGTGCCATCACACATGTGGGTAGAATTAGTTCCCCACGGTAAACCCTAAGTAGGGATTTAGTGGATTTCAATTTTGTAGATCCAGCCAATGCCTCAAAGTTATTGTTGGTGTGTTCAATGCGCCTTGGTCCAGTGATTATGTGGCGATCGATTTTGGGCCTTGGTGAGGTTGGAGCACCCATAAATTTGAATAATACCTAACCATAATCGCTCTAATGTCAGGATCTCCACAGAGCTGAAGACGAATAATGTTGGGTTGGACCAGCCCCTGACCTATGCTATTTGACAGTAGTGGGTCATCAAGCCCCCACTGGCCCATGCTGTCCCATTCAGCGTCAGCCTGTCGAGTCCCTGTCAACCCGACAAAGCCCAAAATGGTAAATGAGTTACTACATTTTGATTATTATGTAGCCTAAAGTTCAAACTATATTGAATTGAAAGAAAATTAGTGTTTTAATTATTTCATTCAATATGTATCCAAAATATATGATATTATATATCATTTTGATCAAAAAAAAATGTGTAAATTAATAAGCTGTAATAATATTTTAGTTTCTGTAGATGGTTTTCTTAATTATGATCTAATTATCTTAAATCATGATTAGTTAATATTAGAATGTCCACTCATCCAAACTACATGTTTAGAATCTCTATTTCTTCATTATGACATATAGAACTTAATTATAAGGTTAGATTTAGTATTTTGTGATTTACTCAACTAATTATTTACTAACTACATTAAACCTTGATTAGTGAATATTAACCTTAATTATATTTTAATTTTGGTATTTTTGGTACTTATGGATTCATTAATTAGTAAAGAACCTAGTGATAATTTGAATTTCAATTTAGACATGTTAAATTAATAATTTTCTTTAATTAGCTCAAACCTTAATTAGTTATTATTAAATATTTTCTTATTAAATTATGCTCAATTATTGCCTAAGCTTTTAATAGACAATAAGTAATAACTTAATATTATTTGATATAATTCTTGAAACTAATTATGTATGTTAGACTATAAGATTCTTAAGGAGATTAGTGTGATTAACACCAAAGTTCTAAACCTTGTAGTTTGATTATTTTCTCCTAAATCAAGGAATTAGTATGCTCAATGTTAATCATTTAATAAAGATGTTGATTAATAAGAAAACAAAATTCTAGACTTAATGATTCATTTTATGGAATTGAAGTTTTTAACTCTTAGAAATAAGATAAGATGGATTTTGCATTCTGGATTTTATCTCCCAACACCATTTAGTAAACATGAGTGGCATGCACTCTTGCATAAGTTAAGATCTATCTTTATTATTATTTCAACTAGTAATTATTAATAGAAAGATTTAGAACCTTAGAAGTACCTCTAAATGTAAGGATAAGTAATATGATTAGAGGCACTTTAGTTAAGTTAAATTATTGGGGTAAAATGCCTAATTTATAATGTATTGAGGCAGAATCCTAGATTTACCATATGAACCCTAAGGATTGATCTTATATTCTTATGATAGTATTAACCTAATGCAAATTAGATTTAACATATACTCTTGTGGTTGTAAATCCAAATTAAGAGATTTAGATGTCAATTTCCTTAGAGCTTAGTGGTAAGACCAATAATACTGAGTATATTTTTTGTAGCTTGAAATTCCTTGAATATTAAGCAGTTTGTTCAGAATGAATGTAACAATAATTTTAGTATTATCATATGGATATGTAGTACATATCTATAATTTAACTTTGAGTGTAGTTGTATATGGAATTGGTTGACTTGCCCTGTATATAACTGTAGAGTTTTAATCTTATTTTGGGTAATTAGATAAGTACGGTTCAATTCAAAATAGGCATCCCAATTCTAATGTATATTTTAAGTAGGGTTTTGGACATTTTAGTTTGAGAAAATAAACTATGAAATGATGTATGTCTCATATCCTTGTGCGTTGGGATAAGTGCAATTAAAAAATCTAAGTGTCCAATGTCACCTTTCTTAAGACATGTTAATTATGTGTTTTGTGTTTGTACTCTTAATATGTGTGATAATTCAGGATAATTTAGCAGTATAACCATGAGATATGCTGATTTCAGTTGAACTAAAATTTGATTATATAACTCTTATGATTAAGAATTCTGAATATTATGTTATTTAGATTAACATGCATAATATCGTGAAACAAGTTAAGTAATTAGTTAAACATAAGGGATGTTTCTTTCTATTTTCTAGATTTGATTGCTTTATCCGTATTTCATTCGATTTTGGCATAACATAAATTGCATAAGCATATATCATTGGCAGTGCAATGGTAGGACACTAGGATTGTTAACTGTGTTATTTGAAGCACACCTTGAAAATGTGGGATGCTATGTGGCATTAAGGTCATGCATACTTATGGCATATTCAATGGCATATTCAAATGCATATACAGTGGCATACAATACAGTTAATTTTTCATGTTTTATTTAGTTTACAATTTATTTAGGTTGATTTACTTTCAATACAGTTGCTTTATTTCAGTATTACTCTATCTCTAATTTTAGTATTTAGCTTTATTGTTATAGTTTTTTTTCAGCATTATGTAGTTTGATTTTTGTTTTGCTAATAAGTTGACTAAGATCCCTTAAAATGTAAGAAAATATAACTTGCATCCTAAAATGTACTTAGACTTATTATCTAACATAGGATTTTTTTTTTTTTGGCTGGCACCTTGGCATCAGGTTTGGAGTAGTTTGAGAAGCCAGCTTTGGAAAAGATTCAGGAGCTTTAGGAAGAGGCAGTGGAGCAGTAGCTGTTGCAGTCTTGATTTAAGGTTCTTAGATCCTTATTTTATTATTGGTGAGATGAGAGGATCTGCTTTTATTTAAATATTTAAATTTTGATTTATAATAACTAACTCTAGATGTATTCTTACTTTCTTTTCTAAAACAAATGCTTACTTAGCTTTTGTGATGAATTTTATGGATGAACGTTTTAAGCTTCCTCACTTGATAAATATTCTATCTTATACTTAGTACTACGATGTGATCATTACTTACTTGGATCTTTCTTCATACACATTAGCGTATCTTTAATAAATTATCATATTCCAATGCACAGGAGAAATTAAATTAATTCTTAAGATCAGGATCTTATACCTATCTTAAGAATTAGCCTCAGTTGTTGCAGTATGAAGTGATAACTCATTGAACTTGTTAACTCGTCAAGGGCGATGGGTTGATAACAAGTCAAAATGGGTTATTCTTCATTAATGACCCGTTTCATTGCTATTATTATTTTGTTGCACTTAATGACAGGGTGGCACATTACACAGTAAATCTATAGTTCCTCACAAGGCAGATCACCCAATAACTTAAGTTAATAGAAAATTGAAGTTAGGTTATAAATATGTACTGCATTTCTATATGTTAAGACTAATATTATCAATGGGTATAGTTATAAGCAAACTATTTAATCTGTAAGGATTTGCAAATCACATAAGACATTATCTATAGACTAATAGTTTAACCATGAGCTATAAAGTAAGATCTATTAAGTCCTTTAGATGGACTTACTACAACAAAAATATAAGTCCAATATAATCTCAATGATTTATCTCTACCATAATAATAGGTTAAATTATTGGGGTTCACATGGAAACTCTAAGGTTCTACCTCAAAGTATCACATATAAGATGTCCTACCTCAATGGATTAACATAATTATAGTTCATTCGATCATATGTTCAAATCTTATATTTTAAGGATATTTACAATTTTATAACCCTTCTAACTATTCAAAGTAATCTTTTATAATTGGAATATAGATCATAGTGAATATTAATAATATGATAATATTTACAATTGATTTTACTAAATGAATTAAGAAGGCATAATCAAGAATGCAAATCTTCCTACTTAAGTTACTTCTAAGGGTTCACTATTTCATTAAATGAGTTCTTAAAATTAGGATTTGGTTGCTTGAATAATAAATACCTTTTATTTAGATTACTAAGAGACTTTAGTATACTAGTTTACTGATTTAGAAATAAAACAATAAGATTTAAAAAATTGACAATTTAACCTTAGTATTTCTTAATCACACAAATCCTCTTTAATGGTATTAGAATCTAACATGTAGAATTGATTTAAGAACAAAATCAAATGTTATTAAATAATTCCTTACAGTCTAATGAGAGTTTCGACAATGAGTAGGAAAATTTTGATTAAGTAAAATGCTTAATGTTAGCCAATCAAGGTTTTGAACTTATTAAGAGAGATTAACAAATTTATCATTTAAAGAAGGAGTATTAAGTTACCAATATGTTCTTCACTAGTTATTAAATCCATAGGGCCTATAAATACGCAATTCATATTACAAATGAGGTAATAATCATCACTAATCAAAGTCTAAGGTAATTAATAAATAATTAACAAAGTTAATCACAAGAAGATTAATTTAACTTTATTATTATATTATCTTATGTCTAATGAAGAAGTAGAAACCCTAAACATGCAATTTGGCTTAGTATACTTCCTAATATTCACTAATCATGTTTCTGAATAGTGAAGGCATAATTAAGAAATTCATTCACAAAAGGTAAAATATTATTGTAGTTTATTAATTCACATATTTCTTTGATCATAATGGTTAATAAGATCATATAATTTGGATGCATATTGGCAGAAATAAATCAAACCCTAGTTTCCATGCATTTCCCAACGATTAGAAATTTAGGAAATGCATTTATTTAGTCGCATTATTCCATTCAAGGGTTCGTATTACATCGGGTCAATAGGAACCAATGGGTCAGCCTAGTGCAGACCGGCATAGGTCGAACAGGACCCAACGGCCCTGCATTGTTGAATAGCGCAGGCCTCAGATCATGCCTACCTATGATGTTCTCCTTCATCCTGACACGGACGAAGGAGGGCTATGAAAGGAAATTTAGGGTTACATAGAAACCCTAAACTGCCAATGTACATACCAGCTCAAGCCATGATACTCTGTTATTCTACTATTATACTTAGTATTATGATGTGATCAGCATACTGAAAATGCTGATATATTGATAATGTATATTGGATTCATATTTACCTCTTTAAATCTAATGTACGTATTTGTCTAATACTTAAGGCAAGTGTCATACACTTATCTTAAATATTAACTTTCGATCCTACTCTTCGGTTCAGTTAGCCTATTCGGGAAGATGCTATTGTTGCTTCCTTCCCGAGTGCGCACCACTTCACCGCCGATCTATTGTACCTTTGAAAGTGGCGACGGGGTGAAGCGCTATAGTAAACCTTAGGCCTGACCCTTGCCGGAGCTAGGGTTTACAACCGAGGCATCTTTGCTTATGGCTTCGTATGCCAATGGGAAGAGCCAGCTCGTAGCTTCAATTTGACACCTCACCGCGTCTTCGTAGCCCTACTATTATGACCCTCGACTCTCGCCGAGATCTTCGTAGCCTATTTAAACCAGGATGAATTTTTAAATTGGGTATGCAAGTCCTTTTGTTTAATTCTAGGATGAAATTGTTCCTAGGAAATTTGAAATCAAAGTGGTCTAAACGTTTCACCATTGTTAAGATTCATCCTCATGGCGCCATAAAAGTGTCATCAAAAGAAGGTGCATTTAAGGTAAATGGTCAGCGCCTAAAATTGTACTTTGAGGAGGAGAACTTTTAGAAAAAATAAAAATGGAGATTGCAAGACCTTCTTATGGAAGAAATCCCATAGATAATGTCATGAATGTCAAGCTAACGACGTTAAATAAAGAGCTGCATATGAGGCAATTCACATATAAACAGACTGTCATTTTCTTTTTATTATTTTTCAATTTTTTTTTGTATTTATTTTGTTTATTTTGATAAATCTTAGTAAAAACCATTTCCATCTTATCTTGTGCTGTTGAATTTTTTTTTCTGTTTTCAAATAATTTTCTAAGAAAATTTATTGTGCTCAACTTATTTGCAACTTAACAAAATGTGAAACTTTACAATTTAATAATTCTAAGATATTTATGTTGAGTAGAATTACTCTCAGATTATTATTAGTACCCTCAAATCAAAATTTTATAATGTTGAAATTTATGTGTGGGGGTGGGGAATTAAGGAGCATGAATGAGACAAGCAAGAAATGGTGAAATCAAGAATATGCTAGATTTCTGTATGACTTACTGAATGTAATGTATGATTAAAAAAGATGAAGAAAAATATCTCTATCTTAGAATGAACATAAAAAGAAAATGAAGGGATGAATAAGAACATCTCTCCCAAAATAATTGAGAAAACTGAGAAAACCAGGATGAAGAAAAATATAGCTTCTGAAAAGTAATATTCATTGTTGTTCATAAGAAGAAGCACATCTATCACCAGAAAATTCTAGAACTATGAATCTTATTTCTTCTCAACCAAAAAAGCTTAGAAATCCCTCCAAAACATTTGGGTCTAACATTATACATCAAGAAGGGGGGAAAACAAAATAGTGAAGAGAGTGGAAAATACTGGGCTAAATACGATTAAGAATTCATATTTCACTGATCATCCAATTAATAAAAATAACACTTTTCATTAGAATTTGTAAGCTTTGATATGCATTTTCTACCATTCAGGACAAAAAAAGCTGACATCAAGTTTGTAGTAAAAATAAGAAATCATGGTAGAAACATGCTACGGTGCGTCACAGCACGATGTGGCAAGAATTAAATCGAAAGTCAGGCACTATTGCGCGCCACAGTACGCTGTGGCGGGAATTAAATCGAAAGTTAGGCGCTACTCCCACTATAGCAAACCCAAGATCGAAAGTCTTGCGCTCGCGCGCACTGCAGCACCAACATCATTGAAAGACTGGCGCTATCGTGCGCTACAGCGGATCAGAAGGTACGCGGTGCCATGCACTTATGCAAATATT
This sequence comes from Gastrodia elata, assembly GCA_016760335.1. Taxonomy (NCBI): domain Eukaryota; kingdom Viridiplantae; phylum Streptophyta; class Magnoliopsida; order Asparagales; family Orchidaceae; genus Gastrodia; species Gastrodia elata. The sequence continues at coordinate 31,849,030 of CM028680.1, read as the reverse complement.
CAAAAGTGTAATGCTACCACGCACTACAACAGTCTCAAGATCAAAAGTCTCGTGCTATCGTGCGCTACAACGGCATCAAAATCGAAAGGGTCGCGCTACCGCGTGCTACAACACCATCAAATTCGAAAGTCCCGCGTTATCATGCGCTACAGCAGCATCAGATTGAGAAGTCCTACACTTTCGTGCGCCATAGCGCCCTCAAGATCGAAAGTCTGATGCACCGCGCACCGTAGTGCCCGTCGTTAGTATAGTTATACATATTTTTCCTTACATATGTAGATGATGCAGGTTGCATTAACTTTTCTATCTTACTGCTTTATAGCCTTTTATTGCTTATAACTATTTATTTTACTTAGTTTACTTTCCCTTTTTACTGCATTGAGCTCCACTTAAATAATAATTGTAAATTCCTAAATGTGATATCCACTTAACTTATAAATAGATTAGTTGCCCTAAAATGTACTTAGACTTTTTAAGTCTAATCTCTTTTTTTTTGTTAGATGTGCCCTACCTTATTAAATAAAAAATATAATAGATCACAAGCTTAGGGTAGATCTTGTACCTGAGGAAGATCTAAGCTAGTAGTTGCTGCTTTGAAGGCCTTTTACGTTCTGTTGTTTCTCTTACATTATGCATTCTGTGAGGACGAGTGTCATTATGTCAAATATTGTATAACTTGAATTAATTTGGGATGTTTTACTTTACTGTTCTATGATATGTTTTTACTTTCTTTTTTATATAGCTGGACTATTTTATATTTACTTAATATTTAAACATCTAAATTTTCTCTTTAGAGACACTCGGCTCCCTGTAGTGCCTAATAGTGCCTTAAGACTCAATAACTCAGTCCTAAGTACTACAGTAATACCTAGTATTAAAGATCCGATATTAGGGTCATTATAGTTTTCCTTATAATTATAGCACCTTCATAAGCATTTAATCTAATTTTGTCGAGCAAATTTAGCTGCAGCACTCCTCACTTCCCTACTTGTTTGAAATCAAATCTTTGCTTTTTGATGGCCTAAAAAACTCAATGCTCTAGCTCACCTGGCAGATGACAAGACTTTCCATAAACAAGTTTGTTAGGGGATATTCCCAAAGGGGTCTTAAAACTATCCTATAAGCCCATAGTACATTATCTAATTTGGAGAACAAATCTTTTCTTATTTGTTTTACAATTTTCTCTAAAATCTGCTTTAGTTCCCTATTAAAGACTTTCACTTGACCACTTGTTTGTGGGTGGTAAGCAATTCCTACCTTATGTTTTACCCCATATTCTTTTAGCAGGATTTCTAGTTGTCTATTATTAAAATGTTTGCCAAATCTTGTTAAAACATATTCTTTAAGGAATTTCATAATTGTTTTAGCATTGTTATTCACACAAGCAATTGTTTCTAGCCACTTCGAAACATAATCAACACCTACCAAGATGTAGTTGTTCAACTTTAAATAAATTCCCCATACATCAAAAAGTTCAACTTTAAAAATCCCATTAAGAGGCAACTCATATCTCCTACCAATATCCCCTATTCTTCGACATTGATCACATTTTCTTATGTATTTAGCAGCATCCTTACAAATAGATGACCAGAAGAAACCTAATTGCAAAATTTTGGTTGCCATTCTTTCAATTCCATGATGACCTCCATAAGGTGCTCTGTGACAATGAAAAAGAATTTCATTAGCTTCAGCTTTAGGGACACACTTCCTCGTGATTTGATCCGTACAACATTTATAAGGGAAAATGATCATACCAAAAGTAATTTTTAGCATCAAAAATGAATTTCTTCTTTTTTTGGTAGATCAAATTAGTTGGAATGACACCTCCCATTAGATAATTAGCAATATCAACAAACCAATGTGGTCTTGATGAAACAATGGTGTACAACTGTTCATCAGGTAAATTTTCACATTTCTTGTTTGTTTGATCTAACTCAAGGTGATTAATCTAAAAAATGATCCACGATAACACTTCCCTTATTATCTTTAATTTCCAAGTCAATTTCTTGGAGCAATAGCACCCACCTTCAATCTTGGCTTTACCTCTTTCCTTTGAAATATTTAATAGTTGCATGATCAGTGCAGATAAAAGTTCTTGAGACAATTAAATAGGATATAAATTTGTTAAAAGCATAAACCACACCCAATAGTTTCATTTTTGATTGTTGTATAATTTTTTTGGGCGTCATTCAACTCTCTACTAGCATAATAAATGGAATGAAATGTTCACTTTCTTTTGTCCCAGAACTGCTCCTATAGTTAAGTCACTTTCATCACGCATGATTTCAAAAGGTAGCTCCCAGTTAAGGGTGGAAATTATTGGAGTATAAATTAATGCAAATTTTATCATATTGAACACTCTCAAACATGTTGCATCAAAATTAAATTCAACATCCTTCCCTAGGAGTCTGTAGAGGGGAAGACTTATCTTTCAGAATTCCTTAATGAATCTCTCATAGAAACTTGCGTATTCTAAGAAACTTCTTAATTCTCTTACATTTGATGGAGGGAGGAGTTTTTCTATCATTTCAATTTTTTCTATGTCAGTCTTTATCCTCCTTTCAAAATTAGATGTCTCAATACAATCCCCTCTTTAGCTATAAAATGACACTTCTCCTAGTTTAAAACCAAGTTCACTTCCTCACATAGTTTAAGTACTTTGTCTAAGTGAGATAAGAAATGGTCAATTGAAGATTCTATAACTGAGAAGTCATCCATTAATATCTCTAAGTAGTCTTCTACTATTTTCAAAAATATGGCCATCATGCATCTTTGTCACTTACATAAACCTAAATCAATTAACTATTTTCTAAATTTAAATCACTTATAGTATTACTTTCAATTTACTTAAAGATCAATATGTCTAAGTCAATTGGGAGCTTAATCAGCTCCAATCATTAAATTAGATAATCTAAATTTTAGACAATATTAGATATCACATAATTTACAATTACTTAAATTTCTTAAAATGCTACTTTACTTTGAGACTACAATCTTGAACATTCATAAAGACAGTGTGCATAAATAAAATATTCATTAATAAAAATTAGGGGTTTCATATGTAGGATGTCGAGCTAGGGTAAGCTACGGAGTAATAAGGAGACATCAAGTATCCTATAGGGAAAATGTGAGTGTTTATTATTTTAGAGATCCCGCTTCTTTACTAAATTAGGCAGATGTGCTTAACTCCTCACTCGTTCTGTAATTTATGCTCGAAGAAAGGAAAACTTAAAATAACATACTAATAAAACATTATATTTCACAATTTTATTGATTGTGCCTAATTTTCATAGCCTTCAAGATATGTTTACTTACAGAGTATTTGATTATGTCTACTTGCCCATGAGGCTAAGATTCACTTTACTTTACCTTTCAGTTCAGTTCCTACTTTTTGTACTACAGTTTACCTTACCTTACAGTCTTTACTTTACGTAGTGTATATTATTCTTACATTCATTTTATGCTTCATTTCTTTAGTTTCTCTTACTTAGCATAATATTCATTGAACATATTCATGTATTCATTGTATACTTTCATATGCACGTTAGTAGTTTCTATCATTAATAGGATACCTATTTTCCCTTACCTGTTGTTACAGGTTAGAGTAAACCTACTTGCGAGTTCTTACTCTTTAGTTGTTTACTGTCTCTTATACAGTTTCAGTTTTTTTACCCTTATGTTGATGCTTAGAGCTCCACTTTTAGTCTTTAATTGTAAAACTTCATATGTGATCCAACTAAAGTTTTATTAAAACTTAGTCTATTCTTAAACTTAGACTTTTTAGTCTAATCACTTACTTTTATTTATTATTTTTTGGATGTGCCCTACCATATTTAAGAACCAAAATACAGTAGATTAGGAGCACCTTTGAGCTAGGTTAAGCACCAAATGTTCATAGATTTGGAGATTTTTGCTTCCGCACTCTCTTTTACTGTATTAGTGAGGATGAGAAAATTTACTTTCATTACATTTAAATTCAATTTGTAATAACTTTATTTTTGAGATGTTCTTACTTTATTTCTATTACGAATTTACTTTCATTTTACCTGGTTGGTTTGGATATTAGATTAAATGCATTCTTTTGTTGCATATTTCTTACTTATATATTTTATTGCTTGACTTACCACATAGCATTTAATGTTGGATTAGTTTCCTTCTAATCCAGTGTTAACACCCGAGTATTGGATTGAGTTTCTTGATCCAATATTAGGGGCATTACACTTGATATCAGAGCCAAGGTTAAGGAAGTTAAGTTAATAAAGTATCCACTCATCCAAATCTAACAACATAGAAAAGTAGAATAAAAGCATTTAAGATTGTCACAATATGTTAGTAAATGCCACATTACTTCAATAATTATTCTAACTGAATTTAAACCTTAAATTGACTCACAGATGGAAGACCATGAGTCCAACTTAAACACTATATTAGGTTCTTCTTCCAATATTGGGATGAGGATTATCAGAATAGACTAAAGTGTGGTAGACTATACATGGGAGTATCGCAGGCTGGTGGAGATGTCCTAAATAAGATCTTGAAGTCATTAGTGTTCCAAAGTGACTACATTCCCAAGTTGGCTAGGGAGTCGTTATCTCGTATGACAAAGATGTTTTAAATAATTGGTTGCTATGATCACATCAGCTTTAGAGTGATGGATCAGCTCTTCGACAACTACACCGAGGAGTGGTGGTACCATGCTTTCGATAGGCTTGTCCGTTAAAGCTGACGCTTCCACCGTGCTCCAGACTATCAAGATTTTGAGATTATGTTCTATTTGAAGTTTTGTAGATGATCGTATTAGCTTCTTTTATAGTAGCCTTTATATATTTAATGATTTCCAAGCATCTTTTATATTATACCCTTAAATCTTTCAAGTTTTAATGAGAATCATTTCCATTTTCCTTGTCCCTAAATCACATCTCCATTCTCTTCTTTGGATGATTCCTAAACCCAATACTCATGTTCCTTCTTTGGTGAAAGAAGCTACTTCCACTACTTCATCCCCTACAAATAAGCTAAAGACTCTCATGGAGTTGATGAAGGTGAAGGTCGAAGTGCAAACCCGCACTACTTAAAGGATGGCTTCGATATGCACCCCACCTCAATCATTCCCTACTCCTCCGCAAACTTTTGCTCTAGTCCTCAAGGGATCCCTATCACTCCTCAACCCGCTACTGGTTCTTTGGTGGACACTTTTCTTCTTACTTTCTTGTGACTAAACCCTCCGACATTTAATGGCTCAGCTTCACACATAGAAGCCTCCAACTGGTTAAAGGTGATTGAGAAAACCTTAGCTACTATTAAATGTCCTGAGAGCAAATCCATTCACCTCGTCACCCATTTGTTTTAGGAGGAAGCAAAATATTGGTGGGATAATAAATTCAAAGCTCGTTTCTCTGAGGTTAGTGTTGGGGATATCCCTTGGAAAGAATTTGAGGAAGTCTTCCATGAGTAATTTATTCCTCCTCCTGCTCTGGCGATCATTGAGGATAAATTAATGTAACTCACTAAGGGAACCATACTATCCATTCATATGAGATGGAGTTCAGAAAGTTGTCCCAATTTTCTTTTGATCTTGTTCATACTGAGATGGCTAGATGTAGTTGTTTTCTTAAAGGAGTGAAGAACTAGATTAAGAGTTATATGATGTCCCAGCACTACAATAACTTTCCTAAGCTTCTAAAGGGAGCTAGAATGATTGAGTACCATTAAGCACCAATAGAACCCAAGAAATAATCTCATCCCTTGATTCCTAGATCTAAAGCAATCAAGAGGAACCATCCTCATGGACCTAAGGTCTACCATCTCACGTGAAGCCAGAACTAACCAGGAAGGCCTAGAGCTCGTTGTCAAAGACCGCATCCCTACAGTAAGTGCCACCATTTCGGTAATCGGTACTACACTTGCGGTAGGACCAGTCAATGCTATTGGGACTGCAGAGCAGTCTGAACCGTGGATAAGACAAGGATCAATAGCCCATCTATCGCTCAAAATCCTACTCAAGTTAACTCCCATGCTCCATCACTTGCCTTGATGCCTCCTCCAGCTGGTGAAAGTGCCCAAAACCAAAAGGGAGCACCTTCACCTGCTCAGAAGCAAGCACAAGCTAGAAACGTCACTAAGGGCAAAGTTGTTGCCCAATCTCCTGCTGTACCTCGCGTGTATGTGTTGACTTACATTGTCTCCCAAGAGGACAACGATGTCATCACCGGTACAATCTATATTTTATTTTCATTATTCTGTCTATCTTTCATGTGCATTATTTCCTTATGCTTTCTGCTTTATTTGCATCAGTCATAATTAAGGCTTTATTTTCCTACTATAGGAACTCTTATTATTAAGAACCAATTTTACAACACACTCTTCAATACAGGTGCTAGTCACTCTTTTATATATGAGAGTTGTGTTGCTTCTCTCAATCTCCAACATTTTAGTGTGGGCAATGCCTTGCGAGTGCAGATGTCATCTGGAACTTAAATGTGCGCTAACAAGTTTTGTTTAATAGATATTCTGACTAGTAATCAACTATTTCAATCCAAGCTTATTGTTATGTCGATCATAAATTTTGACATAATCTTAGGCAAGAATTGGTTAAGCAAGTTTAACGATGTAATAGATTGTCATCGAAAGAAAGTTTCACTAAGGGTAGGAAATAAATCCAAAGTTTTTATAGGAAAACTTAGCTTAACTGCATCATTCATTAATGCGGTTGAAGCCGAGCACCACATTAGTAAATGTTGCATTGCTATTTTAGCAACCTTAATCAGCGAGGATAAGGTAGATAGAACCCCAGAAGACACTATCATTGTTAGAGAGTTCCTATATGTGTTCCCTGAAGACTTGGCAGGACTATCTCTTTGTATAAGGTAAGGTTTTCTATAGAACTGATCTCTGGGACTTAGCCCAAATTCAAGGCCCCATATAGAATGGCACCCAAAGAGTTGTAAGAGCTTCGAGAGCAACTGCAAGAGTTGTATGAAAAATGTTTTATTTGCACTGCATGTCACCTTGGGGAGCTCATGTTCTATTCATCAAGAAGAAGGATAGATCGATGCTAATGTGTACTGATTATCAAGAGCTTAACAAGGTAACGGTGAAGAACAAGTATCCTCTACCTAGAATATGCGACTTGTTTGATCAGCTCACCGGAACAAAAGTCTTTTCTAAAATAGACTTGAGATCAGGTTACTACCATATTTGAATCAAAGAAGAAGATATTCCTAAGACTGCATTCAGGGCCCGATATGGACATTGAGTTTCTAGCCATGTCGTTTGGACAGACAAATGCTCTTTCTATTTTCATGGGCCTAATTCAACAAATCTTTAAGTCGTATCTTGATAAGTTCGTTATCATTTTTATTGATGACATTCTGATCTATTACAAAATAGATGATGAGCATGAGCAGCATCCATGTTGTTCTCGAGTTTTTGAAAGATCATAAACTATTTTCCAAATTCTAAAAGTGTGAATTTTGGCTCAATTATGTGGTATTTTTGGGTCACATGATTGATGCTGAAGGCATTTGGTTTGACCAGAAGAAGATCCCAGCTATTCGGTAGTGGGTCCAACCCAAATCTGTAACTGAAATTTGTAGTTTTCTAGGACTCACTAGATATAACAAAAGGTTTATTCCATGATTTTCTCAAATCGTTGCACCATTAACTCAGTTAACTAAGAAGAAAGTTTTCGTTCACCTAGAGTACAGCCTATGAAGAAGCTTTTCAGAAGTTAAAACATTTATTAACTTCTATGCCAGTTCTTGTTCTACCTCAAGAGCAAAAAGATTTTTAGGTTTATACTGATGCCTCTAAGGTAGGACTTGGTTGTGATCTAATGCAAAACCATCGAGTGATAGCTTATGCCTCTATACAGCTTAAACCCAATGAAAAAAACTATTATGTGCATGATCTTGAACTTATAGGAGTAGTTTTCTCCCTCAAAATCTGGAGACACCACTTGTATGGAGATAAGTGTGAGATATTTATTGATCATCAAAGCTTGAAGTATATCTTCACCTAGAAAGAACTTAATTGTCATAAGCATATATGGCTAGAGTTAATTTGTGACTGTGACTTAGAAATTCAGTATCATCTGGTAAAGCTAATGTAGTAGTTGATGCCCTTACTCATAAAGCGATGTTGTCTTCTCTTTGTAGCAACTAATTTTTTATCAAATATTTTGAAAGGTTGAACCTTGAGCCAATCAGATATGCTAATTTGCGCATAGTGTTATTTACTATCCAATTATAATCCTCTCTAAGATCAAGGATTTTCAAGGCTTAAAAAGAAGATGCTGGTTATTCCAATATTGTTTCCATTATCACTAGTGGGAAGAGATACTAATTACAACTTGATTTCAACAGTGTGATCTTTTAGAAAAATAGGTTATGGGTTCCCAAAAGTCTACAATTGCAAATTCTATTAGAAGCCCATAACTCTAGTTACATTATCCATCCTAGTAATTGTAAGATGTATCGGGATTAAAAAAAATTTATTTTTGTGGTCTGGCATGAAGAGAGACATTGTTGTTTTCATCTCTAAGTGCTATTCTTATTCATCAGTTAAATCTGAGCATCATAAGCCTGGTAGTCTTCTCAAGCCATTGGATATCCCTGAATGGAAGTGATCATGCATTTTCTTAGATTTTGTCATGGGTTTGCCAAAGAGTAAGTCTGGTTCTGATGCAATTTGGGTGATTGTCGACATACTCACCAAATAATCTCATTTCATTCTGATTCGTCAGACCAATTCTGTAGTAAAGTTAGCCAAGCTCTACATCAAGGAGGTCATTCATTTACATGGTACACCAAACTATATTATTTCAGATAGAGATAGTAGATTTACTTTTATAATTCGATTTGTTATTTGGCAAGACCTGTGGACCAACTTAGGTTTGAGTACTGCTTTTCATTCCCGTATTGTTGGTCAAACTGAGCAAGTTAGCTAGATCTTAGAAGATCTTCTACGTATTAGTGTTCTAGATTTTGGTAGATCATGGGAAAATTACATCATCTTAGTTGAGATCGCCTACAACAACAGTTATCAGTCCAATATTAGCATGGCTTCTTATGAAGTACTTTATGGTTCGCGGTGCACTACTCCTATTACTTAGACTGGGGTAGGAGATTCTTAGTTATATAGTTATAAATTGATCGAGGAGACCAAAAGAAAGGTTCTTCTGATTAAGCATAATATGTTGGCAGCTCATGATAGATAAGAGAAATATGATGATGCTCACCACCATTCATTAGAATTCCAAGTTGGAGAGTGTGCTTATTTGAAAGTTATTCCGATGCATGGTGTGCAACAGTTTGGCGTGCAAGAAAACTAAGTCCAAAGTATTTAGGACCCTTTGAAGTGATTGGAAAGGTTGGAACATTTGCGTATATGTTAGATTACCAGAAGACTTTTCAGCCATGCATAATGTGTTTCATATTTCATTGTTAATAAAGTGCTTGCTTGACCCAAGTCAACAAGTTCAGATTCTTGCAGTCAAATTGTAGCCCGACTTAACTTTCATCGTTAAACCTATCGCAATTATGGGATGAGACCTCAAGCAATTGAGGAACCACAATATTTTTACGGTTAAAGTCCACTGGTAGAACCACTCAGTTGAAGACGCCACGTGGGAAAAAGAATAGAATATTGGGAAGAAGTTCCATGAGTTATTTTCTTAATTAGGTAGTTTGCATTCTTTCATTTTCATTATCGTGCATTTTTCGTATTAAATTCATTTGGGTGTCGAGGATGACGCCTCTTTTAAAGAGGGGAGCTGTAACAACCCTAGTGTTGTTACCCATTTTGGGAAGCCCAATTTGCTACATTTCACTTCTAGTACTCTTGTAAAAGTATTAGGAGCCTTCATCTCAAGTTTAGTGTAATTTGAAGATCATTTGCGATTGACAAACGCTCCTGATTATTTTGATAATCCTAAAAATACCTATTGTATTTTGACCTCAAAATAAAAATTGGAGTTTACCATTAAACTCCTCATCCCAAATTAGCTAGAGGTGGTATTTTAAGAATGTTTCAAGGTCATTGAATTTTCTCAAATATTTTAATAATATTTAATTACTTAGAAAAATATGATAATTAAATTGACCTACAATCGAAAATCTAATTGTATTTTTGAGTTCCACATACCTCAATTAAATAAGGGTAAATTTTTGAGATTTTTCGTAGTCCGTTTGATTATTTAATTTTGAGTAATTAATTGAGCTAAATTAATTATATGATTATTATATTTAAATTAAATATTATATATATTCCAATGGCCGAATCTTTTGAACTGCGCGGATCCGTTATGGGGACCTGAGCACAAGACGGTGGTTCCGTACAATCTAGACTGTCACGCATTTATTAGGGTAGATCCATCAATGCCAGATCCATCCACTCGATCTGACCGTCAAATCGAGATCTTGATCCGATGGCTAGGATCGAGTCCATGTACGTCTATGCCATAGGAGAGGGGTCGTGCACTTACCGCTCTGCCAGGGGTGCTCATAGTATCTTCTTAGTTGGCCATCCTCCTCGGGCTGATTAAAGCTCTCCTTTCGACTCCTTATTTCTTTTTGTTTCTCCAGAGATCATTACCTGGAGTTGAGGAGCTACTGTCGAAGGAACCTGCCAAACCACAAAGGCCGACAGAACCAAAAATTTATGAAACTTGCAGCTACCGATCCTTACTTCCTCTCCCATAACTAAATGCACTCATTCTTATTTTGAACCCATTCCCGCCGATAGAACCTCAATCGAACTTGATCGGACTGATCGAGCCCCGATTTGGCTCCCCATCCACAATGTCTACAAGACACGCCCAGGTTCATCTCTTGGGACCTAGGGCATCATCCTATCGGCCGCTCCATCGACACCGAGGGCTTGTTTTGGATTCGTTGAGTTGGCCTCAGCAAGGGCTACTCGTCGGTATGCATGCCACACCATGGGATCCCCAGGTTCGACCGAGAGACCTAAACCTAAGTGCATTCCTCTATGTTTATATCGGGGACGAAGCTGTCGAGCCAGCCTGCGCTTTGTCCGGGCATTCTTGCTGAACTAGACAGATCTAACCTAGGTAGACTGCGCCGTCGCACGAGTTTTGGCGCACGTCTCTCGTGCCGACACGCGTCAGCCTCAAACCCGAGGTCGGCGCGTGGTCTTTAGCGCCAGTCGTCATGTCGGTCAGCTCCAAAGTCCATGTTGACGATTGCTACATTTTTCACACCGTAAGCTGCCCTAGATTTCTGTGCCCCTAATTTTTTGTGTCGACGGTTAAATTGGAATTTATTCGTCTAATTAATTATTTTAAATGCATTTTTTTATTTCCTTCATAACTTTAGTTATACACATCCAAATTAAATGAAATTATATTTCATTTTATTCAAAAAAAAATGAGACAAACACATTGATATAATTTTATTTAGGATTTGAATATTAATTTTCTTAATGACTTTTTAGTCATAATTAGGAGACCCGAAAAACTTAATTTTCCAACGTTGCCCAAGTTTGATCTACTTAATATTATTCTTCTCCTTATACTATGAGGATTGCATATTTGCTATTATATTTATGTTTGGTCATCATTTGAACAACTTGGGTTTTAGGCTCCCTAATTCCATCATAAATGTGATTTTACTTATGTTATAGCTTGCATATTTAGGCATTTCATTCATTGGACAAAAAGCACTTTCATTTAATTGAACATTCATATTACTTGATATGTGAGAATTGGACTATATTAGAATAGTTAAAGCCTTGCTTAAATTAGTAAACTTGTGATTCATGCCTCATCATTAAGAGAGATAATGTAGGTTTGAATCCTTAGCCTTAACTTAATTATCATCCTAATTAGTAGATTACTTATCCAATAAGTGTATTTAGCCTTTAGCATATTTCTCCTTGTAGAATGTGAACATAATAGGATTAATTGCTAACACTTAGAAGTAAACCTAATGATCTTTCCATTTATCCTCTAACCTCCATTTTAAATTCTCTAATCTTTGATTTAGCCTTCCTTAACTCATTAGTGTGATTTAAATTTCTTCTAAGCTTTAGTAACCTAAAACTATAAGTCAACCTAGAACTTGTAGCTTGAAAATTTTCCCTCTCCCATACACTTAGAACCCTCCTAGAGATGTTCTTAGCTAGTCTAGTGGTCGATTAAACCAGAACTCTTCAATTATAAGTTGTTTTAGATAGATTGTAGTTGTGAACCTATAACTTTCACTGCTTTAAGTGTGGTAGATCCTTAACCTGTGCCTTTCCCATTAGTTCCTTAAACCTATAATCAGGCAGCCAATAACGACTATGTGGCTTAGGATTAGTGTAGTACTAGCCTCATGCTGCATATCATACATATAAATTATTTTATCACTTACATAAACCTAAATCAATTTACTATTTACCAAACTTAAATCACATATAGTATTACTTTCAATTTACTTTTAGATTGATATGCCTAAGTCAATTGGGAGATTAATCAACTCCAATCATTAAGTTAGATAATTTAAATTTTAGATAATATTGGATATCACATAATTTATAATTACTTGAATTTCTTGAAAAGCTGCTTTGCTTTGAAACTACAACCTTGAACATTCATAAAAACATAGTGCATAAATAAAATATTCATCAATAAAAATTAGTGTTTCATATGTAGGATGTCGAGCCAGGGCAGGCTAAAGAGTAATAAGAAGACCTCACATATCCTAAATGGGGAATGTGAGTATTTATTCTCTTAAATACCTCGCTTCTTTACTTAGTTAGGCATACATTCTTAACTCATCACTCGTTCTATAATTTATGCCCGCATAACAGAAAACTTTGAGTTATGTTTACTTATGATAGTCTGTGACTATGTCTACTTAGCCCCATGAAGCTGAGCTTTACTTTACTTTTCAGTTCAGTTCTTACTTATTGTACTGTTGTTTACTTTACCTTACAGTCTTTTCTTTACGCAGTGTATATTGTTTTTACATTCATTTTATGCTTCACTACTTTAGTTTCTTTTACTTAGCACAATATTCTTTGAACATATTCATGTATTCATTGCCATCTTTCATATGCACATTAGTAGTTTCTAGACTTATTAGGATGTCTATTTTTCCCTTACTTATTATTGTAGGCTAGAGCAAACCTACTTTTGTGTTCTTACTTCTTACTAGTTTGTTGTCTTTTATACTGTTCCTTTTTTTTTCATTTACTTTGATGCTTAAAGCTCTGCTTTTAATCTTTAACTATAAGATTGCATATATGATATCCAACTAAACTTTAATTAAGAGTTAGCTTAATCATAAAATATACTTAAATTTTTTAATATAATCATTTGTTTTTATTTTTTTCTTAGTTGCGCCCTACCATAATTAAAAACTACTAGCACCGAATGTTCATAGATTTGAAGATTTATACTTCCTCACTCTCTTTTATTGCATTGTGAGGATGAGAGAATTTACTTTCATTACATTTAAATTTAATTTATAATAACTTTGTTTATGCAATATTTTTACTTTATTTCTGTAATAGATTTACTATTATTTTATTTGCTTGGTTTGGATTGTGGATTGAATGCATTCTTTTGTTTTCATATTTTCTACTTGTATATTTTATTTCTTAACTTACCTATCTCACAAAAATTCTTGACCACATAGTATTTAATATTGTATTAGTTTCCTTCTAATCCAGTGTTAAGTGATATAATAACACCCTTGTATTGGATTGGGTTTCTTGATATGATATTAGGGATGTTATAACCTGATTTCACTGCGGCATGTTGTAGTACCTGATTTAGCTATGGTGCATTGTAGCACCTTCTTCTCGATCTACTTACGTTGAGGTGTATGATCATGCCTCCTTCTCGGGTGTGGGGCGCCACGGAGTGCCGCAATGCATATATTATTGTTGAACTTCACACTTTGTTATGAATTGCCTCAGAACCTCTCGAAAGCTCACCGAAGTACCATTAGTATCTCCATGATGAACTAAATGGTCTTCATAACATAACATAAAACTCTTGGAATTATTTCTCTGCCTACTATGGTTTTTTGTCCCTCTTGGGGCTTTCAAAAGATCATTCTATATTTTGTGATGAGTAATATATAATGCTCTAGTGTTAAGTTAAGTGTATAATATTAGGATATTGAGACCATTTATGTCATCATGGATGTGTCTATGAATCTCTGGTGGATTTCTAGACGGTCATGGGGTGTTCCGGGACAAGTTAAGGGAAATTTGGGCACTCCGGTGCATTGTGGCACGACATGTTCTGCAGTCGAGGACCAAGCACCGCGGTGTGTCATGGTGCCCGCCGAAACCCAATTACAGATTTTGGGTGACCCCTATGTATTTTTAAGAGAATTTTAAGTCATTTGGGGGCTAAGTGAAACCTAAGTATATAGGTAAACATATAGGGATGTTTCCTTATTGTGATCAACCCTAATTGTGTATTAAGGCTGTTGTTGGTCCCCTTCTACCTAGAGTGAAAGCAAAAGGTTTTTTAAGGAGAAAATGTTGATTGGGAGGCTTCATAAGTGGTAGATCCTTCTTATTCTTATGAAGGTGAAGCTATTTGTAACTTTGTAATCTTATTATTCATAGTAAATTTTTTTCTGTGATGTGGCTTCGTAGTTGCTCCCATTATTGGGCTTTCTACATAAAATTTGTTGTGTTTTGATATTTTTGTGGTTTATGTTATGATTCTTGTAATGTGGTTTTTACTCTTTTGTGCATGGATACTTTCATTTGTTGCTTGGTAACTACCAATGGTATCCTGCCTGGTATCATTTTCGCGCACACTAACATATACTAACCCAACACTAAAGGTTGCGTGGTACTTTATATAGAATGGATAGGAAACTAACTCACTATTAAGGATTACACGGCCAAGAATATTTTGAGATAAGGAAAATAAGAAATAAAAATTCAATGAATATAACTGTATCTATCATTCAAACCATCCAAAGTAAAGGAAAGAAAAGGCATTCATATAAGAAAAGAAAAGCAAGAACATCCAAAGTTAAAGTTATTACAAAATAGTTTTAAATGTCATAATAACTCTCGTCCTCACAAAAAAAATGTAAAAGTGCTAAATCTTCACATCTACTTCTTTAGATCAGGCTACCTTAGGTTCATGCTTCTCTCCAAGCTCCTGATCAACCATATTTGATTTTTAAAATGGTAGGGCATAACAAATAAAAGAAAATAAGTTATTAAACTTAAAATGTCTAAGTACATTTGAAGTTTGCCAATTTATTTATCATATTAGCCATTTATATTTATATAAAAAGTGGTGCATAAAATGATGGAAGGAAATAGGTACTAGTTATATTATAAACACATTTTCCAAACATAAACATGCCTAAACCTGGAACGCATCGCTTCTATCAATACATTTTTTTTAATATTTGGATCTTCTAACTTATGGTGTTATATCAATTGCCATCCATTTGTGAATCAATATGCAATCAATATACTATTTTTGTCTCCCATAACCTTGGACAGCATGGTCAAAATTAATTTGGAGCCTAGGTTATCAATAAAACTTTATGTTATAGGAGATTAATTAATTTCATTATATTTGTTTGGAGCAAACCTCAAACCCTAATTTAAGTTCATTAGCTTTATCCTTAACTAACTTTGGTGTTCTTAGTATTATTATTTTTATTAGATAGTAAGGAACCTCTTGTCATAAAAAAGAAAGTAAATTAGAACCCTAGATCTTAAAGTCTCATTTTTGACCCTTAAGGAGGGACATTTTGGTCATTTTGCCAAAGTTTTGGTTTAAGTGCTCCTAAGCCCTAGAAACCTGTCATTTCCCTTAAAATCAGTAAAGTTAATGTTTAAAAATCAAGTTTAAATCATTTAGGCTGGTTAGCTTGATTTTAAGGGAAACCCTAAATTATCTTTTAAATTTTATTAAGTAAAGTTATTAAAGTCATAATGTGAATTTGAACCCATATTATGCCTTCCCTAACCGTACTTCAATGTTAATTAAATCAATATTAATCTTAGGACTCAATTAGTTAACTTTTCCTAAGCCAGATCAACAATAAAATACTTTAAGTTATTCCTCAGTGCTTAGTTATAGATTTAGGTTAGTGTTCATTCCCTTGGGTAAATGGGTTACTCGATAAAATGAATCCTTGATTTAGATTTCTAGATTGTTCTTTAAATTTTGATTATTTTACTCTTTGACTTTAGCTTAAGGCTAGAGTTCCATCTTATTAAGTTTGATTCTACTTAATAAGATTATCTTAACCTTTTAAGTTTATAAGAGTTGAGTGCTCCTAGAACCTTAGATTTTGTGCCTTTGGATTAAGGGTTGTAAACCCCAATATTTTGGAGTTTAACTCATAATTCCTTAATCTTGATTTGTCTTATTCAAGATTGGTTTGGGTTAATAAATTTAAGGTGATTAATTTATTATTTAACTTTTACAAGTAACATTAATTGATTGAAATTAGAAATTGATTAGTTCTAATTATTTGACTTTATAGGACTGTGACTATTAGTTTTCATTAGATAACAGGATATTGGAGATTCTAAACTTGTATAATCTCAGAATAGCTAGAACAACTAAATTAGAAAATAAATAATATCACATATTTTTGTTTAGTACCGCTTTATACCCCTTGTTTTGTACATACTTCTTTCTTATGATTTGAGCTTTACTATGTTGATACATTAGTTGAGACAGAGAATATTTGATGAATATTCTATGTTAGTTTTGAAATGCACATGTAATTGGCATTAATAATCAGTAAATTCAGATTAAAAAAATCAGTATAATGTGTCCTAGTTAGTCTATCTATACAGTTCTATTTTTGAGATAGAATCGACTCATATTCAACTATAAGAAGGGTTAAATGAGACATGTTTGATTCTATAGTTTAGCTCAGATCTAGCCATTAGTTGTCTAGATGATACATGTGGGGCTTTCTGTTCTACGGCTACATTTAGCTAGCTTTTGTTATGGCAAAACTAATCTAAGCATGTCCAATTAAACTGAAATAATTTATTTTTAGTTCAGTTATTTTCAGTTCACCTTAGTTTAATTTTGAATATTTACATAATTTATAATATTTTATAGTATTTTCAGTATTTATGTATTTTTCAGCAATTTTCTGGTTTTATATAGAATTTTCCATGCAAGCATGTTTGGATATTTGTCTCAGTACTATTTTAATTACATTACACTTTTATCAGAAAATCAGTATGTATAAATTGATTATATCTGTTTAGGAATTTGTTATATACTTTAGTAGTTTATATTTATAATTACTTAACCTTTTTTACAGCTTTGGTTTGAGGTATATTTACTTATCTCATATTTTGCTTGAGATATAAATGTATTATTTATAGCTTTTACCATTTCATTTGATGCTTTGAAGCTCTTTTATTGCTTATGATGATTTATGATATCCTAAATCTTAATAAATTGTCAGCCTAAAATATAATTAGACAAATTGTCTAACCAATATTTTCTTTTCTTGGTTGGGGCCCTGGTATGTAAAAACCAACCTATTAGTTTTAGAGCAGCTTGAGGAGCTAAATTCAGGTGATAAGTAGGAGCATGAAGATGACTCTTCTACAACTATTTAGATTTTATTCTTGTTAGAGAAAGAGAGAGAGTTTTGTTTCATTTCAGTCTTTCTATCCTTTAGAACTATTTAAATAACTTGTAATAATTAATTTGTGCAATATATGTTTTTATTTCAGTACTATGTTAATTGGAATGTATTATTCACTCTATTCTTTGTTAATTTTGAAATGTGAAGAATGAATGTAATTTAATTATGTCATCTTCTATACTATGTTTATTTATTGCACCTGCCATTTGTACTCCAAATTATAATAATCCTTATATGATAATTTGGGGCATAATCATATGTCTAAGTAATCGATTTCTCAGATATATTAGTAGTATTAATATTAGCAAAGTAAGTTGCCTTTTAATAGACATTTAATTTGTTAATACTAATCCGGAGTTATCTTCGAGTGATGACCCATCCTGTCATTATCTTACACTCCCTTTGCGTAGAGCAGTGGGACGGGGCACCACAAACCTATACCAAAAGATCCTAGTTACATATTGGTTGATTCATCATGCCAATTATCTCAAGATTTTTATTTAAATGAATCTTAATCAATCTCTAGTTCTCACTTGACCTATCTACCCATATATCTAAATGGCATTTCCTAGATTGCCCGATGTATTATTTCACTTTTCACACTCACATAAGATCAGCCAATGTAATGAAAGGTTCAAGCTACTCTCTCATAGAATTTTGAGGTCATATCAAGCTAACAAATTATTTAATGTGTAAAGCTAACATGTGATTAAGCTCCCAAAAGTCAAATTCTCCAATGCTCATCCAATTTAAACAAAACCATTGAATCCACCATCCTTATAGCATAATGTAGCACCCCACCCTATCGTCGCGGGCAAAAGAATTAGGTACAATCATATCGGCGGCGGAGCGGTGCACCACTCGGGAGGAATAACCCGTCTCCCCGAATAGCTGAGAACTATGCCCACCCGAAGGGTTGCTGACTCAATCTCAAGGAGGATTGAGAGCTAATACTTAAGATAGGAGTGGTATCCTTATCCTAAGTATTAGACCAATACATACGTTGGATTTGAAATGCAATAAGAATCCAATATATGTATAGTATATCAGTATTTCCAGTATACTGATCACATCACAATACTAAGTATAAGTAAAATATAACATAGTGGGGAAGCTTAAAGCAAACATCCAGATACATTCATCACAGAAGCTATATAAAACATTCATCTCAGAAAAGAAAAGAAAATACATCCATAATTATTACAAATAGTTTATTGAAATACTGAAGTAAACTAGGTACTGAATTGAAAATACTAGGCATAAAGTAAAACTGAAGGAGAGTCCACTAGTGCTCCATAGGCTCCTCCTGAATCTCCTGAGTGTCCTCCTGACCTGTCTCAATATACTGCTCAGGATCTAGCAAATTGCAGGATCCAAAAAATACCCTATGTTAGACAATAAGTCTAACACATCGAAACTAATCTAATAGTTCTAATTATTCATTTAATATTTACATAATACGAGTAAATCTGCAGAAAAACTTTAAAGGTAACTGAAAGTACAAATCTGTCTTAAACTGTACAAGACTGAAGCAATATAAAGTAAAACTAAACTGTAACTGAATACTGATAATAAATCAAAATAGTACTGAATCTGAAACTGAGTTATCATATGTACAACTATGTTGTATGTCACTGAAACTGTGTATCTGAATATGCCACCATACTGTATGCTACTGATATGCTACCAAAATATCATTAAACTATTATGAGCAATACGGTAAAATATATACATACATCCAGTTGGGAATACTATCTACTGATGATGCCGATGCATCCTGAAATTCCTTAGACAATGTATGCAACATTCTGTAACCCATAAATTATCACTAATACTTATGCATCATTCTGATATTCACACATCATTCTGATACTCACACATCATGCTTATGCTCATGCTCATGCTTTTAAACTACATAAGATAAATCCAGAAATGCCTTAAAATCTGATAATGAATCCAAAGTCTCAATTGTGCAGAATCCTACTAAAAGAATTCTGACTCCTAAACTCTAATCTCGATCATTGGTTTAAGTTGAGAGTTTACTTAAAAATCATTAGCTGGGGAGATTGTATACACATATTTAGCATATTTGCAAGAAGGTAGATTTAACCCATAGCTTGTTTAAAGTGCACTTATCGAAGCGCACTACGATAGGAGGCAGAACCTGGTCACAGTTTACATCTCAAGCTAAGCCATTAAATGCCATAGTTACAAGCATACTTAGTGGTCTACGCAAAGTGATTTAAGATACTTAGTTTTCTTAAACTTCACTTATCGAAGCGCACTACGATAGGAGGCAGAACCCGGTTGCAGTTTACATCTTAAACTAAGGATTTGTTCACTAATTATAACACTCTTAGTCTTAGAAGGTTTACTTTAATGGGGCTATATTCGGCTAATCTTGCAGGTAGCACCTGGTCATAAGTCCACATTGGAGTGAATCAATCAATCCTGAATATTACTGAATTAATCCAGTAATATGAGTATACCCTACTATACCCAACCAGCAAATCTAAGTTTAGCAGATTCTATTTAATCGACAAGGATTTATCAAATCTATTAATCCTTACTCTAAATAGGTGTATCCTACACAAGGCTCCACGGATGTGATCAAAGGATCACTCAACATAAGGTACTACCATAAGAAATGAGTCACAATCTAAGTACTTAGGTGATTCCTAACATAAGGTATCAAGTTCAACTTCTAAAGTTATGAAGGATCAACTAGGTTTCTACCTCAATAAATTACAATGTCCTTCCTACCTCAATATTTCACTAGTTAAGGTCTTTATCCATTTCAATGATGAATCCTATAGCAAGACCCTTAGGATCTCACTTTTCTACTTCCTAAGGTTTACTTGTTATACTTAGATAAAGTGATCAGATCAGATGATTAAAATTCATTTGATCCTTTCCTATTCTACAATCATGAGATAAATCAAAGATCTTATTAGAGTTAGATTATTGCATAAATCGTTATAATTTTAGTTCCATCTTATGCTAATTGTCTTATATAAGAGAAAATCAAATATCTAAAGTTTGGATTCAAATGGTTCAATCACACATATTTAATGTTATCCTTAGCACTTCTAATTTGATGATTTAAGATCAATATTAAATCATATACATTATTAGAATAATGTTAATTAAATTATCTTACAATTAGGTTAATCAATTAAGTGATTAAGGTTTGGATCTTAATCAAGATAAGTTAGGGTTTAACCCCTAACTTTTCTACTATAAAACCAAAGGTTAATCTAAAGGTCAATTCGGGCGTTGCAGCACACTGGAGCGCACTATAGCGCTTTCTGCGCAGCATCGCGCTATAGCGCTTTTCGTGCGGCAGCACGCGGTAGCGTTTTCCGTGCTGAGGTACGCTGCGGCCCGCTGTGGTCCGTTGCGGCCCGCTGCAGCGCTCTATGGCGCGCTGTAGCGGTCCGATTTGCAAAATCACTATTCAATTAATTTATTTTGTTATTTCCTAAGTTTTGAAATATTTCTGCTATAGTCCACTGCAGCGCGCTACCGCGCGCTGTAGCGACCCATTTTGCAAATCACTATTCAATTAGTTTATTGGTCGTTTTCCTAAGTTTTCATGAAATACCGCTGTAGACCACTACAGCGCACTACAGTGCGCTGTAGCGGTTCATTTGCAATTCTACTATTCAATTAGTTAATTTAAAGATTTCCTAAGTTTTCCTGTCTGCTGCAGCCCGCTGCAAGTGGCAGATGGTGATTTCGCCAGGCGCGAAACCCGTGAGGCCCTTCTTTTGAGTTTAATTACTCCTAATCTAGAGCGTTCCATGAGTGGTGCCATATATTAATGGAATGTATTTCCGATACCTTTTCATCGACACTAAATTGACACGAACGGAGCATCCTAGCTATACTAAAAATGTAGATGAATGATAGGGGTATATGAAATAGACAAAAATAGAGCATATTCCTTTGAAGCTTTTAAGGGCCTTAATGCTTTTATTCATGCATATGGACTTCCAAAGCTGTATTCTCTAGCATAACAACAACATGTAAAAGGCAAAAGGAGAGGAGCAAACGGGTACATTTTTGTCATTGGAATGAGAACAAGAAGAGGACATTTGCTTTCTTCAAGACCTTGGGGAGTAGCTTTTTCCTTCAGCACAAGGGAGGAGGAGGAGGGAAGAAGGGAATGAGCTCTCATATTTTTTTGCAAATGGAGGGATGAAGAAATGGACCTCCTCCTTAAAGGAGAGGAGAAATGATGAGCCTAGTGGGGAAGGGATGGAGTAGGGAAGACTAGGCCATTATTTTTCAACCTAAGGGCATGGGGGCACCGGCTGATGTGAGAGGTGACAGCCAAAGTAATAGAATATAGCGAAAATTGCAAATGAGGGGCTGAATAATTAACTATTTGCTTTCCTTAATATTTAGAAAATCTGGACTTTTTAAAGTGTTCCGAAAATTCCCAAAAATTCACCTCTAGCTAATTTGGGGGTGTGGAATTCAACGGCGAAGTCGGATTTTAATTCCGACGACTATTTAATTATCTTATTTTTCGGCGTATTTAATTATATTAAAATATTAGCCAAAATTCGACGACTCCCAAATGCATCCAAAACATCACCCCTAGCGAATATGGGGGTGCGATGGCAACGGTGAAGTCGGATTTCAATTTTGAGGTCAAAATAAATACTTCAATTTTCTAATTAATTAAATATTAAATATTCCAAAAATATTAGATTTAGCTCTGAATTGCTCCAAACCTTCAGGGTTTGGTTCTAATGATTAGATGAACTTAATGGAATGATGATTATGATACGATTAATCTAAATTCAAGCTAAATAACAACCTTGAGTTCTTACACATAATGAGTAAGATAATAATAAGTAAGATTGATTTGGGGCTAATTCGACTTAATTATGATTTAACCTAATTTAATTAGGGTTACAAAAAGTCATTAGTGAAAATATTATTCAAACAAAAAATTTGACATCGCCAAAGCATTCCTCATATTTTTCAAATCATTTTAAGATATAACATTTCCATAGTTGGATCATTAATTAAAAAGTTATTAGCTAAATAAGATTGGGATTTTAAAATAAATTAAATATTATTTTTCCTAATTTTATCCCACATGCATGCACATCTGTCTGCCGCAATCTCTACACGTGTACGTAATCACTGGAGCACACACGGGGTCAACCCGCCCGACACTGTACATCGCCTCGACATGTTCCCCGAACCCTAATATTTATGGCAACAAAATTCTTCGCACACAATAAGTCTTAGACAATGTGGTATACACCAAAATGAAGCTATCAAGGTGCTCTACTCATTGGCATAAAAATCCCTAACTGAAATCACATATATCATCTTAACCATAATCATCAAATTCTCTGCTTTAGGTTTTACTATGGACCACTGTTTGCAAGCATGGATAATGGGTCAACCTACCCAATCAAACTCAATTGAGTTCACTACATCTTAATGTATCGATCTAAATAGATGAACTAATGCAAATTTGAAGTTTGGTAAGGTATTATTGTAAGAATAAGGGGTACCTCTTTTGTCATTTTGTCAAGTCTGTTGAACCTTTGTGTGCACCTAGATTGCCCTTCAAGCTCCGGCCACACCAACAATCAGAGTGGACTTACCAAACCAACATATGGGAAGAGCTTGGTCAGGTTTTGAGGTGGTAAACAATGAATCAGCGATCTGCCCTAATTATAGGTAGAAGGAAATTCAAAACTATCTAATTATACATCCATCATTCATAATAAGAGAACATTCAACATGAAAGAATAGTTTGAACATCAACAAAAATTATTATTATAATTTGCAGAATTAACCACTCATCCTCACATTTTAGGATAAAAATACGTAATAAAAGGTCTTAAGCTTGCAGCTAATGAAAAGGTTCTCCATTGGGCACCAAACTTGCCCCTAGCTACTAATCTATTATACTTGGTTTATAATACAGTAGGGCACAGCCAATAAAAAAAAGTGATTATACTTAAAAAGTCTAAGTACAATTTAAAGGTAATACATTGTTTAATTTAAGCAGATATCATGTTAGCAATTCACAATTAAATTATAAGTGGATCATTTAGCATGAAAGGAATGAAATAATGAAGAGCTCACATGACAGTTTCATCCCTGCATAATAGGATAGCACGATATTTATGAAAAATGCATTTAGCTAATAATAAGTAACATGAATTATGTCCAAATTGATTCATATGATAATTAAAAATATAGTGAAGATAATTAATTAGCTTATAATTAGGAAAACTATACTATATGAAATTGAAAGTAAAGGTGAAGTACTAAATGTTAAGAGATAATAGTACAGTAGTTTTGGTTTGAAGGTCTGAATAAACATAGTCATATGACTATAATAATCATTAACAATCAATAGATTATGAGAATGCAGTTTTATGCTTTATTTATCCTATATTTGGTTCTATGAGCACAAAACATGTGAGGAAGTTGAGTATGTCTACTCAACTATAAGTAAGTGAGGCCAACTTGCAAACACACATATTCTCTCTCATAAGAACTATGTGGTCTCCTAATACTCCAATAGCTATGCCCAAGCAAAGTGACAGATGTATTATATTCTACAAGTGAAAACCCCTCTGAAGTAATTTAAATGTTATTATTATGCCTCAAAATTTAATGCATGATTCAAAGATTGATCTTCAAACTGTTGCGGCATTTTCAATGATTTTAAATTTATTGTATGCCACGTTGATATCCATTATTTATTATTTTTAATTTATCTATCCTAATAATTAATACTAATAAAGTCCCCAATAAACTTAGGACATCATAGATCCCTAAGTTAATTGATCTTATATAATATAATAATAATAACATTAGCTTTGAAAGTAGTAAGCTAATAAATTTATAGGTATAATCATTTAAATATGAGATAAAGTTTATAAGATTTCATTGATATTTCTATGTTATTCAAATTGAGCATAAATATACTTGGATGTACAGTAGGTTGAAGTTTGTTAAATCTAGAAAATTGAAGATCCTTTAAGAGTTAAGATTTTGGGTATGAATAATTTTCTATTATTTATCTAACTTATCTATTTGTTGAATGTTGACTTAGAATTGGTTGTCAACTCTAGTAGTTATACTAGTTTTGTACTCGTAGTTTAAAATCATCAATTTCTATCAGTTATTAATTTAGGAAGGTCTTAAGTCTCATGACTACTAAGTATTTACGGCTAATTCCAATTTACAGTACAAGTTATTTACCTGTCTTTGCACTTATATGGCCTCTACTACATCTTATTATGTCTCATACTAATTCTTGAATTATCATAATCTATGTAATTCATTTATTTATTTTTTTAATAGTTTCAAGAGAATTTATTACTTTTTACATGATCTATTAAGATTAAGGAAGATTAATATTCAAGTTACCTTAAAATTGATATTTTACTCATACTACTAATTGTTAAAATTCTCCTATAAATTTAATTTACTATTCATTTTGTAGAAAACTCTTTATGCATTTGCAAAACATTCACAATTCATTTTGCAGAAAATTTACTATTCATTTTGAAAAAAATTCACTATTAATTTTGCAGAAAGTACTATTCATTTTGCACGCACAGTACTTCCATGGCGAGATCATAAGGTTGAAGGCTGGGCATGCAATTCATTTTGATCCAGGGCATCTCATGATGCATACTATATATCAATCGAAACATCTCATTGAGATCTTTTGATTGGTATCTGAATTGACCCATGGGCATCATCCCATCACCACAAATAATGATGCTCTAAATCTCTTCTGCGACCCCTTTACTGCGGAATACTGTAGCCCTAGGCATAGGTTGGGCTTTAATTGGGCTCAATTGAGCTCAATGGGAGCTCGATACTTGATTGCAACATCCTGAAATACGGAATCAAAACGTAAAACAAAATTAATTGAAGGTATTGAAAGTTCAAAGGAGTACCTTACGTTCGCAACTTATGGTTCTTCAAAATAAGGATCGGGAGGAAGCAACTACCGGTTCAATTGCAATATGCATTATGTGAGGATAATCTCACGTTTGATAAAGGAAAGAGGCGAATAGGCTCGATTTTCAATCTTGGCTTCTTTTGTGTGCAAGCCACGCATAGCTCGCTCAGGACTCCTCGAGGAAGGTGGGGTTCAGAACATCGAAATGCGATTGACAGTTTGATCGAACGACGCTAACTAGCGTTATTTGATTGGAAGGAATGGAAAACCATTCGTTGAATAAACAGCAGGCATAAACTATATAAATTGAATTAATTAAATATTTTAATTAATTTCTTCCATTTTATTTAATTTAAAAATTAAGCAAGCAATCGAGCTCCGAAATTTTTTTTAATACCTTCGATTGGGGGTCAGGAACTCAAAATTACAGTTAGAATTTTAATCAGAGGTTTATTTATTTATTTTAATTTTTTGGGTATTTGCAGTACAATAAAATATTTGGGAAATTTTGACGATCTCCAAAACTTACCAAATGTTCACCCCTAGCTAATTTGAGGGTGAGAATTTCAATGACGAACTCTGATTTTGATTTGGAAGTCAATTTAATTACCGTGATTTCTAATTTTGATAAAAATATTAAAATATTCAAATTTCTTAATTGAGCTCTGATTCGCTCCAAATTCTCAGGGTTTTATCTAAACACCATTTGGAGTCTAACGGTGATGATTACAAAGTAATTTGACTACTAAATGATGATTAATAACATTGGGTTGTTACAGGATAGCCGACGACTCGGATCGAATCTCGACCATCTGATCCATCATATGGTCCTTATTCAATCGGGCGAAAAAGAACTTCCGTGATATGATTCTAGCCATCAAATCTAGGTCTGGATCTAACGGTGGAAATCCAAATATGGCGGCTGGTTAACTGCTGCCATTTGATCTAATCTTACGATGCAAAGGGATGACTTAGATGTAGCAAATTCGTTGCTCAGTGTTCGGATCCAAGAAGCATATCCCTTCTTTAATTGATTAAAGCCATTAAAAATTTTAAATTAAATTTTAATTATTATATAATTTAATATAATTTAGATTAATCTTCATTTTCTTGATCAAATGAACTCCAAAAATTTCTAAAATTTCACCCTTAGTTAATTTGGGTGTGAAGAACTAAAACATAAAGTCAAATTTTTTATTGGAGGCCTAAATAATTATCTCATTTTTCTAATTAATTAAATTAATCAAAATATTCATATCACTCAAACAGTTTCCAAATTTCACCAAAACTTTAGGTTTTGGTCTTAAGATTATTTTAAGATAAATGGATATGTTTTTAAGCTAGTATGATGATTAAAATCTAAGTAACAACTATGAGTTGTTACACTAGGTAGCATGTTTAAGATTAATGACAAATTAGCTATAACATGTGGAGCATTCAAGGAAAATGTTAGAATTTATGCATGTTCGGTATGAGATTATTCTCAAAAGTTTAGAAGATTTAGTACAAGAAAGGGAGAGTCTTAGTTGCTCATTAAATTCTTAAGGGGTGATAATTATTTCTTGCCCTCAATAAAATGAATATGTAGAAGGATTCCTTTCTATGAAAAAAAGATTCACATCAAATTCATGGATGAAAGACAAACAATAGATGTGGTGATGTATAGGGAAGAACATAATAACTTATTAAAAGAAGTCAGTGGATATGTGTTGATGGTCTATGCAAGCAATTTCAAATTATTTTGTAGGCATGCTGGGACTCCTCTTCCTTAAATCGAAGTCCTCTTCTTTAAATCATATGTCTTCCATTGGTGTGTCTTTAATGGATATAGAGGAGTTGTCTTGAGAACTTCTGGAAATAGACCAAAGTGCCTTCTTTAGCAACTTGGTTACCTTAAGAGCCATCAAAGCACTTAGAGATTTAGAAAGAAGTAGGAAGAATAGTTAAGATAACCAAGGGTGAAAAAAATCAAAGATTTTATGTCTTTTTATAGTTTAAGTTGGGTTAGGAATCACAGGTTTAGATGCGGTTTATACATATTTGGATAAGTCTGCATTAACGATAAGTGATCTGAAAAGTGCTAAAATTAAATTTCTTATGCACATGTGATCAATGGCCAGAGTCTAGCCATGATCGTGTTGTACTTTTTCTTGGATGCAGGAATAAAATGTCCAAGTATAACACCTTTAGACGTGCTTATTACAAGTCTAGGTGGGTCCCATTTAGAAAAAACCTAAGCATATAAAAATGATAATTAACTAAATTAAGGAAAAAAAACCAAAATTATATAAAACATTGCAAAAATTTGACTAGACCAATATAACACATTTAAATGTAAGAATAAGCCATGAATGACCACTTTTAAATAGTACATAATTATAATAGATTGACTAAAATAAAAGTCAAGTTCATTAATACTTTTATAATTATTAGTTCAAATTGCATTTCTTAAACCAAATGAACTATAAATAATTTGATGTTCAACTCAATAATTGAGAAAATATGTTGAATTTGAAAATACATAAATTAATTTGTCATAAACATTTTATTTTATATCATTTTATAAATAATAATAATTATAAAATTTTTTTTAAAGTGTTTTACTTCAAATATTATCAAATTTTTAGAAACTTTTTAAAATTGTATAATATACTTAAATCGGAGTTTTAAGAATTTTATTGATATTTTATATAATATAGAAAATTAAAAATTTAGAGTTGCTACAACTTTTAATTACTGGCAAATAATAATCATTCACATAACAATTTTTAGGTAAAAATGCTTGATAGCATTCTGAATAGTTCATAGGAATGCTTATCTCAAATGTTGAAATTTGAAATGCTGAATCACCATTAGCACCCAGACCAAGAACTTTTTGTGAAATTTTCCACTCATCCCTCTACTTATCTTTTTTCACATACACATCCATTAGCTACTTACATAAGTAGTCAACAATTTAGTAAATATATTTCTCAAATGTACACTTAGCACAAGTTCAAGGATATCCTCCTTTCCACTCGGTAGCACTAATCATGCTTGTGGTATAAACATGGTGTCTTTAAATATTGATAAGTTGTGGTGGTTGATATTCTCAAGCTGATGAAATAGTTGCCTTTTTTTCTTAAACTCTTTTCATTCAGAAAGTATCTTTAGTATTTGAACTTAATCATATTCATTTGGAGCTTTAAGCCTTATTTATAAGCAAGAAATTTGCTTTCATTGCATGGTCTTTAAGGTTATCAGCATCTCAAAGGCTTTGTCTCTCAAGTTTTATCAAGTAAGACAATATTACAGGTAATTTGTTCATACTATTGCTTCTAAGGTATTTGCCGACAAATAATCCCTAAGCATAATATTTTGAAATATCCTTAGAAATTATGAGAATAGTTGCAATTACCAATTAGATCGGGCGGATCACGTATAGGATGATTGGGCTTGCATGGGTAATTGAGAGTAATCTCGAGTGTGGGTTTTGGGTAAGGAAAGGGGAGAGGCGGGGACGAAAACGAAGACGGCCACAGCCGGGAGCAAAGAGGATAATTACAAGGTAATTAATACTTAATTCTAACTTATAAAATAACCATCTATAAATAATTTTGTGTTGGAGTAAACATTCAAAATAAATGCTATTTTATTAAATAAGTATTTCTTAATTTTTATTTCACATAATATCGAAATATTTGCAATTTACAATATTTAAATACTTATTAAGCAAATAGTCGGGTTGGAGTTGACTTCACTGTACCTGTACATTTTCTTTGGAGGAAGCCCTAGCTTTTGTTTGGCTCGTCCGATTTGCATCGCAGTGCCGTAGGGTTTTCTCTTGTGTCTCCTTATGGCTGCCAAGCCCCCCTCTAGTATGGAGAAAGAGCAGGTTTGCATATCCTCGTTGCTCCCATTGTACGTCTACGTGATTCATTAACGTAAAAATCGAACTTTACAAACTATGAATGCGTATTTCTTTGTTTGTTTTCTTGGTTTCTGATTTTGTTTCCGTTGCTGGTTGCAAGGTGTAGAATCTCTGGCCTTAAAACTTTGAAAGTCTTTTTTTCGGAATATTATTAGCAGCCTTCATTGCGTTGGTTGAGTTGAAGGGTTTTTGTTGTTTTGATGTGATTCTGTATGATTTTTTATTTTGAGATATGCTTGATAATACTGTTGATTTCATGCTTTTGTTCTTGTGTTTTTTTTTCTTAATTTCAATTCTTGATCATTGTCATTAATGGCATCCTTTAGTGACTTTGTGATTCCTAATATGATATTCTGACATAATGTTTAATTTTACAGATTTTTGGTATGGCGGAGAAAGAAATGGAATACAGAGTAGAGCTTTTTAACAAGTATGATGCTCATTGATCATCTTCTGTCCTTGTCAATTTTTTTTGCTTAAATAGGATTTCAGTGCATGTGGCTGCAAGTTTTGGGTTAGTTTGTTCACTGACAGTTTTATTATTATTGAGGCGTCAGTGTTATTTAGGTGTGGGTTCAATGATATGTTGTTTTAGATGCTTAAATGGATGCTTTTACAATAATTTAACCCATAAAAGATATTATATTAAATATTAAAATTTTATAATTTCAATAAAAATTATTGTTTAACCTTAGGGCTGCATCTGTTTGGAAAGGGTAGCGGGAGAACATCCCTGCCTTGTCCAGCAATGGCAAGGTTTCCATTAGCCGTGGACCTTGTTGACTTTCTTAAGTGTCGTTGTTGTCACTCTTTCTCTCAAAGCTAAACAGCATCTCATCTTGGCATGTAACTAGTGATGATGTCTAAATGTTGCTTGATATTGGGGGTCATATATTTTGGTATTTAATGGCATATAATAACTTGGAGGTTAGTAAACCAAGAATTGCCAATCTCTTAATAACACAGCATAAGATTACATTTCATTAAAATGTCATTATTGAATTTTGAAGCCCAAATATCACTATTAGGTGGAAGTGTATTAGTTTTTGACTTGTGTTAATAATTAGAAATTAAACCAAGGAAATACTTGTGACATATTTACAGTGCTTATTGTACTCACGCAAAATATAAAAAAGCAAACACATTAATCATAAAAGGAATAAAAAAAAAATGTACAAATGAACACAAACTTCAAAATAGTGGATTTAAGGTCAGTCAGGAAACCACTCAATTTAAAGTGCTCTTTCGCTAATCCCACAAGTGGCGGAGAAGCCTTACTTTCTGCAAAATGTAGCCGTAGAGCATTGGAGTTTTCCCTTCCCATTTTCTTGTAGTTGGTGCTACTTGAAAACACCTCTTGCACAATCCAACAAGAGTTGAGTAAAAAACTAAAAGAAATTATAGAAAATAAAACTCATACAAAGTTTTAGAGATGATCTCTAGAAAGCTCATAAAATTTTGAGATTTGAATTGAGTGCATAGAGTTGTTAGAGCAATATCACTTCTTTAAACTTTTTCCTTAATGCTTCTTTTGAGATCATGGATATTGATTTGGGGTGATTTTGAGAGGTAGTCGATGATCTCTACTAAGATAGGTGGAGAGGTTGGTTCAATTAATCAATTTTAAATTTTGGAAAGTAGACGTGCCTTAGGGCGTGCCTTCAATTCGCGTGCCACGGTTCCTTGATTAGATTTTCTTGGGTGGGGTGTGTGTGGTATGGAGCACATCGTGATCCATAGCTTGCTTTCATTTAATCCAGACCCACTTAAATTCATTCTAGACTCAGTCAACCACATATATTATTCATGGCTGGGCGCATTTGGGAGGGATAAATGGGTCCATCCCGTCAACCCATTGACCGGGCTGCTGGAATCACATCGCGCCTGGTCACGTGATTGATCGCTTATGGTCATCTAATTGCGCTTGCTTGGTCGCTTGATTGAGCAAGCTTGGGCGTTGGCTTATGGGCGCACTTATGTGTGCGTTTGGGCACTATCACAGAAAATTTCAATTCTTAGCATAATTTTGGCTCATCCTAATGCTCAACCTATTCTCTTATATTTAGCAGCATTACGCATCTAAGCCAACTCTGCAATTGCCGGGTCTTAAGTTCTAGATGAGAAAGGAGCGTGATTGTGTTAGGTAGTCGTTCTTTAAATAATTTGGCTAGAGCTAGTGCATCTCCTGTAACAACGCATTCCATTGACTGAATGTAGTGAAAAGTGTGCAAAAGCTGCTATATTGGTGCCCGGGTGTGTCAAATAAGTAAGAGTTTTCGTATTATGAATGAATGCAGGTAAAGAAGCTAGTTTTTAATTCTAAATTATGTTTAGGTAGTTGGAATACTGGCATATAAATTAGCAAGCATTTTGAGTTAGTTGATATTATGATAAATAGGAAGATCAATATATTATGCCTTCAAGAAAGTAAGTGAGTGAGAGAGAAAGCAAAATAGATTTATAATTTATGTTTTAAACTCTGGTACTCGGGTAAGACTCGCCTTAGGAATGATGCGGGTATCATTTTGGATAAGAATAAAAAAGATAATGTAGTGGAGGTTAAGAGGTTGGGAGATAGAATTATATCTTAAACTTATAATTAGTTTAATAACTTTGATATTGCTAATATTTATGCCCTTCAAATAAGATTGGTTATGTATTTAAAAGAAGATTTTGGTATGATTTAAATGAGTTGATTCAACGAATACCAAAAGATAAGATGCTTTTTATAAGAAGCGATTTAAATGGACATGTTAAAAGAGTAACTAAAGAGTTTAATAATATTTATGATAATTTTGGTTTTAGAGAGATTATTGAAAAAGGAAGAGTGATTTTAGAGTTTGCCTTGGTTTATGATCTTATGATTTCTCTCAGATATTTTAAGAAAATGGAGGAACTTATTATCACTTATAGAATGAGACTTTTAAAACTCATATTTATTGATTTTTCTTAAAGAAAATTATCATTTATTAAAGAAAAAGATTTTAGAGATGCTTTTTATAAGAGGAGATTTAAATGAATTTGTTGGAAGAGTAACTAATAATTTATAATATTTATGGTGGTTGATTTTAGAGTTTGCTTTAGCTTATGATCTTATGATTGTTAACACTTATTTTAAGAAAAAGGAGGAAGATAGTGTTATGTATGGAGAGCCTATAGTATCCAGGAGCAGCAAAAGCACCGCAGCGCGCCCAGGAGGTTCTCTTTCGAAACTGAGGCGCTATCGCGCGCCTCAGCGGTCAGCATTCGAGAAGCAGGCGCTGCAGCGCGCCACAGCGGAAATTGTCGCAGCTGCGTGCTGTAGCGAAAACTGGCGCCGTAGCGCGCCCCAGCGAATCCATTCCAAGGTGTGGGTACCAAACCCGATCGCGCGCCACAGCACGCTGTAGCGTGCCACAACGAATGATTATTCGAAAGTCGAGCGCTACGGCGCAGTAGCGCGCAGTAGCGCTTGACGGATTTCTGATTCGTTCCAGGCTTCGTTTTAAGCAGATTTGGGGGTATTTTGGATTTTTAGGGTCCGAAATAGAGCTGACTACTTAAGCCTAAGTGTTGGAAGAAAACCTAAGGTGTTGGCATATCAGATTTGGAGGCTAAGGTGCTTGAAAGGAGAAGAACCCTAAGCTAAATTAGGGAGCTGCTGTGCAAGAAAGATCTTACAGGTTGGAGGAGAAACTCCAAGAGGTAGCTGCTTCTTCCTTTTTTCATTCTAAGAGTAGAGCTACAGCTTTTGTGCTGAGGTGATATTGCTTTTGCAGCTCTGTAAACTTCAAGTTGTTTTCTAGTGAATTTTCTTGTTGGTGTGGTTCCGTGGTTTTTTCTATTTTTGGGTTTTCCAATTATATCTGTGTTTGAATGATTGTATGTGCTGCAATTTTTGTCTTGTGATTTTGTGATTTCTAGACTTGCTTGGTAACCGTCAACGCATTTCTCGATCCTCAAAGGCTTAGGAGATTTATAGAGACCTTGTTCTCAACAGGTGGTATCAGAGCGTGTGTTCTTTGCCTTGTTGCTAAGTAGGGTTTACTTGTTTGAGTGGGAGCAATGGCCAAAGAAATGCAACACAAGATTGAAAAGTTTAGCAAAATAAACTTTGCATTCTGGAAAATGCAGATGGAGAATCTGTTCTACCAGAAAAAGTTGTCTTCCATTGAAAGGATTTGATAAGAAATCTACAGTTATGACTGATGAAGAATGGGTGGTTTTTGATAGAACTGCTTTGGGTTTGATTCGCATATCACTGTCTTCTTCTGTTGCTTTTAATATTGTTAATGAGAAAACTACTGTAGATCTCATGAATGCCCTAACGAGGATGTATGAGAAGCTCTCGGCTTCAAATAAATTTTTTTTGATGAAGAGACTGTTTAATATGAAGATGGTAGATGGCCATTCAGTGACTGAACATCTCAATGGGTTCAACATTGTGATGAGCCAGTTGAGTTCGGTGGGCATCAATTTTGATGACGAGGTTCGAGCTCTATTATTCCTTTCTTTATTGCCAGACAGTTGGGATGGGCTGGTTACAATCATTAGCAATTTATCAGGGTATGCGTCGTTGAAGTTCGACGACATCGTTGGGCTAGTGCTAAATGAGGAGGTGCGGAAGAAATCTCATGGCGAGGCATCTACCTCAGCACTGAATGTTGAAAGCAGAGGGAGACATGCTGAGAGGAGACCTACCAGAAATAGGTCTATGTCTCGGCAAGGTAAATCAAGACCCGGAAAAGTCAAGCTGGATTGCTGGAACTGTGGGAAGGCAGGTCACTTCAAGAAGGACTGACGTACCCTGAAGAAGCCAAGTGGTGGTGGTAAAATGATGAACCCCATTGTGAATATTTCAGCTGAGGAGGATCAGGATGCTCTGATCCTCTTTCTTGTCAACACGGAGTCCTGGGTTGTGGACTCGGGTGCTTCTTTTCATGTGACTTCGTCGAGGAGTGCCTTCAGGAATTACACCAAGGGTGACTTGGGGAAAGTGTAGCTTGGAGATGATAAAGCATGTGACATCATTGGTAGAGGTGATGTGGATGTGAAGCTACCAAGCGGCGCAGTTTGGAAGCTAAAGGATGTTAGACATGTGCCTTGTTTAAGAAGAACTTGATCTCAGTAAGCCAGTTAGCCAGAGAGGGCTACAACACATGCTTCACAGGAGACTCATGGAAGGTCACCAAGGGTTCACTCATTATTGTACGGGATAGCATGAAAGGTACACTTTACTTGATCAATAAAGTGTCTGACACTATTGCAGCTGCAGAGGAGATTGATGCAGATCTATGGCACCGAAGGCTTGGCCATATGAGTGTGAGGGGGCTGAAATCCCTACAGTCAGAA
Organism: Gastrodia elata; assembly: GCA_016760335.1. NCBI lineage: Eukaryota > Viridiplantae > Streptophyta > Magnoliopsida > Asparagales > Orchidaceae > Gastrodia > Gastrodia elata. Next base: position 31,814,208 of record CM028680.1, on the reverse strand, counting down.
GGAAGCTCCAAGGGCTGAAGTCAGTTGACTTAGATTTCTGTGAAGATTGTGTGCTGGGCAAATTGAAGAAAATTTCGTTCTCCAAAGTTGGAAGGGAGTTGAAAGGCAAGAAATTGGAGTTGGTGTATACAGATGTATGTGGGCCAGCTCCTACATCTTCCATAGGTAGAGCAACATACTTCATAATCTTCATTGATGATCATACAAGAAGTAGGTTTTTTTACTTCTAAAGTACAAATTTGACGTATTTAATGTGTTTGGAAAGTAGTTAGCTTTGGTGGAGAACGAGATCAGATTAAAGCTGAAATGCTTAAGTCTGACAATGGTGGCGGGTACTGTGATAGGAAGTCAAGGAGTTCGTGCTTTGAAAGGGATCAAGAGGGAGTTTACAGTCCCTAGAACACCGCACCACAACTGTAAACGGAATGAATAGGCAATCACATAGAGAGCAAGGATCATGAATTGCATGCAGGTCTCCCGAAGCAGTCTGGGCTGAAGCCGTTACACGGCTGTATATTTAATCAATAGGGGACCTTCCATACCTTTGAATGAAGGGATCCCCAAGAAGCTTGGAGCGAAAAAGAGGTGAAACTGATCACCTCAAGTTATTTGTTGCTCATTTTATGTGCATATTGATGCAGGATCTAGGAACAAACTTGATGCTAAGGTGATCAAGTGCACATTTGTTGGATATGGAGTGGGCGAGTTCGAATGCTGATTCTAGGACAATCAGAACTAGAAAGTCATCAGAAGCAGGGATGTCACTTTCAATGAAAGTGAAATGTACAGGTTGTATGGGAGTCAAGACTAATTCCAAGGATGCTTCAGATTTTGACCCGGCACATAGAGATTGATGACAGCATTGAGCAGAGTTGGAGAACATGAAGAAGCTCAAGAGGGTATCAATGTTGAACCACAAACACCCATATTAAGAAGATCCACAAGAGTGTCTAAACCGCCACAGAGGTACTCCTTCTTTGTTCTATTTGTTGCTAACGAATATTGGTGAATTAGAAAGCTTAGAAAAGTACTTCAAGTTGAAGATTCAAGCAAGTGGGAGGCTGCCATAAATGATGAAATGACATCACTCATGTTAAATGGGACATGGGAGTTGGCACCTTTTCCAGCTGGGAAGAAAGCCCTTCTGAACAAGTGGGTGTATTGGGTGAAGGAAGAGGTGAATGGGAGCAAACGCTACAAGGCGAGACTTGTAGTAAAAGGTTTCCATCAAAGGCATGGGTCGACTACAGTGGGATCTTCGTCCCAGTTATGAAGATGATAACCATCAGGGTTATACTGAACATAGTAGCAGTTGAGGATTTGTATTTGGAGCAAATGGATGTTAAAACTACATTCCTTAACGGAGAGCTGGAAGAAGAGCTTTATATGCAACACCTGAAGGGTACAATGTTCAAGAGAAAGGAAAGTCTGAGTTGGTGTGCAAACTCAAGAGCCTCATGGCTTGAAGCAGGCTCCAAGGCATGGTACAAAAGATTTGGCAGGTTCAGTCACAATCTGATTACAAGATGCCAGGCGGATCACTGCTATTGCATAAAACAGTGTAAGTCCTATATCATTCTATTGTTGTATGTAGATGATATGTTGATCATAAGATCGGACGTGGAGGAGATAAAGATGCTGAAATAATTGATGTTAAGGAAGTTTGACATGAAGGACTTGGGGTCGGCTAAGCAGATTCTTGGAGTGAGACATAGGGAGAGAAGTGCAGGAATTCTGAAGCTATCGCAGAAGGATTTGTTGAAAAGATGCTGAAAAGATTTAACATGAATGAAGCTAAGCCAGTTGGCACTCCCCTAGCAAGTCACTTCAGCCTATTGAAAGAACAGATACCAAAGTCTAAAAGGAGAAGGAAATATGATGAGGTTCCTTATGCTTCAGCAGTTTGGAGCTGATGTACGCATGATCTGCACTAGATCGGACATTGCCTATGCAGTATGATGGTCAGCAGATTCTGGAAACCCAGGAAAGCACCATTGGGATTCGGTCAAGTGGATTCTAAGGTATATGAAAGGTACCGGGCAAGCTTTATGATTTGGAAGATCTGACATTGTTTTACAGGGGACATATGATTCAGATCTTGCAGGAGATGTTGATAGCAGGAGAAGCACTACAGGCTATGGTATACATTGGGAAGTATGAGTGGTCAGCAGATTCTGGGAAACCCAGGAAAGGAACACCATTGGGATGCGGTCAAGTGGATTCTAAGGTATATGAAAGGTACAGCGGGCAAGACTTTATGATTTGGAAGATCTGACATTATTTTACAGGGGACATATAGATTCAGATCTTGCAGGAGATGTTGATAGCAGGAGAAGCACTACAGGCTATGTGCATACATGGGAAGCAGCGGTAAGCTGGATCTACAGGCTACAATATCTGTGTTGCTATCTACCACGGAGGCGGAATACATTGCCATTACAGAGGCAAGTAAAGAGATATTTGGTTTGAAGGGGTTCATGGAAGAACTGGGCAAGGAGCAGAAGGATGTGAGGCTCTACAATGATAGTATGAGCGCTATTTATTTTGTGAAGAACTGCTTTTTCATTCACCAAGATAAAGCACATTCAACTTTGTTACCATTTCATCCAGACACTGTTGGAAGAAGGACAGCTTGGATTGGAGAAGATCCATATTTTGAAGAATCCAACTGATATGCTTACCAAAGCATAACAGTGGATAAACTGAAGCTATGCAGAGCTTTAGTTGGCCTCGAAACGTGAAGAGAAAGCGGGTGAGCACACATTATTGGCAGACACAGAAGAAGACAGTGAAGGGTCAATGGAGGAAGAAAGGGAAGATTTTACTAAAGGTCTCAAAGTGGGAGATTGTTATGTATGGAGAGCCTTTAGTATCCAGAAGCAGCAAAAGTGCCACAGTGCGCCCAGGTGGTTCTCTTTGAAATTGAGGTGTTGTTGTGCGCCTCAAGCGATCAGCATTCAAGAAGCAGGTGCGCAGTGCGCGACAACGAAATTTGTCGCTGCAGCGCGCCGCAGCGGAAACTAGCGTCATAGCGTGCCCAGCGCGCCACACACGAAATTTGTCTGCACAGCGCGCGACAACGGATGATTATTCGAAAGTCGGGCGCCCAACGGATTTCTTCTGCTTCATTCCAGGCTTTGTTTTAAGCAGATCTGGAGGTATTTTGGACTTTTAGGGTCCGAAATAGAGCAACAACTTAAGCCTAAGTGTTGGAAAAAAACTTAAGGTGTTGGCATATTAGATTTGGAGGCTAATCTGCTTGAAAGTAGAAGAATCCTAAGCTAAACCCTAGGGAAGAAAGATCTTGCAGGTTGGAGGAGAACTCCAGGAGGTAGCTGCTTCTTCCTTTCTTTATTCTAAGAGTAGCTATAATTTTTTGTGCTGAGGTGATATAGCTCTTGTAACTCTGTAAACTTCAAGTTGTTTTCTAGTGAATTTTCTTGTTGGTGTGGTTCCGTGGTTTTTTCTTTTTTTGGGTTTTCCACGTATATCTTTGTGTTTGGATGATTGTATGTGCTGCGATCTTTGTCTTGGATTTTGTAATTTCTAGACTTGCTTGGTAACCGTCAATGCGTTCCACGATCCTCAAAGGCTTAGGAGATTTATAGAGACCTTGTTCTCAACGTATTATTATAAAATGAGACTTTTAAAATTCAAATTGATTTTTTCTCTTAAAAGAAAGATGATTCTTTATTATCAAGAATTATAAGATTTATTCTAAGTGATTGTTTGACAACTAAATATATGTTATTTGTTTTGAATTTGAAAATAAGAGATTATAGAAGTATTATATATAAATATATCTTATAATTAGGTGGGTGAATCTAGGAAGGGTAATATAGATATTTTTAAGAGTGAAATTTTAAAAGATAAGGGATTTTGAAAGTAAAGGCAACCTTATGTAGATTTTGGTTGCTAGTTGTATTTGTAATGTAGTAAAGAGTTTACTTGTGAATCAAAAGGAAGAGCACCAATAATAAAGATGCATAGTGTTGGAATGCTTAATATCCAAGTTAAGAGTCAAGATAAAATGATTGTTTATAGCAAGATTGTGGAGAATTGGATGAAACATAAATTAGCTCAATGTGAATCAAAAATTAGTACTTGTGTGATGTTAAGATGTGCAGTATTTTGAAGATTTATATAATAAATTACACTGTCGAGGGAGAAAGATGGATTTAAAAGCTAGCCAAATTAAGAGATAAGAAAATGAAAAATTTGACTCATGTTAATGTATTAAGAATAATGATAAAAACTTTTTTAAGGATGAAGATATTTAATATAGATGGTTACTTTATTAAATTTTTTAAAGAAGTTGTACCAATTTATATAAGTGAGTTTAGTGGTGTTATAATGATGGCCCCAATTATATTATCATTCACCGTATTAGTAAAATTAAAATTTGGAATGCTTTAAAGAGGATGAAGAGTTGAAAAATAGTAGGATTGGATGACATCCTTATCGATGTATGGAAATGTTTTGGGATGAAGGAATGTCTTGACTTACTAAGTTATTTAATATTATTTTAAAGATTTAAAAGATGCCAAATGAGTGAAGAATGAGTATTATTGTACCTATTTACTAGAATAAATGTGATGATCAAGATTGTGCTAATTTTAGAGGAATCAAGTTAATGTGCCATATTTTGAGACTTTGGGAGTGAGTAATTGAATACAAAATACGAAAGGATATTTGCATTTCTCAAAATCAATTTGGTTTTGTCAAGTCGATCTACCATGGAAGCCGTACATAGAATATGAAGTTTGATGGAAAAATTTAGAAAAAAAAAGATCTTTATTTATTTATATTGATTTTGAAATGGCATTTGATAAAGTATCATGATAAGTTCTTTGGGGAGTTTTGAAGAATAAAGAGATTAGTATTGTATATATTGATGTTATTAGAGATATGTATAATGGGGTTGTTATATGTGTTCAATTGTAAGATGGCTTGTTTAATGATTTTCCTGTTTCAATTCGATTATATCAGGGCTTAGTTCTTAGCCCATATCTTTTTGTTTAGTTATGAATATTTTATTGAGCATGTTAAGAAGATTCCTTGGTGCATATTATTTGCAAAAAATCTAATAATTGATAAGCCTAGGGATTGAGTTAAAGCAAAATTTGAATTATAGATGACTTCTTTAAATTCAAAATTTTTTGTCCTAGTAGATTTAGAACAAAATATATGGTGTGTAAATTTAATTGTATTAGAGGTCATAATCTCGATGACATAACTATAGAGGACCATGTGATCAAGAAGAGAGGTTCGAGTACTTGGGTTCAATTATTCAAATAATGACAAAATAGAGAGTGATGTGATTAATATGATCAAAATTGGTTTGATGAAATGGAGGGACGCTTCTCGAGTGTTGTGTTATTTGAAAACACTCAAAAGTAAAAGAAAATTTTATATAGCAGATATACGACAAGTTAGGTTATATGGGGCTGAATGTTGGCCAACAAAGAAGACTCACTAATAAAGTGTTATGGAGATGATGATGCTTAAGTGTATGAGTGAGTCTACTCGTAAGGATAGAACAAAAAATGAGCTTATCCGTAACAAGGTTGGAGTGGCTCCATTAGTGAACAAGTTTAGAGAATGCGCCTTAGATGGTTCGTGTGCATATTAAGCATAGAATTTGCAATGCCCTTGTTAGAAATATTAAGTTTATGAATTTCTCTCGTATTAATAGAGGTAGAGGAAGATCCAAAAGATATGGGAAGAAATTAGTGGGAAGGATCTTTTCTAATAGGAACTCTGGGAGTGGCTTGTATTTGATCATGCACAATGAAAACAAAGGATTCATGTAGTTGACCCCACCTAGTGGGGTAAGACTTGTAGTTGTTGCACACCTAAGCCAACCCCACATTTCTCTTCGCATACTGTTTTGGAGCATAAAATCTTATAATGCCATATTACTAGTTCTAAATTTATTTCTCTATGCATGATTTTGCACACCAATTTATTTCTTAGCTAGATGACTTTCTTGCCTATATTATGGTACTTTATATTGCTTAAGATTTAAAGCTACTTTTATCCAGTGATTTGTATGCTATGCTCTAATTTGAAAAGCTAAATTTGTTTACCAAATTTATGTCCAAACAGTTGTTTAATTTTGCAAGATATTAACTATAAATTAAGTGATTGCATTTTTTTAATAGAAATGTACTTGTTAAATGACGTTGAAAAAAATTGGATTGATCTTTTCTTTCATTTATTGTAGACTCACTCATACATGTTTCAACAAGTGCATTGAAAAAAGGTACGCTGTTTATAGTATTACACTTGTTTTGCGCTCGTGCATTCTTGAAAATTTACTTATCAAATTTTTCATTTGAATTGTTTTCAGGCATATGTTGAAATAAATGGTGACAAACTAAAATAGTGGAGAAATTTTTTAGAATAAGATTTTAGAATTAGTTGAATAAAGAATGTGGGTTTGTTCGGTCGTCGGGCTCAAGTTGGGGGGTTAGCTTCTTAAGTACTGAACTATGTTATCTAACTGAACTAAATTCTGTAATCTAGTCGTATTGTAATCAACTGAGCATGGATATTTTTTTAATCAGACTTAAATTAAGCTGGCTCTATGTTTGAATTAAGTGAATTATTGTTTATTTTAACTATTTATAACGTAATTATTTATTATGCATTTATATAATTAAGAACTGTGTATAATTAATGGCATAATTATGTAGGAGTTGTTTGGTTTGATGGCATCTCTTGGTAATGTACTGTTATTTTTATTAGCTTCAAGATTCGAGTGTACGATTTAATCATGCTGTCTAAAAGCCTAATTTATTTGCTAAAATGCCACTAAACATTGTTATCTAGAAAATTCAAAATTGACCTACATCTAGATAATAACATAAACAGTACTATTCACACATTTCGCCCTCCCTCGTGTAGGGTTGCTTTCTTTGAGAGCATGTTACAGCCCCATTCGATGACTAAGCATAGCTCCGAGTGTTGATAAAATTAGTTGGCAACGAAGGTTCAATGCAATTGATGCTTGCCGTAGATGTTTGGTCCTATTGCTTTTGCAGGAAGGCTGGCTATTGGCTGCTGCCCACCTCTTGCCAATTACATACTTTTCCATTTTGACCTGTAGAGCAGGTGCACAATTCTTCCCTCTTGCTCTTGTGATGCACATACAATAGAAAACAGACATACTGTATATTTAAAGTGCTATATATTTATATCATTATATAATATGTATATATATATATATTATATATTATATATATATATTTATTTATTTAAATTTTGTGACGGATATAGCTATAATGTCTGATTTGTATATGGACATTTTTGGTACATTTATGTTTGAGGCGTAATCTCAGGTCATGGAGACAGCTAAAAAGCACTCCATGATTAAGTAATTATAATAATACAGATGAACACACTAGTTTTGTAAATAATAGAAGGTTCGAGTTGTTTACTTAAATATGATAAATGCTGGAGCTATTCATGCATTTCTTCCAATGACTAATTACCGGTTATTAAGGGGCTGTTTGGCAAGGCAATGTTTTAGGTTTTAGAAGGGTTTAAACTCTTAAAGCCTTAAATTCTGCTAAACACGATTCAACTGACCGGTATAGCAAGCGTTCCTTAAATCGCAAGGTTCTTGCGATTTAAGATCTGCCAAAAAGGATTTTTAAATTAGGAATCATTGATTTTGTAAATCCTGTCAATTATATTCATTGATGACTGCATATTTGTCAATAAAAAAACTTGTTTTGGAGAACTATTTGCATCAAACAAAGTACCTGCTTAATTGGGCTTTTATTTCCTCCCAGATACAAGGAATCTGAGCTGAACATGGGCGAAAACAGCTGCATTGATCGCTGCGCTTTCAAAATATTGGCAGGTGACCAATTTGGTAGGGCAGCTGCTCGGTTCTGGTCAGCAGCCAATGTGAACAAGGCAAGCGACTTGTGGCTGCAATTTTTCGAATCTACTTTCCATGCTCCTTCCTAGATGTCATTATTTCTTCAACGAACCTGAGGCATTGGCTGTTATGGAGGTAGAACGATAACAAATCCTGCTTCTATTTTAACTTATTTTTCCGGAACATTATGGATGGATGACTACTATAATTATTACGTTTGATTCAGTTGGACGTTATTGGATTTTTCTTTCTATATAAAATTGCATGTGTAAGTTTACTTGTCAACGTTATTATTAACAATTTATGTAAAAAATTTTGGTTTTTGCGCATGATGGTAGGATTGAGGGGTGGCAGATTCCTAAATATGTAATGTTAGCTGTATTTTTGGGTAAGGAATTCCAGCTCACTGTATTTTTTGGGTAAGAATTGACAAAACCACTAACATCTGGTTTGATAATTGGAGTGGCATTGGCGAGTTTGGTGAGCATTGTAATGCTGTAAATAAAAATATAAAGGTTGTGAACTTTTTATAATAAACATGTCTGAATGGAATATATATATATATATATATATATATATATATATATATATAGATATGCTGGAAAACCTCTTATCCCATCATTCAACTAAGTTATTATTTGTAGATCCCATTGGATTGGCTTAGAAAATTGCCGAACTCTCTTCTGCTCTCTAATGTTAGGTAATTTCAGCTTGAAATTGACTTGGTTTGCAAGTCATCACTATAGCCTCTCAATTCATCAGAATATGTTTTGTAATAAAAGAACCACTCCGAATCTGCTATCGGTTTTCATGTGGAAGTTAGAGTGGGTTATATTGTGGATGTGCTGATGCTTAAGTGCTAATGTTGCTCCCCTTTTGAATATATAAACAATGTTTTCTTGAAAAGTGCTGTGGCCAATAAAATATGAGAGTTTCTAGATATTTGCAACCCTAAGCTCTTGCACATGATAGGTCATTTGTTTGGTCATGGATGGTTGTATATTTTGGCACCTTTGGAGGGTGAGAAACCACGAGCTATGATGGAGTGACCTATTTCACCTTACGATCTTTTTATCATATCTGACTCGAGAATTCTTGTTGGAGATCGAAACCACATATGTTGGAAACTGATCTCCCTAGAGTTCTTTAAAGATATCTATAAAGTTTATTATTTTCATGAATAAAATCTATCAAGAAGTCAACATCCGTTGTAATTGCAACTATTGATTCTAAAATATGTTTTTTGTAAGTTCATGGTAAAGATTTGCTCTTCTAGGCTTACTCTAGCCACAATTGAAACCTGATAGCTTTGAGATTCCATGCAAATCCAAACTAACGATAACAAAGGGCAAATCCATTCACGCCTAAAAAGATAGCACTAGTATCTAGCTATTAATGAAGCACATAAGCCCTTCCTCAGTATTTTTATTTGTACAAATTGATATATAAATATCCTTGCCCCCCAAATTCCTTGTTATGTTGGAGGCTTTTGTAAAATGTCTCTATGGACAGCAATACCCAAAGCATATCAACTTTATTCATGTTGTATTCAATAATAATAATAAATTTCTAGTTTTTAACGATGAATTTATTATAAAAGGTATAATGATTTTATTTTTGATTACCTTAATCTATATGTTTCATTCATTATTTCAAAACTAAATATATATAAATATCTTATATTTTATAAATGTCTTACTATTTATTATACTCTCTTATTTTTATAATATAAAAAGAGAAATATTAGATATCATAATAAATAAATCAAAATTTTGATAAAAATTTAAGTATATATTTAAAATAAGAAAAATTTATCCATAACTTACGAAGAAAATCAATCATATTCTTACACAATTAATATAATATTATCAAACTAACTTTTCACTCATTTTTGCTCTCTCATCTAACTATTAATGATAAATTTTATAAATAAATATAGTAATTTAATTTTAATATTTTTTTATTATCATAATTTATTGTTTTAACAGAGTTCTTAAAGCTGATTATAAAAAAGATGAGAGATTAAAGTTGATTATGATGGGCGATTTAGAGGTTGATAAGCATATGAGTAAAGCCTGTCCATAGCTACCTTTTTCATGAAAGTGGGCAATCTTGTCTTCCCGCCGTGTGTGCTGCTGCCTTAGATTGCCTTTTCCCATAAGAGTGCTTCTACCTTTACATCACTGTAGCCACAGTGGTAAAAAGATGTGCTGGCATAAATAAGTGGCAAAGAGCCACGTCAGCTTAAATTTTCGGATTTAAGGAAATTACTAAACCTAAATACCTGCTCCGCCTCTCGGGAATGGTTGCGCTCTTGCTTGGACGATCTGGGGTCAGAGGAGGACGACCTGTTTTCCACCTACATGGACATTGAGAAGATCGGATGCAAGCTGGAGGGCAGCGGATCGGGGTCGGAGGACGGGGCGTGCCGAGAGCAGAAGAGGAACGGCAATGCGGGCGATGGAGGAGCTGCGGAGGCTTTTAGGACGAATCATCGGCATTGTAGCTCGGCGGATAGTTCGTCAGTGTCTTCTATGGCTGCCGCAAAGCGGGAGGTGATGCTGGCGGAGCTGGTGGAGGCGAAGAAGGCCATGACGGCAGATCAGCTGGCCCGCAAAATCTAAAAACGTGGCTTTTACTGATGAATAAACCTCACGCACACTTGCCCGCCAATCGGAAAATTTTGCACCGGTCGGTCAATCCTCCAGTGGAGTGGGCTTTTACAGAGCACGTAGGCGAGGATGCCGACACCCGGTTCTCCATTCGCGCGTTGGAACCCTAGCCCTGGTGGATCATCAACACCGAGCAACCATTATCAATCGAGGAGCCCTGTCTCTTCCTTTAACCCCTCCGCTCTTGGCATATCTTCATCTGCCGGCTGCAATCCATTTTCTTTTACTGCGAGATTAATCAGATCATGCTACGCTCCGACCAAAGGCATATCAACCAGCGACGTGTTTTCCGATGGCTTCAAGTCTGCTTCGCGTAAGTTTCAATCTCAGCAATCACTTCTCAAATAAAAAAAAATCTCAAAAACTCTATACGAATTTCCAATAATAAGGTATTCTTCTCTTGAATGTGCCATTTCTTAAAATTTTATAATCATTTCCGTTTCTTGGATAAAAATTTGGAGGCATAGAAGAGGCATAAATGAACAGAGTTCTCAGAGGAAGCATTTACCCTAATTTAATTTTATGGATCTGTTGATTTTCAACAGAGACGACATCGGTTTCTGGAAGTAATTACCGAAGATTTTTTGGTAAGTTAAGGGCGGGTTCAGAAAGAGTGGTCTACAGCAGTTCATCTCAAAGTGAGGCTCGAGGTATGCGGTTTACATTAGCGGAGATTATCAAGGCAACAAAAAACTTCTCCCTTTCCTTAAAAGTAGGGCAGGGTGGATTTGGAACGGTATACAGGGGAATGCTTGATGACGGCACAATCGTAGCAGTGAAGCGTGCCAAGATGGTAAGAATTCTTAACTTAACAGATGGGAAAGGTATGTGGTTTGTCAATACTCAATTGTTTATAGTGGTTTGTCACGTATATTCTCTACTTAACAGATGGGAAAGGTATGTGACACAATACTAATAATACTCAATGCACAAAATCAGAAGTTAGGAAATATATTGTTGAGAATAAACTTGGATGAGTCTGAGGGGGTGAGGATTTAGAGAACTTAGGTATCCTTCCAGAGGCGGCGGGGCTTCTTGAAGCAGCGGTGTCGGGAAGGAAACGGGTCCTTCCAGAGGCGGCGGCTGCAGTGAAGGGTGCTGAAACGGCGTCATCCTGCGTCGGTCGAGGAGGGAGATGCTGTGAGAAATGCCGCCAGGTTTCGGGAAGCGACTGGATAAGCGGTCCCTTCTTGATGGGAGAAGAAAGCGAACGCGCGACTGGGAATGCAGGACGAAATGTCGTGGATGAGACGAAGCGTGAAGCGTTCGGGAGAAACGAGAGAGCGGTGGTGAGCGGCGACGGGAGAAGAGAAGCGACGGGATTTAGGTTTAGAGAAAGCGAGCGCGATTTTTTGCGAAGTGATCGAGGATTTAGGTTTTGCGAAGTGGGCTGAATACGCGATGTTTTACTGACGTGGCAAATATCCACGTCAGCAAAACAGCTCATCAAGACCGTAGAGTGGATATTGCTGTGTAACTGTTAGCGTTTTCCAAAAAAAACAAATAGCGTGAAAAAGTAAATTGGAAATTTATCATTTTTTTTTTCTTACTTTAGGCACCAAAAGGTGCCTTAAATCAGGTAGTATCTTGATGTGTCTAATGTTCAGTTGAGCCCAATATGGGCGGCAATCATGATCTTCCATCCTTGTTACAAATGAAGAAAAGAGATAAGCCCAATATATTAGCACTCCAAAAAAGAAAAATTAAGAGAACGAACTGCAACTGACGTGAGCTTCTTCTATAAATTAAAATCGCCTGATAAATTAGTAATAATTTGAGCACGCTCCGATGAACAATAGCCGAACTGAACCTCTTAAAAAGACAACTAAGTGTTGAGGGAGGAGTGATAACAGCAAAGCGGCATTAATAAAAACTTAAATTTGAAGAGCAGAAGATTTGCCTTTTATGCTGTTTATGAGCGATATTATCATAATGAAATTCATTGGAGATGCATGGCCGAGAAAGGCAAATCAATGCTTCGTAAAATAGTCATAATGAAATTCTGTTAAGATTATCAAAACTTTTTAAAGTCGATCTTGGCACAAATTGAAATAACCCAAATCTCTGCAATTGCATAATAAAACTCTCAAATTATTCAAAACTACAATTGCTGTATTAAGATTAAGGTAGAGGGATTGACATAATATTGCATAGAATTTCAATGCCACACTTTCGGCTTTGCCAGTTTCTAGCAAAAGAATGATATGTAGGTATCAAAAAAGGGCTTTTTATTTCTTCCAAACACATTCTTCAAAAGTACCTTTTGAAATATAGATGCATTTATTGTATCTTAAGGATTATTTAGAGTTTGATTACTCTAAGTACTAATAAATATCATTGTTTTTCCACATAATATTGTGGTACAAAATCAAAATGAAAGATGCAAATAGCAAATCTAAGAAAAAATGGAAATAATTAATTATGCAAGTAAGCAATATTTTTTCTAGGCAACACATTTTCCTTTCCCTGCAGAATAAATTTGCTAAACAATATTTGCCAGTGTTCTATTGTGAGCATTTATGCAGAAATTGTGTTATATCATGTTTCACATATAGGCAATATGTAGAGTGTTAAAATATTTCTCATTATTCCTTTTTTGACACAAGTTATTTATTTATTTTGATCGATGACAAATATGTCACATTCTCAAATAAAGGTAATTATGCAAACGTAAATAAAAACATTTCATTCTATTCACATTTCCTTCAAAATGTTCCCATACCAGACATGTTCCTTCAATTACTGTTTGAATGATCGTAAAGTAGATTGAGCTAATGACTGAACTAAGGTTAAACTAAACTAATTTGATCAATTGGAATAAAATCGGAGAGTGTTAAGCTTGAACATGTGGTTTGCAAAAGTCATGTGCACTGTTTGTTTTCAATTCAAATTCTCAATTATTTACCATTTTAATTTCTCATTGTCTTATTTATCAAAGGGTTATAGCTATGTATTTCCATTATTCACAATTTTGGCATACTTAGTGCTACATGGAATTCATTAGGGTTTGCAATAAGCACATAGATAATTTTGTCATCATGAGGAGTAGTGCTGATTTCTCTGCTCCTTTATCTTATATTTATCCCTTACATCAAAGTGATAAAAAATACTTTATCTTTCTGAGATCACAAAATATTGATGCATTCATGGATAACATGCATCAAATTCTTGACTTTACCTAAGGGGGCGAGCTATGAAGCCCTTGTGAATTTATGTCATTTCATACACGACTGACATGCATCAAGCTTCCTTATTTAAGTCAAGAACGAGCCATGAAGCTCTGTTTACTATGTGATCAATTATCCTTGGCTCACATGCATCTAATTTTTGGAAGTAAATGTAGAAATCAGAAAAGAATCTCTGTGAATTTATGTCACATTGTTCACAGCTTAACATGCATCTAATTTCCTATTTAAGTCCTAAAATGAGCAATGGGGCTATGAGAGCTTCTCAAAATATTATTCACGACTCTAATGCATAGAACTCTTAATCTTAAGCAAATAAATGAACAACGAGACTCTACAAACTTATATCACTTTATTTGCGGCTAACACGCTTCTAATTTATTTATTCAAGCCCAATAATGAGCATCAAGCTCTGTGAGATTTTGCAAATAAGATATATTTATGAATGTTTTAATTACATGCTTACTTCTTTTATTCATACACAAATGCAAGCATTTATCACCACTAAATATTAGATAAATTTCATTAGATTGAAAAATCACATACATTCACAAAGACTTTTACAACTACAGTTTTCTACATAACTTTCTCCTAAGAGGGGAGTTTATGTTGCCATTACTAATGAAGGACAAAGACAAAGACAAATGAAACATGAGAAATTCATTTTTTTTTTGTTCTTACAAGACAAGAAGCAAAAATAGGAACTAAGTTAAAAATTCAATATCAGGGAATAAGCTTCCCAACGTTCCCATGTACATTCTTTCCTTGTTCTCTCAAGTCTCCTTAGTGCTGCCTTTTACTTCTTCTTTCTCTGCCGCGTCCCTTTCCACATAAAGCTCTTTGAATTATTTCTCTGGTTACTAAGGTTTTTAGTACTTCTTGGGGATTCCAAGAAATCTTTCTATATTATGTGATGGATAATCTATAACGCTCTAGTGTTAAGTTAGGCGTATACTGTTGGGATATGGAGACCATTTAGATCATCATGGATGGCCAATGAAGCTCCAGTGGATTTCTAGGAGGTCCCAAGGTGTTCTGGGACAATTTGAAGAAAATTCGAGTGCTCCAGTTAACCGCGGCGTGTCCTGCATTCGAGGGCCAGGCGCTGCGGCACACCGTGGTGCCCGTCAAGGCGTCCAGACGCTCTGTGGCGCATTGTGACTCAAATTGGGGAGCCTTGGCACGCTGTGGTACAAAACCCAATTACGGATTTTGGCAAGCTCCTAAGTATTTTTAAGAGAATTTTGGGTTATTTGGGGCCTAAGTGAAACCTATGTACATAAAGAAACATATGGGTATATTTCCTTAAGGTGATCAACCCTAATTTGGCATTTTTGCTATTGTTGGTCCCCTTCAACCTAGAGTGAGAGCAGGAGATTTTTAAAGGATAAGAAGTTGATCAGGAGGATTTGTAAATGATAAATTTTTATTATTCTTGTGAAGGTGAAGCTCTTTGTAACTCTGTAATCTTCTTGTCCATAGTAGATTGTTTATGTGGTGTGGTTCCATAGTTTTTCCCATTATTGAGTTTTACAAGTAAATTTTTTGTTTGTTTGGACGTTTGTGTGTTTATGTTGTGTTTCTTGTGCTCTGGTTTTACTCTTTTGTGTTTCGATAATTTCATTTGTTGCCTAGTAATCGCCAATGGTATCCTGGTTGGTATCATTTTTGCATGCACTAATACATACTAACCCAACACTAAGGGTTACCATAGTACTTAATACTTAATTGATAGAAAACTAACTCACTATTAAGCATTTTATGGCCAAGAATATTTTGAGACAAGGAAAATAAACAATAAAAATGCAATGAATATAACTTATCAATCATCCAAATCATCTAGAGTAAAGGAAAGAAAAGGAATTCATCATAAAAAAGAAAAGCAAAAACATCCAGAGTTAAAGTTATTATAAAATAGTTTTAAATGCCATAGTAGCTCTCGTCTTCACAGAAAAAATGTAAGAATTTCCACAACTACTTCTATAAATCAGGATCTGCCTCAGGTCCAAGCTCTTCTCCAAGCTCCTAATACACCATATTTGATTTTTCATATGGTAGGGCACAACAAATAAAGAAAAAAAATTGATTAGATTTAAATAGTCTTAGTACATTTTAAGTTTGTTAACTTTATTTATCATATTAGTCTTTTACAATTATATGAAAAGTGGTGCATAAAGTGATGGATGGAAATAGGTATTGAAAAACAATAAAAGACTGAAAAAGTAAACAAAGAGTAGAAATACTCACATGGGCTACTATAGCTTGCATAAATATGTAATGTAAAAGGGAAATAACTACTAGTCTATAAAATACTAGTGTGCATATGAAAATAAAAGAAATATGTATTGATGCAGGGCATGGGCATCAACGAAATCATCATCGACGTGCTAGATCATAAATTAGTTTAATGCTACTATATTTTATTTTTCTATTTTGAGTCCTATGGGCTTTTATATTTGTTCCCTAAATGGGCCTTCATCCTAGCCCATATATTATCATGTGAGTTTTTTTTTATAAAAGGACACTTTAGTCCTTCATGAGAGAGTTGGTTTATGATTTATTTGGTTATTTGTGTGAAAGGATATTTTAGTCCTTCATGAGAGAGTAAGTATATGATTTTTTTGGTCTTTTAGAGGAAATGACACTTTAGTCCTTCATGAGAGGTTGGTTAAGGGTTTTTATGGTCATTTGGTATGTATCTTATGACTATAAATTAGCCACCCTCACATGTATTATGACATTACAAGTGATATAAAAAATACTCTCTTCTTCTTTGTGTTATGTGAGCTTCATTCTTAAGAGAAGGATTTCTTGAGGTGTGGTTTGCAATTCTTGGAGAAGGACTTCCAAGAAAAGAAGGTTTGATCTGCGGCAAAGGACTGCTCGTAGAAGTTAATCTTCTTTATCGTAAGCGGCATATTTGGTAATAACGCTCTCATAAGATCTTCTTCATTTATTTTTATTTTCTTTCCTCCTACCTTACAAGTGTGCTCGTTTAATCCTAGCTCTCATTACTTGTGAACGCTTACAACACTTCTCTTTATTCTCAACAAGCGACTCGCATATCTTCTAGTAACTTAAATATGCAAGGTTAATTTCGTTAATTAATTGGTGGATTTGATTATATTACATGTCATCACCCCCCATCCTACATCAGATTGGTATCAGAGAATTTATCCTCATATATAGTCATATATTTCTATATTAATTCATAATAATTTTTATTTTAATAAATATTAAAGGTTCATTAGTTTAATTAAAATTTAGTAGGATTATAATTTATATCATCCTTAGCCACCAAAAAAAAAAAATAATAATAATAAAGAAAAAAAAAGATAATAATAATAATAAAATTTTTTTTTTTCTTACTTTTAATTTATTCACATCTGCCTCATTAAAATTATTAAAAAAAAAAATTATATTTATCATTATAAATCTAGTTTTTGGGTAATCGACAAGAGATTTACAATTTCGTAGCTGATTATTTCATCATCTACTCGGATAGCTATGACTACTCGCAGTGGTCACCAATATCAAAATCAAATGCTCGGTCATAGATGTGAGAATATTATTCTTAATCTGTAAGAACAGCTCGATGATTTAACTTTTCTTTATCAACAATATTGTAGAGAGTTCAGAGGAAGATTGGCGGCCCTAGAAAATAAAAATAACAACAACACAATTCAGGAACCTAACCCACACCAGATGCCCCACCAGAAATTAGTGAGCGAAATACACCTTATGACCCGCACACAAATTCTTCTCCACTTACGTTTAGAATACAAAGAAATAATTTTCACAGAATGATTTATTTGAATATCCTGAGGCAGAAGATGTTCCATTTCAAACTCTTCGTAGAGCTAATGCACCTTTGGGTCGACTAGGAGGTTTTAAACAAAACCAAAATCATTTACGATTTGAAGAACCTTATCGAGGTTATGATTAACTTTACGCCACCACAAGAAGCATTGAACATGACCAAGATATAGACATTACGAGAAAGGTTAGAGTAGACCCTCCGACCTTTGATGGTCGTCTTGGTCCTAAAATTTTTTCTGATTGGCTTGTAGAAATGGATCAGTATTTTGATTGGATGGCAATGTCTGGAAATCGTCAGGTTAGATTTGCTAGTATGAAACTTGTTGGTCATGCTAAAACTTACTGGGTAAATCTAGAACGACAACAATAACGATCAGGCCAATTATTTGTAAGATCTTGAGAAGAAATGAAAGATATGCTCAAGCAAAAATATCTTCCTTTAACATTTCAAGACCAAATTTTAGATGAACTCATAACTCTTAGGCAAGAATCTATGAGTATTGCAGATTATATGACTAGCCTTGATGAGTTATTAATTCGCTGTGATATTATTGAAGATTCTAGAGCAACTATAGCTAGGTTTCGAGCTGGGTTAAGACCTGACATTCGTCGAGAGATGTTGACTCGAGAGGTGTATACACTTGAAGAAGCATTTCAAAGAGCCCTCCAAATAAAACAATACTTAAGGCCAATTTCTCAACGCAAATTTAACAATGTGCAAGGTGCACCTCTTAAGCCAAATCAACCACCACCATCTGTTCCTAAAGTACCAAATGATCAAAGAGTAAAACCCATATCTGGAAATTCAAATGCTAAATCAAACATCACATGCTTTACTTGTGGAAAGACGGGACATTATGCAAATAATTGTCCACATAGAAATCTTCATGTAGATTCCATCGATCCAGAAGTACAAGATGATCAACAAGATAATGATGTTGAGTGTGATCCATGTGAAGATGCTAGTGATGCTGACGAAGCTTTAATTAATCCACATTTAACAGTAGTTCGATGTGTCTTAACTACCCCCCAAACCACTATAGATTGGAAACGAACAAATATCTTTCACACTTACTTTAAAAGTGGAGATAAGTCTTGTAAAGTTATAATTGATAGTGGTAACTGCATGAATGTGGTCTCAGCTAGTGCATTAGTAAGAATGAAATTAAGCCCGGAGCCTCATCCACAACCATATAAGGTTGCATGGGTAGATAAGACTAGTATCTCTATTACTCAAAGATGTCTTGTTCCCCTCAACTTAGCAACCTATTCTGATCGCATTTGGTGTGATGTTCTCCCTATGGACGTTGCACATGTACTTTTAGGGAGACCTTGGCTATATAACTTAGACGTTACTCACTTTGGACGGGCTAATACTTACGTCTTTATGTTTGGTGGAAAGAAAATTATCTTAAACCCGGCAAAGCCAAAGGAACTTTTGATTGAGAATCCAAGAGACTCTTCTTCACCAATATAGAAGCGACCTTTAACTATAATTAGTAAGCAAGAGTTTGAGCATTCTAGTGAAAATAATATTGTCTATGCTCCTATTGTTATGGAATCTTTAAAAGGGAATGAAAATTCAACCCAATCCTATGAAGTCACTCAACTCTTGACTGAATTTCACGACTTATGTCCTGAAGAACTTCCTAGTGAACTACCCCCATTAAGAAACATACAACATGCTATCGATTTGGTACCTGGATCTACCTTGCCCAACTTGCCACACTATCGAATGAATCCAATTGAGCATGCTGAACTTAAGCGCCAAGTTGATGATTTATTACACAAAGGATTCATTCGTGAGAGCTTGTCCCCTTGTGCTGTTCCAGCACTTCTTACACCTAAGAAAGATGGAACTTGGCACATGTGTATTGATAGTAGGGCAATTAATAAGATCATCATTAAGTATTGATTTCCTATTCCAAGGTTGGATGACATGCTTGATATGATGACTAAATCTGTAATATTTTCAAAGATTGATCTTCGAAGTGGATATCATCAAATTAGAATGCATGATGGTGATGAATGGAAGACTGCTTTTAAAACACAAAATGGCCTTTATGAATGGTTAGTTATGCCTTTTGGTTTAACTAATGCTCCTAGTACATTTATGCGCATCATGACACATATACTTCAACCTTATATTGGGGTCTTTTTAGTTGTGTATTTTGATGATATTTTAATATTTAGCAAGACCCAAGAAGAACATCTAAGTCATTTAAGAAAAGTATTTGAAACACTTCATCGAGAAAAATTTTATATTCATATGAAGAAATGCTCTTTCATGACTTCATCTGTCATATTTTTAGGATTTGTTGTTTCAAACCATGGAGTCTCAGCTGATCATAAAAAGATAAAAGTAATTAAAGAATGGCCTACACCAAGATCCATTCATGATGTTAGGAGTTTTCATGGGTTGGCCACATTTTATAGAAAGTTTATTCATGGATTTAGTACCATCATGGCACCTATCACACAATGCCTAAAAAAAGGTAATTTTAAATGGACTCCTGCAGCAACTAAGGCTTTTACTAAAATAAAAGAGCGTCTCACTAGTCTACCAATATTGAAGTTGCTAGACTTTGATAAAGTTTTTGAAGTTTCATGTGATGCTTCTAGGGTAGGAATAGGTGGAATGCTTAAACAAGAAGGCCATCTGATAGCCTTTTCCAGTGAGAAGTTAAATGATGCCCGCCAAAAATATTCCACGTATGATAGTGAGTTTTATGCAGTCGTTCAAACTCTACGGTACTGGCAACATTATCTTTTATCTCGTGAATTTGTTCTCTACTCTGATCATGAAGCCCTTAAATACTTAAACTCTCAAAAAAAGTTAAGTGCTCGTCATGCTAAATGGGTTCAATATTTACAGGAATACACTTTTGTCTTAAAGTATAAGGCCGGTATTGAGAATAAAGTCGCAGATGCTTTGAGTCGCATGTTTCTCCTTTTACATACAATGAAAGTAAAAGTAACTGGGTTTGATAAAATGATTTCTGATTACTCTACATGCAAAGATTTTAGTCAAATTTATTCTTCATTATCTGAAAAGGGGCGAGTTATTGATTCAAATTACCAATTTCAAGATGGATATCTTTTTTATGGCACTTGTCTTTGCATTCCTGATTCATCTCTTCGTATTTTTCTCATTGACGAGCTACATGCAGGAGGAATTGCAGGACATTTTGGGCGTAACAAAACTATTGCAATGATTCAAGATCGATTTTATTGGCCTAGTCTAAAGAGAGATGTTGCTCGTATAGTTTCTTGATGTCGTGTATGCCAACTTGCAAAGGGAAAGCAGAATAATTCTGGACTCTATACTCCTCTTCATATTCCTCATAAACCTTGGGAAGACACAAGTTTGGATTTTATACTAGGATTACCTCGCACAACACGACACTATGACTCTATTCTTGTAGTCGTTGATCGATTTTCTAAGATGGCACACTTTATTCCATGCTATAAAACTTCCGATGCATCTCATGTTGCGACATTATTTTTTTGTGAAGTAGTCAAGTTACATGGTTTACCTAAAATAATTGTGTCTGATCGAGATGTACGCTTTATGAGTTATTTTTGGAAGACTCTTTGGAAGAAATTAGGCACAAAACTTCATTTTTCGACAGCATATCATCCACAGACAGATGGTCAAACAGAAGTGGTAAATAGAAGCTTAGGAGATCTGCCTAGATGCTTAATCTCAAACCATTCTGCTAGCTGGGATTTTATATTACCCAATGCTGAGTTTGCTTATAATAGTTCAATTAATAGATCTACTGGTAAAAGTCCTTTTCAAATTGTAACGGGTTATGAGCCACGAAAACCAATCGACTTAATTGATCTTCCCATAACATATAGAGCTAGCGAGTTTGCATCATCATTTGCTCAAAGCATGCATGATCTCCACCAAGAAATTGAATAGAAATTAACCATTACATACAATAAGTATAAAATTAATGCAGATAAGCGAAGAAAATTTGTTGAATTTCAAGATGGTGACAAGGTGCTAATAAGGATGAGATCTGAGAGATTTCCAATAGGAACGTTCAAAAAGTTAAATACTAGGCGAGCAGGACCTTTTAAGATATTAAGGAAAGTCAATGAAAATGCTTATGAAGTTGATCTTCCGAATGATGCTGGAATATCTCCAGTTTTCAATGTGGCAGACCTTACATTGTACCATGATTATGCTTCTTCCGATATATTGGATGCTTCTACTTGTATGACTAACCTGCAGGAACCACAAAACAAAGAACCAGTATTACCATTGCCACTACCGACTCGTCGCCTCCGTTCTCATCATCCGTCCCAAATACTTGATGATCAAATAATTGCTAGTACTAATGGTGGGGTTCAAAGATATCTCGTTCGATAGAAAGGCCTTTCACCTTTAGAAGACTCTTGGTTGACGCATGAAGAACTACAGTAACTTGATTCAAGTCTACTTCAAGAATATAATGAGCTTCATTCACCAGAGGTGAATCCTTCAAAGCCGGGGAGTGCTGATGCAGGGCATCAATGAAATCATCATCGACGTGCGAGATCATAAATTAGTTTAATGGTACTATGTTTTATTTTTCTATTTTGAGTCCTATGGGCTTTTGTATTTGTTCCCTAAATGGGCCTTCATCCTAGCCCATATATTGTCATGTAAGTTTTTTAATTGGTGGATTTGATTATATTACATGTTATCACCCCCCATCCTACATCATTTATATATTCAACAAGAATGTATGCTAAGTAACAAAAAAGTAAAAGAAGTGTAAGGAAAATGTTATAAGTGAAGGCTAAGTAAACATATACTGCAAAGAAGCTATAAGGAAAGCTATAAAGTACAATACTAAAGTAAGAAAGTAAGTAAAGCAAGCTCAGTTTCATGAACATAGTAAATAGTAGAGTATAGTCTAAAAGACTATGAAAAGTCACACACAATTAATAAGATTATGTAATATGCAATGTTATATTATTTATCTTGTTTAAATTTGTTTTACGAGCACATTACAAAATAAATGAGTTAAGCACATTTGCTTAACCAAAAGTAGCAAGGTCTCCCAAAATACACATAGTCCTCCACTCTAGGATAGGTGTGATATTCAGATCACTCCATAGTCTGTTTTGGCTCAATAATCCTCCACCTGATACCACTATATAAAGTATTTTAATATTATATTTATGCACAATATCTTAATGAATATTTAATATTTTAGTCTAAATGCAATGAAACATTTAAGATTAACTCTAAATTATGTGATATCTGTTGTTGTTTAATTATATTTTCTACCTTAATGATTGGTAATTAAGTCCCCAATTGACATTAACATTAAAAATCTCCAAGTGAATTGTGCACACACACACACACACACACATACACACGCACGCACGCACACACACACACACACACACACACACACACACACACACACACACACACACACACACACACATATATATATATTATGAAAACTAAAAATTGAAAGTACAGTTTTTATGAAAAAGATATATAATTATGAAGTTCTGTTTAGAAACATATCCTACATTTAATGGCTACAACTACTTGATTTGCTTTCCTAAGATATTAGTTCCTATCCTAAGAGGCTAATTATAGAATTTAACCTATTTTACATGTAATAAGGTTACTATAAGGTGGTTCTAATAGGATTCTTCAAGTCAGATGATGCAGACTCTCTAGCATCTACTAGGATTCTTCTCTAGAATAGGAAGGTTCATTAGGCTAGACTACTAATCACTCCTAAATTTTACATTGCAAGTATGGGGTTATGATTTTAGCTAACTTAACTAAATTTTAAGGTTTTCCATTACAATCACTATCTCACACTCCATAGTTTACTAAAGCTAAGCTAGACCCATTATTAGGCTAAGGGAAGAAAGTACTACACTTAGTTTGGCGCATTCCCTCAATCTTTCCTTATCCAAATGGTCACCCTAAGGGGACTAAATAATTGCTTCCACAAGATTTAAGGTTCTAAAATCTGATTTATAATGATTTATATCTAAGGGTAAGACAACACATCCTATTCTCTTTCTTTCTTCTAAGGTGTAAGGCTAAGGCTTGCTAAATAAGGGTTAGAAAACTCATCTTAAGGTTTATTTCAATATAAGTGTTTCCCTACCAAAAATCTACCTCTAAAGATCAGTCATGACATAATATAGGTTATCTTATGTTATTCTAAGGTTTAGGAAGACTAAGTAGGGAAAACCCTAAGTTTTGAATAAAATATTAATTTAATTAAATGCCAAGAACTCATATTCACAATTTAATGTTCAAATAAGAAGAAATTAATGAATATGGATTCTCTATAGTATAGTGGTCATAATGATAGTAAGTAGGGTCAATTTGAACTTCAAATTATTTAATTAGATCTTAATTACACTTAATGATGATTGGATGTGATCAAGAAAATTAATAGTCAAAATTGAAATAAACATCATATTATTTTTCTACTTATTTTTCTAATCTTTTTGGCATATAGTTTTAATATATTTAGACTTTTATTTAGCAAAATATTTAAATAGTTTAATTTGTATTAAAATTTCCCTAAAATTTTATTATTTAAATTAGAATATTCCTTGAAATATTCTTCCACTAATGGCGGTAACATCTTTGGGCCCGTCGGGTCGTCAAAGCCCAATAGGCTAGGGCATATTCCACGAATATTCCCTAGCATAATGCCGCACGGGTCATGGGCTGACCTACCCGATAATGTGCATCCTTATCATCTGAGCGAATGAAATTAAGATTTTTAAGAAACCCTTAATTCTGCTCATATAGGCCACCTCATCGGATGTGATAGGTGGCAAAAGAATCCCCATTAGGCGGCCGTCACGCCATCGTTAAAAGCCCCAACTCACGGTTGCAATACACCCTAGCCCTAATTGAGTGGACAAAAGTTTTAGGGTTTACTATGGATGGACAATGCTCCCTCCACAATCAATTGTTTGGTGAGCTTAAGGTATCAATGGATTCCTTAGGCCAAGGCTGACCCAAGGAACCCTCTAATGCGACTTGCAGAGTGATGGCTTGGTGAAAGCCTTATCGACCCCGAGAACTGTACATTATTGTATATACCTGGTGCAAAGATTGTTCAATTGGGCTCGATATGACCAATTGAAAAATTATGATAGAACAATCATTGCAAGAAATTGAATTATGAAACTTAAGGAGGTTTAAATAACAAAAATTGTTAAGGAAAATAATGTACCTAGGTTCTGTGATGTAGCTACACCGACGAGGTGCTGACAATGACTGATATGCTTTCAGCTTCGGATTTTGGTTCCAAAGGTTTGCAATCAGCCAGAGGTATTGAAAGGGGGGTTCTAATAGAGCTAAGAGGCAAAGAAGAACTTGAGCCGTAGCACGATGCTGCGCCATCAATGCTGACATGGTTCGCATGGAGATTGTGGCAGAGCACAGTGCTATCTTGTAATATGGTCGTTGGATCAATGGCTCGATCCAAAGGCTAGATTACCTCGGCATCGCGGATCACTTAGCAGCCATCGGATCTCAACACCATTTTGAATTGAACAACACAGATTGCTCATTGTAGGATTCAAATAGTTAATTAATGATAAATTAATAATTTAATTAATTAAATGAATTATGAAATAATACAATCTAAATTAATCAAATTTTATTGATTAGACGGTCTCTAAAAATAATAAAAAAATCATCCTTAGCTAATTTACGAGTGAAGAATTCAAAAATACTATGGAGCCCCAGTCCATGCCGTAGTCATGCTAATATTAATATTAACATGATTACGGTGAGGGTGGTCACCAATTGAAGAAAATTTCCCAACTATAGTCGTGCTAGGAAATAACCCAACCCATCTTAGTTGAAAGACTTGTCTATTGAAGCTAAAAGTCAAGCATCAAAGTAGCAGAAGCAAGTAAGGGTATAACATCCACACCATAGCATAGTAAAGAAAGTATAAATAATAACTTAGCTCAATATAAAAAATGAAGAAAGTAAATAAATCAAGAATATGATATAATTACAAATTGAATTTAAAAGAAAAAGAAGCACTCGCCCTCACAGCTAAAAATAAAACTAGCTAAGCTACAGTAGCTAGAAGGTCCTCCTCATGGCCAAGCTCTTCTCTAGAAGCAACCTCAATGAACAACTCAGAATCTGATATTGTCGGTAACACAATGCCAATGCCCCAGCTAAGAAAGAAAAACTTACAATTAGACAAATTATTTAAGCACATTTTAAGCTAATTTAAATGAAACTAAGCCTTTATAATATCACATTATTTTTACTAGGCATGCAAGTAATTAAGGTGCAACAAGCTACAAGAAATATCATAGCTATAAATTAAATATTTATAACTAAACAAAGTATATTATGTAAATTAACATACCTCAACTAAAAGTTGTAATAAGGTTATGTACAAAATATATAAATAACTAAAATGTACTGAAAGCAAACTCATTCTAACATGCATATGATCATATGAATACATGCTGATTTACATAAAGGAAATCTAAATAAAACATAAGAGAACTAAAATAAAATAGCATACTATAATATGTAAGAGCTAAGCAAAATTAAACTGAAATATTGAACTAAAATGAACTGTAAAAGCGTACATAAAATAGTAAAAATACAAATAAAACATATGACTAAACAAGCCACTGAATTGGAACTGAACTAAAAAGTAGAAGTATGCCTAAGTTAGTATTATAACAACTTACGGTTGTTACCAAAATTAATTTTAGCTTAGTCACATCTTAATTATCATTCCATTAAGTTCTTCTAGCCATTAGAACCAAATATTGAAGATTTGGTGCGATTCGGAGCTCAATCAAATAAATGGAATATTTTAATATAGTTAAATACCCTAAAAATTAAAATATTTAAATTAATCTTGAAATCAAAATCCGACTTCATCATTGCGATCGTGACCCCCAAATTAGCTAAGGGTGATGTTTTGGACGCATTTGGAAGTCATCGAATTTTTACGAATTTTTTTAATGTATATAAATGCACAAGAAAATAGAATAATAAAATACTCGCTAGAATCAAAATCCGACTTTTCCATTTAATTTCTCACCCCCAAATTAGCTAAGGATGAATTTTTGGAAAATTTCAGAGCATGTTTGCCAAATATGAATTTTTAATAAATTAAAAATTAGAAATGAATATTTATGTATTCATTAAATCCATTTCTTTCATTAAACTTTTTTTTTTTGGCTGCCTTTTTCCTCCATTGGGCACCCCATACCTCCCCATTCACATGCAAGGCTGAGGCAATCCCCCTTCTCCCATAGCCATGCCCTACCACCTCTTCTTCTTCTCCTTTAAGGAGCTCAGCCCCCTTCTTCCTCCCCATTTGCTAAAGCTAAAAGCTCCTGCCTCCTTCCTTGCTGAGTTTCCATTGGAGAAGCCCTCAAATCTCAAGCTCAAGACCTAAGATCTTCTTCCTCCATTCTTGTAAGGTCAAAGGTAACAATTTGCTTAACTTCCTTGGCTACTTTCTTCTTGATTTATCAAAATAGTGTGGATGATAGTTTTATTAGCTCTTGCATAATGTCTAGGAGTAATTGTAGAACCTCAATCGAACTCGTATGAGTCCTATTAAAGCTCATTCCTCCATTAAAACTTCTGTCAATAAAACTGAATGATTTTTTGTATACCAGTAGCTAGAACTATAATTTCTGTTTGTTATAATTATCCGTTCATACTGATTTTAGTATCAATGGAAAGATCTCAAAAAGAACTTTTCATCAATATATGGCACCATATGTGAGGTGCCCAAAGTTGAGAGTATTTGGGTGTATAAAAAGGCCCATCATGGTTTTTGCAAAGGCGAAATCACCATCGGGCACTGCAGCACACTGCAGCGCCCAAGTTTTGAATTTGGGTTCTCCATAGCGTGCTACAACACGCTGCAGTGGCATAATAATTAGATGAAGTATAATTTTTTTTTGATGAAATCCGCCACAGCGCTTGAAAACGCTGTAGCGTGCCATAACATATGGACCTCGGGAAAACAGGCGCCGTAGCGCGCTGCAGCGCTTGAAAGTGCTGCGACACGCCACTACGCTGCAATCTGCCGCAGCACCTGAAAGTAACGCATCACGCCGTAGCACGCCACAGTGCACCACAACGCACCACAACGCGCCACATCACGTCGTAGCCCCTGGCTTTTGGCCAGAAGGCGCCACAGCGTGCCGTAGCACCCAGATTATCAAGAACTGCCCAGAACTGTTCAGAATGGCTGAAACTTTATAGTTTTTGCATTCTAAAGACCCTAGGACCCTAATGGGGCCGAACTATATCAAAATTGAACTTAGTTTTAGTAAAATTAAGCATTTTATAAAATTTTATGTGAAATTCAAATGTAAAAATTTATTTTTTATAGCATGTGCTAAATCTCTTATGTGCTTACTTAAATATTTTGTGCCAAATGTTAATGCTAGAATCTTTGATTGCTTGTATGGCCAAGTAGATCTTAATAATCAAATTGCATGAAACATAATTGCTTTAAATTTGTGATCAAGTGCTAATCCCTTTTGTGTTTGATATGAGATTTGATTAGCCTTAGTTACTCGTTATTTTAATCAATGTAATGTTTAAGTATGTTAGTTACTCGTTATTTTAATCAATGTTCTCGGTGTGCAGGCCCGGCTTGCTTGATTGAGTGCCTTCCTGAGGTCATTATATGCCTATGAATGAGAGAGGGCTTTCTTTAGCAGCTTACTCTTGAATCCGGCCTGCTCCTGCTGGCTCACCTAAGCTCAGAGGTACTGCCCTCTTTGCAGCTGATTGCTGTTCGGTCGACATGAGACTTAAATGCTGATTTGGGCATCTTGATTTACTTAAATTAATATTAAACTATAATTGAATATAAGAATCTTAAGAACTTGATTAAGTAAATGATACTTATTCTAAATCTGAAATTTGACATCAATAATATACCAATAATGCATTGATTGGCCATTAATCTATAAATAAAAATTTGGTCTTAATTGCATAAGATTAGGGGTTAAACTCTTACCTATTTGATTAAGATCTAAACCCTTAAACACTTAAATAATTAATTTGATTTTAAGATAACTCAATTGACATGATTCCAATAATACATATGATTTGACATGATCATAATTCATTAAATTAGAAGTGCTAAGGTTATTAAAGAACTTATGCGATTAAGTATCTGAACTTAAACTTTAGATCTTTGATTTTTTCTTATAAAAGACTCTTAGCATAAAGCTAATTATGAAACTAAGTTGATTTATCACAAGATCAAATCTTAATAATACTCTTGATTATACCCCATAATTGTAGTATAGGTATTGATCAGATGAGTTTACCCATCTGATTTGATCAAAACAAGCTCAATGTATAAAACTTATGAATTTTAGCATAAATGTTAGATATGTAAGGTCTTGATGATCTTACATTAGTTTTTTTTCTATGGTAATAATAATAGCCTTAACAATTGTTATTACATTGTAGTAGGGATGACTTATTGTGACATCTTGAGGTAGGAACTTAGGTGATCCTTCTTAGCCCTAGAAGTTTGATCTTAAATCTTTCTGGTAGAATCACCTAAAGTACTTAGAATGAGATTTTCTCCAATGTGGTAGTAACCTATATTGGGTGATCATTTTGATCACATCCTTGGAACTTTGTGTATGATTCACCTCTTATAGTCTTAATCTCATAGCCTTAGTAATCCTTGTTGATTAAATAACATTGACTGAACTCAAGTTATTAGTTGAGTTTAATTGTGTATACCTATAGTGCTGGATCACTTAAGCAGTATTTAGGATTTGGTTGATTCATTTTAATATAGGACTATATTTGTGTTCTATCCTACAGGCTTAGTCGAATATAGTCCCACTTAGAATAAATCATCCAACCATAAGAGTCTTATAATTAGTGACTTAAATTCATAATTTGAGGAGATAAATTGTGACCGGGTTCTACCTCCTATCGTCGTGCATGTCGATAAGCACAGTTTAAGATAAACTAAGTATCTCAAGCCACCCTTCTTAGAACACTAGTAGTAGTTGTAATTAGGGAAATGAAATCCTTAGTTTGAGTTATAAACTGCAACCGGGTTCTGCCTCCTATTATCGTGCACATTGATAAGTGCAGTTTAAGGCAAACTAAGTATCTCAAGTCACCCTTCTTAGAACACTCAGTATGCTTGTAGTTAGGGTATCTAATAGCTCAATTTGAGAGGATAGACTATGACTGGGTTATGCCTCATATCGTCGTGTGCGTCGATAAGCACAGTTTAAAACAAACTAAGTCTTAAATTCACCCTTCTTGGAAACATACAACCATGTGTATACAACCATGTGTATACAACCATGTGTTATGCCTCAAATTGGATTTTCTTACTGCCAAATGATTCCTTACTGTCTAACATAAAGATAGACAGTAATTACTCCAAAATTGGATAAGAAATGGGTCATTTAGGTCCAAACCAAGGAATTTGACCCAAGGGGCAATTCGATAATTTTCTCCAGATGAAATCTAAATATTTGTGCAGTTTATTGTTACTTGCTATTCAAGGATTCCATTGAGTCCAAGAATACTAAATTCTTAGGTCTATTGGATTAGTTTTGAGCGTTATTAGTTTAAAGGTAAATGCATCATTTCTAGGGTTAATAGGGGTTAAAAACTTAACTTTTCCATTTGAGATTCAAATTTAGTAATCTCAGTGGCTATAGCAACCCTATATAACACTGAGTACTTTCACTGAGAGTAGACCCAAATTGGACCTTATTTGGCCAAGTAATGAGCTAATTAGGGTTAGGGATATTTTGATTAACCTAGGGTTTTTAGTAGTCAAACCTTAAATTTTATTTTAGTTTACTATTGGCACTGAATTTCTAACTTAGTTAGCATCTTGAATTTCTTAGTTTGGAGTCCAAATGATCAAGTTATGGTCATTTCAATGTTAGGGTGCTATTTTCTTGAAAGGAGTAAAAACCAAATCTTTTTCATATTTAAAAATCGCATACATTTTATACAGTGCTCAATTTTACTAAAACTAGGTTCAAATTTAATATAATGTGGAATGAAAATTCCACAATCATATTTGGGCGACATTTCCTAGCTAGCACCAATGCCATATTCGATGTAGTTAAGGGTATAATGAGCATCAAGGTCAAGGGTAAGGCTGTTGTCATCGATCTAAAACCCACCCTGTTTAAAAAGAAAATGATTGAATTTACTTGGAATAGGAATTTGAGTGAGGAAGACATGCAAAGTGTTGCATCTTAAAAGACTGGTCTTCAATGAGAAAAATTCTAAAAGTGGTATGAGCTCCCCTGAGGGGAGGCTAAGGAAAAAGTGATTAAAAGAAAGAAAAAGACTAGGAGAAGAAAAAAAGAAGAAGGGAATTACTAATCAAAATGCTGAGAATGGGGGAGATGTGTGACGACACCAATATTGAGTAATAAAAAATCTCAATATTGATATATCATCACAACATCTAATACTAGATTAGAAGAAAACTAATCTAAATCATTAGGTGTTGTGTTTGGCCAAGGATTTAGAATAGGGTCTTAAGTTAAGATGGGAGAAATTTTGTAAGACTATGCATGATGATACAATATGATATGTATGTATAAGACAATTAATTCTTATAGTATTTCCAAATACTTCTTAAAAATTTTGGCATTACTTCTATTGTATTTGATCATAAGAAACACCTATAACATCAACATATAAGTCTTCCATTCAATTAGAATATTAATTAAAAGGATTAATAACCTAAAATTAATATAAAGTCAATTTGTTACATGGAATTGCTTTTTTCCAATTCTAATAATTTGAAGTGAGAAAAACATATGAAATAATTTTCTATCTTAGGATACGCACATCCTACATCATTTACATTAATAAGAAAACTAAAAAATAACAACTAAATTTCTAGTAAAGTATGCAACTAGATTCCAATTAAGTATGCATTTATATTAATATATCTGTTCATCCCAAACCAAGCATTTTAGTAGGAAGTTTAATTTACAACACAAGCATAGTAAATATAAAGCAAATGACTTTAATTATTACAAGACAAAAAAATAGACATTTGAAAGTAATCAAAGTAAAGGTCTCTCTCACTTGAAATAAAAGCAAGAATTTAATAAATATGTGGAAGCAATTAGTTTTCTTTAAGCACTTAGTCTAGCTACACTAGCCTCAAAGTGCACTTGATCTATCATATTTTGGCAATTACATGTGATAGGGCAAAGCCAATAAAGAGAAAATATGGTTAGACTAAATAATCTAAGTACAAATTAAGATTAGACTAAGCATTTTATTATTCATTTTGGATATCACAATTAGTTACAATCTAAGCATATGCAAGAGTGCAAAATATAAGCATAAAATATGGAAAAATAAAGTAAGTAAAAGTAAGGAAAAGTAGAGTGAGTAAGAATACTCACATAAATTTATATTCTAACATGCAAGTAAAATAATGTTAAAAGCATCCTAAATAGGCTAGAGAATAACTGAGTTAACGATGAGGTGATTAAAGAAAACCCAAGAACAAACTTCTATAATAGCCAGCGAGTCCTAGGAAATTGCATATCTCTGTTGCAGATTTAGGTTGGAATCACAGTTGAATAGCTTGGATTTTCTTTTGATCTACTCTAATGCCTTCAACATCAATCACATGACCCAGAAATGCCACAGACTTGAGCCAAAACTTGCACTTAGAAAACTTAGAAAAAAGCTTATTCTCTCTTAACAATTCTAGAATGGCACGTAGATGCTCTTCATGCTCAGCAGCTGACTTCAATAAGATTAGAATGTCGTCGATGAAAATGACAACAAACTCGTCGAGATACGGCTTAAGGATACGCTGCATTAGGTCGATGAAGATGGAAGGAGCATTTGTCAGTCCAAAATACATGACTAGAAATTCTAAATGCCCATAACGGTCCTGAATGCAGTTTTGGAAACATGTTCATCCTTAACTCAAATCTGGTAGTAACCTGATCTTAAGTCAATCTTGGAGAAGATTTTTGCTCCAATGAGCTGATCAAACAAATCATCTATCTAAGGGAGAGGATACTTATTCTTCACAGTCACTTTGTTAAGCTCACGGTAGTCTATACACATCCGCATTGAACCATCATTCTTCTTGACGAATGGGACAGTGGCTCCCCATGATGACATACTAGGGTGAACAAATACTTTCTCTAACAACTCTTGCAATTGCTCTCTAAGCTCTTGCAATTCTTTTGGTGCCATTCTATACGGGGCCTTAGATTTAGGTTGAGTCCCAGGGATAAGTTCAATAGAAAACCCTACCTCACACAATGGAGATAGTCCAGGCAAGTCTTCAGGGAACACATCCAGGAACTCTCTAACAACGATAGTCTCTTCTGGACTACTAACTTGCTTCTCTTTGCTGATTAAGGTTACTAAGATTGCATAACAACCCTTACCAATGAGGCGCTTGGCTTCAATTGCATTAATTAAGGATGCCATCAAGCCAAGTTTTCTCACAAAAACTTCACGTTTCTTTCCAACCTCAAGTTAAACTCGCATATAAAAGCAATCTATTACAGCATTAAACTTACTTAGCCAATCAATTCCTAAAATTATGTCAAAGTTTGTAATTGACATAATAGTATGCTTTGATTGAAAGAATTGGTTACTGATTAGGATGTATACTAAACAAAACTCACTAGCACATATTTTAGCACCAGATAGCATTTGAACCACTAAGGGATTGCCTAGGCTAAAATGTTGAAGGTTAAAAGAAGAAGCACAACTCACAGACATAAAAGAGTGACTAGCACCAGTGTCAAAGAGAGTATCACAGAACTAATTCTTAATAATTAGAGTTCCTAAAATAGGGAAAATAAACTCTAATTATAACTAATGAAAATTAAAGCAGGAAATACTGAAAATAAAATGCAGAAGAAATAAAAGGCAGAAAGTAGGAAATTAAACTTAGAACGTACCGAAAACAACACTGTTGTTTTCTTGGGCAACGAAAGGAGACAAGGCATAGACTCTTGGTACCATAGGAGATTGAGCAACTGACTTGCCCTTATCCTTTCTATTATAGTGACCATGCTTGGAAGGAGACTGAGGTACACCCTTTTGATGTTGTGCACTTCCACTAGCAGGAGGAGGCATTAAGGCAAGTGCTAGCACTTAGGAGTTGAGAGGAGCAGGGTTTTGCACAGAAAATTGGCGATTGATCTTCATTTTATCCATGGTTCAGATGAAATGATAGTCCCAATGGCGATGATTGGTTTTGCCACAAATGAAACACCTACCACCAGTGTGGTAGCACTTCCCATGGGGTTGGGGCCTATTATATCTTGTACTTGGTCTTCCTTGCTGATTCTGCCTTGGATTCTGCTTTATAATCTGCCCAAAGGTAAGTACAAAGGCTTTAGGACCATGATAATGGTTCCTCTTGAAAGGTTCAGATCTAAAAGGTTGGGGATGGGAATACTGCTTCAATTCCATTTGAGCTTGATGGTACTCAACCATACGAGCACCTTCAAGAAGCTTGGGGAAATCATCATGATGTTGAGACATCAGATGTCTTTTAATGGAATCTTTTAAACCAAAAAGAAATCTAGTACACCTCGCCACATCAGTGTGGACTAGATTAGGAGCCAAACAAGAAAGTTTGCGGAATTCCATCTCATAATCATGCACAGAATGACTTCCTTGAGTGAGTTGCATGAAGTCATTCTCAATTACAGTTTGGGGAGAAGAAGGAATGAATTTCTCATGAAAAACTTGCTCAAATTCATCGCACGGATTATCTTCTAGTTGAACACTTGAAAAATGGGTCCTTAACTCTCCGTCCCACCAATACTCTGCTTCACCATGGAATAGATAAGTAGCAAGATGAAGGCACTCACTTTCAGAACACTTTATACTGGCTAAGGTTTTCTCTATGGCCTTTAACCAGTTGATGGCTTCAAAGTGAGAAACAAAGCCATTGAATGTTGGAGGATTCAAACAAAAAAAGGTTAGGAGATAGGCATCTACCACAGGACTAGTAGATAGTTGTGGAGCCAAAGGGAGTTCAGGAATAATTGGAGAAGAGGTTTGGGGAAGAGTTGGACAATGTTGGGATGCAGCAGGAGAAGGCTGGGACTGATTGCAGGATTAGGCCATCCTTTCAACAGCATGAGTTTGTGCTTTGATCATAACCTTCATTAACTCTAACAAATTTTACATTTGATCGGTATGGGAAGTTGTAGTGGAAGTAGATTTTTCCACCACAGGCTCAACAGGGATATTTGAATCAGGATACATTCTATAGAAAGGAAAAGAAGATACAATTCAAAAACTGAAGAAGATAAGAAAAGAAGTTCTCATTAAACTTGAAATACTTAAGAGATTACAACTTTGGAGGAAAAGGGAAAAAGCATATGTAAAGTAGAAACTATTTACAAAAGCTACTAAAGAAAAAATAACTATAGCAAAAGGAAACTAGTACTACTAGTTACAAAATTTTGCATAAAATATAAATTCGAAGTCTTCATAAGTGGGGGCACGGTGAAGATGCCTACACCCACGAATTAATACTTCATGAGCACGATTCCACCAATCCATGGCATAGTCGTTGAAGAGTTCGTCCAAAATTTGGAGGCGTAGGTGATCAGGGCATTTTATGGCTTCAAATACTGTGGTAACATGGAAGAGCTATTCCCTAGCTAACTGTGGGAAACTGTCACCTCTAAACACACAAAACCTCAAAATTTTGTTCAAAACATCTCCTCTAGTAGCAAATACTCCATAGTAGGCACGACCAAACGTCATACCATACCAATGATCATACTTCCAATAATGGAAGAATAATCTAGTAAAGTATCTTAGTTTAGTCACATAGTCTGCCATCTGAAAGTTTGACTAAGGTTTAAGTTAGAAATTTAAATCAATTATTAATTTAGTAAGATGTTTACTGTCCTAAGATGTCATTTGTTTATCTTTACTATTTTGTGTTGTTTGCTTTTGGATAAATGGATATGTTTATCTTAACTTAAAGTTCTCAACTTGGCTCTGATACCAACAGTGACGACCCCAATATTGAGTAATAACAAATCTTAATATTGATACGTCACCACCACATCTAATTCCAGATTAGAAGGAAACTAATCCAAATCATTAGGTGCTATGTTTGGCCAAGGATTTATAAGAGGGTCTTAAGTTAAAATGGGAGAAATTTTGTAAAATTATGCATGATGATATAATATGATATGTATGTATAAGTTAGATAATTCTTATAATCTTTCCAAATACTTCTTAAATTTTTTGGCATGACTTCTACTATATTTGATCAAATGAAACACCTATAACATCAACATATAAGTCTTCCATTCAATTAGAAGATTAATTAAAAGGATTAATAACCTAAAACTAATTTAAATCAATCCGTTACATGAGATCGCTTATTTTCTATCCTAGGATACACAAATCCTACATCATTTATATTATTAAGAAAATGAGAAAATAATAACTAAATTTCTAGTAAAGTATGCAACTAGATTCCAATTAAGTATGCGTTCATATTAATATATCCATTCATCCCAAACCAAGCATTTTAGTAATAAGTTTAATTTACAAAACAAGCACAATATATATAAAGCAAATGACTTTAATTCTTACAAGCTAAAAAAATAGACATTTGAAAGTAATTAAAGTAAAGGTCTCTCTCTCACTTGAAATAACAGCAAAAATTTGATAAATGAGCATAAGAAATTAATTTTCTTTAAGCGCTTAGTTCAGCTTCAATAGCCTCCAAGTGCACCTGATCTTTCCAATTTTGGCATTTAAATATGATAGGGCAAAGTCATTAAAGAGAAAATATGGCTAGACTAAATAGTCTAATTACAAATTAAGATTAAGCTAAGCATTTTATTATTCATTTTGGATATCACAACTAGTTACAATCTAAGCATATGCAAGGGTGCAAAATATAAGCATAAAAGTATGGAAAAGGGAAGTAAGTAAAAGTAAGGAAAAGCAGAGTGAGTAAGAATAGTCATATAAATTTACATTCTAGCTTGCAAGTAAAACAAGATTAAAAGGATCCTAAATAGGCTAGGGAAGTACTAAAGTGCATATGAAAGTAAATGAAATAAAACATGTATATGTTCAATGTACTTATGCTTAGTAAAGAAAAGAGATAGTGTAATATTTAAATATAATTATAATAATATTCACTGCAATCTAAGTAAACTGTAAACAAGTAAAGTACAGTTCTAAAACATGGAAAAATGCAAAGTATTGAAATTGAAGGAAGATTTTAGACTATTAGTCTAAGAATCACATAGTCTAGAACTATGGAAAATAACATAGCTAAAAGATATGATGAGTTTTAATAATCAATAAGATTAAAGAAGATCTCATATTTTAAATAATTAAAGATGTTTTATGAAAGTATTCATTCTGCGGGTAAATACAGAGTAAAGCAAGGAGTTAAACACGTCTGTTTAACAAGTAAATCAAAGCAAGGTCAAAATAAATAACACTCACATTCACCTTCTGAGAATGTGAGGTATCCTTATTACTCCTAATTAGCATGCCCTTGGCTTAACTATCATAGTAAACCCCTATAATTTTTAATGTGAAAGTTTTATTCATGCACAATGTCTTATATGAATGATTCAAATGAATAAGGATCAAAGCTAAGCAAGTATTCAAGGAAAATTCAGTAATTGTAACTAGGTGATATCCAAAGTTATCTAATTTTAATGATCTACTTAATAATTGGAGCTAATTGAGCTCCCAATTAACTTTGAGATATTGATCTCAAGTTAATTATTATTAATAATAGTAATTAGGGTTTTGAAAATAATAGTTTTATTTCATTTTTATGAGATGAAAAATAGTTTATAAGTATAACGATACAAATAGAAACTAGTTTTATTCTTGCCCTAAACCATAGGGTTTAATTAAGATAACTAAATCAAGGCTTAGGCGACCAGTAGGGAAGAATTAAGGTTATAAAATTATCAAACTTAAAGGAAATAGAAGTTAATGTTCAATTCACTAAAGTTCTCTAGCTAAGTTATAGTTTGAAGGATCTATCCAATCAAATACTAATCTAGCTAAGTTAAAATAAAATAATAGGTTTAAAGTAGAAGGATAAAGAAATTAAAAACTACAAGTTCTATGTTTTCTAGAAGTTAAGCGTTAAGGAAATCAATAGGGCTCCCAAACTATTCTAACTAAATTTAGAACTCCTATTACTAGCTCTTAAAGAATTTAAGTGAATCCTTAAAGTCTAAGATAAAATGGTCTAAGCTCTAGTCTAGTTACTTAAAGTTAGTTATAGTTGATTCAATAATCTATAACTTCAAAAGTATTAAGGCAAATTACTCTTAATGGATGTAATAAATAGATCTAGGGATTAACTACAAATCAAAATGCAAATCAATCGTAGGGTTTCTATCTTAGGGTTGAAAGGTGAATCAAGCACTTTGCAATTGATTCAAGTATCTAAAATAATGAGAACTAAGTTCAAACATAAGCAATATAAATTGACATGGGAGGAAAATAATGCGACATGTTTTCTATCCTAAGGTTTCAAGTATCTAAAACATGTAAATTTATGAATTTAGAAATTATCACAATAACACTAATTAAGTAGTCAAAGACCTAAAATTAATAGTTGTCGTCCAATGGGAATGATATATATAAATTTGGAATCCTTATAGCATAAGGAGAAAAATGATACTAAGTAGGTCAAATTTAGACAATATTAAAATATTAGGGTTTTCGGGACTCCTAATTAGGGTTGAAGAGTGATTAAGAAAATTATGGTTCAAATGTTAAACTTGAATTCGTATTATTGTTCCTCAGATTTTGTGAGTGAAATGGACTATTTGATCATTTAATTTGAACATTAAATGATCAAATTATGTCACATGATATGATAAAGTTAATTTATAATTAATTAATAAATCTTAAATATTGACTAATTAAAACATTCATCAAAAAAGAATTTTAATTGCTTTTTATTAATCTACACATTTTTGTGATCAAAATGGTATATAAATTTGTATTATTTGGCTAAGTATTCTTAAAGATATTAATGAAATAAATTTTGCATTAGAATTAATTAAGATTTAATTAACTACATTTCCATTAATTCAGATAATTGACTGCGCTGAATTTGAGACGGCGCACAGAAATCTACGAGACATTGAATGAAAGCGGCGATTGACAGGCACAGAAAATGGCGTATTCCAGAAAATGACGAAGGGTCCACGCGTCATCCCGATTGGTTGACGCGTGACGACCTGCGACAAGTCCAACGATCCGTGATTAAGGCACGGTCCAAGGTATTTAGACCGACACGATCCAGCAAAAACAAGCAAGCCCATACGTGAACTGGGGACAAACCGTTCATCCCCTACAGTCATGGAGAGGGCTCGAATTAGGGTTCGCGATAATGGTGGATGCCGGTCGCTTCACGGGCCGACACACATGTTAGTGAGAAGACAACTTCATGACCAACACGCCAGACTCGCAACCATCGCTATTAGTCGACTCAAACATCGGCGAAGGCGATGCCCTAGATTTGGGCTCCCGGAAAAAGGTCCCAGACACAAGTATTGTGACTCAAGATAAAAAGCTGGGGTCATTCCAAGTTTCTTTGAACTCTATCGATCCTTTCTAAAGACGACTAGTTATGAGAGTTGCAGAATGCAACATTAATTAGAAAGAGAAGATCAAGATGGAGTACCTATAGATAACGCAAGGAGGTGGAGTTTTCCGACGAATAGGGTATGCCCGACAACAGCCAAGACTTCAACTCACAGCCTCCTCAAAGCCTTCAGCACAAACCCTACGAAGGAGTAGTGTCCAAAATGTTGGAAATGGGACTGCCTAGGAGGATAAAAGGCCTAAATGCCTAGCTGGAAAGCTGAAGGGTGGTAATACATTGTACGACTGAATGATAGAGGCGAGGATAATGCACAGGAGAAAGATCCTAGCCCTCCAATCTGCCCAACGATCCAACGGTTAATCGCCAGCTAACTCATGGATTGATCCAGGGCCGTTTGATCTCTTAACAAAATTGTGCAACGGTTTGGATTGCATCGGATGGATGAGTCCAGCAAAAGGTGCTCGCAACGGATCTTCATGTTCAAAAATTATCCGTTTGGAAATTATTTAAATTAGTTTATATATATTAATTTATTTACTTTAATTAATTAATTAATTATACCCATTTTAACACCTAAAATTAACTAACCAAACGCACTCTAAAAAATCCCAAAATTCACCCTTACCTAATTGAGGGGTGAGGAACTCAAAAATGCAATCAGATTTTTGATCGGAGGTAAATTTAATTATCTTAAATTTTTAGAGCATTTAAATATTATTAAAATATTTGGGAAAAATTTGATGACTTCCAAACATTTCCAAAATACCACTAGCTAATTTAGGTGTAGTGAGTCCAATGGCGAACTCTATTTTCGATTCCGAGGTCTAAATAAATTGGGCATTCTTAGAATTATCAGAATACTAGGAAATATTAGAAATTGCTAAACAATCTCCAAATCACACAAAATTTGAAATAGAGGCTCTTAATACTTTCTTAAGATGAGTGGAAGATGATTAGAGTCAATTAGGTCACTAATTGATGGGTAACGACACTAGGGTTGTTAGAAGATGTGAAGAAAACTAGTGAGTCTATGAGTTGGAGCCCAGCAAGTGCTAATGCTCACTCATACAATTTTAAGGTGTGGAAAAGAAAACCCAATTTAAGGAATCCCTTTAGAATGATCCTGAATGTGTCGGGCTGATGACATTAAACCAAGCACTTTTTGGGAGGAAACCCAAATTTTTATTTTATTTGACTTTTGCACTTAGGAGTAGTTTAATAATAATAAACAATCCAAAATTTTACTATGGAAAAATTCTGGATGAAATTTAAATGCTGGAAAAATTTCTACTCAGAAGTCCACAACAGCGCGCTGCCGTAGATTTATCCTCCGCAGCGCGCCACAGTGGATTTCTTCGCTAGCATGTGCTTTAGAGGACCTCTTGAATAGCATAAAATTTGTCCCAAGGTGCCATAGAGCACTGCTGTGCAAGGTGTCCAGCTGAAGCTAAAATTCACTGCCTTGGATTCCCAAGGCAGTCAAATACGCTACAGCGTGCTTAGGAACTCCAAAACTGAAAAATAAGTACTGGAAAAGCTGTATTTTTACACCTTTTTAACTGAAACTTTAATAACACTTATGGCATAAATTAAAACTATCTTTGACCATGAATTCAAGTGCCATAAGTGATTAAATGATTTAAGCATCCAAAAATTTTTCTGCCCTTTGCTATTTAAGGTTGTGAGAGGGGAGAGTGAGGTGCACCTCTTGAAGATTCAAGCACCTCAGACTTAAATACTTTCTAGCTGTAAAAAAATTCTCATTCCTCTCAATCTCTCTTTATTTCAATTCATTAAATGAGAATGTCATCCGGGAAGAAGTTGATAGCAAGCAAGGTAACCACTGCCCCCATAGCTGGTGGGGCATATAATAAGAAGAGATTTACTTCGATTCAAGCTGAATAACACTTCAACCAAGTGATATCAAAGCAAAAATTAATCCCAAAATAGGAATTAGGGCTACCATAACCTGTGAACCCTGATCAAGCCATAAACAGGGGATGGGAGCACTTGGTGAGCCCCACACACCTGACTTACCCCTTCACATATATGAGGTTTATGCCAATGCTATCAACGCAGTAGGGCATAAAGTTATTATCAGGGGTAAGGGAATAGAATTTGGGAGCCGAGGAATTGAATAATTTTATTTGTTAAGAGAGGTATATTACTGCTCTTACCTCTAACTTATTGGCTCCCAATTTGACCCAGCTGCAACTGCAAGTGAGATCATCCGTACTAATATGGGGTGGTGATGAAATTTGGCAAATATTCCTCTAGCACTCCTAACAGAGTCAAGTAATGCTTGGCACGTATTTGTCTCCAGCTTCATCATGCCCTTCGGGCATCTCAACAAAGTGACCCGATCACGGGCGCTGCTCCTTTGAGCCTTACAATGGACTGGAGATATTCACATCTCCAGCTTTATAATGGAGCAGCTCTGGAACTATAACAACCTTAGTTATTACCATAGCTAAGTTCAGATTATTTAAGCTAAACAAAGTCCTAATTTTGATTCCATTAGACTCAATAGGTCATTTAAATTTAATCCTAGAAGTTTGGGATCAATCGGAGCTAAATTGAGAATTTTGGTATTTTTGAGCCCTGTAAAATACCTAAATTAAGTTGATCTCTAAATCAAAATCTGATTTCATTTTTGAATTCCTCATACCATAATTAGGTAAGGGTGAAATTTTGGGAATTTTTGAAGCTCGTCTAGTCCTATATTGGATTTAATAATTTAATAGAAATTAAGTAATTAATTAAATGAATTATAATTAATTAAATTAATTTATTTATATATTTTATTCTTAGGATTTGCTATCGGGACCACGGCAGATCCGCTGCAGGGTCCCGACAGCGGAGCACCTTCTCCTCCCAATAGATGCGCTAGCACGCATCTTAGCAAAGTATCCAATGACGCGATCTATCATGCACCATAATTTAATCCCATCTGCCCGATCAGCACTATCATCCAATGCTCGAGATTTGATCCTTGGATCTGTTATTTGGGAGCCGTATCAGACTATCTATCCTCAACGGTCTCGCGATTAGACGATGGAGACGAGCCCCGCCACTGTGGATCATCATCTCCACTCGATCGCAGGCCCGGCATAAGAAATCCGCTCGTACAAGCCACGTCAACCTTATCTGCCACTCCCTTGGCCACGTCCTCTAGATCGTTAGGGCTTCTCAATTCTAGTAAGGTAGAGCTCATCGGGTCTTGAAGTCCTACTAGCCCCAATTATGGAGGCTCGAGGTTCCGTCCCTTCCCCAGCCTGAACCAAGACTACCAGCCATGGTATCCACCCCTTGACCTCTCACTTGCCTATAAGTACCTCTCGGGAACTGTAGTGAGCCCCTTTGCTCACTGTGATCCCTTAAGTTTCCAGTTGGAATCCTCCTAAAGTTCTCGACAATCCCGGCTAATCCTGTAGCTCGAACCACTGATAGAGGGCCAGTCTGGTGTTCAGACCCCCTGTGAACCTGCAACGCTGGCTTGGTGAGCTTGGAAGCACTTCAATCCCTCTCTGTCGCAACCATTCCTCAATCCTCAGGTAAAACCTCTGTCCCTCCTTCTGTCGAGCTGGTTTCAGCTTGACTTGCTTTCAATTGAGCCCTAGATGCTGCGTTAGGACCTTACCCTTAACTCCTCTAGGCAGTCGAAGAGTGTAGGAGCAGCTGGCAGTGGACCAAAGGGCGAATTTGCTGTATGAGTGTGCACTACGAGTCAGCTTCTGTTTCGTCTAATCACTACATTCCCTTAAGCGATTGGCTAGCCAAGTAGCGCCGGAACCTCTCGGCAATAATTATAAACCCATATCGATGGTTGGGTTCGATCAGATCGATCGACTTGACTGGAATCGATCGACCTGCCTTTGGCTCCCATCTGCGCTCCACCCAGAGTAGCACTCCAGTGATTTAGCTCTCCCCAAGACCCGTTGACTCTTCCAATCGTTTCTTCTATGATCCCTGAGTGTGTAGGGTTAGACGTGAATCGTGGCATTGATGCTGTGAGGAGAATTAGCTCCTCATAGAGACTCCTTTGGTGACGTCTCGGTCGAGTAGCACCCCAGTGATCCAGTGCATCCCAGATGGGGATTTCGAGTTCAGTCGACGCGTCTTCAGTCCCTGAAGGTCTAGCCATCGAGATCTGGGTGTGGCGTGGTTGGAGCATGGAGAATTTGGCGCTGGAAGTGAACCCTAGGGTTCGGGCGTCATGTGTCTCCATGAAGATGAAGCACTGGCGCTTCGGGCTGGGTCAGACCCCGACCCGCACCTTTTAGTATTCAGGCTGATAGCTAATTA
The DNA here is from genome assembly GCA_016760335.1 of Gastrodia elata. Classification (NCBI taxonomy): domain Eukaryota; kingdom Viridiplantae; phylum Streptophyta; class Magnoliopsida; order Asparagales; family Orchidaceae; genus Gastrodia; species Gastrodia elata. Next base: position 31,770,686 of record CM028680.1, on the reverse strand, counting down.
AAGAATCTATGAATTAGTTTCCTTAAGAAAATTAATTTGGAAATTCAAATCATATGGTTTTAATTTAAATAAAAATACAGAATAAATTATTTAAATAACTTTAATTATACTTATCCAAATGGTATGATCCAATATACTATTTTAATCAGAAAAATGCAAGGAATAATAATATAAATTAAATCAAAGATCCAATAGTTAGATTTTAAATACATGCCTAATCTTTCTCTATTTGTATTTTAATCATAATAAATTCAATTAATGTCCAAAAATATTGATTAAGATCTCTAATTGCTCATGAGACCATAGAGAACCTATATAGACCATTAAAAGTAATTTAAGAACCTTAATTTTATTAATCACTCCTTAATTGCCCTAATTTGGGATTAATGAATTAAGCCTTAGATTAACCTTTGATTTTGGTAAATATAGTTCTTAATGCTTCATTAAGTATAGTAGAGCCTTTAAATATGTTTGGATCATTCTAGTATGCCCAAATTTCCTTAATCACCTGGCTTAAAAATGTGATTAGTGCTAATTAGGCTAATTATATTACCAAAACCTAAGATAAGTGGGTATCCTACTTCATTAACTAATATGGAACTCATTAAAATAGACTTGGATCAATTTGGATGAATAAATCTTAAAATCCTATTTTTAGCCTTAAGAGGGGTATTTTGATCATTTTGACCAAAATATGTTTAAGTACCCTTAAACCTTAGAATTTTCAATTAAAGTAATAATAATCAGTAATGAGATGTATTAGCATCAATTGCTAAATGGTATCATCTCTTGAATGAATCTTAGTGTTTAAATCTTAAAAAAAAAATCCTTAAGTAAGCTCTTAAGATCTTAAGTGATCTTAAGACCCCTTCATAAAGACTTAGCTTAAGCTAATATTAATGTTAAAGTTCTAATCCTAACTATCATACCAAAGCTTGGTTATGAATTATAGTCACAATAAAAGTATAAGCAAAAGCGTTAAAGAACCTTAAACTTAGACTTATTAGTCTAGGTCTAAGTGATCAGAACATCAAATCTTAGTTCTCAGATCTTAGACTTTAGACTTTAGACTTTAGTTTTCTAATTTGATTGAATTACCTTCATTTGGAATTCCTTACTTAATTAACTATTTCATCCTTTGAAACCTTCCATGTGGGTGTAGGATTAATTCAATCTATAAGATAATGTAATTATTTAAAAGACTAAAAATAAATCTTAGATTCTTAGTTCTTAATGATTATTTTATCTTATAACATTAGAATAACCTTTCATTAAGATCATAGTTCCTAAATCCTTCAGCTTATAAGGTATTGCTCATTTAGATTATGTTTGAGTGTGAACCCTAGATCCTTATTAGGATACTACCTTGTATTCAGGACTTGAACACCAAGATGGAGTTTAAGTCTAAAATCCTTAACCTTGATTTACTTAATCAAGATTTAGGTTAAGAGAGGAAAATAATAATAATTAAGTCATTAATTAATTTACTTTAATCCTTATAGTCATCATATGATTATGAATTAGAACTTGTTAAGTTCTAATATTAACATTAAGGTCATGAATCTGGGATTATACTCGATAGCTTGATATTAGAGATCCTAAACATGTAACTTCTCAGAATAGTTAGTTGGATAAATTAGACAACAACAAATATCACATAAGTTAGATTGAGTCTCTTGTTTACTTTGACTTTGATTGCTCTGCACACCTTGAATATTGAGCCTTCTTTGAGCATAATAGGTAAACTTAGGATATGGAAGATGCATCCTAAGTTAGTATTTGAAAAGCATAGCATTCATTCAGTTTTTTCAGTGCTTTCAGTTAGTAGAGTATGTCCTAGATTGGTCTGCCTCTTCAGTTCTAGTTTTTTTATAGAATAGACTCAGACCTAGCTCTGTGGATGTCTATGATGGATACATGTTTTATTTTATAAGTTCAACTCAGACCTAGCTCTACGGATGCATATGATGGATACATGTTGAAATTTTAGTTCAGAGGTCCTGTAAGGCCTGTTTATGTTATGGCAGTACTATGTCTTAGGCTTACTTCTACTTCAGTTCAAATTTCAATATTTGTTTTGGTTTGTCACATGCTTCAGTGGCCTTTCTTTTAGTGCTTGGCTTGCTTTGCCACATGTCTCAGTGGCTTTACTTTTTGCTCATTCATGTACTGAGCTTATTTTTACCACATGCTTCAGTGGCCTCTTATATATTAATCTGCATGCTTGTATAAATGCTCTTATTTATTAGTATTAAATATTGGCATGTTTAGGATGTTAGAATTGTATGTTTATTTTAGTACTTATGTTCTTTATATACTCAGCATATATCCATGTGATCATAAGCATGTTAGGAGTAGATTTATTTTAGTAGTTGCAGTTAATTTGCTTTTAGCCTCATCATGTTTAGTTGTTATTTTGTATGTTACTTTACATACTTGTTGATTAGTTATAAATGAATAGTTTATGGCTATTCCTTTTCTTGTAGCTTGATGCACCCTATATTACTTGCATGTTTAAAAGTAGTTAAATGTGATATCTTAAATATTTAGTTCACTTAAATAGCCTAAAATATACTTAGACAATAGTCTAACTGTAACCTTATTCTTTTGTTGGCTGGGGCCCTGGCATTTGTGATACCGACAAATGTCAGATTTGGAGCTGTTCATAGGCAGTACTGCTGGAGAGGAGCCGGTGCAGGAGGAGGATCTTCCTACTGCTATTTAGTTAGATTTACTTTCGTGCAGTGAGGTTTTGAGAGATCCTTGCTTTCATTTAAATTTAGTTTGTAATAATTAAACTCTGGATTTATTTACTTTTCTGCATTTAATCTGAGTTACTATTTCTTTTACTCTCTTATACTATATTGTGTTGTGGATGTTATATTATATTGTTTCTTGCTTCCACCACTTTGATTTGTATTGATGTATGTTTACCAATTCCAAGTGACAAGTCCTTGGCTTAAGGTAGGTTGGGTCTGACCTGATTTTACTTAAGTTGGGGGTTTGCTATAGTTGGAGCACCGTACTCCCCATGACTGTGCTGATATCAGTATTAGCATCACCGCAGGAAAGTACGGGGCCCCACAGTTGGTATTAGAGAACACCATAAGGTGTCAAGATGGGATCTGTGATTCCTTTCTACCTAATGGACCATTCTTCTAAAGTACAAACATCAAGACATAACATCCACAACATAGTACTATCAGTAACTCTCTAAAAAATATAGAATAAAAATACTTATCTCCTAAATATCTAGTCATCTATAGCTAATCAAAAACCAATACATTCTACTACTAGGATCAAATGGATTATGAAGAGTCTGACTTGGACTATTATCTGCATGCCTTCAAGTTGGCTTTGAGTTATAGTTTTAAATGGAGACAAGAAAGCAAATGGCAAATCAAAGGAGTTTCAACAAATGGAACCCTAGTCTTGGACAAACTTCTACATCAAATGGCATACCGATGGCTTGACTTTCCTATTTACGCACAGGAGTGGTTGAATCGAGTAGAGTCAGTCCTGAGGCACATAGAGTGTCCAGAGTCCCTCTAGCTTGATATAGTGATATATTTGATGCTAGACTATGCGGGAGTCTGGTGGTACGATACCATCAAGAAGCTCGAATGAAAATGCAAGAGAAAGCGTCAAAAAGTGACCTTTGAAGACTTTTGTGTTGCATTTAGGACTGAGTACATTAAGGAGATCTGAGTGCTAGTTAGAGTAATTGTCATTTCTTAATTTTAGTAGTGCAGTGATTTTTAGCATTTTCTAGATCTTATGTAATGCTTCTTTTCAAAAGTAAATGAAAATTTTTGGCATCTATTAAAAATTTAAAATTTTCGTCTTCCTTAGAATGATTATGAAATCTAATATTGTACTTCTTACTTAGAATGAATTATGGATCACCTCTTGCTGCTACTCCAATCAAGAATGTTGTCGCTTCGAGAAGTTCTTCAGATGAAATAGCTCATTTGCGAGCAATTGTGGCATCCTTGTTGGAGAATCAGGCTCAACAAGCACTGTTAATACAAAAGATGATGTCCAATCATCCAGTACTAGCCATTGCTACTGCTCATGCTGTTCCTGTTCTACAATATGCTTTTCCTTCCCATCACTCTATGGATAGTCTTCTCCATAACTTTTTTAGACTAAGGCCTTCCACTTTCGGTGGAAACTTATCACCAATGGATACAGCCGACTGGCTGAAAGCAGTAGAGAAGGATCTTATTAGTCTGAAGATTCTAAACTCAGAAGTCGTCGATCTCACTACACACATGTTTCATGCTGAAGCAGGAATACTGGTGGGAGGAGGCTAGGAATACCAAGTTTGTTGACTATGAATTGGAAGACATCCCTTGGGATGAATTCGTTGAAGCATTCAAAGCTGAATTCATTCCCCCATCTGCACAGAACATCGTTGAAGACATGATTCTAAGGTTGACTCAAGGAAGTCGCTCTGTCGCTAACTACAAAATGGAATTTTGTAGGTTGATTCACTTTGCTCCAAAAATTACCCACTCCGAATCCTCTAAGTGCCATTGCTTTCTCAGTAAACTCCAAGATTCACTGAAAGATCAGATCATTACACTTTGGCTACCTAGCTACTTTAAACTGGTAGAGACAACTAAGGTGATTGAACATCACCACTCAGAAAAAGATCTCAAGCGAAAGGTGTAATCAACTCCTAGCCAGCATGAAGCCTTCAAGAGGCGCATACCTAATTCTACAAAGGACTATCAACTGGAAGCTGTACCCCCTGCTGAACTAATTCAAGGCTGTAATAGGCCTCACCCGTATGGTAAGTGTTACCACCTCGGCCTTAAGTGCTACAATGGGTGACCAGGCAACAGGTTCTATCACTATACACATACAGAAACAGTGGATGGAGTTCCGATGAAGCCATCTCAAAAGAACCAAGTATTTAGAGAAACTCCGCTGAATAGGAGAGAACCAAATTTGGCAATAATGCCAGCACTTGCACCTGAAGTTGCTCCAGAACAGCCCTCAGCTCTTAAGCCCCAGGACTATCCCAGGAAGCAAGTAAACAACCATACTGCCGGTCCTGCACAAGTTTATGCTTTAACGCCTTTAGAAGTCACGGAAGACAATAACGAGTTTCAGGTACACATTTTTGAACTTCTCCTTTGTTAATTGCATTCCTGTACTTTAATTTATGCAATTTAATAATGCAATTCGTATGAATAAATTAGGTACGCTTTATTTTAATGACCAGCCTAGCAATGTGTTATTTGACACCGGTGCTAGTCATTCTTTTATTTCTGAACATTTTGCTAATATACTTAAACCACACTCGTATAACTTAGTGAAATCTTTGAGTGTTGGACTTCCATTTAGAGCCCAGCTAAGTGCTCATAAGTTTTGCAATGTCAAAATTCCATTAAATGGTTAGGAGTTTCACTCCGAATTAATCATCCTGCCATTAGCAAACTTTGATATCATCCCTGGGATGAACTGGCTCAGTGACAATAATACCATGATAAACTGCTTGAAAAAGAAGGTCACTGTCCATTTCCAGGGCAAGTCTAAAACCTTTATAGGAAAAACTAATACACAGTTATTGTTGATCAATATTATTAAAGCTAAACAATTGATCAGTAAGGGTTGTGATGCTTTTTTAGTCACTATGATGGGTGAAGCAAAAGAAAGTATCCCTCTCTTTGATTGTAAAGTAGTTAAGGAATTCGCCGACGTATTCCCTGAAGTTCTGCTTAGTGTACCTTCTTCCAAAGAAGTCAAGTTCTCTATTGAATTAGCTCTGGGTACCCAGCCTATATCTAAAGCACCATATAGAATGGCACCTAAGGAACTTCAAGAACTCAATGAACAGTTCCAAGAGCTCTTGAATAAAGGCTTTATTAGGCCAAGTATATCTCCTTGGGGAGCGCTTGTTCTATTTATAAAGAAGGATGGATCTATGCGTATGCATAGATTATCGTGAACTAAATAAAGTTACCATAAAAAATAAATACCCATTGCCTATAATTGATGATTTATTCGACTAGTTATCTGAAGCTATCATATTCTCTAAAATTGACTTAAGGTCTGGATATCATCAATTGCGAGTAAAAGAAGATGATGTAGACAAAAATGCTTTTCGTACTCGCTATGGTTATTTTGAATTCTTAGTGATGTCTTTTGGACTCACCAATGTTCCATCAATCTTTATGGATTTGATGCAGCGAGTTCTGAAGCCATATGTAGATAAATTTGTAATTGTTTTTATCGATGATATCCTCATTTATTCTCGAACCTTAAAAGATCATGAAGAATATCTGAGGTTAGTATTAGAAGCTCTGCGTGAACATCAGTTGTATGCCAAGTTCTCCAAGTGTGACTTTTGGCTTAAGTCCACTGCATTCTTGGGACATGTCATCGATGCCCAGACTATTTGTGTAGATCAAAATAAAGTAAGTGCTATTCAGGACTGGATTCAACCTAAGACAATCACAGATATTAGAAGTTTCTTGGGATTGGCCGGATATTATAGGATCGCTTCGCCTTTGACTAAGTTAACTCAAAAAGTCATTCCGTTCATTTGGAGCCCAGAATGTGAGGAAGCATTTCAAACCTTGAAGGAGGCACTCTCTACCGCTCCAATACTTGTTCTACCCTAAGAAAGCTTGAACTACTAGGTATACATCGATGCCTCTAGAATTGGCCTAGGTTGTGTGTTAATGCAAGAGGATAAGGTAATCACTTACGCCTCTCATCAGTTAAAACCCCATGAGAAGAATTATCCAGTTCATGATCTTGAACTTCCGCTGTGATCTTTGCTTTAAAGATTTGGCATCATTATATATATGGAGTTCAATGTTCTATCCTCACTGATCATCAAAGCTTGAAGTATATCTTCACTGAAAGAGAACTAAATTGTCGTCAAAGGAGATGGTTAGAACTCATCAGTGATTATGATCTTAGTATCCAGTATCATCCAGGAAAGGCAAATATAGTGGCCGATGGTCTTAGTCATCGTGCTACTTTATCTTCCATGATCACCTCCAGTTCTTTAGAACAAGAATTTCGTAAGCTAGAGATTTCTCCAGTCAGTGGCGATATGCTAAGTTCGCTCTTAGCAAATATCAGTGTAGAACCTACCTTTCTTAGAGATGTCTTTATCTCGCAGACTAAGGATAATGATTATCTGAAATTCAAAGCAGATATTGAAGGTGGTCATCGTCATGAATTGCAAATGCGCAATGGCGTAAATTATCAAGGTATTCATTTGTGGATTCCTAAATCCATGCACTGAGAAGTGTTGATTGAAGGTCATAATTCTGGGTATCATATCCACCCAGGCAGTACTAAGATGTACTAGCATTTAAAGCAATCATTTTGGTGGCCCAGTTTGAAGAAGGATGTAACTAATTTGTGGCTAAGTGTCATGCCTGTAATTTAGTTAAGGCTGAGCACCAAAGACCTGTTGGTCTTCTGCATCCATTAGAAATTCCTGAATGGAAATTGTTCGATATATCTATAGATTTTGTCGTGGGATTGCCTCGCGCAAGATCTGGCGATGATGCAATTTGGGTGATAGTAGACCGTTTAACTAAATCAGTACACTTTCTTCCTATTTGTCAGACAGACTATGTGGAGAAGCTAGCAAAGCTCTATTTCAAGGAAATTGTCAGACTGCATGGTATACTGAAATCAATCGTATTTGACAGAGATATAAGATTTACTTCTATGTTTTGGCAGGCTGTGCATCAAGATCTGGGTACTACTCTAGCTATGAGTACAGTTTTTCATCCTCAAATAGATGGTCAGACTGAAAGAGTAAATCAAGTTCTGGAAGATTTGCTTAGGCTGTGTGTTCTCGATTTTTCTGGTTCCTGGGAAGATGATATTACGTTAGTGGAGTTTGCTTACAATAACAATTTTCAAGCCAGTATTAAAATGGTTCCTTATGAGGCATTGTATGGTAGAAAATGTAGTACTCTGCTAGATTGGTCAAAAATCGAAAGCGTTCAACCTTTTGGGTCTGAGTTAGTTGAAGAAACTAATAAGAAGATCCAATTAATTCAACAGAGAATTCATTCAGCTCAAGATTATTGGAGTAAGTATCAGGATGCTCATCATCGTCTCTTAGAATTCAATTTTGGAGATTCTGCCTATTTGAAAGTCAGTCCAATGAAGGGCGTCTACAGATTCGGTGTAGCATGGAAACTTAGTCCTCGCTATGTTGGACCTTTTGAGATTTTGGCAAAGTAGGATCATCTACCTACAGGTTGAATCTTCCTGATGGCTTTGCAGCTATTCACAATGTATTTCATGTATCATCATTAAGGAGATGTCTCAGGAATCCATCTCATCTCGTTCAACTTCCAGCAATAAAAATTAAACCCAATCTTTTTAATGCCAAAGAACTAATCAAAGTCTTAACTCATGTTCAGAAGCAGCTAAGAAATTGATCAGTTCTTATGGTCAAGATTCAGTGGATAAATTGATCCTTGGAAGAATGTACTTGGGAGAAAGAAGTGGATATGTGTAATAAATATCCACAGCCTTTTGCAAGTTCATGTACTGTTCTTTTCTTTCGCATCTATTTTAATATTTCAATCCCTGTAATACTATCTTCACTAAGTGATGTCAGGGACGACATCATTCTTAAGTGGGGGAGTCTATAACAACCCTAGTTGTTATCATAGCTAAGTTCAGATTAATTAAGCAAAACTAAGTCCTAATTTTGGATGTGGATGTTATATTATACTATTTCTTGCTTCCTCCACTTTGATTTGTATTGATGTATGTTTATTAGTTCCAGGTGATAAGTTCTTGGCTTAAGGCAGGTTGGGTCCTACCTGACTTTACTTAAGTTGGGGGTTTGCCATAGTTGGAGCACCGTACTCCCCATGACTGTGCTAATATCAGTATTAGCATTGTCGCGGGATAGTATGGGGCCCCATAGGAATGCCTTGACCAGGCCTTGCACTGCTCTTACTTTTGGGTCACTTATCTCAGGTTTGTGTGAGGATCAAGGGGTTAAGATCCTCTCTTTCGACATTGCGATCCCGCCCCGTGCTCTTCTAGAACTGACAAACTTGAGCGCCCGTACCCATGAGGGGGTGCGGGCCAAGAAGAGGAGGGGAAGGAAGGAGAAGCGTCAACTTCCACCGGCTAGACCATAGCTGATAAGATGATGATACAGATGTATGCTCATCAAAAGGACTTGGGTGTAGGCATGACACGGGACATGAACTTCATTAAAGGAAAAGTCGTACAGTAGTACGAATTCCAAATAGAATTCCACGACGCTCTTGGAACAATTGTCCAAGGATGGAGCTTGTGTGGAGGACCGGACGGATCTCGACTACCACGACCCCCTGTTGGTGAACCCATCCCGGACATAGAATGGCTAGCGGACTACAGATTTCGGGACGTGGACAAAGATGAAAAAGTCGATCAAGAGCAAAATGATTGATGGTTGTAATGTTTTTTCTATTTTAGTTTTTATTTTTATTTTCTATTCTTTGTATCCTTCATTTTGTTCCCTTTTCAATAAATAAATTTTTAATTTCGTAAACCCCAAATTGCTATTTTGACTGCTAACAAGTTAAATTTTCTGAACAATATTACTTCATGGATTCAATAACAAATTCAAATGTGTAACATCAAGGTCACTAATTTGCTTGAGGCTTAAGGAGATAAATTGACATTACAATCCTGCACCTCTTAATAAATTGAAGGGCTCTAGTGAAATTTAATTTCCAACAAATTAAAATGAATATGTGCTAAGGTTTAAGTGTTGGTGTGGGGGAAACCTAGTGAATTAAAACCAGCAAATGGCAAGGTGTGAGTGAATAATTGAGAGTGCTAGGCTCCTGTAGAACTTAATGATCACAAGGAACTAAATTAGGGATGAAGACAAATATCTCTCTCTTGAGCTGAACAATTAGGGAAGATGAAAAATATCTCTCCCAAAGTGCAAAAAATTGATATACTAGGATGAAGAAAAGTGTCTCTCCTAAAAAAATAAATGTTCCTTATGATTCATAAAAAGAAGCACACATAGCACAACACTCTTGTCACTCACCAAATTCCTATCTAAGGTTTGAAAGTCCTAAGGTAATTAGCACCCCCCCTAATGAAGACATAAGCATGAACCTTTGAGATTGGAGCTAGATTGTAACAAGAAATTGAAGCTTGAATGAGAAAGGTAGTAGATGTTGAAATTTTGAAATCACCTTAGCCTAGAGCAAAGTTCAATAATGAAAAAATTTCACATTGACATTCCACATTGAATCCATAAACCAAAAAAATTATAAAAAACACTTTGAGCTTATTAAAGGACAAGCAAAAATTTAAGTGTGGGGGTGTGATAAATCTAAGATTTATATCAAAAGCAAAGGATTAAAAACATTCAAAATAGCACATGAACAAGCATACTTTGATTTGAATCTTATTATTTTCAGGTAAAAACAGAGGAAGAGGAAATTTTGGAGAAGAAAAAGAATTTCTGGAAGAAAATTGCTATGGCGCACCGCAGCGCGCCATAGCGGGCCATGGCTGTCTGCTGAATAGAGCTTACCTGGAGTATACCTGCAAACCTAGAAGTAGAACTGCTGCAGTGCGCCATAGCATGCCATAGTGCATTGCAGCGCGCCATAGCACGCCATAATGCGCTGTAGCATGCCACAATGTCATTTGCCGAAAAAATATTTATACATTGGATGAACTAATTGAACAGTGTCAAATCCGCGATTTCAAACTTTTGACCACTACAGCACCTCCAAACATGCCGCAGCGTGCTCCGAGCGCACCGCAGCATGTTATGCCTTATGAAAATTTATGCAGACCTGGGACAATCTGCAGTAGCGCACCATAATGCGCCATAGTGGCATTTCAGAATAATTATATAAACCTTATATGAATTAATTGAACAGTGGCAGTTCAGTGTTTTCAAAACTCAAACTGCCACAATGCTCCATAGTCGTAAACTAAATTAATTCAACTCACCATAGCGCATGACAGCGGAACAGTGTTTCAAACAAGGCTGCCACAACGCGCCATGACGGATCCCCAGTAAGCAGCATATATGGAGCCTTGAATAGTAGAATTAGATGCAATCGCTACAGCGCGCCATAGCATGCTGCAGTGTGCCACAGTGCCCGATGCATTTTTTCCTAGGTCAAGGCATTAATGACAGCATAGAGAAGGCAAAAAAATTAAGCATTTAGCCTTCCCCTGTCGTTTGGAACTTGCAAAAGCAATAAATCCTACTGTATCCAAGAGGAATAAAGGAATAATCTTAAATGGCATTACATGAATTCAAGGAAGAGAATGGGTTAGACAGAATTAATGCAGAAGGCTGAAAGAATCCTTATATAAATCGCATTTTGAAACTAAATGAGGGTTCCCATTTTCCAAATTCAGAAATCCTAAAGAAGGTTGTTAATAGAGAACGAAGGAGAACTCTCCAAGGAGTAGGATCAGAGGACCCTTGCAAGATCAAGAGATAGGAGAAGTGTAAGGAGCCTGAAGGAAGGAAGAGGAGGGAGAAGAAAAGATCTAGAGAACCCCAAGAAATTTCTGGGACGTTCCTAGCTTTTTCTCTTGATCTTCTCTTGTTTCTTTTATAGTCAAACTGATGTCAAGGTTCTTGTCTTTGTATGTATCTATCTGTCTTGAATCTGTATTGGAAGGCTAGACCCTTCTTGGGGAGGGTTGGGCCTACATCTTGTAAGAGTAAAGGGACAAAAAGAGGTATTTGTATGAATTTTCATTAATGAATTAACCCCTTTTCATTTTATGCTTAAGATATGTTATTGTTATGCATGCTATGAAAATATTGAGGATATTTTGTTTAATAAATTAATGTAATGAAATAATGCTAAATCAATCGACAATTCAAGCCTAAAGGGAATGCACATAAAGGTCCTAGCTGTGAACACATGTTTGCTGAGCGAGGATTCTCGGTGTAAAACACCTTGGGATTGAATGAGAGGTTGACTTAGCAATAATAATTTATCTTGTGCTCCATAGCTTGCTAATTGGCATAAAGCTAGGTATGTGTGCATTAGTGCTTAGTGCCCAGTGATAAGCTCTTAAGCCTAATTGCATCATACCTTAAGCTCAGTCGAGTGGTCAACGCATGTGAGCCAAGAGCCACCAACCGTGCTCTGCGGCTCAGCAGACATTGAAGGAGGAAGAGAATTAATTGAGTGCTCTTGGATGACGTAACATAATCCATGTGGCTTGATTAATCAATTCCTTAGCTAAACTATGGTGTAAATCAAGCTTGTATGATTGCAAATAATTAAAAGAATATTTTGACAACCTAGATGTAAAAAAATCTTAATCAATTTAATGCGATCATATGAGAGTCTATATGCTAAGGTCGAGCCCTTGTGTGTTCATCTTGTGCACTAGGCTTGAATTAGTCATTATTAGAGGACCAATCTAAGGAATACTAGTGTCACTTTATTTTAATTTGTATGTAAACAATTTTTATTAAAAGTTAATTGACTTTGAGTATTAATACCTATCCCCCAACAATATCATGATGGAATCCCAACTCTCCCCACTTTATCATATAGTATCTTAATTTAAGATCTTTGTATTGTTAAATAGGAGCCATTCAAAAACCAAAACAACATAGTCTAAACATTAAAAAAAGAAGATAAAACTTAGTAACAAAACCACCGTTCCATGAGGACAATAAAGCTCGAAACTAAACTTCCACTTATTACTTCAGACCACGTACCCTTGTGTGCAAATATAGACACAAAATTAAGGATTGTCAGCTGGTCATTCTGTTAGGGCGGGGGAGGGGGGGACCAGTTTCATAGGTTGATGGATTGGGGATGAAGGTGAATAGGGCTCGGGGTGCTTTGAGCCGTCTGATGGATTGACCATTGGTTCCGAATAGTCCTTATGCACCCCGGGGCATTTACTTATGAGGATTAATGATCCACCATCCTATGATAAGGGCTGATCTATCGGCTAAAATCAGATCTCAGTGCGGGGAGAATCCACCGTTGGACTAATGCGCTAGGATTCATTCTACCGCATCTATTAGTTTGGATCACTACATTGTTGTCGGGACCCTGCAGCAGATCAGCCACAATCCCGATGGAAAATCACATAGATAAAATTTAATTAAATTATTTAATTTAAATAATATAATTTCCTTAATAAGTTAAATATTAATTCTAATAGTTTTTTAAAATAATTTAGGACTAAATGAGCTCCAAAAATTCTCAAACATTCACCCTTAGCTAAATAGGCTAAGAGAAATTCAAAAATGAAATCAAATTTTAATTTGAAGATCAATTTATTTTAGCTAATTTTTATGATCTAAAAATAGGCAAAATAGCTAGATTAGCCAAATGAATTATGTTTGATTTCAAACTTCTAGGGTTAGACTTAAATAACCCATTAAGCCTTCTGGAATGAAAACCAAAGCTTGGTTTATCTTAATTTAACTTAGAATAATTAGGTAATAACTAGGGTTATTACAAATATAATCATATTTCTAATTGGAGGTCAAAATTATTTTCATAATTTTCAAATTAATTAAATTTTTTAAAATAATTAAATAATTTAAATGATCTCTAAATTGGCTCAAAATTTTAGGAATTGCTCTAAATGATATTTCAAGTATAGTGGTTGGGCTTTAATCTATTTAGACAACCCAAAATTTGGTAACAACATATGGATTGTTACATAATCCTCGCTCCCTCAGCAAGGGGTTGAATGGTTTAATGAATAATCTCAACTGTTTAGCTTTTATTTATGAATATAATTTTATTCTCTATGTTTTGCTTAATAATTGTGCTTGGGGAGTCTAAGGGATCTCTAATTTTAATAAACTGTAATTATTACCCATATGAACCAGGCTGAATTAAAGCTTAAACCTAGTTCCATTAGACTAAAACATCATTGGAGTCTACCAATAAAAGTTGAAGTCAATCTGAGCAAAGATAAAATTTGGAATATTTTAATATTAAATTAATGCTTAGAAAAATAGAAGTATTTTGACTTCAAACCATGAAAAACATTATATATTTAAATTCCTCATATCGAAATATGTTAGGTGTGAAATTTTCATTATTTTTGGAGCTAAATTACATAAATTATGCTTAAAATACAATTAAAATTAAGAAATTAAGAAAAAGGACATTAACGATGCAACATCAACAACGTTAATGACACAAGAACAACACCATTAACAATATTAATGTTATATATCTAAGCAGTGGATCTGACAGATTCCATCATTTGTTGCTGAAACGAATGACGCTGATTGAGCCAGCGATCTCACGCAGTCAACGGGGAAAGTGGCAGGTTGAGCAGTTGTTAACGGTATTAATCGTGCCTTTAAAAGGACCGACAAACTTGAAAATCAAAAATTTTAAATGCAATATTTGGCTCAACCACTTAACCGAATGGCCTAATTTCTTAAGGGCACCTCAATTTGTAATTTGGTAATTTTTAAGTGGTTAAATTTAGAAAAAACAAAATATTTATTTTTAGGCTATTTTGTCAAATTAAACTGACATTTTAGAATAATTTCATAAGAATTTTATCTCGAGAAAATATACCCTGTATATTTTAGCAAATATTTGCCTCAATTGAGTAGACTGCTTAGCACCCTTAATCCTAAGCCTTCCCAAAGATTAAGGGAGCATCAAGTAGAAACTTTAAGCTTCCATAGATTGCTATCAAGGTATTGAGAACTCTATTAAGTTATCAACATCCTCCAACCACTTTTTCATTCCAAGGTGAACCACCAAATCTTGAAGGACCCCCTTTCCCTATCTCTTTTACAAGAGGCTTAAACTCAATTCAACACATGCAAGCAAAATAAATTGAAGCACACAAAGAATTAAATATAGAAAATAATATGAAAAACCCAAGAATGGAAAAAATCATGGAGCCACACCATGGAAAATATCAACTAAGAATCTTGAATAGTACAGAGTTACAAAGAGCTTCACATTTGATAAGAAACACACTAGCTCTTACTCTAAGATGAAGAGGAGAGGAAGTGGCCATCGCTAGGAGTATCCTCTCCAACATGCAAGAGCTCTCTTGCACTATAGCTTCCTTAGGATTTCAACTTAGGATCTCATTCTCACTGTAGCCAAAGCCTCCAATTGAAATGAAAATACACTTAGGAAACTCCACCTCATGTTCCCTTAGTATCCAACTCAATTTCAAACCCTAAAAGGTCAAAAATGCCATCAAAATTCCTTAGGGAAAAACTTGAATCAGAGAAGAATTTTGCTAGGTGCTACAAAATGTCGTAGCATCTGGGTTTTCGGTAGCATGGCTCTAGGGCACATAGTAGCACCTTGGTCTCTGTTTGCCTATCGCTGCGGCATGTGGTAGCGCCCACCTCTTGAGATGGCTGCCGCTGGAGTGTGCCATAGCACCGAATTTTGTTTTGGTGTGTGGTAGCACCTGCTTAATTGTCTACTCACTACAGAAGCACATGATAGCACCTTCGTCTCGGGTGAGGGAGGACCAAGGTGCGCTGTAGTACCTGTGCTATTATGGACTTCACACCTTATTCCGAATTACCTCAAAACCTCTTGAAAGCACACCGAAGCACCATTAGCATCTCTATAATAAACTAAATGGTCTCCATAACATAAACAATCTCTCACTTGGAGACTTTTAGGAAATCATCACTCTTCAATCCTTGATTCTTCATTGCCTTCTTCTATTTCTGTCAAGAACGTGGTGTGGCTCCCCCTGGCCTCTCTTTACGCGCAGAGGCCAACTGATGCTCACATAATTTTAGTTTCACCAACATTACTGCTTTTATAAGCATATCAACTGGATTCTTAGAAATGTGGATTTTCTATAATCCAAGCTGCTCTTCTTCTGATAATGTCCTATTGAAATGGTACCAGAGTTGAATATGCTTTGTTCTGCATGAAATGCTGCATTCTTCGCTAGGTGACTAGAGCTCATACTATCACTATAGGGCTCATTTTGAATCTTTTCAACACCTTTTCAACATGTTCCTTCTACGACAGCTTCAGAATTCCTGCACTTCTTTCCCCATTGATTCTTATTTCAAAAATGTACTTGGTCGGTCCTAAGTCCTTTGTTCAAACTCCTTTGATATTAGCTCTTTCGGTATCCTTATCTCCTCCATGTCTGATCTTGCAATCAGCATATTATCCACATACACCAACAAAATGGTATATGAGGACTTACACTATTTTATGAAATAATAATGATCCGTTTGGCATCTTTTGTACCCAAATTCTGACATGAACCTATTGAATCTCTTATACCACTACCTTGGCGCTTGCTTTAAGCCATAGAGGCTCTTCTTGAGCTTACACACTAGCTCAATTTTTTACTTCTCTTGAGCAATGTACCATTCAAGTTATTTCATGTACAGCTCATCCTCCAGCTCTCCGTGAAGGAATGCAGTTTTGGCATCCATTTGCTATAGATACAAATCATCAACTGCAATAATGTTAAACACAACCCTGATGGTTGTCATCTTCACAATTGGGGAAAAGATCTTACTGTAGCCAACCCCATGTTATTTTTGTTAGCTCTTTACTACAAGCCTCACCTTATAACACTTGCTCCCATTCAGTTCTTCCTTCACCCGGTAAACCCACTTATTCTGAAGGGCCTTCTTCCCAGTTGGTAGAGGTGCCAACTCCTATGTCCCATTTTATATGAGTGATGCCATTTCATTATTCATGGCAGCCTCCCACATTATTGAATCTTCAACCTGAAGTGCCTCTTCCAAGCTTTCTGGTTAACCACCATCCATCAATAACAGGTAAAATAAGGAAGAAGAATACCTCTGTGGCAGTCTTGTGGCTATTGTAGATCTTCTTAACATGGGTGTTTGTGGTTCAACATTAACACCCTCTTGAGCTTCTTTATGTTCTCCAACATCTGGCTCAACACTATCATCAATTTCTACGTGCCGAGACTGACCATCTGAAGTGTCATTGGAATCAATCTTGACTCCAATACAATCCTTATACCTTTTTATTTCTATAAAAGTGACATCCCTGCTTCTGATGATCTTTTAGTTTTGATTGTCCCAAAATCTATAACCAAACTCGCCTGTGCTATATCCAATGAATGTTCGTTTGATCAATTTAGTGTCAAGCTTGCACTGGATCCTGCATCAATGTGCACATAAGATAAATAGCTAAATACCTTGAGGTGGCTCAGTTTCACCTTCTTTTCACTCCAAGATTCCTTGAGAATCTCTTTATTCAAGGGTACAAAAGGTCTCCAATTTATCAGATAAACACTTGTGTTAACAGTTTCAGCCAAAAATTGATTTGGGAGACTCGCATGCAATCTCTTACTCTTGGGTCTTTTTGTAATTATCTTGTTCATTCATTCTTTAGCACCATTTTTTTATGGTGTTTTTAGGACTATAGGCTCCCTCTTGATGCCTCTAAAGGCACATAACTCCTTGAACTCCCTAGCACAGTACTCACCGCTATTATCGGACTGCAAGCACTTAAGATTCAATCTTGTCTCATTATCCACCAAAGCTAACCACTTTCCAAACACATCAAACATGTCAGATTTATGTTTTAGAAAGTAAGCCCAGACCTTCCTCATATGGTCATCAATGAAGGTGATGAAATATGTGGCTCCAGCCATGGAAGAAGTAGGAGTTGGCCCCCATACATCTGTATGCACCAATTCAAGTTTTTAACCTTTTAGCTCTCTTCTAACTTTGGATAACAAAATATTCTTCTGCTTACCTAGCACAAAGTCTTCATAGAAATCTAAGTCTATTGACTTCAGTATTTGGAGCTCCCCCTTTGATTGTAGGGATTTCAACCCCTATCGCTTATATGGCCAAGCTTCCGGTGCCAAAGATTCGCATCTATCTCTTCTGCAGCTACAATTAAATTAGACATTTTATTGATCAGGTTAAGTGTACTTTCCATATTGCTCCATTCTATAACAAGTGCACCCTTGGTAACCTTCCATGAGTTTCCAGTAAAACAAGTGTTGTAGCCTTTTATGGCTAATTGGCTTATAGAAATTATATTTCTCCTTAGACATGGCACATATCTAACATCTTTTAGCTTTCAAACTGCACTGCTTGGTTGCTGAACATCGACATTACTTTTGCCAATGATGAAAAAATCCTTGTCATCTCCAAGATATACTTTTCTCAAGTCACCCTTGGTGTAGTTCTTGAAGGCACTCCTCAATGGAGTCACATGAAAGGATGCTCTTGAGTACACTATCCAAGACTTCGTGTTGATAAGTGAGAGGATCAATGCATCATGATCCTCCTTAGCTAAAACATTCATATTGGAGTTCATCATATTTCTTCCACCACTTGGTTTCTTCAGGGTAGGGGCAATCCTTCTTGAAGTGACCTGCCTTCCCATAGTTCTAGCAATTTGGCTTTTCTTTACCAGTGTTGATTTTCCTTATTGAAATGTTAACCTATTTTTGTTATGTCTCCTTTTAGTGTGTCTTACCCTACTTTCAACATTCAGCATTGAGGTGGATGCCTCCCCATGGGATTTCTTCTACATCTCCTCATTCAGCACAAGCCTGACAATGTCGTCGAATCTCAATGATACATTTCCTGATGAATTGCTGATGGCCATAACCAGCCCACCCCAACTGTTCGATAATGCAGAGAGGAACAAAAAATCTCAAACCTTGTCATCAAAATGGATGCCCACTGAACTTAACTATATTGAACACATTTAGGTGTTCAGTTACTGAATAACCATCCATCATCTTCATGTTGAACAACTTCTTCATCAAGAAAACTTTTTTTTGAAGTCAAGGGCTTCTCATACCTTCTTGTCAGGGTATCCATGAGATCTACAGTGGTTTTCTCATTAATAAAGTTAATAGTAACAAAAGAAGACAATGATAAACGAATCAAACCTAGTGCAGTTCTATCAAGAACTTCCAACTCTTTGTCAGTCATAGTTACAGATTTTCTATCGTCTCATTTCAATAGAAAATATAACTTTTTCTAGAAAAGCAAATCCTCCATCTACATTTTCAAAAATGCAAAGTTCATACTGCTGAACTTCTCTATATTGTGTCTCATCTCATCAGCCATTGCTCTCACTTAAACAGCAAGCCCTATAACCAACAAGATAACCTCACTCTTATGCCACTTATTGGTAATACTTTCAGCACCGAAATACTCCGCAGTGGAATCAGTTTGGTTATTGCACTCAATCGAGGACTGGAATTATGTTGACAGTTACCAAGTAAATCCAAAATCTCAAAGCCATAAGGAGTAGATCATAGCACATGCATGCAAAAGAAACTCATGCACACAAACATCAAAACATAGAAAATTATGTCAAAAACCTAAGAATGGAAAAAACCATGGAGCCATGCCACAGCAAATATCTACTAAGAATCTTGAAGAGTACAGAGTTTCAAAAAACTTCATCTTTGAAAAAAAAACACACAAGATCTAACTCTAAGATAAAGAGGAGAGGAAATAACCATCACCATGAGTTTCTTCTCCAATATGCAAGAGCTCTTATAAACTACAGCTTTCTTAGGGCTTCACCTTGGGAACTCTTCCTCATTTTAGAAAAAGATTCCAACTAAAATGCCAACAAACTATAGGAAACTTCAACTCAAGTTCAAAATTCCCTCCAAATTCTGTAGGGCAATGCCTGAATTGAAGCAAAATTCCACTAGGCGCTACGGTGCACCGTAGCCCTTAAGCTTTGGGTATCTTAATGCCAGGGCATGTTGTAGCACCCTGGTCTCTATTTTCATGCCATTACAGCGCATGGTAGCACTCGTCTCTTGGGATGATTAATGATGGGGCACGCGACAGCACCAATTTTTACCGTGGCTCGCTGCAGCTCCGATTTCTGCCATGGCACGTGGTAGGGATTGCTTCTTTGTGTTGACTACTGAGGCATGCGATAGCACCTCCATCTCAAGTGAGGGAGTGCCAAGGCGCACTGCAATGTGCCATGGTGCGCTACAGTGCTTGCATTGTTGCTGAACTTCATACCTTGTTCTGAATTGCCCTGGAATCCCTCAGAAATACATCGAAGCACCATTAGCATCTACATGATAGAAAATGAAAATTTGATGATGTATAGAATAAAGAAATCCTATGAATTTAATGCACATAATAACGTCATTGAAACAGTGAACTGTTAAATATAAATTGGACATCTTAGGATTTGAATGAACTTCATAGAGCATAATAAAATAGGAATAAGTACTTATGAGTTGAGTTACTCTTTGGAATGGAATACGTGCAGTTGGCATATTGGTTATACCTTAGAAGATTTGAAGACTACTGGTTAGATGATCTTCGTGATGGCCAAATCTACGGTAGGGTCATTGATGGAGTATCATCTCACAAAGTTAAAGTACTGGACAAGATCCTTGTCCATTTATCCTTTGGAGGTACCAGTCTTTCAGCACTCACCAAGGAATGGTTGGATCGTGTTACTACCGCACAATGAGAGACGGCCTATCCCGAGGAGTATCATCTTGAGATCATGGAGATTCTACTGAGGGGATCAGCGAGTCATTGGTGGATTTGGGTTTATAGGAGGTTAGCTTGGAGGAGCCACATAGTCACTTATCTTGACTTCTGTGATGCCTTTTGGGTAGAGTATTGTAACTAGGATTTTAGAGACCCTATTATGTCATTTTCTTTCATCTCAGTTATATGTTTGTAGATCCATGTATCTTCTCTTTTGAGAAAAAAATGAATGAAATTATAGTGGAGCTTTATTTTGCTGAATTCATACTTGCAATTGCAGTCATAAATCCCAGTTCTTTTTCTGCTCCTACTCCGATCAAGAATGCGGTCTCATCATCTGGCAGACCCAAAGAATCAAACCCAATGGCTAGCTTGATGAGAGCCTTAATAGAGAGGAATGCGCAATAGGTGCAAGAAATATGTGCCCCAATTTTATCTGTTTGACAACAATCTGCACCCCATCAGGATTCTCATCATCCTCACACTTTACTGGCAATGGGATCCTGCACAGTTTCCTTCACCTCAGAACTCCCACGTTCAACGGAGCACTAAATCCAATGGACACAGTAAATTGGCTCAAGATAGCTGAAAAGAACCTGGCTAGTATAAAGTGCTGTAACTCAGAAGCCATTCGCTTAGTTACTCACTTATTCCAAGAAGAAGCTGAATATTGGTGGGGAATGAGTGGAACAACAAATTTGCCGATTGTGAAATAGAGGATATCCTGTGGGATATATTTTTGGAAGCATTCCACAAAGCGTTCATACTAGCATCATCTTAACCAATCCTGGAGGATGAGCTCCTCCACCTCACTCAAGGCAATAATTCAGTGTTCGATTATGAATAAGAGTTCTAGAGATTGTTACATTTTGTTCCGGACCTGGTAAGGACCGAAGCATCTAAATACCACTGATGTTTGAAAAGTTTGAGAGACTCTATGAAAGCCCACCTAGTATCCCATTAGATCAAGAATTTGACAGAATTGATCGAAGTTGCTTGTCTGCAGGAAGGATTTCAAGGTTAGCTGGACCGAAAGCAGAAGGCAATAGTCATGCAACAAAGGAAGGAGTGTTTTGGTCACCATAAGATGGCAAAAGTCTATAACCTTGAAGCTGAACAATCCCAACCTCAAAAGTTTGTATGCAAACACTTCCATCCATATGGAAAGTGCTACACCTTTGGTGGTGTATGTTTTACATATGATCAAAGCGGCCACCGCTATTTTGACTACGATGCTAAGACAACAATCGACGAAGTGCTCATCGATCACTCCCGTCATAAATAGGTATTCCGAGTACAACCAAGAAATAATAGAGAGTGTGCTCCTGCAGTAATGGCAGCCCCTATCTCAACCACTAAAGCCATTGTACCTGTACAAAATTTGACCCATAATCGTCAGGGTCTACGGCCTTAGAATAAACGGCCTTCAACACCTATAAGGGTATATATGTTAACTCTGCCATCGCTCCTGATGATAACGATGTGATTTCAGGTACGTCTTAAATTGATTCTTATTCAGCCATTTATGTTTCTGTATTTAATCTTTTTTGCTTCAATATTTTAGAATGGTTGAATAGCAAACTCTTATCAAAACTGTTAATTATAGGCACTTTAATGATAAATGATAAGTCTTGTAATATTCTTTTCGATACTGGAGTAAGTGATTTCTTCGTATCGAAAGTTTGGGCTAAAACTCTTAAGCCACCATCATATCATTTGGAAAACTCATTTAGAGTAGGGTTACCTTTCGGAGCTCGTATGCAGTCTCAGAAATTTTGCAATATTGGCATTCCTATTGGTGAGAACAAATATATAGCCAAATTAATTATTTTGCCAATTGCAAATTTTGACATAATCTTAGGTATGAATTGGCTAAGAAAACACGGTGCTTCAATAAATTGCCAAAGGAAGAAAATCACTTTTGGTGGTAATCAGTCGCAGTCCTTCATCGAAAAATTTAGTACTCAAGCGTCGTTAATCAATGAGATGAAGGCAGAAAAGTTAGTCAAGAAAGGCTGCGATGCATATCTCGTAACAATGTCAGAAGAGAAGAAAGAAGTCATTCCTATCTTAGAGAATCGAATAGTTCGTGAATTTTCCGATGTCTTCCCTGAAGACCTACTTGGTCTTCCTCCAATTAGAGAGGTAGAGTTTGCAATTGAGTTAATCCTTGAAACCCAGCCGCTGTTGAAGATTCCATATCGTATGGCGCCTAAGGAGATTCAAGAATTGAACAAACAACTTCAAGAGTTGCTCGAGAAAGGTCTTCTCTGGCCAAGTTCATCTTCTTAGGGAGCGCTACTTCTGTTCGTGAAAAAGATAGATGGATCGATGCAGATGTGCATCGATTATAGAGAATTAAATAAAGTAACTATTAAGAATAAATATCCCTTGCCGCGAATCGATGATCTATTTGATCAATTATTTGAAGCTAAAGTTTTCTCAAAAATTGACTTGCAATCAGGTTACCACCAGCTACGAGTTAAAGATTCAGATGTTGGGAAAATCGCGTTAAGAACTCGCTATGGACACTATGAATTTTTGGTGATGTCTTTCGGCTAAACAAATGCGCCGTCCATTTTATGGATTTAATGCAGCGCATTTTGAAAGCATATTTAGATTAATTCATCATCATCTTCATCGATGATATCCTAATTTATTCAAGAAGTGAAGATGATCATGAGAACCACTTGTAGTTAATATTAGAAGAGCTTTGAAGCTGTGAATTATATGCCAAATATTCTAAGTATGAAGTCTGGCTTGACTCAGTCACTTTCTTGGGTCACGTTGTAGATGCACAAGGAATCAAGGTTGATCAAAATAAAGTAAGTGCAGTTCAATATAGGTCATAAACAAAGTATGTGACTGATATCAAAAGTTTTTTGGGTTTAGATGGTTACTACAGAAAATTTGTCAAGGGCTTCTTACAAATTGCATCTCCTCTCACAGAGTTGACACAGAAAGAAGTACTTTTTATCTGGAGTCTAGAGTGTGAGAAGGCATTTCAATCACTAAAAGATGCTCTCTCTTTTGCACTAATTTTGACCTTGCCAAAAGAAGGTCTCAACTACCAAGTCTATATTGATGCCTCTGAGATAGGCTTAGGATGTCATTGCCTATGCATCTCATCAACTAAAACTGCATGAAAAGAATTATCTTGTCCATGATCTTGAATTAGCTATTGTAGATTTCACCTTGAAAATTTGGGATCATTATCATGGACCATCAGAGTATAAAGTACATCTTCACCTAACAACATCTAGGAAAAGTAAATGTCATGGTTGATGTGCTCACTCATCATGCTGCACTTTCATCCATGATAGCATCAAATTGCTTAGAAGAAGAATTTAGAAAGCTCGACATCAAGCCAGTTCATGGTGATATGCTAAGCGAACTAATATCTATGAGTACTGTAGAACCAACGTTTCATTGAGATGTCTCGATCTCCCAAACAAAGGATAAAGACTATCTAAAATTTAAAATGGAAATCGAAAGTGGTCGTCGATACAACTTACAGCTATGAGGAAACATAATCTACCAAGAAGATCATCTATGGATTCCCAAATCTATGCAGCAAGAGATTTTGGTGGAAGGC
Organism: Gastrodia elata; assembly: GCA_016760335.1. NCBI lineage: Eukaryota > Viridiplantae > Streptophyta > Magnoliopsida > Asparagales > Orchidaceae > Gastrodia > Gastrodia elata. The sequence goes on along the minus strand of CM028680.1, from coordinate 31,746,618 downwards.
CATAATTCTGGTTATGTAGTGCATCCTGGTAGCACAAAGATGTTCCAAGATTTGAAGAAATAATTCTGGTGGCTTGAAATGAAGAAAAGCGTGGCTGAATTTGTAGCGAAGTGTCATTCTTGCAGTCTAGTCAAACCTAAACATCAAAAGCTTAGAGAACTTATACATGCTCTGGCAATTCTTGAATGAAAGTGATTTGACATTTCCATGGACTGCATTATAGGCTTACCTAAATCTAGGTCTAGTGTTGATTCAATTTGGGTCATTGTCGATTGACTGACCAAATCAGCAAATTTTATTCCCATATGTCAGACCGATTCAGTGGAGAAATTGGCAAAGCTGTATATCAAAAAAATTGTCAGGCTCCATGGAATTCCAAGGTATATTGTATCTGATCGAGATAGGCATTTCACTTCTAAATTCTGGCAAGCAGTGCATCAAGACTTGGGGACTACCCTCGCCATAAGCACCGCTTTCCATCCTAAAATAGATGGTCAAACTAACTGAGTCAACCAAGTTCTAGAGGATCTTCTTCATCTTTATATTTTGAATTTTGGAGGCTTCAGGGAAGATCATATTCCATTGGTGGAATTCACATATAACAATAGTTTTCAGGAAAGTATCGGCATGGCTCCATATTAAGCTTTATACAGCAGGAAGTGCAGTACTCCTTTAGCATGGTCTGAAAATGGCACCGTTCAGTTATATGACTCAGAATTAGTTGAAGAAACTAATCGTAAAGATCAACTAATCCAGCAAAGAATTAAAGCAACTCAAGATCTCCAGAGCAAGTATCATGATGCTCATCATTATGCTCTAGAATTCGTTGTTGGAAATTTTAAATATCCTAAAGTAAGCCCGATGAAAGGTGTTTATCGTTTCGGTGTAACCAGGAAGCTAAGTCCCTCGGACCCTTTGAAATTATATAGAAGATTCATTCTGCAGCTTATAGATTAAAGTTCCCTGAAGACTTCTTTGCAGTCCATAATGTGTTCCACATCTCCTCTCTGCAAAGATGTCTTAGCTATCCTTCTCATCTAATTCAACTTCCAGTGGTATGATCAAAAATAGCTGAGAAATCGCTCAGTTCCATTGGTAAAGGTTCAGTTGAGAAATCGCTCTTTAGAAGAATCTACTTGGGAGAAAAAGGTTGATATGCGAAGAAAGTATCCCTGTCTCTTTGAAGATCCAGGTACTCATTAAATTTTGAACTTGTAATTTTGTTCTTAAAAAAATTTATGCATGGTTAATTCTCTGCTAAGATGATGTAGAGGACGCATCATTTTTAAGTGGGGGAATCCGTAATAATCATAAGTTGTTACCCTATTAATTTTCAATTTAACCATACATTAATTTTGATCCCATTACATTTAGAATATCAAATTAAACTTACCCTGAAAATTTGAAGTCAATTGGACTTCTCTAAGTCAAGTTAGCATTTTGATCGATCTAGATGCCCTAAATTAGAACTAAAATATTTTGATCTCAGAATTAAAATTTGATAACATTTTTGAATTCCTCACCTCCAAATTAGCTATGGGTAAAAGTTTGGTAAGCTTTGGAGATCATTTAGACCATAATTCAATTTAAATTAAAATGATTTAATTGCATTCTAGGGTTTCCAACAATTTAGATTTGCAAATATACCCATTTACAAGATTAAATGGTCAGGATCCACTATGCGGACCGCGGGCGCTCCGCTGTAGAGCCCGGGTCATACGACTGCGGTGCTCCCGCTAATCTCACCATCGCACCTTTAGATCCCACAGCTAGGATTTAATCTCGTGAGGTCACGGATCTATCATTGGATCCATCCTTCGGATCCCATGGCTCGGATCAAATTGGATCCAGCCATTAGGATCCAGAAGATCAAGACCGTAACGCCTTCTCCCTCGATCAATCAGATGACATCCAAAGGTCCCGACACTATGGACCTTCGTCCTAATCACGCCCATCCATGATAAGGGAGATCTCCCGTATGCTAGCTGCACTCCCTATCCCCCCACTCGTGCCTCCAGCTTAGCAAGGTCCTTAGGACCTCCCTCGTCTCGATATAAAGCCCCGATCGGGCCTTGAGACCCATCCAAGCTCAATTTAGAAAATTGAGAGCTCGGCCATGGCCCGATCTCTCGGCCCTTCCTAGCCTGAGCTATTGCATATGGAAGCTTTCCTGCTCCATGCTGAGGCTATTTATAGCCTCAGCATTCGGCCCTAAAACCCTTTGTTGCTTAATTGAGTTTGAGTTCCTCTCTACCTTCTTTTTGCTATTGCTAGTCTGTCCGAGCTCCCTAGGCAAATCTAGAGCTTTGCAAACTGCTGATAGATAGTTTCTCCTAGTGTTTAGGACCCCTAAGAGTCTTTGCTACCTGTGGATTACCTTCTATATTCGTTCCAAGCTCTCCCATAAACCAAGGTACCCCCATTAGCAAGCTTAGAGCCAATATGGCTCGAGCTTATTTCCTTTGGAATTGTAGTGATATGAATTGTCGAATCAAACTCAAGGCGATTGTAATTGTGTTTTGAGATATCCTCAATCGAACGAATTGATCGATCGGGCTAAGTCCCGAAAGAGGGGTTGAGTCTGAGTAATGACCTATCGATCCAGCCCACCTAATACCCTCAGACCAAGGGGCTTCGATCCGCCTCACCTCCCTGAAGGTCTTGGGATCAATCCCTGGGCGAATCATGGCCTTTGTGGGGAGAATTGTCTCCCTATAGTAGCTCCCTCGCGGGAGCTCTCGGGTGTGTAAGGTATGGCCGATCCAGACAACCTCATAGAGGGCTTCTAGTCTCCATCGGCGCGTCTGGATATGGTCAACGTGTAGTGACCATCGGTTGGTCGTGCCATGGCCTGGGTGCGTAGGAATTAGCAGATTAGGGTTTTCCTAATCGGGCTAAGGGTCGGGGTGAAGGATCGGGGATCACGGCACTTTGCGGGTCGGGTCAGCCCGTGACCTGCGCTGCGCTACAGTGCCGGGTACCCCGGGCCCCATTTGACCCGTGCGGTTTGGATGTTAGGCTAAGCCTGTTTTATTTAAATCCGATTAATTGGATTTATTTTCCTTAAGGAAAATAATTCAATTAATCAAATCATATTGAAATTAAATTGGAAAAATACAAATTCAATTAATGTGATAACTTTTTATCAATTTATCCAAACCCTATGATATTATATACCAAATTGATTAGAAAATCACAAGAAATCATAATATAAAATAATATTGAACTTTTAATGGTTGGATTTTATGTTTTAGCCTATTTATTGCAGAGATTACTTAAGGTTGATAAGCATGTATACTGTAGCGCCCTGCCCCGTCGCTGCGCGCAAAAGAGAAGTAATGTACCTCAACCTTGGCGGCGGAGCGGTGCGCTACTCGGGAAGGCCGGGTATACAAGCAAAACCCATCTCCCCGAATAATCTAGTAAGAACTGAGCCATGCTGAAGGCTGTTGACTCGAATCCTAAGAGTAGGATTGAGATCCAATACCTAAGATAAGAGTGAAATGCTTATCTTAGATATTAGGCTAGTATGTATACAGGGTCCAAGGAGGTTAATAAGAACCTGATATACGTTATCAATATATATCAGCATTTCCAGTATGATCACATCACAATACTAAGTATAGTAGTATAACAGAGTGTGGAAGCTAAAAGCAAATCATCCAGAATACATTCATATCAAGCAGTAATAGTCATTTGTCTCAGAAAAGAAAAGTAAAATACATCAAGAGTTTATTACAAACATATTTAAAATGCAAAAACATAAAGAGTCTATTTATAATGCTGAAATGAACTAATAAGTAAAAGTAGGTGCTCAATCCACTACAGCTCCACATGCTCCTCCTGGGTCTCCGGTACGTCCTCCTGACCCATCTCCACAAACTGCTCATGATCTAGCAAATTGTGGGATCCCAAAAGTACCCTGTGTTAGACAAGAAGTCTAACACATCTCAACTAACTATATAGAACTAAACTAAACATAACAAACATAAAAGTAAAGAAAAATTGTAAAAGAATTGAGGAAAAGCACATAGTAAAGAAAACTGTAAATGCTAAGTAAATAGAGCAATAAAGGCTAGTTAAAGTGAAGCCATTGCCAAATGAAAACTGAAAGTAAAATAAACACCATGATGAAAGAGATGCTATATGATGCACTATATGTCACTAAAATGATGCACACAAATATGCTACACCATGGTATATCCCAGAACTATCACTGAAGGCTTATGAGTAGTACGGTCCAATGTAAATACACTAGTTAGGAAGTCAGTATGGTGACGCAGATGCACCCTGAAATTCCCCAGTCTATGTATATTACATTTTGTAACCCATACAATATCCTTGATACCCATGTATCACAACATAAGGAATGAGTCAAATTCATATTTATGCTTATGCTTATGCCACTATGTTGATTGAATGAAAAATCCAGAAATCAATGAAGAGTTTAGTAAGAAACGATAATGAATTCTAAGCCCCCATTGTGCAGAATCCTTCTAAAAGGATTCTGATTCCTAACTTCTAGATCGATGATTAATTAAAGTTGAATATTTATTTAAAGATCACTAGATGGGGTGTTTGTATACACATATTCAGTACATTGCAAGAAAAGGATTCTTATTACTTAGTTTGATTCAGCCACCCTAACAAAGAGATCTTCATTAGGAGGCACCACCCGATGGTGATTTTGTATCTCAAGCTAAGTATTAAGTTGCTATACTCACAATCATACTCAGTGTCTTAAGGAAGGTAAATCTCACTACTTAGTTTACTTGAGCCATACCTATTGAAGCGATCTTCGCTAGGAGGCATTGCCCGTTGGCACTTGTCTTTCAAATAAACTAAGGGATGAGTACCCATTTAATACACTCTTAAGTTTGAATGATTTATTCTAATGGGACTATATTCGTCTAATCCCGTAGGATAGAACCTGCTCATAAGTCCTTACTAGAATGAATCAACCAATCCTGAATACTACTAGGGACCAGTAATATGGGCATACTATACTACACCACCTATTGATCAAGATTCAATCAAGTCTAGTTAATAAAGCAAGGATTTATCAAGACTATAAAGGCCTAAACTAATGGGTAAGTCCTGTATAAGGTCTCACAAACCATTTGTGATCAAGGATCACTTGATATAAATTCTACCACAAGGAGAAGTATCTGTTCTAAGGTTCTTAAGTGAATACTACCACGAGGGGATAAGATCAATCTCTAAGGTGATGGGATCTTCTATACTTCTACCTCAAGGAGTCATACAAGGTCTCCTACCTCATAATATGTGAATTTAGGTTTTTTAATAATTCAAGACGATCTTATGAAGAGACACTTAAGATTCTTCCATCTAAATGCTGATATTAATCTCTTAGGTTTTGCTTCATAATTAGGTTTAGGATGATTAGATCAGATGACTTAGTCATCTGATCACAACTCAATCTAAGATTAGGGGATCTAAATCAGGAATATTTTTAGGACTTAGATCACTTGGTTAATCAATATGATTTTATAAATCTTCTTATGCTAATCCTCTTACTTAAGAGAAAATCAGGGATCTTAAGGTTTGATTCAGATTGAGAAACCACATATGATTATTATTAACCTTACTTTGTCTAATTCAAATGGTTAGAATCAATATCAAATCAGATGCATTATTGGAAAATGTCAAGTTCATAGTCGTACAATCAAGTTAATTAAGTTAAGGTTCTTAAGGATTTGGATTCTCCTTAAGTATACTAGGGTTTGATCCCTTCTCATATCTTAATTAAAATCAAGTGTGTGTTTAAAGATCAATGTCAAATCAGTAGATTAATCATTCATTATTGGTGGCAATCTCAGACTTAGATCAAGTCTTAAAAGTTTGATCCAAATCTTAAGATTTCTTAAGCTATTTAAGATATTTAAGATTCTCAACCTTTAGATTTGTTCAAGTATACTTAATGAGTTTATCTAGAGGAATTCACTACATCTAACTTACTGTTATAAGTCAGATTAATACTCAAATTTTGTAAAATAAGCAATACTTAGTGCTAATCAAACTCTAATTCAATTCAAAAAGAATTAGCACATAAGTATAGATCCAACCATCATAATTTCATGAAATTTGAAACCCAAGTTCTAATTAACCATATAATTAATCAGACCATAAGTTTACTAAAATCTAGTGAGTATAAACCCTAATATTCACTAATCATGCTTTAACAAAATTAGGGCATAATTAAAATTATAGAGCTCAATAAAATAATCTACTTAGCACATGCATTATGATCATCATAAGTAAACTAACGGCACTCTAAGCATGCAATTTGGATAAGTAACATTACTAATTTACCCTAATTAAGATCCACTATAATTAGGCAATAATTAAAGATCTAACCATTAAATATATGATTTTAGTTTATATTTAGGTCTCTGATGATTTTCTGATCATTTTCATATATAATATTATAGAGTTTGGACCAGTGGATTAAAAGTTATTCAAATAATACATTTCGTATTTTTATTTAATTAAATTCCTATGATTTGATTATTGGGATTATTTAATTCCAATAATTCCGATTTAATTTAAATGGCTCGATTGATCGGGGCCCGGGAGACCCAGCACTGTTGCATAGTGTGGGTCGTTGGTCGACCCGGCCCGCACAGCGCCTTCATCCCTGCGTCTTAGTCCCGAACCAGGGACCCAATTAGGGGAACCCTAATCGCAAAATCCCGGCGCATCCTGACATGACACAACCAGGATTGGATCGATACTTGATCCCCATGGTATGCATCGAATGGGACTCGAAGCCCCCTGTGAGACGGTCTGGATCGGGCAGACCTTGCTCACCTGAGGGCTCCTCCATTGGAGCTACTATGGGGAGATAATTCTCCCCACATAGGCCACACCAAACCCCGGGCTCGATCCCTACACCATCAGGGAGGTGAGGCGGATCGAAGCCCTCTGGTCTGAGAGTCTGGGGTGGTCTGGATCACCGGGTCCTTACTCGACCGAGGCGATCCTTGAGGATTCAATCCGATCGATTGATTCGATCGATCGGGGCTAGCCTAGATCTTAATCTCGATCCCATTGGGTTCGAGACGGCAATATGAACTTAGACGCATCAAAATAGAGAAGGTCCGAGCCTCATTGGCTCGAAACCGATAAGTTGGATACCTGGTTTTTATTCGAGAGCTTGCAGATGATAGGGTGGTCTTCTCCGGGCTTGTTGAGCTGCCTTGGACCTCTCAAAGAGTTCCTGAACTCCATGAGACTCTCCTATCAGCGGTATGCAAGCTCGGGAGCGCCTGGAAGATGCTTCAGCAAACGGCAATGGCGGAGAATGTAAGCGACTTCGATTGATCAGCAAGGATAAACCAGAGGAGTGCTGAGGCTATTTATAGCCTCAGGGGAATACAGGGAAGGTTCTAAAGAGTTTAATTAGGCTGGGGAGAACTGGAGGTTCGGGCCATGGATGAGCTCTCGAATTTCCAATTCGAGCTCGGCTGGGGCACGAGGCCCACTTGGGTCTCTTGGCCATTAGGGGAGGTGTGCTAACGGTCTACTGAGGTGGAAGCGGGAGTGGGGGACAAAGGAGGCTGCTGGTAGTACGGGAAAATATCCCTATCGGGTGCGCGATGGAGTGGGGATGACGATCCACAGTGCCGGGTGCCTCGGATGCCGTTTAATCTATCAATCAGATGGCAGAATGGCTCGGATCTCTCGAATCCTAACGGTCGATTGTGGGAGTGATCCAGGCAGTTGGATCGGTTGGGGAGATCCTACGGTTGATCCGTGGCTCCGCGGGAGTTAATCCTAGCCGTCGGCTATTTGTATGCGACGGCCAGATTCACAGGACCCTGTTGTGCATGACCCGGGCTCCGCAGCGGATCGCCCGCGGTCCGCACAGCGGATCCCGGCCGTTAATCTAGTTTTGAGGGTATATTTGCAATTTTGAATTATTAGGAACCCTTATGTGCAATTGAACCATTTCAATTTAAATTGAATTATGGCCCAAATGAATCCTAAATTGCACCAAATTTTCACCCTTAGCTAATTTGGGGGTGAGGAATCCAAAAATGCAATCCAATTTTAATTCTGAGGTAAGAATATTTTAGGTATAATCTAGGGCATTTAGATTGATCAAGTTATCAATTTGGACTTAGAGAAGTCTAATGGACTTCAAATTTTCTAGATAGGCTTAGTTTGAGGTTCTATAAATAATGGTATTTGAAAACTGATTAGGTTACCTATATTTTTGCAAGGTAACAACCTAGGGTTATTACAGACTCCCCCACTTAAGAACGATGTTGTCCTCGACATCATCTCAAGAGAGAAGACAAACATGAGAAATTGAAGAACATAACAAAACTCAGAAGATTAAAGAGTACTTGGAGTTTCAAAGAGACTGGGATATTTTGACCTCATTTTTGCCTCTTTCTCCCAAGTAGACTCCTCTAAAGAGCGATTCCTCCACTGAACTTTTACCATTGGGATCGAGCGATTCCTCAGCTTCTTTTGATCATGTGCTAAGATCTTGATTGGCTCTTCTGCATAAGATAGATCTGGCTGGAGAGATACCGCTGGAAGTTGAATTAAGTGGGAAGGATCACGAAGACATTTTCATAGAGATGAAATGTGGAAAATATTATGGACTGCAGAGAAATCTTCAGGAAGCTTCAATCGATAAGCTGCAGAACCAATCTTTTCTAATATTTCAAAAGGTCCGACGTAGCGGGGACTTAGCTTCTCGGCTACACCAAAACAATATACACCTTTCATTGGATTGGCTTTAAGGTATACAAAATTTTCGGCATCAAATCCCAGAGTACGATGATGAGCATCATGATACTTACTCTGGCGATCTTGAGCTGCTTTGATTCTTTTCTGGATCAGCTGAATCTTTTGGTTTGTTTCTTCCACTAAATCAGAACCATAAAGTTGAGCACTGCCAGTTTCAGACCATGCTAAGGGAGTACTGCATCTCCTGCCATACAAGGCTTTATATGGAGCCATGTCGATACTTTCTTGAAAACTATTATTGTATGTGAATTCTACAAGAGGAATATGATCTTCCCAGAACCCTCCAAAATCCAGCATACAGAGGCGAAGAAGATCTTCTAATACTTGATTGACTCTTTCCGTTTGACCATCGGTCTGAGGATGGAAAGTAGTACTCATAGCTAGAGTAATCCCCAAGTCCTGATGCACTGCTTGCCAAAATTTAGAAGTGAAACGGCTATCTCGATTAGACACGATAGATCTTGGAATTCCATGGAGCCTGATAATTTCTTTGATGTACAACTTTGCCAAATTTTCCACAGAATCAGTCTACCGCATAGGAATAAAATGGGCTGATTTGGTCAATCGATCGACAATGACCCATATTGAATAAGCACCGGATCTTGCTTTAGGCAATCCCATGACAAAATCCATAGAAATGTCGAACCACTTCCATTCAGGAATTGCTAGAGGATGGAGAAGTCCTCCAAGCTTTAGGTGCTCAGCCTTGACCAAATTACAAGTGTGACATTTTGCGACAAACTCTGCCACACTTTTCTTCATTCCAGGCCACCAGAATGCTTCCTTTAGATCTTGATACATCTTGGTGCTGCCAGCATGTACTTGGTAACTGAATTGTGACCTTCTACTAGAATCTCTTACTACATGGATTTGGGAATCCACTGTCGATCCCCTTGATAAATTGCATTACCTCGGAGCTGCAGGTCAAAGCGACGACCACTCTCAATGTCAACCTTAAACTTCAGGTAGTCTTCGTCCTTGGTTTGTGAAATGGAGACGTCGTGATGAAATGTGGGTTCAACTGAACTCATGGAAATTAATGTGCTTAACATGTCACCACATGCTGGCTTGGTTTCGAGCTTCCGAAATTCTTCTTCTAGAGGACTGGATTGTATTAAAGAAGATAGAGTAGCATGACGACTAAGTGCGTCTGCTATGACATTCACTTTTCCAGGATGATATTGGATGTTTAGATCGTAATCGCTTATTAGTTTAAGCCATCTTTGCTGTCGATAATTTAACTCACGCTAGGTGAAGATGTACTTCAGGCTCTGATGATCGGTGAATATAGAACACTGGATGCCATAATGACGCCAGATTTTTAGGACAAAAACCACGGCTACTAATTCAAGGTCCTGGATAGGATAGTTCTTTTCGTGTGGTCTTAACTGACAAGATGCATAGGCTATAACTATTCCTTCTTACATCAAAACACATCCCAATCCTATTCCAGATGCATCGGTATAGACTTGATAATTTAGGCCTTCTTTAAGTAAGGCAAGAACTGGTGCAGAGGATAAAGCATCTTTCAGAGTTTGGAATGCTTTCTCACATTCTGGGATCCAGGCAAATGGTACTGCTTTTTGAGTCAACTTAGTGAGAGGAGATGCGATTTGCGAGAAACCTTTAACAAACTTCCTGTAGTAGCCTGCCAGTCCTAAGAAACTCCTAATATTGGTCACAGATTTTGGTTGTGACCAATCTTGGACTGCGCTTACTTTACTATGATCGACTCGGATTCCTTGAGAATTGACGACATGACCCAAAAAAGTGACTGAGTCCAGCCAGAACTCGCATTTAGAATATTTAGCATATAGCTTATGGCTTCTGAGCTCTTTAAGTACTAAACACAGGTGATTCTCGTGATCCATTTTATCCTTTGAATAAATCAATATATTGTCGATGAAGACAATGACGAATTCATCCCAATATGCTTTCAACACACGCTGTATTAAATCCATAAAGATGGACAGTGCATTTATTAAGCCAAAGGACATCACCAAGAATTCGTAATGGCCATAGTGGGTTATAAACACTTTCTTCTCAATATCTGAATCTTTAACTCATAATTGATGATATCCTGATCACAAGTCTATCTTAGAGAAGACTTTAGCTCCGGATAGTTGGTCGAACAGGTCATCAATACGAGGCAGAGGGTACTTGTTCTTAATTGTTACTTTATTTAATTCCTTATAATCGATACACATCCTCATCGATCCATCTTTCTTCTTTACAAATAGCATTGGCGCTCCCCAAGGAGATGAACTCAAACGAATAAGACCCTTCTCTAATAGTTCTTGGAGTTGATTGTTCAACTCTTGGAGTTCTTTTGGCGCCATATGATACGGAACCTTTGACAGTGGTTGCATTCCAGGAATTAGTGCTATGGCAAATTCTACTTCTCTCACCGGAGGAAGACCAGGTAGGTCTTCATGGAACACATCAGGAAATTCACAAACTATATGATTCTCAGAAATAGGTATGGCTTCTCTCTTCTCTCCCAACATTATCACAAGGTAAGAGATGCACCCCTTCCTGACTAGCTTTTCTACTATCATCGCATTGATCAATGACAATTGAGTGCTAAACCTTCCAATGAATGATTTTGCTTTACTCCCACTGCCCAATGTTATTTTCTTCTTTTGGCAATTTATGGATGCATCATGCTGGCTTAGCCAATTCATGCCTAAGATTATATCGAAGTTGGTGATTGGTAACACGATTAGCTTAGCCTCGTAGTGCTGTTCCCCAATAGGAATTTCCAAGTTGCAGAATTGTTGTGACTGCATACGGGTTCCCGAAGGTAACCCGATGCTCAATGAACTGGCTAATTGATAGGTTGGTAGCTTGAGATTTTTAGCCCAACTTTCTAATACGAAGGAATGACTTGCTCCCGTATCGAAAAGGATGTTACAGGCTTTGTCATTTATTGAGAAAGTGCTTATGAGTATAGTGATTTGATAAGGGTGTAAACCAAGCATATATTAAATACTAAGAGAATAATTGCTGGGTACTGAAATAGCAAGAGCTGAAAGATAAAGTTTAATTTTAGGGCGTACCTGACACCACATCATTATTTTCTGGAGTAGAGGCAGGAGTTAACATGTATACCCTGGCATGTGCTGAGGGTTGCTTATTCTGGGGCCTCTGACCCTGGCGATCATAGTTGGGCTTTTGCGCCGGTACTATGGCTTTAGAGTTTGTGGTAGCGGCTGGCATGATTGCAGGAGTAGGCTCTCGACTGTTGATCACCTGGGCTCGGTATGCTTGTTTGTGGTGGGAGTGGTTGATGAGCACCCCGTCGATTGTGTTCTTCTCCTTGCACTCGAAATATAGGTGACCCTTACAGCCACAACTGAAACATAAACCACCGAAGTTGTAGCATTTTCCATAAAGATGCATCCGTTTGCATTCAGATTTATAAGGCTGGGGTTGTGTTGAGTCCATGTTGTAGACCTTTGCCATCTTGTGATGGCCAAACTGTTCTCCCCTTGACTGCATGATTGTCGCTTTTCACTTTCGGTCCAGTTGACCTTGAAATACTTCCTGTAGACGGGCTGCTTCGATTAATTCAGTCAGTGTCTTGATCTGATGAGATACTAGATGCACTTTAATGGAGTCTCTCAGGCCCTTTAGGAAGCAGTGGCATTTGGACACCTCCGTTCTTACCAAATCCGAAACAAATCGTAAGGTTAATTAATATTAAACAGTTAATATTAATTAGGTAAGGGTAGGTGTTAAACCCTAACCTATTTGGTTAAGATCTAAACCCTTAACTACTTAATTAAATGACTTGATTGTAAGATAATTTAATTGATATTATTCCAATAATGCATCTGATTATGTATTAATATTAAATCTTTAAATTAGAAATGTTAAGGTTAACAATGAAGCTATGTGATTGAATAATATGAAATTAAGCTTTAAATCTTTAATTTCTTCTTATATAAGACTATTAGTATAAGATAGATAATAAAATTGTATTAATTTAACAAATGATCTAACTCTAAGAATATCTTTAATTTCATCCCTTGATTGTAGAGTAGAATGGGATCAGATGGATTTAATCATCTGATATGATCACTTTAATCCAGGATAATAAGTAACTCTTGAATATTAGCTTAAGTAATAGAAGAGTGAGATCTCAAGGGTCTTACTATAGGATCATTTTTGAAATGCTTAAAAGACCTTAAATATTGATACATTGAGGTTGGAAGAACTTTTATAATTTATTAAGGTAGAATCTTAGATGATTTGTTCTAACCTTAGAAGTCAATCTTAACACCTCATGGTAGCAATCACATAAAGTACTTAGAATAAAACTTCTCCCTTGTGGTAGAATCTATATTGAGTGATCTTTTGGTCACATCCTTAGAGCCTTGTGTAGGACTCACCTAATTAGAGTAAAGATTGATAGTCTTGATAAATCCTTGTTGATTAAATAGAATTATCTAAACCCAGATTGTTGGTTGGGTAAAGTAGGGTATATCCATAGTGCTGGATTATTTTAGTAGTATTCATGATTGGCTGATTCATCTTAATATAGTATTATGTCTGTGTTCTATCATGCGAGTTTAGTCTGATATAGTCCCACTTAGAATCATTAAATCTTAAGAGTGTTATGATTAGGGACTTATATTATTAGCTTGTTTGATTAAAAGTCACCATCAGGTGATGCATCCTATTGAAGATCGCTTCCATATATGTGCTTCAAACAAACTATGTGATTCAAGTCACCCTTTTTAGAACACTAAGCATACTTATGATTTGGGTATTTTAATGGATTAGCTTGGGATACAAACTGCCATTGGGTGATGCCTCCTATCGAAGATCGCTTCGTTAGGTGTGGCTTAATAAAACTAAGTGTTAAAAATCACCCTTCTTAGAAACATGCTAAACATATGTATACAACCATCCCATCTAATGATTTTTAAGTAAAAATCTCAACTTTAACTAATTATCAAAACTAGAATCTAGGAGTCAGAATTTTTTTAGCAGGATTCTGCATAATGGAGACCATGGAATCATTATCAGATTTTAAAGTATTTATGGATTTTTGGATTTAACTCATGTAGTATAGAAACATGAGCATGAGCATGAGCATAAGCATGATGTATGGATATTAGTGATGATGTTTGAGTATCAGTGATGATTTATGGGTTACAAAATATTGCATATATTGACCGAGGAATTTTAGGATGCATTGGCATCACATTAAACTGTATTCCCAACCAGATGTATGTGTACATTGGACCGTATGACTCATAACCGTTCAGTGATAGTCATGTTGCATATTAGTGGTATATAGTATAGTGGCATATTTAGATGCATAATTCCAGTGGCATATAGTACAATATTGGATGTTTTACATCAGCTTCAAATCATTTGTTATTTTCATTTGTTTTCAGCATTCAATTTACTGTTCAGTTTTACTTTACTCAGTTTTATAGAGTTTCAGTTATTTAGTTGTCATTACATCTTTTTTGTAGTTATATTTACTTTACTGTTACATTGTAAATTTTTTAGGACTGTATAGTTTAGTTTTGATGTGTTAGACTTCTTGTCTAACACAGGGTACTTTTGGGATCTGGCAATTTGCTAGATCCTGAGCAATTTATTGAGCCTGGACAGGAGGACTTGCAGGAGATCCAGGAGGAGGTCGTGGAGCTATAGTGGATTATCCATTAGCTGAGTCACCTTCCTGCTTTTATTTCAGTATTATAGTTGAACTTTACTTCTATTTTATTCAGTAATCAGTTTGTAATAATTATGGATGTATTTTACTTTTCTTTTCTGAGATGAAGAACTACTACTGTTCTGTGATGAATGTATTTTGGTTGTTCTGCTTTAGCTTCTACACTTTATTATTCTATTACAATACTTAGTATTATGATGTGATAAGTATACTGGAAATATTAATAGTTGAGAACATATATTTGATTCCTTACTTGCCTTTATAATATAATGTATGTATTAGTCTAATACTTAGGATAAGTATCTTACTCTTATCTTAAGTATTGACTCTTAACTCTCCTCTTAGGTTGAGTCAGCAGCCTTCAGTGTGGCTAGTTCCTTTAGTTAGCATATTTGGGGAGATATGTAATGCCTTCTCGAGTAGCATGCCGCTCCGTCGCCAAATTTAGTTTGTTTTGCACGTGGCGATGGGGTGGGGCGCTATAGAACCAGACCTCCTCATATGAGGCTTTGGGTCTTGATTGGTGCGTCTAGCCATGGTGAGTATGTGGCTACCCTCGGGTGGTTGAACCATGGCCTGGATGCACGAGAAATTGAGGATTAGGGTTTCCCTAATTTGTCCTAGGTCGAGGTTTGGGATCGGGGATGGCGGTACTCTGCAGGCCATGTCATCCCATGACTCCCGCTGTGCAACAGTGCTGGGTTTCCTGGGCCCCGACCGACCCACACTTTTTTGGTAATGGTCCGAGCTCATTTATATCAAATCAGATAAATTGAATTTATTTTTCTTTTAGAAAAATAATCTGATTAATTAAATCAAAGGGAAATTAAATTATAAAATGCAAATTAAATTATTTGAATAAATTTTGATACACTGGTCCAAACCCTATGAAATTATATATCAAAATGTTTACAAAAATGTAAGGGATAAGAATATAAAATAATATTCCACTATTAATAGTTAGATTTTATGATTTAGCCTAATTATTATAGAAACTAATTGGGGTTGATTAGAATATATACTTTCCTGAATTGCATGATTTAGGTGCCATTATATTTTTATTTCCATGTAGAAGGCATGTGTTAGGTGAATTAATTTTATGATTATTATTTTCTTAATTATGCCCTAATCTTGTAAGAGCATAATTAGTGATAATTTGGGTTTCTACTTAGCCAAAACCCTCAATTATAGTCTCTGATTATTTGCTTTGTTTATTAGAACACTCTTGCCAAGTTTCATGAAATTTCAATGGTTGGATATTTTAATTAAGTGATAATCCATGTTTCTTGATTTAGGATTTGATCAACCTTAATTACTTTTTATTTTATGAAAATTTATGTTCCAATGCTGTCATTTCAGCAAATCGAAGGTTAGAGAACTATTAAATAAACTTGAACACCTTAATTAAATGAATTTGATATAATTTAATATTTAACCTAAAAATCTTAAGAAGTGATTAAGTAATTAATACTTAATCCTAAATCTTGAATTTAAACATCAATAATACATCAAAACTCACTGATTTGTCATTGACTCCAAATTAAGCAAGTGATCTTGATTTGGTTATGTTGGGGATCAAATCTTAGCTTACCTTGATTAAGGAATAAAATCTTAAATCACCTTAACTAAAATGGTTTTATTTAATGATAAATCAACTGTCATAATTTCTAATAATGCACCCTGATTTGACATTGATCTTAACTCATTAACTTAGAACTATTAAGATCTTTAATAAATTATGTGATTGGTCAATACGAACACCTACTTTTAAATCCTTGATTTCCTCTTAAATAAGACTACCAGCATAATGTAACCTATAAAATGAGATGAATTTATAAACCAATCATTCCATAATAATTTATAAGATTAAATCCCATGATTTTAGTATAGGTGTTGATAAGATGGGCTTACTCATATGATCAGGTCAAATCAAACCTTTAAGAAGCAAGACCAGTGAAATTAATGCAAATGCTTGGACTTAAATTTTCCCTTAACTCAGAAGTGCAAGATCATTATGATCTTGCCTTAGCATGAATAATGATTGATTAATTGAGGTAGGAAGAGCTTATTGTATACATCTTAAGGTAGAAACTTAGATGCTTTTTATTAGCTTTAGAAGCTTAATCTTAGACCCTTGTGGTAGGATTACCTAAGAGCTTAGTAGGAGTTTCTTCCATATGGTAGTAACCTAAATTTGAGTGGCCTTTAGGTCATATTCTTGGACCCTTGTGTAGTACCATTTTAATGGAGTAAATATTCATTAGTCTGATAATCCTTGTTGTTTAACTAGTCTTGTGAAATATCAGTAAATTTTCAGTAGAATGTGGAAGTGTATATCCATAGTGCTGAATCATTTCAGCTTAAGTGTTTCATAATTTGATAAATTTGGATGTTTAGTTTGAGAGAATAAACTGTAACCAGGTCACGCTTCTTATCGTTGTGTGCTTCGATAAGTGCAGTTAAACAAATTAATTATCTCAAGTTATCCTTTTAGATCACAATGTATTTAACAGCTTAGTTTGAGAGAATAAATTGTAACTAGGTCATACCTCTTATCATCGTGCTATTTGATAAGTGCAACTAAACAAACTAAGTGTTAAATTCCCTTTCTTAGAAATATACCCATAATGTGTATTCTATCCCTTCAGCTGATAGTTCTATATGATCTTAATTTAAATAACTTAGTAAATTTGACTCAGGAGTCAGAATTTGCTTAGGTCAATTTTGCACAATGGAGATAAATGGAATCAACACTTGATACTAAATTTGATTTCAGGATTTGTCGATGATTTAAGCATACAGACAATAAAACCTTGGCATAACATAATGCACAAGTCATGTCATTATTAGCGGTGCTATTTGGCTCACCTAAGGACACTATTAGCAGAGTGTTTGCTTACCTAGGAAATCAGTGGTGCGCGCATGATACACCCAGTTAGCATATCAGTGGCATACAGTTCTATGACATATTCAAATACATTGTTATGAATTCAATGGTATACAACACAATTTTGTAGTATAATTTACTCATATTCAAATTTCATACTGTTTTACACATATTTCAGTAAATAGTTACAATTTTAGATTTAGTTGATATTTCCTTACATACAATTTTAGTTTATAGTTTTAGTTTATAGTATCCATCTACAGTTTAAGATTACAGTTTTAGTTACTTTTATTTAGATTTATATTGTTTTGAGCTCTTAGCTATTTTACTATCTTTTTCTATAGTTTAATTTAAGCTATTTAAAATTTAAATAGTAGATACTTATAAACTGTTAGAATAGCTTTCATTGTGTTAGACTTCTTATCTAACACGTGGTACTTTTGGGATCCAACAATTTGCAAGATCCAGAGCAATTCGTAGAGCCAGATCCGTAGGATACTTAGGAGATCCAGGAGCAGTTTAAGGAGCATTAGTGGACCATTCTTTAGCATTTACTTTTGCTCAATTTTTTAGTTCTATACTTGGATTGCATTTTTGTACTGATTATAAAATCATTATAGTAACTCTAGATGTTTTTCTTTTCTTATTCTGAAATAAATGTTTTATTCAGTTTCTGTGATAAATAATTTTGGATGCATGCTTAGCTTTCGCACTTTGTCTTTATATCTCACTTATACTTAGTATTGTGATGTGATCTGGATATTCATAAAATGCTAGTACTAGTGTAACTTGGATTATATATGTATTCTTAATCTAATATACTCGAGTACGTTACCTAATAATTAAGATAAGGATACTACACTTATCTTAAGGATTAGTTCAGCCCTCTTCTCATGAGGTTAAGTTTTAGCAGGTCTTTTGCTCAATAGATACGATTTATTCGGGGAGGTCATGTTTCCTTCTCAAGTAACACACTATTTCGTCACTAGTTTGTTATCTCTTAAATAAATTATGCATGGCGATGGGATGGGGCATTACAGTTGGTATCAGAGAAATATCATAAAGTGTCAGATAAGGAAAGTGTTATTATCTACTTTATGATCCATTCTCTAGAGCAGTTAATTATTATCACTAAGTATAAGAAAAGTAGCATCCACTACTTCATCAAGTTAGATCTAAGAAATGGAAACTAAGAATGTCTGGAAAGGACACCTTAGGAATTGAACGAACATTTAAGACACTTGAACATAAAACACATGATGACATCCTAGGCTATGAACAAACTTTAAAGAAGTAAATTATGTAAGTAAATTATTTATCAGAAAATAGATGTGAAATCAAAACCAATAATTGAATGAAATTTTAGGAAATGGATTATCAACATTCAGAGTATTATTACTACCTGAGGCTATTCAACGAGTATTGGGCGAATGATTTCCAAGATGGCAAAATCTATGGAAGGATTGTGGAAGGAGTATTTCCTTGTGGCATAAAAGTGCTAAACAAGATATTAGTTTGCTCCACCTTTTGAGGAACTAGTCTCCTTGCCCTTGCAAAGGAGTGGTTGGATTGAGTGACTATTGCTTTCAAAGAGATTGCTTGTCCAGACGACTACCGCCTTCAGATTTTGGATACTCTACTTGGAGGCTCAGCTGATAGTTGGTGGTGATGAACCTACAGAAGACTCTCAAGGAGGCATCGAGTAGTCTCATATGATGATTTCTATGTTGCCTTTAGGGCAGAGAATTGTAGTTAATGCTCTTGAGTCTTCTCTTGTATCTTTCTTTTACATTACCTATCTTTTCATCTATCATTATAACTTCTCATTTGAGAAACTAAATGAGAGAAATAGTAGATTTTTATTTCTTGCTAAATCTGTACTTCTGAATATTGTAGTCATGAATCCTGGATCCCCCTCAGCTTCCACCCTTGTTAAAAATATGGTCTCGTCTTTTGGCGGACCGGATGAAATTAATGTACTTGCCAGTTTAATGAAGGCATTTATTGAGGGCAACGCCCACCAAGCACAAGAAATTTGTTCTTTGATATTAAACTCTTGCCAACATACTTTTCCCAGATGGGAGCTACCTCTGCACCCCACTTCACTGGATATAGAATTCTCCATAGCCTTATGCGCCTCTGAACACCCACTTTCAATGGGGCATTGAACCCCATGGATACAATAAATTGGTTGAAAGCAGCTGAAAAGAATCAGGTAAGTATTAAATGCCCAAACTCTGAAGTGATTTGCCTGGCTACTCACTTATTCCAAAATAAGTCTGAGTTCTGGTGGGAAAATGAGCGTAACACCAGATTTGCTGACAATGAATTAGAAGACATCTCATAGGACCAATTCGTTGAGGCTCTTAAGGAAGCCTTCATTCCAGTGTCTGCTCAGGCAGTATTAGAAGATGAGTTGCTCCATCTAACATAGGGTGGACTATCTGTTGCAGACTATGAGATGGAATTCCACTGTTTATCGCATTCCACCCCAAAGTTAGTGAAGTCCGAAACATAGCATTGCCACCAATTCCTGAAAGGGCTAAAAATTATATTAAAGACAACTTAATATCTCAGTAGATTAGTAATTTCCCCAAACTAGTAGAAGCTGCCCACCTACAAGAAGGCTTCCAAGGGAAAATGGACAGAAAGAGGAAGGCCAGCTTTGTGTAGCCTAGAAGAGAGAGCTTTGGTCATCAAAAAGTGGCCAAGGTGTATAACATGGATGCCTAGTTAGCCTTGAAAGAAAACATTGAATACAAAAGCTGTCACCCATATGAGAAATGTTACGACAAGGGTAACATGTACAACACTTGTGATCGTCAAGGCCACTGCTTCTATCATTGTGATGCCAAAGTCACTATCGATGGAGTGCAGACCAAACATACGCATTGTGATCAAACTTTCCATTCACAATCTCTAAGCAGCCGAGCTCTCGCCTTAGTTGTAATGCTAGCTTCCACCCCATCTGCCAACCCTAAAGCAAGAACTGCTACTTCCAGGTCAGCCTATAATCATCATGGCCAGTGACCCTAGAATAAGCAGCCAACGGCTCCAACCCAAGTATATATGTTAATATCTTGCTTTGGCACTTAAGGATATCGATGTTGTCTCAGGTATGTCTTAAACTTATTTTAATTATAGTCATTATCAATTCAGCTTTTCTAAATATTTCATATAATGATATCTTATAATTGTGGTAATCATAGGCACCATAAAGATAAGTAATAAACCCTATAATATTTTGTTTGATACTGGTAATAGACGCAAAATACACGTCTACGCTTGCACGCAGGTGTACGTGGTATAAAGTAATAAGTGGAAGTTTAATTTTGAGATTTATCCTCCTTTGGGAATAATGGTTTTGATACTTAGTTATATCTTCTTTCAATAATGTTTAGAAAATTAATTTTTTTGGGTTGATTTGGTTCCTAAAGTAACAATACAAATTACCTTTAGATAATATATGATTTGTTCAAAGAGAGAGAGAGTTAGGGTTTCACTGTATTACTTGCAAGGACTTGGTATTGTCACTTCCTTATTTAAATTAATAAATTTATTTTTCATGCCTAATTAAATCAAGTGAACTCTGTTATAATTAGAGTTACCCTCCAATTATAACAGGTTAAGCTTTAGTGCAACAAGAGAACTCCCCTTGGGGTTCTAGCTTTGCACCTAAGTCTTCATGAGATCCTTGTTTAGTTCGATCATTGATTTCATATGTTTAGATTACCAAATATTATCTTTTTCTTGTTAGATCTCACAAACAAGATTTCCATCAATCATGCATCATTGCGCTTACACTCGCAATTTAGCTAAATGATAAGATGTGTTGGGTCAATAAACTTATGTCATATCAGCCATTGGATTTCCAAATCCTCTCATCCATTTTACTTTACTGATCAGTAGAGTGCAAAGTTGATGGAAACTTGGTTCACAAACATCAAATCTCTTGGTAGAGCTCTTAAGAAAAGGTACAAGGGAGTGTTGAGAACTTGTCACATAGATCTCAGCTCTACTTGCACTACCTTCCTTGCTCTTATTCAATTGATGAGCTCAGAACTCAAGTTTTTTAATTAATAATTCATTTCAATTGTAGTTTTAGCAAAATAAATTGACAAGAGCTCATCCAGGTATTCCATTCACATTAATAATTTTAGACAGTTTAAATAGAAATTATTTTCATTCGTTTAAACATTTCCTTTACAACACAATAATATCCTTAAACTTTCCTACAACTACATCCCAACCCTCCCCAAAAGGGTTTAGCTTTTCATTACAAGATGAATATGAGCATACATGCCAAAGGAAGTAAACATTGACAGCAGTTTACATCATAAAATAATTAAAAGAAAGTTTAGAAAAAATACTAGGAAGCACCCAAAGGTTTTCTAGGGTTCCTTTAGATTTTCTCATGCACTTCTGCTTGACTTCTCCTCCTACTCCCTTACTGTCTACTTCTCGTCACCTTCACGGATCACTGTTGGCCCCTTCGAGAGTTCTCTTCTTTTTCCTTCATTGAGCCTTTCTCTTAGTTATTTTAAATATAAAAAATTGGAACCCTTATTTAGCCTAAAATTTTCCTTTAAATAGGGGAATTTTTTAGCCCTATGTATTAATCACATTTGACTCTTCACCTTCTTCCTCTTCAATGCAAGACCTTTAATTTATCCTGCCTAGTCTCCTAAGTTTCCCCAGCTTTTAATGTTCATTCTGGTTTCAATCAGACAGGGGAAAACCAAAGGTTTTATTTTATTTTGTGCCCTTTCCCATGCTACATTTAATAAAGATTCTGGAATTTTTTGTATCGGGCGCCGCGGTGCGCCACAGCCAGCTGTGGGGCGCGGTAGCGGTCTTGATCCAAATATGGTTCCATCGTGGTGCGTTGTAGTAGCTGAAGTACAAATACTATTCCGCTATATATTTTGATGATTTCCTTGAGGTCGTTGCCCATCCGCTGTGGCGCGCTAAAGGTGCGCTCTGGCGGTTGAACTTTTGAAAAGGCGGAATAGTAACTGTTCCATTAAATCACAATAGTTTGTATAAATAATCAAAAATTCCACCGCGGCACATTGGGGCGGTTAAACTTTCCTGAATGTGGAATAGTAACTGTTCAATTAGTTCGCATAAAATTTTTAATAATTAATTAGATATGTCGTCATGGCGCACTATGTCAGGCTGCAGCAGTTTTTTCATAGGTCAGTGTAAATCCTTATGGGGCATAGCGCATTGTAGAGCGCTGCGGCGAATAACCATTTGGGAAAGCGTATTGGCACTATTCAATTATTCCTTATAAGATTTTGATTTTGCTACTGGGAAATGACACTGCGGCCAGATGTGGTGTATTGCAATAGTCTTCTTTCCAGGTCTTCAAGTACACTTTCAGTTGAGAGAATTTTATGGACCACCATAGCACGCTGTGGCGTGCCACAGTAGTTTTCATCCAGAATTTAGTGATTCATCTCATGGCTCCCATTTTCTTGATTCTTCCTGAAAAATTATAACTTCCACTCAAGGTATACTGATATATATGATGATTTAAATATTTTTATCATTAAATTTTGCTATAAATATCAGATGTATCACACCCCCACACTTAAATTCTTGCTCCTCCTCGAGTAAGCTCACAAATGATTTTATGAATTTCTTAGTTAATGAATTCAATGTGGGATGTCAATGTGAAATATTTTAGTCACTAACTATTGCTCTAGGTTAAGGTGACTTCAGATTTCCAATCTCTACTACCCTCCTCAATCAAACTCCAAATTCTAGTTACCATCTAGTTCCAATCTCAAATGTTCTTACTTATATCTTCATTATGGGAGTAATTACCTTAATAAATTCAAACCTTGGTTAAGCATTTGGTGAGTGACAAAAGTGTTGTGCCATATGTGCCCCTTCTCATGATACTCAAGGAACAATTTTATATTTTTAGGAAAGACATTTTTCTTCATCCTAAGTTCTCAATGTTTAAACATGGGAGAGATATTTTTTATCATCCCAAATTTTCTCTTTTTAAATAAGGGAGAGATGTTTTTCTTCACACTCATTTATTCACTCACACTTTGCCATCTTGGTTTTAATTCTTTAAGTTTCCTCACCCCCACACTTAAACTGAAGCACATGTTCATTTCAGCTTATTGGAAACAAAATCTCACAAGAGCCTTGAACTTGATCAAGAGGTGCATGATTTGAAATGTGGATTTATCACCTTGATTTCAAGCATATTAGTGTCTTTATTATTACACATTTGAGTTCAGTATTGAATCTAGGAAATAATTATGTTCAAAAAATTTTAACTCTTAAACACAATCATAGCAATGATAAGGGTGCCAACATTCCAAAATTTATTTTATTGAATTAAAAACATATTAAAAGAACAAAAATAAAAATAGAAGCTAAAATAGAAATTGTAAAACAAAAGAATACAACCTTATTAATCAATATTTTCATCTTCCTCATTTACATCCAGATAAGTATAGTCCGCTGGCCAATCATCATCCAGGATGGGTTCTCCTACAGAAGGGCACGACAGCCTAGACCCGTCTGGTCTACCATGCAAGCTCCACTATTGGAACATTGTTCCGAGAGCATCGTGGAATTTAATTTGGAATTCACGCTGCATGGTGACTTCTCCCTTGATAAAGCGCATGTCACGTGCTAGGGAGATTCCCAAATACCGTTGATGTGCGTACATTCGCATCATCAATTTGTCAGAAGTAGTCCGGCTAGTAGAAGTTGAAGCTTTGACTTCTTCCCCCCTACTCTTCTTAGCTCGCACACCCCACTTGGGTGCGAGCGCTCAGTTTTTTTAGTTCTAAAGGAGCACGGGGCTGAATCGCAACGTCGGAAGAGAGGATCTTCACTCCTTGATCCTCGCAAATTCTTGAAATGATTGACCCAAAAGCAAGAGCAGCGCAAGGCATTCAAGAGTTGTTCCCTTATAATGCTGGAGATATGATTATCTCCATCTCATTGTAATGCACAAAGGAGCAGCGCCTGTGACCGGGTCACCTCGCTAAGATGCTCGGAGGGCATGACAAAGCTGGAGACAAACACATGCCAAGCATTGCTTGACTCCGTGAGGAGTGCTTGAGGAATATTTTCCAGTTTCCTCTCCATCCCGCATCAGTGCAAATGATCTCACTCGTAATTATTGTTGGGTTATATTGGGAGCTTAACAGTTGGAGGAGAATTCATGTACCTTTCTTAAGATATAAAATTTTTTTGTTTCCCTACTCCCAAACTCCACACTCCTCCCGCTCACAAACTTTTATGCCCAACCACATTGATTATGCTGGCATAAACCTCCTGTACAATAGAGAGGTAAGTTGGGTCTGTGGGACTTACCAAGTGCTCCCAATTCCTGTTCAGGATTTGTTCAGGGTTCACAGGGTATGGGAGCCCAAATCCCCATTCTAGGATTAATTTCCTTTTAATTATTACTTGGTTGAAGCATTGTTCTACTTCAACAGAAGTAAACCTTTTCTGGTTGAAAGCCCCTCCAACTGTGGAGGCAAAAGTTCCCTTACTCACCGTGAATTTCTTCTCGAAAGACATTTCTCTTTTAGTGTTTAGAATGAAGAGAATTAGAGAAATGATAGATTGCTAGCAGTTGGAAAAATTAAGAGCTGCGTTGCTTGAGTTTTCAAGGAGGTGCAGCCTCATACTCCCCTCTCACAGCCTTTTATAACAGTGGGAAGAGAAGATTTTGGATATTTGAATTAGTCACACTTATTGCACTTTAAATCATGGTCAAAACTAGTCTTAATTCATGCCATAAGTGTGATTCAAATATTGGTCTAAAAGACGAAAAAACACAGCTTTTGTAGCACATAATTTTCAGATTTAAGGTCCCAAGGCGCGCTATAGCATCTTTGACTGCCTTAGGAATCCAAGGCAATAAAATTCGGCTTCATCAGGGCACGTTGTGCTGCAACGCACCAGATAGTGCCAAAATAGCGTGTGATAGTGATTTGTCCGCTATAGGGCGTGATAGTGCCAAAATCCGCTATAGCGCCCTGGTGGATAAATCTGTTGTGGCGCGCAGCGACGGAAACAATACGCTGTGGCGTGTTGCGGCGACTTCTGAGAAGATATTTTTCCATAATATAATTTTTGTCTAGAAATTTACATTTAAGGTTTTTGGTTGTTTATTAATTTAAAACTACTCTTAAGTGCAAAATCAAATAAAACAAAATCAAACAATCAAAATTTTTGGGTTGCCTCCCAAAAAGCGTTTGGTTTAATGTCGTCAGCCTGACACGTTTAGGGTCATTCTAAAGGGCTTTTTTAGTTGGAGGTTTTCTTTTGCACACTTTAGAATTATAAGAGAGAGCAATTACTGTGCTCTAACCCATAGACTCACTAGTTTCCATCCCATCTCCCCCATTCTCAGTATTTTGACTAGGAATTCCTTTCTTCTTCTTTTTTCCTCTTCTAGTTTTTTTCTTTCTTTTAATTGATTTTTCCTTAGTTTTTCCCCTACAGAAGGGGAGCTCACACCATTCTCAGGATTTTTCTCACTCAGAACCAGGCTTTTAAGATGCAGCACTTTGCACATGCTTCTTCAATCAAATTTCCTTTCCAAGTAAATACAATCATTTTATTTTTAAATAGGGTGGGATTTAGATCGATTACAGCAGCCTTACCCTTGACCTTGATGTTCATTATACCCTTGTCTACATCGATTATGGCATTGGTGCTAGCTAGGAAAGGTCGCCCAAATATGATAGTGGAATTTTCATACCACGTATCCCATTCACAAATAGTAAAATCTGTAGGAATTAACAACTTTCCTAAGCTAACGGGTACATTTCTAATTATTCCTAAATAAGTACTTGAATCAAGGGTTGCAAATTCTAAGATCACTGAGGTAGTCTCCATCCCTCCTAAATTCAATTCCTTGTAAACTTGGTATGGCATGATATTGACCGAGGCTCCAAGATCACATAAAGGATCTAAAAGAACCTCATCCCCTTTCACACAATGGATATTCAACCTTCTTGGATCCTCCTTCTTTTTTACCACTAGTCTGTCAATTTTGATGTTTCCCAGTTCTCTTTCTAACCCCCATTAAGACTTTCTTACTTTTGTTTTGACATCAAGGCGATCTTTTTCAGTTTCATCAAAATGAATGACACTCACAGTTTCCCTTGAATTAATTTTAGTCGAGCTGGGCAAAGTTCCCACTACCGGGTGGACAGCTACTGAGAAATTTTTCCTAACTGAACTTCAATATTCAAGAGGGATGCCACTATCCCTTGGATAGAGGCCTCATGCCTATTGAGTGTTACTTCAATTTTCTTAATGAACTGAGGGGTTTCTGCCTTAAAGGAATTAAACACTCCCTCAAGGTTGGTCTGTTGAGTTGGATTATTATTAACTTGATTGTACCCCTATTTATTTATATTATTTCCTGCGTTAAAATTTCCATTACTATTGTTATTGTTGCTCCAGGAAAAAGTTGGATATTGCTTCCTTCTAGAGTTGTCAGTAGTGGAGTATGGATTGTGTACATTGTTCTGCCCAGAATTGTTATTTCTTAAGTATTTAACTTGTTCAGTAATAGAGGGTGCAAACGGGTTATTTAGGTTGCAGTTTTCGCTCACATGTTTCCTCCGCACAGCTCACAATAGGCTTCTTGAACATAGTTGACATTCATACTCTCTATCTTATTGTTCTAGGCATTTATCTCATTTTGATGGCATAAGATTTGATTAGTTTCATTTACTTTGTTAGCTTCCCTCTTATTAGGGTTGATTCTCTCAGTGGACCATTGGTTGGCATTGCTTGCCATGTCTTCTAAGAGATCAAAGGCTTTTTCCTGGGTCTTACTACTAAGTGACCCTTCGGCAGCTACATCAATGAGTGCCCTTGTTGGAGCATTCAAACCATTGTAAGAGGTTTGAATTTATATCCACTCAAGAAACCCATGATGTGGGCATCGCCTTTGACACTCCTTAAATCTTTTCTAACTATCATACAAAGTCTCCCCCTCAAATTGGTTGAAGTTAATATCTCAATTCTCAACCGGGCTGTTTTTGTAGGTGGGAAATATTTGGCTAAGAATTTCCTAGAAAAATTATCCCAAATGCGAATAGAATCTCCCGATAGAGAACTGAGCCAACTCTTGGCTCTATCTCTAAGTGAGAACGGGGAAAGCCAGAGTTTAATGACGTCTTTAGAAATATCATTAAATCTGAATGTATCACAAATTTCAAGGAAGTCTGAAATGTGGGAATTAGGATCCTTTGTGGATATTCCACCGAATTGGTTATTTTGGACCATGCTAAGTGTTGAGGGTTTGATCTCAAAATTATTTGCCTCTATGTTCGGTCTAACAATCGCATGGGGAATACCTCTAACTGTAGGTAACGCATAATTTCTTAATGCTCTACCCCTAGGTTCTCCTAACAATTCACTGGGATTTTCTTCTATGTTAACTCTTTGTGCCCTGCCCCAGTGCTCTCCCAAATAATTAGCTTCTAGATTATCCATTTCAAAGTGATGTTTGTTAAGGATTGCTCGTTCACTTTTAGCTCTCAAGTACGCTCGCTCTATTTCCGGATCAAACAAAATATCTACGTTTTCTCTCCTATTCATGCAGTTCTAAAAATTAGTTAGACAAAATGATTACAACAATCACAATGAACAATTTAGCAATTCAATCACTCTAAGAAAGTAAATAAGCACTATAATTCTAGTTCATACAAATACTTCAAATAAACTAAATTAAAAATCTAAGTTAAACTATAATTATCACAATGCAATATGATTACAAAAAAAAATGAAAATATATGCAAATAAGTAAAAAGACTAAATCACTATTTACTTGAAGATTGTACTTATACAAAACAAAATTGTTCCTTGGCAGCGGTGCCAAAAACTTGACATACCCAAAATAAACGTCTGCACTTGCACGCAAGTGTACGTGGTCTGAAGTAATAAGTGGAAGTTTAATTTCACAATTTATCGTCCTTTGGGAATGGTGGTTTGATACTTAGTTATATCTTCTTTCAAAAATGTTTAGAAAATTGATTTTTTTGGGTTGATTTGGTTCATAAATAACGATACAAATTTTCCTTAGATAAGATACGATTTGTTCAAAGAGAGAGAGAGAGTTGGGGCTTTATTGTAGTACTTGTAAGGACTTAGTATTGTCACTTCATTATCTATATGTATAAATTGATTTTTCATGCCTAATTAAATCAAGTGATATCTGTTAAAGTTGGAGTTACCCTCCAATTACAATAGGTTTAGATTTTGTGCAACAAGAGAACTCCCCTTGGGGTTTTACCTTTGCACCTAAATCTTCATAAGATCCTTGTTTAGTTTGATCTTTGATTTCCTACTTCTAGGTTACCAAATATTATCTCTTACTTGTTAGATTTCACAAACAAGATTTCCATCAACCATGTGTCATTACGCTTACACACACAGTTTAGCTAAATGAGAGGATGCGTTGAGTCAATAGACTTATGTCACATCACCCATTAGATTTTCAACATCCTTTCATCCCTTCTACTATGCTGAGTAGCAGAGTAAAGTTGATGGGAATTTGGTTCGCAAATATCAAATCTCTTGGTAGCGCTCTTAATAAAAGGTGCAAGGGAGCGTTGAGAACTTGTCACACAAATCTCAGCTCTACTTGCACTACTTTCCTTACTCTTATCCAATTGATGAGCTTAGAACTCAAGTTCTTTAGTTAATAATTCATTTCAATTTTAGTCTTAGCAAAATAAATTGACAAGAGTTCATCAAGGCATTCCATTCACATTAATAATTATAGACAGTTTAAATATAAATCATTTTCATTCATTCAAATATTTCCATTACAACACCATAATATCCTTACATTTTCCTATAACTATATCCCAACCCTCTCCCCAAGAAGGCTTAGCTTTCCATTACAAGATGAATATGAGCATATATACCAAAGGAAGTAAACCTTGACATAGGGCTACAATAGAAATTTATCAAAAGAAAGTTTAGAAAAAATACTAGGAAGCACCTAGAGGTTTCCTAGGATTCTCTTGAATTTCCTCCTGCACTTCTATTGGACTTCTCCTCCTTCTTCCTTGCTATCTACTTCTCTTCACTCTTCATAGATCACTATTGAACCCTCGGAGAGTTCTCTTCCTTTTCCTTCCTGC
Source organism: Gastrodia elata (assembly GCA_016760335.1). NCBI lineage: Eukaryota > Viridiplantae > Streptophyta > Magnoliopsida > Asparagales > Orchidaceae > Gastrodia > Gastrodia elata. Next base: position 31,717,097 of record CM028680.1, on the reverse strand, counting down.
AGCCTTTCTTTTAGTCCTTTTGAATATCAAAAATTGGAACCCTTATTTTTCCTAAAATTGGTCTTTAAATAGAGGAATTTTCAGCCCCATGCAATAATCACATTTGACCCTTCACATTCTTCCTCTCCAATGCAAGTCCCTTAATTTATCTTGTCTAGTCTCATTAGTTTCCCAAGCTTTTAATGTTCTTTCTGGTTTCAATAAGGCAAGGGGAAACCAAAGGCTTTATTTTATTTGTGCCCTTTCCCATGCCGCATTTAATGAAGATTCTGGAATTTTCTGTATGGGGCGCTGCGGCGCGCCACAGCATACTGCAGCGTGCTATAGCGGTCTTGATCCAAACATTGTTTTGTCGTGGCGTGCTGCAGTAGCTGAAGTTCAAATACTTTTCCACAGTATATTTTAATGATTTCTTGAGGTCGCTGCCCATCCGTTGTGGCGGTTAAAATTTCCAAAAGGTAGGATAGTAACTATTCTATTAAATCACATAAAGTTTGCATAAACAATCAGAAATTCTGCCGTGGTGCGTTGCGGCGCACTGCGGTGGTTAAACTTTTATGAATGCGGAATAGTGACTGTTCAATTAGTTCACATAGAGTTTTTAATGATTAATTAGATATGTTGTCATGGCGTATTCTGGTACGCTACAGTGGGCTGCAACAATTTTGTCCTAGGTCAAGGTAAATCCTTATGGGGCATAGCGCGCTTGGAGCGCGCTGCGGTGGATAAACTTTCGGGAAAGCGGATTGGCACTGTTCAATTATTCCTTATAAGGTTTTAGTTTTGCTTTTGGGAAATGGCGGTGCGACCCGCTGTGGTGCACCGCAACAGTCTTCCTTCAGGGTCTTCAGGTACACTTCTAGGTGAGGGAATATGATGGATCGCCATGGCGCGCCATAATGATTTTCATCCATAATTCAGTGATTCATTTTATGCCTCCCATTTCTTGAGTCTTCCTAAAAAAATATAATTTCCACTCAAAGTATATTGATATGTATGATGATTTAAATGTTTTTATCATTAAATTTTGCTATAAATATTAGATGTATCACACCCCACACTTAAATTCTTGCTCCACCTCAAGTAAGCTCACAAATGATTTTCTAAATTTCTTAGTTAATAGATTCAATGCGGGATATCAATGTGAAATATTTTAGCCACTAACTACTGCTCTAGGTTAAGGTGACTTCAGATTTCCAATCTCTACTACCCTCCTCAATTAAGCTCCAAATTTTAGTTACCATCTAGTTCAAATCTTAAATATTCTTGCTTATGTCTTCATTATGGGGGTAATTACCTTAGGAAATTCAAACCTTAGTTAAGCATTTGGTGAGTGACAAGAGTGTTGTAAGATGTGTGCCCCTTCTCATGATTCACAAGGAACATTTTTATATTCTTAGGAGAGACATTTTTCTTCATCCTAAGTTCTCAATGATTAAACATGAGAGAGATACTTTTCATCATCCCTATTTTTCTCTTTTTGAATTAGGGAGAGACATTTTTTTTCATCCTTTAATTTAGTTCCTTATGGTCATTAAGTCTTGGAGGAGCCTAGTACACTCATTTAATCAATCACACTTTTCCATCTAGGTTTTAATTCCTTAATTTTTCTCACCCACACCCTTAAACCTAAGCACATGTTCATTTCAACTTATTGGAAACAAAATCTCACTAGAGCCTTGAACTTGATCAAGAGGTGCATTATTTGAAATGTGGATTTATCACCTTGATTTCAAGCATATTAGTGTCTTTATTATTACACTTGAGTTCAGTATTGAATCTAGAAAATTGTTTTATTCAGAAAATTTTTGCTCATAAACATAATCATAGCAATGATAGGAATGCCAACAATCTGAAATTTTTTATTGAATTAAAAATAAAATAAAAGAACAAAAATAAAAATAAAAACTAAAATAGAGACTGTAAAACAAAAGAATACAACCTTATTAATCATTATTTTCATCTTCCTCATCCACATCCTGATAAGTATAATCTGCTGGCCAGTCATCGTCCGGGATGGGTTCTCCTACAGGAGAGTGCAGCTGCCTAGACCCGTCCGGTCCTCCATGCAAGCTCCACTCTTGGAACATTGTTCAAATAGCATCGTGAAAGTATGTTTGGAATTCACACTGCCTGGCGACTTCTCCCTTGATGAAGCGCATGTCGCGTGCTAGGGAGATTCCCAAGTCCCATTGATGCACGTACATCCATGTCATCAATTTGTCTATCGTGGTCTGGCCTGCGGAAGTTGAAGCTCCGCCTTCTTCTCCCCTCCTCTTTTTAGCTTGCACCCCCTCTTGGATGCGAGCTCTCAGGTTTGTCATTTCTAGAGGACCACGGGGCTGAATCGCTACGTCGGAAGAGAGGATCTTCACCCCTTCATCCTCACATAATTTTGATATGAGTGACCCAAAAGCAAGAGTGGCGCAAGGCCCGGTCAGGGCGTTCCAGAGCTGCTCCCTTACAATGATGGAGATATGAATATCTCCATCTTGTTGTAATGCACAAAGGAGCAGCTCCCGTGATGAGGTCACCTCGCTTAGATGCTCAGAGGGCATGACAAAGTTGGAGACGAACACATGCGAAGCATTGCTCGACTCCATGAGGAGTGCTCAAGGAATGTTTGTCAGGTTTCCTCTCCATCCCGTATTAGTGTGGATGCTCTCTCTCACAATTATTGATGGGCTATATTGGGAGCTTAATAGTTGGAGGTAGGAGCATTCATGTACCTCTCTTAATATATAAAGTTTTTCTATGTCCCTAGTCCACACTCCTCCCCCACACAAAAATTTTATGCCCAACCGCATTGATTTCGTTGGCATAAACCTCCTATACAATAGAGAGGTAAGTTGGGTTTGTGGGACTTACCAAGTGCTCCCAGTTCCTATTTAGGGATCACAATGTATGTGTGCCCAAATCCCCATTATGGGATTAATTTCCTTTTTATTATTACTTGTTTGAAACATTGTTCTGCTTCAACCGAAGTAAACCTTTTCTTGTTAAATGCCCCTCCAATTGTGGGAGCGAAAGTTTTCTTACTCATCGTGGATTTCTTCTCGTAATACATTTCTCTTTTAGTGTTTAGAATGAAGAGAATCAGAGAAATGATAGATTGCTAGTAGTTGGAAGAATTGAGAGCTGAGGTGCTTGAGTTCTCAAGGAGGTGCAGCCTCATACTCCCCTTTAATAGCCTTTTATAACATGGGAAGAGAAGATTATGGATATTTGAATTGATCACACTTATTACACTTTAATTTATGGTCAAAACTAGTCTTAATTCATGCCATAAGTGTGATTCAAATTTTAGTCAAAAAGATGGAAAAACATAGCTTTTGCAGCACCTAATTTTTAGATTTAAGGTCCCATGGCGTGTTGTAGAGTCTTTGACTGCCTTGGAAATCCAAGGCAGTAAATTTCGGCTTCAGCTAGGCACATTGTGTTGTAGCATGCCACGGTGCACTGTGGTGCTTTGAACATTTTGTGTTGTGATCCATCTGCTATAGCGACAAAATCAACTATAACGCGCCGTGGCGGATAAATCCGCTGTGGCGAAAAAATCCGTTGTGGCGCGCAGCGGTGGCTTTTGAGTAGATATTTTTCCAAAATGTATTTTTTGTCCAGAAATTTTCATTTAAGGTTTTTGGTTGTTCATTAATTTAAAATTACTCCTAAGTGTAAAATCAAACAAACCAAATTTTTGGGTAGCCTCTCAAAAAGCGCTTAGTTTAATGTCGTCAGCCCAACATATTTAGGGTTATTCTAAGGGACTTCTTTAATTGGGTGTTTTCTTTTCCATGCTTAAGAATTATAAGAGTGAGCAATAACTGTGCTCTAACCCATGGACTTACCATTTTCCTTCCCATCTCCCCCATTCTCAGTATTTTGAATAGAATTCATTTCTTTTTATTTTTTCCTATTCTAGTTTTTTTCTTTCCTTTAATCGCATTTTCCTCAGTCTCCCCTCTAGATGGGGAGCTCGCACCATTCTCAGGATTTTTCTTGCTCAGGACCAGGCTTTTAAGATGCAGCACTTTGCACATGTCTTCTTCAATCAAATTTCTTTTCCAAGCAAATTCAATCATTTTATTTTTAAATAGGGTGGGTTTTAAATCAATTACAATAGCCTTACCCTTGACCTTGATGCTCATTATACCCTTGACTACATCGATTATGGAATTGGTGCTAGCTAGGAAAGGTCGCCCAGATATGATAGTGGAATTTTTAGTCCACATATCCCATTGCAAATAGTAAAATCAGTAGGAATTAAGAACTTTCCTAAGCTAACAGGTACATTTCTAATAATTCCTATAGGACTACTTGAATCAAGGGTTGCAAATTCTAAGATCATTGAGGTAGTCTCCATCCCTCCTAAATTCAATTCCTTGTAAACATGGTATGGCATGACATTGACCGAGGCTCCAGGATCACTTAAAGGATCTAAAAGAATCTCGGATCCTCCTTCTTTTCTGCCACTAATCTATCAATTGTGATGTTTCCCAATTCTCTTTCTAACCCCCATTTAGATTTTCTTACTTCTATTTTGACATTTGGCAATCTTTTCAAGTTTCATCTAAATGAATGACATTCACAGTTTCCCTTGGATTAATTTCAGTCGAGCTGGGCAAAGTTCCCAGCTTCCGGGTGGACAGCTGCTGAGAAATTTGTCCTAGCCGGACTTCAATATTCAAGAGGAATGCCACTATCCCTTGGATAGAGGCCTCATTCCTATTGAGTGTTACTTCAGTTCTTCTCATGAACTGAAAGGTTTTCGCCTTAAAGGAATTAAAAACTCCCTCAAGGTTGGTCTGTTGAGTTGGATTGTTGTTAACTTGATTGTACTCCTATTTATTTATATTATTTCCTGCATTAAAATTTCTGTTACTGTTGTAATTGTTGCTTCAAAAATAAATTAGGATGTTGCTTTCTTCCAGGGTTGTAGGTATTGGAGTATGGATTGTGCACATTGTACTGCCCAGCATTATTGTTTCTTATGTAATTAACTTGTTCTATATTAGAGTATGCAAACAGGTTTCTTAGGTTGCAGTTTTTGCTCACATGTTTCCCTTTACACAACTCACAATAGGCTTCTTGAACATAGTTGACATTCATACTCTCTTTCTTATTGTTCAAGTGAGTAAGGTCCGGGCAAACCAGACCGCCTTATATGGGGCTTCAAATCTTGATTGGTGTGTCTATCCATGGTGAGTGTGTGGCTACCCTCGAGTGGTTGAACCATGGCCTGGATGCACAAGAATTTGAGGATTAGTGTTTTCTTAATCTGTCCCTCAAGATTAGGGATCGGGGAGGGCGGTACTCTGCGCCCATGCCATCTCATGACTCGTGCTGTGCGATAGTGCCGGGTCTCCCGGGCCTCGGCCGACCCGCGCTTTTTAGTAATGGGCCTAGCCCATTTATATTAAATTCAATTAATTGAATTTATTTTTCCTTTAGGAAAATAATACGATTAATTGAATCAAAGGGAAATTAAATTAGAAAAATACATTCTAAATTATTTGAATAAATTTTGATACACTATTCCAAACCCTATGCAATTATATATCAAAATGTTAATAAAAATGTAAGGGACAAGAATATAAAATAATATTGCACTTTTAATGGTTAATTTTTTGATTTAGCCTAATTATTACAGAACTAATTAGGGTTGATTAGCATGTATACTTTCTCGAACTACATGATTTAGGTGGCATTATGTTTCTATTGCCTTGTAGAAGGCTTGTGCTAGGTGAATTAATTTTCTGATTATTATTTTCTTAATTATGCCCTAATCTTTTAAAAGCATGATTAGTCAAAATTTGGGTTTCTACTTAGCCAAAACCCTCAATTATAGTCTCTGATTATTTGCATTGTTTATTTGAACACTCTTGCCAAGTTTCATGAAATTTCAATAGCTGGATATTTTAATTAAGTGCTAATCCATGTTTCTTGATTTAGGGTTTGATTAGCCTTATTTACTTTCTATTTTATGAAGATTTGTGTTCTTGTCCTGTTATATTAGTAAATTAAAGGTTAGAGAACTATCTAATGAACTTGAACACTTTAATTGAATGAATTTGGCATAATTTAATATATAGCCTAAAAATCTTAAGAAATGATTAAGTAATTAATACTTAATCCTAAATCTTGAATTTAAACATCAATAATACATCAAAAACTCACTGATTTGTCATTGACTCTAAATTAAGAAAGTGATCTTAATTTGGTTAAGTTGGGGATCAAATCCTAGCTTTCATTGATTTAGGTCTAAAATCTTAAATCACCCTAACTAAAATGGTTTGATTTAAAGATAAATCAACTATCATAATTTCCAATAATGCACCCTAATTTGACATTTATCCTAACTCACTAACTTATAACTATTAAGATCTTTAATAAACTATGTGATTGGTCAATCTAAACACTACCTTTAAATCCTTGATTTCCTCTTAAGTAAGACAGCCAGCATAATGTAACCTATAAAATGGGATGAATTTATAAACTGATCATTCCTTAATAATTTATGAGATTAAATCCCATGATTTTATCATAGGTGTTGATCAGACGGGTTTGGGCTGTCAGCAATAGAAAATTAGAAGGATAAGGGAAATTGCAAATTAGGGCCTCAATGATTACTTATTTATTTTCCTTAATTTTTCAAAAATTCAGATTTTTGAAACACACTCCAAAAATTCCCAAAAATTTAGCCCTAGCTAATTTGGGTGTGAGAAATTCAACGACAAAGTCAGAATTCGAGTCCGATGATTATTTAATTATTCCATTTTTCGGTGCATTTAATTACATTAAAATATTTGCAAAAATCTGACGACTTCCAAATATGTCTAAAATATCACCCCTAGCTAATTTGGGGGTGACGATCGCAATGGCGAAGTCAGATTTTGATTTCGAGGTCAAAATAAATACCTCAATTTTCTAATTAATTAAATATTAAAATATTTCAAAATAATCGATTGAGCTCCGAATTACTCCAAACCTTCAGGGTTTGGCTCTAATGACTAGATGAACTTAATGGAATGATAATTACGGTACGATTAGGCTAAGATTAAGTTGGGTAATAACTTTGGGTTGTTACAGACCTAGGCCTATTCCCCACATTCCCTAGGTGTAGGATTGACTTTAGTCAATCCATTATGTAACCTAGTGATATTGACTCACTTTAGTGGCCTACGTACTTAGCTAAACCTTGGATTACTAGTGCCTTGAGATGAGCCTAAAAATTATGGGCTTGGATGCATTCACTTAAGCACCTAACTTGTGGCTAAACCTAGGATTCCGCATGCGTTAGACTGTAAGTTAGCCAATTTATTTGGATGATTGATTTTGAACATGAACCCTAAGATTCCTTAATGAACTTAAGGATAGAAACCCTTCATGATAACCTTCCAACTAAGGATCCTAGTCACTAGTCTAAGTCCTGTAACTTGATGAGATTAAAAAGTTAGTATTGAGTCAAGCTTCCAATCCAATTTAGATTAGTACTTAAAACATATTACCATTTATGTAACATTAAGTATATCCTAACTTGTAGGATAGTGCATTATAGATTATACTTAGAACATGTGAACTACTTATAATAATATTAAGAAATCCTTAGCATATAGAATTGTGTCAGAGAAAGGACTTATAAGACAATTAGAAAGATTAGATTTTAGGAAGACTAGTGCCTTCCACCTTGGCTCAAAGATTCACCTCAGTGACTAAGTAAAACCCACTTAGGATGCTATGAGAAGTTTTAACATGCTAAGTGTGGTACTTAGAGGTTGATCAAATAATTTAAGTGAGACTTTCTTAGTGGAGTGTAGTTAGTCAATTTGAGTGTGAAGCTTGAAATCAATTAGAAAGGCTATATGAATAAGATATGTTTATATGAGCACTAAATAATGAGGATAGAACTATAGGTGACTGAGCATCTAAGTCAAAGCTAAGAGACTTAGAATCCCTTAAGTGTTAATCATCATATAAATATTTAGAACTTAGTGTCCATTTCAATTATATTAGAAATCTTAATAATATGTAAGATGAGATATTATTAGATTTAAATCATTTTGAATGATTAAGTATTAAGATAAAGCTAGATATTACTTTAAGTAGTATACGGTCTAGAATCCTTTAAGTGCTTTACAATGGGATTAAACTTAGGATCTTAATTTAGAACCATAAGGTTAGGAGAAGAACCATAACATTGGATTAGTATATAAATGTAAGTCAAATTTAGATAATAATAACTTAAGCAACATCGTTCCTTTAGTCTTGCCTTATTAGGCTGGAAGTTTCATAAACTTATTAAGTATAGATTAGATTAGTATTATCCTACCAATATCATATTTAAGACTAAAATAATGTAAGAAATTATAAGATTAAGCATTCTTAAGCTTAGAACCTCTAAGGTGATATTAAAATAAAATGTTAGAAAAGAGTATTACTTAAGTGTTGGCTAGTATAAGTTAAAAGAACCTTCTGTCTTAAGTGTAGTGTGACATTAAGCTTAGTAGCTATAAGGCCTTATGTTATATTGTGGAACCATTTAGATCATCATGGAGATGCTAATGGAGCTTGGGTGAGCTTCCAGGAAGTTTTGAGGTTATTTAGAACAAGATTGAAAGTTTTCAACTACACCATAGGCGGCACAGTGCCTTGTGGCATGCTGTAGCGCACCATGGTGCCCAGCACCCTAGAGGAAGGAATCACAGCACACCACAAATGTTAGTAGACCAAGACCAGGGCACTGTATGTGCTCTAAATGATGTAGTCTAGAGGTTGTTGTGCTGTAGCATGTTGTAGCGCGCCCCAGTAAAAGCAAACATAGACAAGGGTGCTACAGCATGCCCCAGCAGCAGGCATCCTAAGAGGAAAGCACTACAACGCACCACAACGTGCACTAAAGCTTGTCCCAGCACCAGAGAACCTGAGAGAAGGGCACTACAGTGCACCCTAGCGCATGGCTACCTGAGGCTTGGGTGCTACGACACGCTATATCGCTTGACAGATTTCAACTCCGGTTCAGGTTATGCCTTAAGCTATTTGAGGGGTTTTTTGGATTATTCTGGGTCTGAAATGAAGTTGATTACTTAAAGAAACATCTTGGATATATCTTTGATGTTGGCTAAGTGTTTAAGAGGGCTTTGGCTACGGTTGGATGAGATTCCAAGGAGGACCCCTAAGGGTGAGATATTGTGCAAGGTAGCTCTTGCATATTGGAGTAAACGCTCCATGTAGTGGCTGCTACTTCTCCTTTTCATCCTAGAATAAAAGCAAGTGTTCCTTGTTAATATGAAGCTCTTTGTAACTATGTACTCTTCAAGATTCGTAGTAAAACTTTTTGTGTGGTGTGACTCCTTAGTTTTTCCCGTTCATTGGTTTTCCATATAAAATATGTATTGTTTAGATGTGCTTGTGGTTGTAATGCATGCATGTGCTACGATTTCTTTTTCTTAGTAACCATCAACGCATCCCCAGTTCTTGTTTGAGCGCTCAAAACTGCTTTAGCTTTAGTGCTGGATTTATTACAACAACTGGTATAAGGGCGACAGGTTCCTTATAGTAACTAAGACTTGTTGTTTGAGTGAGAGTAATAGCCAATAAGATGAGACACAAGACTGAGAATTTCAACAGTAAGAAATTTGCATTCTAGAAAATTCAAATAGAGGATTTCCTTTATCAGAAGAAGTTGTATCAACCATTAAGTGGAGCCAATGGAAAACTAGTGACTATAACTAATGAAGAAAGGGAGGTTCTTAACAAAACCACACTGGGTTTGATTTGTTTATCATTGTCTTCTTTTGTTGCATTTAAAATTCTTAATGAGAAACTAGAGTAGAACTCATGGATACTCTGATAAGAATGTTTGAGAAGCCCTCAGCTTTTAAAAAAGTTTTTCTATTGAAAAGATTGTTCAATATGAAGATGATGGATAATTATTCAGTGTTTAAACTTCTCAATGGGTTCAGCACTGTGATGAGTGTTAAGTCCAATATTTATTGCATAATAAAGCAGGAAAACAAATAAATCTCTTAAACATCATCCTTTGATGTATTTTCAACTATTTCAGGGACAAAAAAAAAATTGTAATTCTGGAGCAGAAGGAAGGATTCTAAGAGAAAATCACTGCAATGCGCCCAAGTGCGCTGTAGTGCGCCATAACAGATGAAGTAAGAACAAAAGAACCAGGGAGCCATTAGCATGGCCTGGGAGAAGAACCACTATAGCGTGCCATCGCGCATCACAGCGCGCTCGAGCAGATTGAACCTGAGAGTTCGGCGTTGCCGCGCGCCGCAGTGGGTCCATCCAAATTCAATGTTTGCATTCAATTCCCTTGCTATAGCGCCACAGCAATCTCAACCCGAGACACTGGCGCTACCGCTTGCCGTAGTGGATCCAAGGGAAAAAGAACTTAGAAGTGCAGATATAAAGCAAAACTGCTACAGCACGCTCATGCACGTTGCAGTGCGCTCAAGCGGAGTCTTCCCGAGAGCTCGGTGCTGCCGTGCGCCACAGCAAATCAGAAGGGAAAAGACTTAGAGGATGAATAACAAAGCAAACCGCTACAGTGCGCTCAAGCGGGCCATAATGCACCATAACAGAGTCTTCCCGAGAGCTCGGCGCTACCGCGTGCCGCAGCGGGTATCTTTATAAAATCCAGCCTATAGCAAGAATCGTTGCAGCGCACCGCAGCCCCTATGCAGAACTTTCTAGACAGAGTATTTATGGCAACCTGGGGAAGATCAGAAATTCAAACCATTGGCCTTACCTAGTCGCTTGGAAACTAAAATCAAATTAAAATCTGCTATCTTTTGAGAGAACAATGGAATCTAATTTAAATGCTTGCCATGAATACAATGAAGGGAAAGAGGAGGCAGAATTTATGCCAAGGGGGCTGAGGAGATCACTATAAATACTGTCATTTTTAACTATGAAAGGGTTTCAAGTTTTGACATTTTAATACCTAGAAGGAGGGATTACTTCTGGGAGAGAAGCAGAACTCTCCAAGGAAAGGTTCAGAGTACCTTTGCAAGATCAAGAGGAAGGAGAAGTATAAGGAGGTTGAAGGAATGAAGAGAGAGGAGAAGAAAAAATCCAGAGAACCCCAAAATTCAGGGCTGTTCCTAGTATTTTCTCTTTATTTTATCTTGTTTCTTTTACAGTCGAACCAATGTCAAGGTTCTTATCTTTGAATGCATCTTTCTGTATTGTGATTGCAATGAAAGGCTAGACCTTCCTTGGAGAGGGTTGGGCCATAGTCATGTGATGAGTGTGGGATGTATGGTGTTGTATGTTGAAGTTATAATTAATAAAATTTGAGTTTAAAGTTTACCTATTCTTATGTTTCAATGTAAATTCCTGAATTATTTATCAAATATAAATCCTTATTAAAGGACTTGTGCTCCAGTGCTCATTAATTGGAATAGTGCAAGGAGTGAGGGGCAATTGAGCTAAAAGCTACTTGATAAGTTCTCAAACTTATTAGCACCACTTCTTAAGCTCATCCGAGAAATTGAAGCTTGCTATCTAAGCCCCCTCCAATCATGCTCTGCAGCTCAGCAAAGTAGAAGGAGGAAGAGATCATTGAACACCCATGGATGATGTGACATAGTCCATTGGGTTCAATAAATCCTCTACCTTAGTTAAACCATGTGTGTAGCGCATGATGTTGATTGGTGGGAATCAATGCTTGTGAGATCACCCAACTAAATATTATTTTGATAATCTAGATGTAAGAATTCTAAAATAAATCTAATGTGATTTCATAAGTGTCTATGTGCTGAGGAAGAACCCTAGTGTGTTCACCTTACACCTAGATTTGAACTAGTCAGAATTAGAGGACCAATCTAAGGAACACTATGTTCACATGGTTTGATTGGCATAATCCAAGTACTTTATGAAATGCAATGAATTAAATACAACACCAATCCCTTACGAGTCACATGACAAAATTCTAACTCTCTCTTCTTAATCAATAGTATCTCTATTTAAGCTCTTTGCATTATTGATCTAGGAACTAAACAAAATGCCAAAATGAGTCTTCTAAATATTATTAAAAGATGGTAAAACTTAGCAGCAAAACTACTGTTCCCTGTGGATGATATAAATCTGAAACTCACCATTCCAAATTATTACTTCGGACCATGTACATGTGTGTGTGAGCATAGACGTGTATTTACAGTTTGTCAAGTTTTTGGCGACATTGTCGGGAACGGTTTCTAGTTTTGTATTAAGTATAATTTTATAGAAAATAGTGATTTGGATTTGACTTACTTTGCATAGAATTTTTTTTAATTTTTGTAATTATATTTGTGCTAACTATAGTCTAAATTAAGATTTTACTTTAGTTACTTGCTGCTGAAAAATTAAAAATCCTGAAACTGTGCTGAGTTATATTGTTGATTACTGTTTGCTAAATTTTAAACTACTGAATATTGTTTGTGCTAAATTATTTTAACTAAAACTTGCTGTTTTGAGACTTAATTGCTGGACTGTAACAACCCTAGTTGTTACCCTAGCTAAATCTAAATTTAATTAAGCTAAAGCAAGTTTTGATCTTGATTCCATTAGACTCAATGGGTCATTTAAACTTAACCCTAGAAGTTTGAAATAATCAGAGCTAAATTGAGAAATTTGGTATTTTGCCTATTTTTAAGCCCTAAAAAATACCTAAATTAAATTGATCTCCAAATCAAAATCTAATTTCATTCTTGAATTCCTCATACCCAAATTAGCTAAGGGTAAATTTTTAGAAATTTTTGGAGCTCATATAAGCCTAAATTAGATTATGGAATTAATTAGAATTTAATTAATTATTAAATGGATTAATATTAATTAAATTAATTAAATATATATATATATATATATATTTTTAATTCACGGGATCTAATGTCGAGACCGCGGCAGATCCGCTACGGGGTCCCGACAGCGGCACATGGGTTTGAGCCACCCGATGCGATTGCACGCATCTTAGCGCAAACCATTGAACGGCGGGATCTCCTCCGTGGTAGGATCTAATCCTAAGCGTCGAATTCGTCACTCGCATATGAGGGCTACTATCTAATTCACTTAAGTAGTCCATCCAGATCATCCAAAGCCAACAGTCGATCCATACAACAGCTCTGAAGACCCCAAGCACTGTGGATCTTCGTCTCTTCCTCTCCTACCCTCAGTGCGACCCTCTACCGGTTGCCTTCTCATTAAATTGCCCCCGGTCATTTCAAGCGAACCCATTGCTTTGGGCCAAACGATTATCCAAGCCTGAGCCACGGCATCCACTCCTAGGGCCTCCTTCAGCCTATAAATACCCCCAGGATCTCACACTGAAACTCTTTGCTAACTGTGAACCCTCAATTCCCCAGCTGAAGTCCTTTGGAGCCCCCGTCCTCTCAGCAAATTTCTGGCATTCCCGAAGCTTCGAACCACTGATAGATGGTGCGTGTCTAATGTGCAGACCCCCTGCTAGGTTACTGAGATCTTCTGGAACCTCCAGCTCGTCTTAATTCCCCTCAGTCGTACTTGCAAACCTGTCTTCAGGTACAGCTTCTCCCATTGACTCAGTGAGCTTAGTATTATAATTACATTTCTGGATGAGCCTCTGGATGTCGCTTAGATTTCCTTAGCCACATAGGAAACCCAATGTGATTATCTTTAGGGTCTGGGCTAGCCTATCGCGGTCGATCGATTGTCTGGTTTTCGCCATGAGCTCGCAGTCAAGCTTGAGTAAGGATCCGATGATCCAGGACATCCCAAGGCCCATGGACAAAGAGCTTCAATCTGCCTCACTCCTAGGATGGTGTAGGAATCGAGATCCAGCCAAATGACCATCTCTGTGAGGATAATTTTCTCCTCACAGTAAACCCTAGATGCTGTGAGTAGGGCCGAATCCACCGAGTAGCCATCCGGGGATCTGGTGCATCTCGAAGAGGGCTTAAGGGTGGGATCGATGTGTCTGAACTTCAGGAACGTGTAGGGATTAAGTTGAGCCACCATCATCGTCTAGGTATCGGGAATTTCAGCATGGAAGATTCATCGGGTCGGAGCCGTCTCAGGGAAGAAGACGAAGTCACGGGTCAGGCCGACCCGTTACCCGCACCTTTTAATTTTGGGCTGCGGTTAATAAAATGAATAATGGAATTATATTTATTATGATAATTAATTAATAAATCATTTTCTATGGTTTTTATTTAAATAAAAATGCAGATTAAATTATTTAATTAACTTTAGCTATACTTATCCAAATGATATGATCCAATATACCATTTTAATCAGAAAAATATAAAGAATCTAGATATAAAATAAAATCAAAAATCCAATGGTTAGATTTAAAATAATTGCCTAACCTTTCTTTGCTTTTATTTAAATCATATTAAATTCATTTAATATCCAAAAATGCTGATTTAGGCTCTCATTGCTCATAAGACAATATAGAACCTATGTAGACCATTAAAAGTAATTTAAGAACCTTAATTTTATTAATCACTCCTTAATTACCTTAATTTTGGATTAGTAAATTAAGCCTTAGATTAGCCCTTGTTTTTGATAAATCTAGTTCCTAATACTTCATTAAGTATAGTAGAGCCTTTAAATATGTTTGGATCATTCTAGTATGCCAAATTTTCTTAATCACCTTAATTGGCTTAAAATGTGATTAGTGTTAATTAGGCTAATTAGGTTACAAAAAAAAACCTAAGATAAGTATAGTTCCTACTTCATTAATCCATACGGAACTCATTAAAATAGACATGGATCAATTTGGATACTTAAATATAAAAACCCCATTTTTAGCCTTAAGGCGGGGCATTTTGGTCATTTTGACCAAAATATGTTTAAGCACCCCTTAAGTCTCAAAATTTCAGTAAAATACCTCTAATTAGATTATTAGCATCTTCCTTAAATCTCATGTAATAATATGGTTGTTAAGTAAAGATATCTTAAGTTAGTTCTTATTAAGATCTTAAGATTTTAAGAGTACTCAAAATCATCTTATCTTAAGAATTAAGTCTAACTATCTTACAATATTAAACCTTAGTTAATGACTTAATTAAGTTGATCCATAGGCTTGGATTCTAAAAGAAACACCTTGGTAAAATTTTAAGTCTAAACCTAGCTTAAGTCTAAAGTGATCAAAATATTAGATCTTAGATCTTAGACTTTATATCTTCTGATTGAATTGGACTATCTCCATTTGGAATTCCTTAAGTGATTCATTGTTTAATTCTTTTGCAGCCTTCCATGTGGGTGTAGGATTGGTTCAATCCATAGGATAATGTGATTATCCTAAAAGATTGAATATAGATCGTATATTCTTAATTCTTATTGATTATTTTATCTTATAATCAGTATAGTAACCTTTCATTAAGATCATAGTTTCTTAATTCTTCAGCTTATAAGATTTCTTATCTTTAATTTGGGTTTTAAAATGTGAACCCTAGATCCTTACTAGGATACTACCTTGGATTCAAGATTTGAACACCAAGTGGGGTTTGGATACAGAACCCATAAGTCTTGACTTACTAAATCAAGACCTGAGTTAAGAGAAGAAAACAATAATAATTAAGTCATTGATTCATTTGCTTTAATCCTTATAGTTATCATATGATTATGAATTAGAACTTATTAAGTTCTAATATTAACATTAAGGTCATAAATCTGAGATCTTACTCGATAGCTAAATATTGGAGAACCTAAACTTGTATTTTCTCGGAATAGTTAGATTTGGATAAAGTAGACAACGATGGATATCACATAAGTCTAGATTGAGTCTCTTGCTTACTTGACTTGATTGCTCTGCACATTGAACATTGAGCCTTGTTCCTTAAGCATAGTAGGTAAACTTTGGATATGGAAAATACATCCTAAGTTAGTATTTGAAAAGCATAGCATTCATTCAGTTCATTCAGTACTTTTAGTTAGTAAAGTATGTCCTAGCATAGTCTACCTCTTTAGTTCTAGATTGTTATATAATAGACTCGGACCTAGCTCAACGGATGTCTAGGATAGATACATGTCTTATTCTATAAGTTCAACTCGTACCTAGCTCTGCGGATGGTTAGGATGGATACATGTTAAACTTTCAGTTCAGAGGCCCTACATGGCTTGTTCTATTAGGCTTACTACTACTTTAGTTCAGTTGTCAGTGTTTGTTTTGCTTTGCCATATGCTTCGGTGGCCTTTCTCTTAGTGCTTCACTTGCTTTGTTACATGTTTTAGTGGCTTTACTTTTGCTCATATATGTACTTAGTTTACTTTTGCCACATGTCTCAGTGGCTTTTTTTATGTCAATCAGCATGCCTGTATATACGCTCTCATTGATTAGTACTAAGATATTGGCATGTTTAGAATGCTAGAATTGTATGTCTATTTTAGCACTTGTGTTTTTACTATACTGAACTTGTCTCTATGTGATCATAAGCATATTGGAATTAGATTTATTTAAGTAGTTGTAATTACTTTTGCTTTTAGCTTCACCATATTTAATTATTATTTTATATGTTATTTTATATACCTATTGATTATCTATAAATGATTAGTTTATAGCTACCCCATTATTGTAGCTTGCTGCACTTTTTATGCTTGCACATTTAAAACCTTTAAGTGTGATATCTTAAATACTCAGTTCATTTAAATAGCCTAAAATGTACTTAGAAAATTGTCTAACTGTAACCTATTTATTTTGTTGGCTGGGGCCCTGGCATTTGTGATACTGACAAATGTTAGATTCAGAGTTATTCATCGGCAGTGCTGCAGGATCGGAGCCGGTGCAGGATCGGAGGTTGATTAGAATAATAAAAAATATTCATTGATCACAAATGATTTTCAAATCACACCAAACTTTAGATATAGGATCCTAATGCTATTATAAGTGTAGTGGATGTGAAATGGAGCTAATTGGACAACCCAATAATGGGTAACAATACTAAGGTTATTACAGTAACAAATTTTGACTTATTATCAACCCATCGCTCATGATAAGTTAATAAGAATTCAATGAGTTATCCTTTCATATAATAGCGATACCTGCTAAGGTTAATCCTTAAAATAGGTGAAGTACCCATGGTATGAAGGTATAATAACAATAACTAGCATTAATTAATGTTACTCATACACATTAGTGCTTAAACATTCATGTCATCATATATATCCCTACACTTGGAGTCGAAAATGGTAATTTTTTAGGAAAATGAAGAAAAGAGATTGCTGGGTTGAATTACCAAAATCAGGGGCAAAACTGCCACAGCACGCCATGGCGCGGCGCGCCATGGCATCAGATTGAAAAATTCTTTATCTAGAAACTGAACTGCATATCTAGAAGAAAGACAGTTGCAGCGTGGCACAGCATCATGTCGCTGAAGATAAATTAAAATCGTACAGATAAATAATTGAACAGTAGTTTGAAAGTCTGTACGCTGCGGCATGTCATAGCGTGGCGCAGCACGCTAGAGCATCATTTCTAGTGGAAATATTAAAATCTTATAAACGAGAAATTGAATAGTATTTTGAAAGTTTGTATGCTGCAGTGCGCCACGACGAGTAAATTTTCATTTTACAAAACTATAAGTGAACTAATGACCCGCATTTTCTGAAGTATTTTTGGTTGCTGCGCGCCTCAGCGCACTGCAGCAGAATATTTTATTAATCATTTAAACTATATCTAAGCTAATGGAATAGTACTTCGAAAGTTTATTCGCTGTAGTGCACCGTAATACGCCACAGCATACGTTGCAGTGACCAAACAAAAGAGATACTAACTTACATGCAGGAACAGCATTTGGAGCACTGATGCTACATTGCACCGCAGTAGAACAAGATTTGGAACGCGGTTTCCGCAGCGTGTCGCATCGGAATAGTATTGGAACACTGCTGCTGCGGTACGCCATAGTACGCTCAGCCAGCCACAGCGAACGGTCTAGATTTTCCAGAAAAAAAAAACAATTATGGCAGCATTGGGAAGGCCACAAAAATGTGACCTTTGGCCTTTATAACAACCCTAGTTGTTACCCTAGCTAAATCCAAATTAATTAAGCCAACTAAGCTTTGATTTTGATTTTATTAAACCTAATGGGTCATTTAAACATAATCCTAGAATTTTGAAATCAATCAGAGCTAAATTGAGAATTTTGGTATTTTTGCCTATTTTTGAGCCTTGGAAAAAACCTAAATTAAATTGGTCTCCAAATTAAAATCTGATTTTATTTTTGAATTTCTTATACCCTAATTAGCTAAGGGTGAATTTTTGAGAATTTTGGAGCTCATCTAGTCCTAAATTGGATTTGATAAATTAATAGAAATTAAATAATTAATTAAAGGAATTTTAATTAATTAAATTAAATTTTTATATTATTTTTAAAGCCCCGGGATTTGCTGTCGGGACCGCACCAAATCCACTGCGGGGTCCCGACAGTGGGGCACCATACCCGTCGTATGGATGCTTGAGCACGCATCCTAACGCTCATGATCCAACGATTGACATAGCGTGCATCATGATCTAATCCTATCAGCCCAATCAACATCTAGCATCCAACGCACGACATCTACCCCCGCGGTTCTATTAATCGGGAGCCGCATCTGACCGTCGATTTTCAACGGTCTTACGATCAGACGACGGACACGGACCACACCACTGTGGATCATCATCTGCCCCCGATCGCCAGGCCGACAGAAAAATTCGCTCGTACCGTGCCACGCCAGTGCTATCCCGCACTCCCTCCTGCCTTGTCCCCTAGGCCATTAGGACCCTTCTGGTTGAGGCCGAGCCTAGTAAGGTGACCCGAAGGCTTAGGCCCTCCCAATTGTGGAAGATGGAGAGAGACCTCTCGGTCCAAACCTAAGGCCATGGATCCTACCCTAAACCTCTCTAGAGCCTATAAATACCTCCCGATAATCACAGTGAGTCTCTTTGCTCACTATGATCCCCTCAATTCCCTGCTATTTGCTCCAAAGTTCTCGATAACTCGGCGACTGGACCTGCTGCGTACAGCTGATTGAGGGTGAGGTTGGCGTCCAGACCCCCTTGCTAAGAGCTTCTATGACCATCTAGAGTGATCCGAGCTGCCTGCTTTACCTCTGTCGCTTCGTCCATGCTCAAGTACAGCCTCTGTCCCAATTCTTCTATTGAGCTGGTTTCAGCTCGGCTCGCTTCCAATGTAGCCTACATGGTGCATTAGGATCCCTCCTTGATTCTTTAGTAGGCGCCTAGCTCTCTGGCAAGGTCTAGCAGTGGACCAGATGATGAATTCGCCATTTGAATGTGCACTGCCAGTCGGCCTCTGACTTGCCAAATCCTGCACCGCATTCGAGCGCTTAGCCAGCCAATTAGTGATAGGAGCTCTCGTCAATGATTGTAGTCCCGTATCGAAGGATGGGTTCGATCGAATTGATCATTTCAACTAGGAACTGATTGACCCAAGGAGAACACCCGTCTGTGTTCCACTGTGAGTAGCACTTCAATGATCCACCCATCCCTAGGGCTTGCTGAGTGGACCAATCGAATCCCCTGTGGCCTCTGATCGTGTAGGTTTAGAACCCGGCTCGAATTGTCAGCTATGTGAGGAGAATTCGATCCTCACAGACGCGCCATAGGTGACGCCTCGGTCGAGTAGCACCCCGGCGATCCGGTGCCTCTCTGATGGGGGTTCATAGTCCAATCGACGTGCCTCGACTCCAGGAAAGTGTAGGGATCGAGTTAAGCTGTCGCCGTGACCGAAGCCTTGAGAATTTGGGCGCTGAAGACCCTTTGCGGGCGGAGCCCATCGCGAGGAAGAAGACAAAGTCACGGGTCGGGCTGACCCGTGACCCGCACCTTTTTGCAATTGGGCCAGCATAAATAATAAAAGAATTTCTAAATTAATTTTATTAAGGAAATTAATTCAAAAAATAAATCCTATAGTTTTAATTTAAATAAAAATATAGATTAAATTATTTAAATAACTTTGCTATACTTATCCAAATGGTATAATCCAATATACTATTTTAATCAGAAAAATACAAGGAACCTAAATATAAAATAAAATTATATATCAAATAGTTAGATTTTAAATAATTGTCAAATCTTTTTCTATTTTTGTTTAAATTATATTAAATTCATTAATTATCCAAAAAAGTTGATTAAAGGTCCCTAATTGCTCCAGTGACCCCAGAAAACTTATTTAGACCATTAAAAGTGATTTAGGAACCCTTAATTTTCTAATCATCCCTAATCACCTTAATTTAGGATTAGTGAGTTAAGCTATGATTAAGCCTCTGATTTTGGTAAATCTAGTTCCTAATACTTTCTTAAGTGTGGTCGAACCTATGAATAAGGTTGGATTGCCCTAGGATGCCCTAGCTTCCTTAATCACACTAATGAGCCTTAAATTATGATTAGTGTTAATTAAGCAAATTAGGTTACCAAAAACCCAAGATAAGTATATTTCCTACTTCATTAATCATTATGAAACTCATTAAAATAGATTTGAATCAATTTGGATAGTTAAATCCTAAAATCCCTTTTTTAGCCTTAAGAGGGGTATTTTGGTCACTTTGACCAAAATGTGCTTAAGCACCCCTTAAACCTTAAAAATTTAGTAAAATACTTCTAATTAATACATTTACCACCTCTCTGAAATCTTAGGTTAATATTGTTGTTATTAAGTAAAGAAAACCTTAAGTAGTTCTTCTTAAAATCTTAAGATCTTAAGAGTTCTCAAAATCACCTTGTCTTAAGAATTAAGTCTAAACTATCTTAAATTATTAGATCCTTATTTAATGACTTAATTAAGTTGATCCATAGGCTTGGATCCTAACACCTTGGTACAATTCTAAGTCCAAACCTAGCTTAAGTCTAAAGTGATCCAATCTTAGATCTTAGATTTTAGACTTTAGATCTCCTAATTGAATTGAACTACTTTCATTTGAAATTCCTTAAGTGATTTATTATTTAATCCTTTTGAAGCCTTTCATATGGGTATAGGAGTGATTCAATCTAGAGAATAAGGTAATTATCCTAAAAGATTGAATATAGATCTTAGATTCTTAGTTCTTATTGATTATTTTATCTTATAACCAGTATAGTAACCTTTCATTAAGATCATAGTTTTTGAATTCTTCAGCTTATAATATTTCTTATCTTTAATTTGGGTTTTAAAGTGTGAACCCTAGATCCTTACTAAGGATACTACATTGGATTCATGATTTGAACTCCAAAGTTGAGTTTGGATCTTGAATCCTTAATCTTTATTCACTTAATCAAGATTTGGGTTAAGAGAGGGAAAAAATAATAATTAAGTCATTGATTCAATTACTTTAAATCTTTATAGTCATCATATGATTATGAATTAAAACTTATTAAGTTTTAATATTAACATTAAGGTCGTAAATCTGAGATCTTACTCGATAGCTGGATATTGGAGATCATAAACTTGTATCTTCTCAAAATAGTTAGTTGGGTAAAATAGACAACAACAGATATCACATAAGTCTAGATTGAGTCTCTTGATTACTTTGACTTGATTGCTCTGCACACCTTGAATACTGAGCCTTGTTCCTTGAGCATAATATGTAAACTTAGGATATGGAAGATACATCCTAAGTTAGTATTTGAAAAGCTTAGCATTCATTCAGTTCTTGCAGTGCTTTCAATTAGTAGAGTATGTCCTAGCATAGTTTGCCTCTTCAGTTCTAGTTTTGTTATAGAATAGACTCAGACCTAGCTCGATGGATGTCTAGGATGGATACATATCTTATTCTATAAGTTCAACTCGGACCTAGCTCTGCGGATGCCTATGATGGATACATGTTGAACTTTCAGTTCAGAGGCCTTGTATGGCCTATTCTATTATGGCAGCACTATGTCTTAGGCTTTCTACTACTTTAGTTTAGTTGTTAATATTTGTTTTGCTTTGCCACATGCTTCAGTGGCCTTTCTCTTAGTGCTTGACTTGCTTTGCCACATGTCTTAGTGGCTTTACTTTTGCTCATGCATGTACATAGTTTACTTTTGCCATATGTCTCAGTGGCCTCTTTTTCATGTCAATCTGCATGCTTATATATATGCTCTCATTAGTTACTACTAAGATATTGGCATGTTTATGATGATAAAATTGTATGCTTATTTTCAGTACTTGAGTTCCTATTGTTCTCAGCATGTCTCCATATGATCATAAGCATGTTAGGAGCAGATTTATTTCAGTAGTTGCAGTTTCTTTTGCTTTTAGCCTCACCATATTTAGTTGATGTTTTTGCATGTTATTTTACACACCTATTGATTAGTTATAAATGATTTGTTTATAGCTACCCCGTTCTTGTAGCTTGTTGCACCTTTATAATGCTTGTGTGTTTAGAAACCATTAATATAATATTTTAAATACTCAGTTCACTTAAATAGCCTAAAATGTACTTAGATAACTGTCTAACTGTAACATTTTTCTTTTGTTGGCTAGGACCCTGGCATTTGTGATACCGACAAATGTCAGATTCAGAGTTGTTCATCGGTAGTGGTGCAGGATCAGAGCCGGTGTAGGAGGAGGATCTTCCTACTGCTGCTTAGATAGATTTTTCCCTTTTTGCAGCGAGATTGAGAGATTTTACTTTCTATTAAATTTAGTTTGTAATAATTAAATTATAGATGTATTTACTTTTCTGTATTTGATCTGAGTTACTATTTCTTCTACTCTTTTATACTATGTTATGCCTGTGGATGTTATACTATTCTACTTCTTGCTTTCGCCACTTTGACATGTATTGATGTATGTTCACAGTTTCTTCTACAGGGTGACAAGTCCTTGGCTTAAAGCGAGTTGGGTCCTACCTAACTCTACTTGAGTTGAGGATTTTCCATTGGAGTGGAGCACCGTAATTCCCGCAGTTATGCTAATATTAGTATTAGCGTAGTCTCGGGAAAGTACGGGGCCCCACAGTTGGTATCAGAGAACACCATAAGGTGTCAGAATTGAATCTATGATTCCTTTCTACCTAATGGACCGTTCTTCTAAGGTGCAAACACCAATATGTAACATTTATAACATAGTATTATCGGTAACTCTTTGAACACTTATAGAATGAAAATACTCATATCTTAAAAATATCATTATCTCTAGTTTAACAATACTTAGTAACTTCTCCTTTTAGAGTCAAATGGATTCTGGAGAGTCTGACATGGACTATTATCTGCACACCTTCAAGATGGCTTGGAGCTATAGTTTCAAATGGAAATAAAAGAGTAACTGGCAAATTGAAGGAGTTTCAACAAAAGGGACCTTAGTCTTGGACAAACTTCTACATCAAGCAGTGTACCGAGGGCTTGACTTTCCTATATATGCAAAGGAATGGTTGAGCCGAGTGGAGTCAATCTTGATACATATAGAGTGTCCCAAGTCACTCTATGTAGACATTGTGATGGATCTGATGCTTGATTACGCAGGAGTCTGGTGGTACGACACCATTGTAAAGCTCAAAAGGAAGCGTAAGAGGAAGCGTCAGGAAGTGACTTTTGAGGACTTTTGTGTAGCCTTTAGGGCTGAGTATATTAAGGATGTCTGAGCATTAGTTAGAGCAATTGTCATCTTTTGACTTATATGATTCTAGTAGAGTTATGCTTTTTAGCATTTCTAAATTTTATGTAATCCCTTATTTTAGTAAGTAATGAAAAGTTTTGATATCTATCAATTATCTTCATTTAAGAAAATTCTAAAATACAATTTGCATTGTTTAATTAGAATGAATTCTAGATCACCACATGCTGTCACTCCTATCAAGAATACTATCGTATCCAGTAGTTCTACCGATGAAGTGGCTCATCTGGGGGCAATGGTAGCAACCTTGCTGGAAAACTAAGCCAAATAAGCGATCGTCATGTAGAAGATGTTGAGTGATCGTTCCGTTCCAGCCGTTGTTGTTGTTCCTGCTGTCCCTGCTCCGCAACATACATTCCCTTCCCATCACTTGATGGATAGTCTTCTCCACAGTTTTTTAAGACTGAGGCCTTCCACCTTCGGTGGAAACCTATCACCAATGGACACAACCGACTGGCTGAAAGCAGTGGAAAAGGATCTGAAGGGAGTCCTTCCGTTGCTGACTACAAAAGGGAATTTTGTAGATCCCAAACTCTGAAGCCATCCATCTCACTACACATCTGTTTCATATAGAGGCCAAGTATTGGTGGGAGGAGGTCAGGAACACCAAGTTTGTTGACTATGAATTGGAGGACATCCCTTGGGATGAGTTCGTTGAAGCATTCAAGACTGAATTCATTCCCTCGTCTGCACAAAACATTATCGCAGACACGATTATAAGGTTTACTCAAGGGAGTCCTTCCGTTGCTGACTACAAAAGGGAATTTTGTAGGTTGATTCGCTTTGCTCCAGAAGTGACTCATTCTGAACCGACTAAGTGCCACTGCTTTCTTTGTGGACTCCGAGATTCATTGAAGGATCAGATCGTTCCACTCCACCTAACTAACTTCTTTGAGCTAGTGGAGACAACTAAAGTGATTGAGCATCATCAATCGGAAAAGGATCTCAAGCGGAAGGCACAACCAACTTCTAACCAGCATGAAACCTTCAAGAGGCACATGCCTAATTCTGTGAAAGTCTATCAACTAGAAGCTGCACCAACTACTGAACCCATTCAAGGCTATAATAGGCCTCATCCATATGGCAAGTATTATCACTTTGGCCATAAGTGCTACAATTGTGGACGAACAGGCCACAGGTTCTACCACTGTGCTCATACAGAAATAATGGATGGAGTTCCAATGAAACCATATCAGAAGAACCAGGTGTTCAGAGCTACTCCACTAAACATGAGAGAGACAAATTTGGCCATAATGCTAGCCCCCGCACCTGAAGCTGCTCCAGCGCATCCATCTGCTCCTAACTCTCAGAATAACCCTAGGAGGTAGACAAACAACCATCCTGCCAGTCCTACGCGAGTCTATGCTTTAACACCTCTCGAAGCTGTGGAGGAAAATAATGTGGTTGCAGGTACACATTTCTGAACTACTCCCATGCTAATTGCATTCCGTACGTAAATTATTGCAATTTGTTAATGCGATTCATATGAATAATTAGGCACACTTTACTTTAATGACCAGCCCTGCAATGTGTTGTTTGATATCGATGCTAGTCATTCTTTTATTTCCAAATGATTTGCCAACATCCTTAAACCACAATTGTACAACTTAGCAAAATCCCTAAGCATTGGACTTCCATCTAGAGCCCAACTAAGTGCCAATAAGTTTTGTAACATCAAAATTCCATTAAATGGTCAGAAGTTTAACTTCGAATTAATCATCCTGCCATTAGCAAACTTTGATATCATCCTTGGAATGAACTGGCTCAGTGACAATAACACTGTGATAAAATGTTTGAAAAAGAAAGTCACTTCATTTCCAGGGCAAGTCTGATACTTTTACAGGAAAGACTAGTACGCAATTATCGATAATAAACACTATCAAAGCCAAGAAATTAATCAGTAAGGGTTGTGATGCTTATCTAGTCACTATGATGGGGGAAGCAAAGGAAAGCATCTCTCTCTCCGATTATAAATTAGTTAAGGAATTCACTGACATATTCCTAGGAAATCTGCCTGGTGTACCTCCTTCCAAAGAAGTCGAGTTCGCTATTGAACTAGTTGCAGGTACCCAGCCTATATCTAAAGCACCATACAGAATGGCACTTAATGAATTACAAGAACTTAATGAACAGTTGCAGGAGCTCTTCAATAAAGGCTTTATTAGGCCAAGTATGTCTTCTTGGGGAGCACCTGTTCTATTTGTAAGGAAAAAGGATGGATCTATGCGAATGTGCATAGATTATCATAAACTAAATAAAATCATCATAAAGAATAAGTACCCATTACCTAGAATTGATGATTTATTCGACCAGTTATCTGGAGCTGTCATATTCTCAAAGATTGACTTAAGGTCTGGATATCATCAATTGCGAGTAAGAGAAGATGATATAGGAAAGATCGCTTTTCGTACTCGTTATGGTCATTTTGAATTCCTAGTGACGTCTTTCAGACTCACTAATGCGCCATCAATCTTCATGGATTTGATATAGCAACTTTTGAAACCATACTTAGATAAGTTCGTGATCGTCTTTATCGACGATATCCTCATTTATTCTAAAATGCTAAAAAATCATGAAGAACACTTAAGATTAGTGTTAGAAACTCTGTGTGAACATCAGTTGTATGCCAAGTTCTCCAACTGTGAGTTTTGGCTTAAATCCATTGCGTTCTTGAGACATGTAGTCGATGCCCAGGGTATTCGTGTAGATCAGACTAAAGTGAGCGCTATTCAGGACTAGGTTCAGCCTAAGTCAGTCACCGATATTTGAAGTTTCTTAGGATTAGCTAGATATTACAAAAAGTTTGTTAAGGGCTTTTCCCAGATCGCTTCACCTTTGACTAAGTTAACCCAGAAATCTATTCCGTTCATTTGGAGTACTGAATGTGAGGAAGCATTTCAAACTCTAAAGGATGCACTATCTACCACTCCAGTTCTCGTCCTGCCCAAAGAAGGCTTGGACTATCATGTATACACCAATGCCTCTGGAATTGGTCTAGGTTGTGTATTAATGCAAGAGGGTAAGGTAATCGCTTATGCCTCTTATCAGTTAAAACCACACAAGAAAAATTATCCAGTTCATGATCTATAACTTGCTGCTGTAATCTTTGCCTTGAAAATATGGCGTCACTATTTATATGGAGTGCAGTGTTCAAATTTCACTGATCATCAAAGCCTGAAGTATATCTTCACTCAAAGAGAATTGAATTGTTGTCAAAGAAGATGGTTAGAACTCATCAGTGATTATGACCTCAGTATTCAATACCACCCATGGAAAGCAAATGTAGTGGCTGATGCTCTTAGTCATCGTGTTACTTTATCATCTATGATCGCCTCCAATTCTTTAGAACAAGAATTTTGTAAGCTTGAAATTTCTCCAGTTAGTGGTGATATGCTAAGTTCGCTTCTGGTAAATATCAATGTGCAACATACCTTCCACAGAGATGTCTCTATCTCACAGATCAAAGACGATGATTATCTGAAGTTCAAAGCAGATGTTGAATGTGGTCTTCTTCATGATCTGCAGTTGTAGAATGGCATAATTTATCAAGGTAATCGTTTATGGATTCCGAAGTCCATGCATCGTGCAGTGTTAATTGATGGCCATAATTCTGGGTATCATATTCACCCAAGCAGCACTAAGATATACCAGGATCTAAAGAAATCATTTTGGTGGCCCAGAATGAAAAAGGATGTGACCAATTTTGTGGCCAAGTGTCATGCCTGTAATTTGGTAACTACACCCATTAGAAATTCCAAAATGGAAATGGTTCGATATATCTATGGATTTTTTTATGGGATTGCCTCGTGCCAAATCTGGTGTCGATGCAATCTGGGTTATAGTAGACCGTTTAACCAAATCAGCGCAATTTCTTTCTATCCGTCAGACTGACTCAATGGAAAAGCTAGCAAAGCTCTATATCAAGGAAATTGTCAGACTGCATGGAATTCCAAAATCAATAGTATCTAACAGAGATAGCAGATTTACTTCTAATTTTTGGCAAGCTATGCATCAAGATCTGGGTACTACTCTAGCCATGAGTACAGCTTTTCATCCTCAAATGGATGGACAGACTGAGAGAGTGAATCAAGTTTTGGAAGATTTACTTAAACTTTGTGTCTTTGATTTTGCCAGTTCCTGGGAAGATCATATTATGTTAGTGGAGTTTACCTATAATAACAATTTCCAAGCCAATATTAAAATGGCTCCTTATGAAGCATTGTATGATAGAAAATGCAGAACTCCGCTAGCCTAGTCAGAAACAGGAAGCGTTCAACTCTTTGGTTCAGAGTTAGTTGAGCAAACTAACAAGAAGATCCAATTAATTTAGCGGAGAATTTGTTTAGCTCAAGATCGTCATAGCAAGTATCATGATACTCATCATCATCTCCTAGAATTCAATGTGGGAGATTCTGCCTATTTAAAGGTCAGTCCTATGAAGGGCATCTACAGATTTGGTGTAGCAGGGAAACTTAGTCCCCGCTATATTGGACCTTTTGAGATTTTGGCCAAAGAAGATCATCTGCCTACCAATTAAATCTTCCTGATGACTTTGCTGCTATTCATAATGTGTTTCATGTATTCACATTAAGAAGATGCCTAAGACCATTCTCATCTCATTCAATTTTCGTCAGTAGACATCCAACCTAACCTTTCTTATGCCGAAGAACCAGTCAGAATCTTGGCTCGTGATCAGAAACAACTAAGGAATCGCTCAATTCCCATGGTCAAAATCCAGTGGAAGTATCGACCATTAGAAGAATCTACTTGGGAGAAAGAGGTGGATATATGCAACAAATATCCACAGCTCTTTGCATATCTAGGTACTGTTCTTTTCTTTTCTATCTATTTTATTTAAATTTTTAGTTTCAACCGTACTTTCTTCACCAAGTGATGTTAGGGATGACATCGTTCTTAAGAGGGAGACTCTATAACAACCCTAGTTATTACCCTAGCTAAATCTAGATTTAATTAAGCTAAACTAAGCTTTGATCTTGATTCCATTAGACTCAATAAATCATTTAAACTTAACCCTAAAAGTTTGAAATCAATCGGAGCTAAATTGAGAAATTTGGTATTTTGCTTATTTTTAAGCCTGAAAAATACCTAAATTAAATTGATCTCTAAATCAAAATCTAATTTCATTTTAGAATTCCTCATACCCTAATTAGCTAAGGATGAAGTTTTGGGAATTTTTGGAGCACATATAAGCTTAAATTGGATTATGGAATTAATTAGAATTTAATTAATTATTAAATGGATTAATATTAATTAAATTAATTATATATATATATATATGTATATATATATATATATATAATTTTATTTCGCGGGATCTACTGTCGAGACCACGGCAGATCCACTGCGGGTCCCGACAGCGGCGCATGGGTTTGAGCCACCCGATGCGATAGCGTGCATCTTAGCGCAAACCATCTCCTCCATGGTAGGATCTAATCCTAAGTGTTGGATCCGTCACTCGCATCTGACGGCTGCTATCTAATCCGCTTAAGTAGTCCATCCGGATCGTCCAGAGCCAACAGTTGATCCATCTGATGGCTCTGAAGACCCAAGCACTGTGGTTCCCCCCACCCCCCCCCCCCCCCCCCCCCCCGCGACATCCAAGATCCTCCCAGCCCCGTGGTAGTACGGGAATTGACCCATTCTTCCTCTCCTACCCTCGGTGCGACCTTCTGTAGGTTGCCTTCTCCCTGAATTGCCCCCGACAGTTTCAAGCCAACCCATTGCTTTGGGTCGAACCATTATCCAAGCCCAAGCCATGGCATCCACCCTAGGGCCTCTTTCGGCCTATAAATTCCCTCAAGATCTCACAGTGAGTCCTTATGCTCACTGTGAACCCTCAATTCCCCAGCTGAAGTCCTCTGGAGCCCTCATCCTCTCGGCAAATTTCTAGCATTCCCGAAGCTTCGAACTGCTGATAGAGGGTGCGTGTCATGTATTCAGACCCCTTGCTAGGTTGTTGAGATCTTCTGGAACCTCTAACTCATCTCAATTCCCCTCGGTCGTGCCTGCAAACCCGTCTTTAGGTACAGCTTCTCCCGTTGACTCAGTGAGTTCAGTTTTACAATTACGCTTCTGGATGAGCCTCTGGATGTCGCCTAGATTGCCTTAGCCACTTAGGAAACCCAATTTGATTGTCCTTAGGGACTAGGCTAGCCTATCACGATAGATCAATTGTCTGGTTTTCACCGCGAGCTCGCAGTCGAGCTCAAGTAAGGATCTGACGATCCAGGGCATCCCAAGGCCCGTGGACAGAGGGCTTCGATCTGCCTCACCCCTAGGATGGTGTAGGAATCAAGCTCTAGCCAAATGACCATCTCTGTGAGGAGAATTTTCTCCTCATAGTAAACCCTAGATGTTGTGAGTAGGGCCAAATCCACCGAGTAGCCATCAAGGCGATCTGGTGCATCTCGGAGAGGTCTTAAGGGTGGGATCGATGTGTCTGAACTTCAGGAATGTGTAGGGATTGAGTTGAGCCACCATCATCGTCTAGGTATCGGGAATTTCAGCATGGAAGATTCATCGAGTCGGAGCCGTCTCAGGGAAGAAGACGAAGTCACGGGTCAGGCCGACCCGTTACCCGCACCTTTTAATTTTGGGCTGCGGTTAATAAAACAAATAATGGAATTATATTTATTATGATAATTAATTAATAAATCATTTTCTATGGTTTTTATTTAAATAAAAATGCAGATTAAATTATTTAAATAATTTTAGCTATACTTATCCAAATGATATAATCCAATAGACCATTTTAATCAGAAAAATGCAAGGAATCTGAATATAAAATAAAATTAAGGATCCAATGGTTAGATTTAAAATAATTGCCTAACCTTTCTCTACTTTTATTTAAATCATATTAAATTCATTTAATATCCAAAAATGCTGATTTAGGTCTCTGATTGCTCATAAGATAATATAGAACCTATGTAGACCATTAAAAGTAATTTGAGAACCTTAATTTTATTAATCACTCCTTAATTGCCCTAATTTGGAATTAGCAAATTAAGCCTTAGATTAACCCTTGATTTTAATAAATCTAGTTCCAATGCTTCATTAGGTATAGTAGAGCCTTTAAATATGTTTGGATCATTCTAGTATGCCCAAATTTCCTTAATCACCTTAATTGGCTTAAAATGTGATTAGTATTAATTAGGCTAATTAGGTTACAAAAAAAAACCTAAGATAAGTATAGTTCCCACTTCATTAATCTATATGGAACTCATTAAAATAGACTTGAGTCAGTTTGCATACTTAAATCTAAAAACCCCATTTTTAGCCTTAAGGGGGGGGGGTATTTTGGTCATTTTGACCAAAATGTGTTTAAGCAACCCTTAAGTCTCAAAATTTTAGTAAAATACCTCTAATTAGATTATTAGCATCTTCCTGAAATCTCATGTAATAATATGGTTATTAAGTAAAGAAATCTTAAGTTAGTTCTTATTAAGATCTTAAGATTTTAAGAGTACTCAAAATCATCTTATCTTAAGAATTAAGTCTAACTATCTTAAAATGTTAGATTCTTAGTTAATGACTTAATTAAGTTGATCCATAGGCTTGGATTCTAAAAGAAACACCTTGGTAAAATTCTAAGTCTAAACCTAGCTTAAGTCTAAAGTGATCAATTATTAGATCTTAGTTCTCGGATCTTAGACTTTAGATCTTCTTATTGAATTGGACTACCTCCATTTGGAATTCCTTAAGTGATTCATTGTTTAATTCTTTTGCAGCCTTCCATATGGGTGTAGGATTGGTTCAATCTATAGGATACTGTAGTTATCCTAAAAGATTGAATATAGATCAAATATTCTTAGTTCTTATTGATTATTTTATCTTATAATCAGTATAGTAATCTTTCATTAAGATCATAGTTTTTTAATTCTTCAGCTTATAAGATTTCTTATCTTTACTTTGGGTTTTAAAGTGTGAACCCTAGATCCTTACTAGGATACTACTTTGGATTTAGGATTTGAACACCAAGTGGGGTTTGGATATAGAATCCATAAATCTTGACTTACTAAATCAAGACTTGGGTTAAGAGAAGAAAACAATAATAATTAAGTCATTGATTCATTTGCTTTAATCCTTATAGTCATTATATGATTATGAATTAGAACTTATTAAGTTCTAATATTAACATTAAGGTCATAAATCTGAGATCTTACTCGATAGCTGGATATTGGAGATCCTAAACTTGTATTTTCTCAGAATAGTTAGATTTGGATAAAGTAGACAACTGCAGATATCACATAAGTCTAGATTGAGTCTCTTGATTACTTGACTTAATTGCTCTGCACACCTTGAACATTGAGCCTTATTCCTTGAGCATAGTAGGTAAACTTATAATATGGAAGATACATCCTAAGTTAGTATTTGAAAAGCATAGCATCCATTCAGTTCATTTACTGCTTTCAGTTAGTAGAGTATGTCCTAGCATAGTCTGCCTCTTCAGTTCTAGATTGTTATAGAATAGACTCGGACCTAGCTCGACAGATGTCTAGGATGGATATATATCTTATTCTATAAGTTTAACTCAGACCTAGCTCTACGGATGCCTAGGATTGATACATATTGAACTTTCAGTTCAGAGACCCTGCATGGCCTGTTCTATTATGGCAGCACTATGTCTTAGGCTTACTGTTACTTTAGTTCAGTTGTCAGTGTTTGTTTTGCTTTGCCACATGCTTCAGTGGCCTTTCTTTTAGTGCTTGACTTGCTTTGCCACATGTCTCAGTGGCTTTACATTTGCTCATATATGTACTTAGTTTACTTTTGCCACATATCTCAGTGGCATTTTTATGTCAATCTGCATACTTGTATATATGCTCTCATTGATTAGAACTAAGATATTGGCATATTTAGGATGCTAGAATTGTATGTCTATTTCTGCACTTGTGTTCTTATTATACTCAGCATGTCTCCATGTGATCATAAGCATATTAGAATCAGATTTATTTAAGTAGTTGCAATTACTTTTGCTTTTAGCTTCACCATGTTTAGTTATTGTTTTGTATGTTATTTTACATACCTGTTGATTAGCTATAAATGATTAGCTTATAGCTACCCCATTCTTATAGCTTGCTGCACTTTTTATGCTTGTACATTTAAAACCTTTAAGTGTGATATCTTAAATACTCAAATCATTTAAATAACCTAAAATATACTTAAGCAATTGTCTAACTATTGCCTTTTTCTTTTGTTGGCTGGGGCCCTGGCATTTGTGATATCGATAAATGTCAGATTCAGAGTTGTTCATCGGCAGTGCTGCAGGATCGGAGCCGGTGCAGGAGGACGATCTTCCTACTGCTGCTTAGATAGATTTTCTCTTTTTGCAGTGAGATTAAGAGATCTTTATTTCCATTAAATTCTATTTGTAATAATTAAATTCTGGATGTATTTACTATTCTGCATTTGATCTGAATTACTGTTTCTTTTACTAGCTTATACTATGTTAATGCCTGTGGCTGTTATATTATATTATTTCTTACTTCCGCCACTTTGATTTGTATTGATTTATGTTCACAGTTCTCCTACAGGGTGACAAGTCCTTGGCTTAAGGTGAGTTGGGTCCTACCTGACTCTACTTGAGTTGGGGATTTGCCACCGGAGTGGAGCACCGTACTCCCCACAGTTATGTTAATATTAGTATTAGCGTAGCCGCAAAAAAGTATAAGGTCCCACATGGACTGTGTTTGTGAAATTAAAATCCCTAAAAATGAGAATTATTGAATTAAAAATTGCTTGAATTGATGATGGATATACTTGATTGCTGAATTTGACTCTAGCTAGCTAATTCATGAAACATTGCATGAGTAGGAGAAACCTTTCTGAAATCTTTTTTGACCCTGAAATAGAAAGAACTTATCTTAGGGCTAGGAGAGAACAAACACTTCTAATTCAACAATAGCTCAAAATATAAAACATAGAACCAATTCCTAGAGAGCTAGTAGGAGATCAAAGACCTCTAAATCAACAACAACCCATAAGGGAAAACATAGAAGTAAATCCTAGAGAAATGTTAGGTGAGCAACGAAGTAGAACACTAAGACAATATGCATTGCCTACTATCAGCGGCATTCCCCACACAATTTTTAGGCCAAACATAGAAGCCAACAACTTTGAGATTAAACCCTCAACTCTTAGCATGGTTCAGAACAACCAATTTGGGGGACTAGCCATGGAGGACCAAACTCACATATCTCAAACTTTCTTGAGATTTGTGATACCTTTAGATTTAATAGCATTTCTGAAGACATCGTTAAACTACATATTTGCCCATTTTCCCTAAGGCATAGAACTAAGAGCTGGCTTAGTTCACTATAGGGTGACTCTATTTGCATGTGGGATGATTTGGCTAGGAAATTCCTAGCCAAATATTTTTCTCCGATAAAGACAGCCTTGTTGAAAATTGAGATCACAAACTTCAATCAATTCGAGGGGAGACACTATATGACAGATGGGAAATATTTAAAAAATGCTTAAGGCAGTGCCTTCCTCATGGGTTCCCTCAATGGATGCAAGTTCAAACCTTCTACAATGGTTTGAATGCACTAACGAGGACACTCATTGATGCAGCCGTCAGAGGCTCTCTAAGTAGTAAAACCCAAGAGGAGGCTTATAACCTTCTAGAGGAAATGGACATCAATGCTTATCAATGGCCCAATGAAAAGCTGAATGTAGGAAGAAGGAAAGCTAACTAAGTAAATGAAGTTAACTAGATTTCTGATCTAAGAATACAAATTTCTCAACTAAACCACAGACTTGAGAGTATGCAACTAAATTCGTTTCAAGGGGATAATAGTGAAACAAAAGGCGTCAATTGTGTCCTAAACTATAGGGATAATCAAGGTACAGATAGAAGGGGATTATAGCACTCCTTTAGAGAGTTTAGAACTTCCATAATCAATTTCATAAACAAAACTGATGCAACTTTAAATCAGCATGGGTGCACTCTCTTAAACCAAGAGAAAATGGTTAAAAGAATTGAGCTGAACTTAAAAGAAATAATAAGCCAATTAAATGAACCAGTCCTAGTTAGAGCAATAATGGATTGTGGGAATGAATCACAAAATTCTATAACATTAAGAAGTGGGAAAACGACAGAACCTGCTGTGTTTAAAAAATCTGAGAATACATCTAAGGCCTTAAGAGAGGAACTAATAGAGGAAGAGGATACTAATAAAAGAAAAGAGAAGGAAGTGAGGGAGGAAGCTCAAACTCAGTTAACTAAATAACTGGAACACAATCCTCACATTCCTTACCCTCAAAGAATGGCAAGGGAAAAAATAGATGTCCAATTCCGAAAGTTTCTAGAAACATATAAAACCCTTCACATAAATACTCCTTTTGCTGAAGCCTTAGAGCAAATGCCCATCTATGCTAAATTCACAAAACACATCTTATCGAATAAAATGAAGATAAATAAAAAAGAAACGGTTGCCTTGACTGAAGAATGTAGTGCCATTCTTCAGCAGAAAATCTCCATCAAAAGGAAAGATCCAGGGAGTTTCACAATTCTCTACGCTATATGAAATAATTCATTTCAAAAGGCTCTATGTGATTTGGAGGCTTTAATAAATCTAATGCCATTCTACATAAGAAGTTGTGAATTGATTACTTAAAACTTACATCAGTCCTTCTTTAACTAGCACATAGATTCGTGAAAACTCCTAAAGGAATTTTGAAAAACGTTCTAATCAAAGTTTATAAGTTTATCTTCCCTATTGATTATATTATCTTAGATATGGAAGATGAAAACCAAGAGATTCTTGTAAATCTGGGTAGACAATTCCTTGCTGCTGGTACAATATTAATAGATATGGATAAAGGGGAACTGAGTCTTCACTGTGAGGGAGAGGAGGTCAGGTTCAATATAAATGATGCAGTCAAGCACCCAACTAATCCAAATGAAGAACGCTGGAAAGAAAGAAAATTAGATTATGCGATCAATGAGGAAGCTATAGATTTTGAGGGTGAAGGTAAGGTAGAGGAAGTAATCGAGGAAAGAAAGAAAATTCAATAGTCTATTGATATACCTCCTGAATTAGAACTAAAACAATTACCAATTAACTTAAAATATTTTTACCTAGGGGAAGGAACCTCATTCCTAGTAATAATTTCTGCATTACTGAGCAAAAATCAGGAAGATAATTATTGCAAGGTTTTGAGAGAGCACAAAAGGGTAATAGGATGGAGTATAGCTGACCTTATTGGAATTAGTCCAACCTTATGCATGCACCGTATTCTCTTAGAAGATAATTCTATAATCTCCATTGAACCTCAAAGGCATCTAAACCCAAACATATAGGAGGTGGTTCACAAAGAGATTATTAAACTCTTAGATGCTGGAATAATTTTTCCTATCTCGGACAGCCCTTGGGTGAGCCCTATTCATGTGCTGCCAAAGAAAATTGGGATGACTGTAATTCTTAATGACAATAATGAATTGATACCAACTCGAAAGGTGACAGGGTGAAGAGTTTGTATAGACTATAGGATGCTGAATAAAGTGACTAGTAAGGACCACTACCCTCTCCCATTCATTAACCAAATGCTCGATAGGCTAGCAGGGAATCCTTATTTCTGTTTTCTTGACAGCTATTCCGGCTACAATCAAATTTTGATAGCTCTAAAAGATCAAGAAAAAACTTCTTTCACCTGCCCCTATGGAACATTTGCCTTTAGGAGGATGCCCTTTAGTTTGTGTAATGCACCTGCCATCTTCCAATGTTGCATGATGGCTATCTTTTCTTTTATTATAGGAGAGTTTCTAGAGATTTTCATGGATGATTTTTCTGTGGTTGGTGAATCCTTTGACCATTGCCTCACCAACTTAAGAAAGTTCTAAAAAAATATGAAGATACTAATTTGATTTTGAATTGGGAAAAATGTCACTTCATGGTAGAAGAGGGAATAGTCTTGGGTCATCTAATCTCAAGAAAATGAATTGAGGTGGACAAGGCAAAGATTGAAGTGATTGAAAAACTACCACCATACACTAATATAAAAGGAATAAAAAGTTTCCTCAGGCATGCCGAATTTTATAGAAGCTTTATTAATGATTTTTTCAAAATAAGTTTGCAGTTGTGCCGTCTTCTTGGAAAGGATGTGGAGTTTAACTTTGATGAAGGCAGTGTGAAAGGATTTAATGCAATAAAATCTACCTTAATTTCAGCCCCCATAATTTCTTCACCTAGTTGGAATCTCCCATTTGAAATAATGTGTGACGCTAGTGATCTTGCTGTAGAGGCAGTCTTAGGTCAACAAAGGGAAAGAACTCTCCATTCAATATATTATGCTAGTAAACTAATGGATGAGGCTCATATGAATTATGCTACCACTAAAAAAGAAATGCTTACAATTGCTTTTGCTTTCAACAAATCCAATCTTATGTCATTGGGTCTAAAACAATTGTATACATGAATCATGCTACAATTAAACACATCCTTCAAAAGAAAGAAGCAAAACTATGCTCATACGCTGGGTTTTGCTTCTACAATAGTTTGATCTTGAAATTCGTGATAAAAAGAGTTGTGATAATGTGGTGGCTGACCACCTCTCAAGATTAACCCATCTTGAGCGTAAAGGAGGAGAGGAGACTTGTGAAACATTTCTCGATGAGCAACTCTACACCATTGCTACGAGTAGACCTTCTTAGTTTGTTGATTATGCGAACTATCTCAAGGGAAAGGTAATTCCAAAAGAGTTGAATCCTCAGCAAAGAAAAAAATTATTCGCCAACATTAAAAACTACTTTTGGTATGATATGTTCCTTTACAAATGCTGTGCTAATCAACTCTTGAAAAGATGTGTGTTCGAATTTGAAGTGAACAATATCCTCTATCATTGCCACACATCCCCTTATGGAGGGCATCATGGGATTGACCGCACAACTGCTAAAGTGCTGCAATCAGGGTTCTTTTGGCCTAAATTATTTAAGGATGCAACTGAATTTGTCAAAAGTTGTGATAAGTGCCAATGAACTTGGAATTTAAGAAATAGAGATGAGCTACCATTAAATGGAATTTTTGAGGTTGAGTTGTTTGATGTTTGGGATATTGATTTTATGGGACAATTTCCTACCTCCAAATTAAACCCATACATTCTAGTGGGAGTTGAGTATGTTTTAAAATGGGTTGAGGCAATTGCTTGTGCAAATAATGATGCAAAAATAGTGATAAAAATTTTTAAAAGAACATGTCTTACCTAGATTTAGAACACCCAGAATTTTGATAAATGATGGGGGGAAATATTTCTGTAATAAACAACTAGAGAATCTCTTAAAGGGATATCGGATGAAGCACAAGGTAGGTACTGCATACCACCCTCAAACCAGTGAGCAAGTTGAAGTGTCAAATCAGAAGTTAAAGCAAATATTTAAAAAAATGATTTTTCAAAATAGGAAGGACTGGTCAACAAAATTGCAAGATGTGTTGTGGGCTTATAGAACAGCTTTTAAAACACCTCTAGGAATGTCTCATTACAAGCTCATGAATGGGAAGTCCTGTCACTTGATAGTTGAACTAAAACACTGAGCCTTTTGGGCATGATTACAATTTTAAAAAGCCTTTTGGGCATGAACTAAAACTTTCTATTAAATTTTGATTTCAAAAAGCTGGAGAAAGGCAAATTTTACAATTGAATGAATTAGATGAATTCCGGTTGAATGCATATGAAAGTGCCAAACTTTATAAGGAGAAAACAAAAAAATGGCATGATTAATTAATTAAGCCAAAACATTTTTAATATGGAATGAAATTACTTTTATTTAATTCAAGATTGAGATTATTTCTAGGAAAGCTGAAGCCTAGGTGGACAGGTCCATTCACAATAGAAAAGGTATATCCCCATGGAGCAATAGATATCACTTCAAAGGAGGGGACATTCAAGGTGAATGGGCAGCGACTGAAATCATATTTAGAAGAAAATGACTTGCATGAGAAGGAAGGATGGAAGTTGCAAGACCTTCCTAGGGAAGGAACCACATTGAAGAATTCAAACATCTCAGGATGAGACATTAAAGCAAGCGCTCGGTGGGAGGCAACCATGCCAATAAGGTTGTATTGTTTTGCTTTCAATTTTTCAATTTTTCATTTTTAGTAGTTTTTTGCTTTTGAATAAATAAATCTTGGACGGTGTTGAATCCTTAATTGCTGCTATAGTTTGCAAAGATCTAATTTTCTGAAACTTACAATGCATAGATTCAATCAATAAATTTAAATGTGAAGCCTTGAGTCATTAACTATGCTTAACTAAGGGAGATCAACTTAAGTGAAAATCCTAATACTTCCTAAACAAGGTAAAAGTCTTGAGTTGTCTTTCAGTCTCCAACATCTTAAATGAATAAATACTAAGAATCTAAGTGTGGGGGTAGGAGATTTCAAGAACCAAACTTAGTAATTGACAAGAAATTAGTGAACAAATGAGGGTGCTAGGCTCTCGTTGGACTTCAAGATCACAAAAGAATTGAAATAAGGATGAAGGAAAATGTCTCTCCCTTAAGCTAAAATAGGAATTTCAAAATAAATCAGGGATGAAGAAAATTTTCTCCCCCAATGTGAAAATCGGAGAATAACAGGATGATGAAAAATATCTCTCCTAAACAATTTGATTTTTTCTTTGTGATTTATAAGAAGGAGTACAAATGGCACAAATCTCTTAGTCACTCAATAATGCCTATCTATTGTTTGGGACACCTAAGGAAATTTCCTTCCCTAATGAAGAATTATGCATCTCATTTATTGAGGTTGGAGACTAGTGAAAGAGGCAAGGGGTTTGAACCTGAAATTGAAAGCTATTAGTGGCTAACATATGTGAATCACCTTAATTAAGCAACATTAAGTGACAAGCAACTTCACATTAACATCAAAAGTTGAATTCATACTCCTAAAGAATCAGAAAAGTCATTTTTTTTAAGCTTACTCGAGGACAAGCAAGAATTTAAGTGTGGGGGAGTGATAAGTTCAAGATTTATTGCATAATAAAGCAGGAAAA
Organism: Gastrodia elata; assembly: GCA_016760335.1. Lineage (NCBI taxonomy): Eukaryota > Viridiplantae > Streptophyta > Magnoliopsida > Asparagales > Orchidaceae > Gastrodia > Gastrodia elata. Next base: position 31,677,543 of record CM028680.1, on the reverse strand, counting down.
CATAAAAATATTTTACTTGAATATCATGCTTTGATGTATTTTCAACTATTTCAGGGACAAAATAAGAAAATTGCAATTCTAGTGTAGAAGGAAGGATTCTGGGAGAAAACCGCTGCACTGCGCCCAAGTGTGTTGCAGCGCGCCACAGCAGATGGAGTAAAATTGAAGAACCAGGGAGCCATCTGCAAGGCCTAGGAGAAAAATCGTTAAAGTGCGCTGTAGGCCTAGGAGAAGAATTGCTATATGGCCTGTCCAAATTCAGAGTTTGCATTCAATTAGAATCCCTCGATACTACGCACCGCAGCGGTTTCAACCCGAGACACTGGTGCTACTTCGCACCATAACGGATCCAAGGGAAAAAGAACTTAGAAGTGTAGATACAAATTTGAAACTCGCCATTCCAAATTATTACTTCAGACCACGTACACTTACGTGTGAGCATAGATGTGTATTTACAGTTTGTCAATGAGCTAATTGAGTTTAGTGGGCATCAAGTTTGATGATGTTGTCTGAGCTCTATTATTTCTCTCATTATTCATAGACATATGGGATGGGTTGTTTATAGCCCTCAATAATTTATTAGTGAATGCATCATTAAAATTTGTCAATATTGTTGGGCCAGTGATGAATGAAGAGGTGCATAAGAGATCCCTTGGGGAGGCATCTACTTCAACATTGAGTGTTTAAATTAGAGAAAGAAATGTAAACAAAAAACTTAACAAAAAATAGGTCTATGTCTAGATGAGGAAAATCAAGATCCAGAAAAAACAAAGCTGGGTTGCTCGAACTATGGGAAGGCAGGTCATTTCAAGAAGGACTATCGTGCCCTGAAAAAGTCAAGTGGTGGAGGCAAGGTTATGTGCCCTACTGTGAATGTTTTAGCTAGAGGATCAGGATGCATTGATCCTCTCACTTGTCAATATGAAGTCCTGGGTGGTGGACTCGGGCACATCCTTTCATGCCACTCCTACTAGGGGAACATTCAAGAACTATACTAAGGGGGACTTGGGTAAGATATATCTTGGTAATGATAAGGCCTGTGATATCATTGGCAAAGGTGATGTAAATGTTCAGCTACCAAGCGGTGCAATTTGGAAGCTCAAAGGTGTTAGAAATGTGCCATGTCTAGAGAGAAATCTTACACCAAGGGTCACTTGGGTAAGATATATCTTGGTAATGATAAGTCATGCAATATTATTGGCATAGGTGATATGAATTTTCAGCTACCAAGCGGTGCAATTTGGAAGCTCAAAGATGTTAGACATGTGCCATGTCTAGAAAGAAATATTATATCCCCAGTTAGCCATGGAATGCTATAGTTTATACTTTACAAGAGATTTGAGGAAACATAAAATATACAAGGCAACATAAAATGTACACTTAACCTAATCAATAAAATGTCTGACTCTATTGTAGTTGCAGAATAGATAGACATAGGTCTATGGTATCGAAGGCTTGGCCAAATGAGCGAGATGGGTTTGAAATTCCTACAGTTAAAGGAAAAGCTCTTAGTAGACTTGGATTTCTATGAAGATTGTGTGTTGGGCAAGCAAAAGAAGGTTTCATTCTCCAAAGTTAGAGAATAGCTAAAAGGTAAGAAACTTGAGCAAACGAATACAGATGTATTGGAGCTAGCTCCTACTTCTTTCACAGGTGAAGCCACATATTTTGTCACCTTCATTGATAACCATACATGGAAGTTATGGGCTTACATTCTAAAACATAAATATGATGTGTTTGATATGTTTGGAAAGTGACGAGCTTTAGTAAAGAATGAGATATGACTGAAGCTTAAGTGCTTGAGATTTGATAATGGCGGCGAGTGAATTCATAGTTCCAAGAATACCACAACAAAATGGTATTATAGAATGAATGAACAAAATAATCACAGAAAGATCTAGGAGCATGAGATTGCATGCAGGTCACCCAAAGCAGTTATGGCTGAGACCCTTATTATGGTAATGTATATAATCAATCGGGACCCTTCTGTACCCCTAAATGAAGGGATTCTCGAGGAGGCCTAGAGTGGAAATGAGGTCAAACTAAACCACCTCAAGGTATTTGGTTGTTATCATATGTGTACATTGATGCAAGATTCAATGGAAAGCTTGATGCAAAGGCGATCAAGTGCACATTCATTGGATATGGTATTGTCAAGTTCAGTTACAGAATATGAGATAATCAAAACTAGAAGATCATTAGAAGCAGGGAAATCACTTTAAATGAAAGTGAAATGTGCAAAAATTAAATTAAAGTTAGGACTAAATTTGAGGATGCTTTATATGGTGAGTCCTGGCACATAGAGATTGATGATAGCATTGATCCTGATGAACGTGTGAATGAGGATACTCAGGAGGGTGTCAATGTTGAACCACAAACACCCATATTACAAAGATCCATAAGAGTCATAAGACCATCACAGAGGTACTATCCTTTCTTATTTTACCTATTACTAATAGATTGTGGTGAACCAGAAAGCTTAGAAAAGGCACTTCAAGTTGAAGATTCAATCAAGTGGGAGACTACCAATGTAACGACCCCAGTATCTGATAGGAGCTTAATCCAACAATTGGAGCATTACCTTAGCATTTAATATCTATTTAGAAGAAAACTTATCAAACATTAGATCCTAAGTTGGCCAAGTATCTTTATGAGTAGTGTTAAGCTATAGAAGGTTTGAAATAAAAGCAACTAGGGAGCATGTATGGAAATTATATAACAAGTACAAGTGTATGTAAAACATGCAATATTTATCCATTCATTCAATCCAAGTAGTTTCAAAATAAATAAACTCAGCACAGATTAAGCTAAATATATTATAAATAGTTTAATTAAGTTATTACATGCTTTTAAATGAAAGAGCAAAAAAATAAACACTCTCTCTCACATAAAATAAAATTAAGTAATATGAATTAAGCTGAAGCAATTTGTAAGATCTTCAAGTGCATTGATATTTAAATATGATAGGCAAAGCCAAGAAATAAAAAAGAGTAATTAGACTAAACAGTTTAAGCACATTATATGATTGGCTAATATTTATAAGTTTATTTGGATATCACAAGCTAATTTATAATTTAATATTAGAAAAGGAGAATTTGAAAGCATAAGTAAGGAAGGAAGATAAAGATAACTATAAAGAAGAACAATTGAAAGTAAAGGAGTAAGAGTACTCACATGAATGCTCGTTCTAGCCTGAAACCAAAGAGGTAAGGGAAAATCATCCTAAATAAGGCTAGAAACTACTAAAGTGTATTTGAAAATATAAGAAATAGAAACATGTATATGTCCAAATATAAATTATGCTAAGGAAAAGAAAATCAGTGAAGTATTTAAATGAAAATTAAAGCAACGAACACTACATTCTATATGAACTATAAGTAAGTAAGACACAATACATAAGATAGAAAGTACAAAGCATAGTAAGTAAAGAAGAATCTTAGTCTCTTGGACTAAGAATGTACATTATAGAACTATACAATGGAAACATAGCTAACATACTGTGATGAGATCTTACAATCAATAAGATTGTAAAAGACTCATATAATAATAGTTAAAGTTATTTTATGAAAACTTCATTCTACGGGCACATACAAAATGACATGAGAAGTTAAGCAAGTCTGCCTTTTATGAAAACTTTATTCTGCGGGCACATACAAAATGACATGAGGAGTTAAGCAAGTATGCCCAACTAATAAGGAAAAGCAGGGTTTCAATGAAAATAAACACTCACATTCATCCTTTGAAAATGTGTGGTCTCCTTATTTCTCCTTTAGCCTGCCCTTGGCTATTCACCATAATAAAAACCCCTGCAGTTTTATTGTGAAAGTTTTATTTATTCACAATGTCTTGTATGTATGTTCAAAGGAAGAGGCTCAAAGCTAAGCAAGCAATTAAGAAAATTCAAATAATTGTAAACTATGTGATATCTAGAGTTGTCTAATTTTAATGATCTACTTAATGATCGGAGCCATTTGAGCTCCTAATTGATGTGGAGATAATGATCTTCAAGTAAAATTTAAGTAATAATAGAAATAAAAAAAGTTTGTAAAATAGTATTTTAATTTAACTTATGAAATGATAAAATAATATATAACTATATTCATGAGATTGGAGCTTATTCTACATTAATCCTGAACTAATCAAATCAAATTTATTAATGATTTAAGTTTAGGAAACTGACAGACCCCAAATACTTGTCTGCGCTTGCATGCAAGTATAAATGGTCCAAAGTAATAATGGAATGGTAAGTTCTGGATTTTTATCATCCTCAGGGGATGGATAGTTTTGTTACTAAGTTGTATCTACTTTTAATAATGTTTAGATAATATGTTTTTTATTATTTTAGTGGTTCCTAATTTAACAATGCAATAATCTCAAATAAAGATACTATTTGATTAAAAAGGAAGGGTTGAGTTTTCATCATATGATTTGTTAAAGATAGATGTTGTATTCAATTCATGCAATTTATAGGTACTTATTATCATGCCTATCAATCAAGTGATCATTATGTTCCTTAGATTGGTCCTCCAATTCCAACAAGTTCAAATCTACTGCACAAGGTGAACACACTAGGGTTCTTTCTCAGCATATAGATTCTTATGAGATCGCATTTAATTTATTTAGAATTCCTACATATTGGTTATTCAAAAATAATATTATAGTTAGGCAATCTCACAAGCATTGATTTCCACCAACTAGCTTCATGCGCATCATACACAATTTAGCTAATGAAATGGATTCACCAAACCACATGGATTATGCCACATCATCCACGAGTACACGGTGCCATCCTCCTCCTTCAACATTTGTTGAGCTGCATAGCTTGATTGGTGGCTCTTGGCTCACATACATCAACCTTTTGGCTGAGCTCAAGGAATGGTGCAGTTAAGCTCGAGAGTTGTCACATAGCTCTGAGCTCTAATGCATGCACTCCTAGATCTTAGCTAATTGGTGAGCTATGGAGCATAAGATTTTTATTATCAAAAAGTCTTTCTTCCATTTCAATCATGAGGTGTTTTACACCAAGAATTCTTGCTCGGCAACTTACGTCACTGCGATGACCTTTATGTGCATTCCCTCTACGTTCAAAATGTTTAGGTGGCTTAACATTAATTCATTTAATAACAGTCTTATCAAATAGAGATTTTCTTTTAATTCACAGCATGTATTCACAAGTACAATCTAAATAAAACATTCAAATAGATTCTATTTTATTACAAAAAAGTTCATACAACATCTTTATGTCCCAACATTCACATGACTACAACCCAACCCTCCCTAAGGAGGGTTTAACCTTCCATTATAGCAAAAATACAAAGATAATCATACAAAGATAAGAACCGTTTCATGATTTGACGAGAAAGAAAACAAGAGTAAGGTTAAGGGGAATACTTGGAGCAGCCCTTTGATTGGGGCTCTTTTGATTTTCCTTGCTCCCTTCTCTTCTTCCCTTCAAACTCTTTGGCAGCCTCCTTCTTCTTTCTCCTGCAATAGTATTCTAATTCCTTCCTTGGAGAGTTCTCCTTTTCTTTTTTACAGCAATCTTTTGTTTATATCTAAGAGAGAGTCAAATTTTGGAACCCTGCCTTGGTTTCAAAAGGCAGTATATATAGAGGAGTCCTCCTCCCCTTATGCATGAATTATGCCATCCCTTCCAATTCCTTGAATTAATGGCAAGTTATTTAATTTATTCCATTATTCCCTTGGGATACAGTAGTATTTAATGTATTTGCAATTTCCAAATAGCTGGGGAAAGCCACTATTTGATTTTTTGACCCTCCCTATTATGGCACCCCACTCCCTAAGCCCACAATCATTAGGCTAAGGAGTGGAGGTCACTTGTGCAAATCCTTCTCTTATCATTGGATTAGGTAAGATCCATAATCCACTAATAAAGGGAGGACGTGCACAGAACTTTTAAGAGGATCAATCAATAAATTTGACATACAGACAGAGTGCAGAAGCTAAATGAAGTAAATAATACATCCATTCACCATGCATCACATAAGAAACAATAATAAGATAGCTCAGAAAATAATAAAGTGCATAAAGTAAATCACAGTCACAGTACCTATATTATTACAATATTAAATAGATAGTTTTAAAGACTGAAAACAATCACTCTTCCTCACAAGAAGCTAAGAAGGAACCAAACAGTATCTGGCTCTCCTGGCTAGAGCTCCTCCTCTAAGTGAGGCACCTCTGCTTCAACACCTAGCCCTCAAACCTATCTGAATTTGACATTATCGGTTTCATAATGCCAAGGCCCCAGCCAATAAAAGAAAATCTTGTTAGACAATTGTCTAAGTACATTTTAGGCTGAATATTTTACATGAGTTATTAATGTCACCATTTTTATACTTAAGCACAAGAAAAGTAAACTCAAAAGCATATAGGTACAGTAAGCATACAAAAAAATAGGAATAGTTATAAATATAACATTTATAACTAAGCAACAAATGGGGCAAAGCATACCTCAATAACTAAGCAAGGAATGGGCATGCACATGTATGGTATAGTAAGTAAAAGTGCTGAAAGTAAAGTCTAATCCTACACATGCTGATGATCATATGACATATGCAAATTAAATGATAGATATCTGAATATGGTACGTATAGTAAGCTGTAAAGTCTAGCATCCTATAAATACGTACAACTGAATATGATACGTATAGTAAGCTGTAAAGTCTTTAAAGAAAAATAGCTAACTGAAATATACATCAGAATATAGTACACAGTAAGCTAAAAACTGAAACAGGTATGTAAAGACTGCCAGATCAGAAAGTTGGCCATCGGGCCGGTGAAATCCCCAAAACCTTTTTGGGCTTGGGTAGACAAAAACCCCCATAACCTTTTTGGGCTATGGAAGATAGAATCCAGTAGTAGAACTGAGGAGGCAGTAAATACAAATGTAGAATCTTTTAGTTATTTTATTTTGTTTCTGTGGACATGTCTAGAAATAACTGAGGAGTCAAGCATATTTGCAAGATTATATGGGTTCCAAGATTAACACACACTCCTCAATGAGTAAAGTTAAGCATTCTTATTACTCCTTACCCCTATCCATTAGGGTAAATGTGCACCTGAATCTACTAAATATACTGAACCCAAATGTAACTGTTATCCTAATTATTCTAAGTTTTCATTTCATGCACAAAGTTTTATTATATGATATGAACAAGGAGTTTAAGCACAAAATACAAAGAATGCATAGCAACAAAATTAATTAAGCAATAGACTCTTCTATACATGGTGACAATGTTATTGTCTAATTTAACCATTCTAACTATTCTAAGTTACACAAGTTCAGGATCTTCAATTCCTACTATCGAGTGTAACTTAGAAGCATGTCCTTATATGTTAAAAGGATTAGAACTGATCAGGTTCTAATCTAATTCAATCAAGTATGGCTATAAGTTTAATTAATAAATCACAACATCCTAATTTGATGAATTCAGATATTTTATCTAAGATCTTATCAAGATCTACTAAACTATAGATTATGGATTAAACATCATGAGATTGGGCTTAATCACATAATCCAAAAAGGTTAAGATATAAGATCTAAGTTTCAGTCTAAAAGTGATCTATTGATTAAGGCAGATCCTATTAAGCAAATCAAAACTAATAAGATGAATCTCCTTATCCTAAATCTAAGGTTAAAAGACAAAGTAATCAAAATAAATTATAAAATTTCTAGAAACTAATAAAACCAAGGATTCATTCATTGAATAACCCACTTATATAATGAATGAAATCTAACATATGAGCTAGTCCTAGTCTTAGGAGTAGTCCTAATGTGAGGTAAAAGATCCTAAGGAAAGACTTAGAAAATTTTGGGGAATTTTACTAAGTTGACCTAATAGCTAATTTTTCTCACTTAAATCATTTTAATATAGTTTTAATACTAGTTTGAGTGATTTAAAACACAGATTAGAGGTTAAGGGCACTTAACCTAAATTTTGGGCAAAATGACCATTTTGCCCCTATTTAAGGGCCTAAAAAGTCAACTTTTGAATTAAGGGTCCAAATTGAAGTTTCTTAGTACCAAATGGTTCCTTAATGTCTAACTTGAAGATAAACAGTAAGTATGCTTAATTTGGACAAGAAATGGGTCCTATAGGTCCAAACTAAGGTTTTTGACCTAAGGGGCATTTTAGTAAATCTCACTTAATTAAATCTAAATTTTTATGCAATTTACTGTTGGTTGTTATTCAAGGATTCTATAGAGTCTAAGAACACTAAATTCTGAGGTCTAATAAGTTAGTTATAGCCATTTGAATTTCTAAGGGTAAATAGGTAATTTTTTTAAGTTAAGAGGGGCCAAAAGTCAACTCTTTCATTTGATGTCCAAATTCAGCAAACTTAGTAGCTATAGGTTCCCTATAGAACACTAAGTACTTTAATTATGAGTAGACCTAAATTGGACTTCAAATGGTCAAGTTATGACCTAACTAAGGCTATGGGTATTTTGATCATTTTTTTCTAATTTTCTAGGGTTCAAAACCTAAATATTTTTTTGGGTTATTGTTGGCATTGAAATTCTAAGTTATCTAGCAATTTGTACAATATATTTAAGGCACAAGGTAGGTTTTGAGCACTTATTAAAAATGACAAGGTTTTCAAACTTAATTTCCATATAAAATTTATGCAATGTTCAATTTGATATAACTTTGTCCCACTAGGGTCCTAGGGATCTTAAAATGCAAAAATAGTGAATATTTGGCTATTTTATCCAAAACTTGGCAGTTTCTAAGAAATTCATGGCATTTTTGCAATTTCAGGCGCGTTGAGCGCTTTTCGCGGTAGCGCTTTTTGCGCGGCAGCACACTGTAGCGCTTTTAGCGGGTGCGCTGCAGCCCGCTGTGGCGCACTATGGTGCACCGCAGTAGTTCAATTTACAAAATTACTGTTCAATTAATTTATTTTTTCACATTTCCTAAAGTTTTCCAAGAAAATATTTCCGCTGCAGCGGTCCAACTTGCGATTTTTACTGTTCAATTAATTTAATCACTGATTTATATATGATTATTTTCCAAAATACCACTGAAGCCCGCTGCAGCGCACTATGGCACCTTGCAGTGGCCCGATTTGCAAGTTTGGGCGCTGCCGCGCTCTGCAGCGCCAGATGGCATTTTTCGCCTGGACGAAACATGTAATGCCTTCAAGCTTAAATACTCCCAATCTAGAGCATTCTATGAGCAGTCCTATATATCGATGGAAAGGTCTTTCCAATACAGGATAGGGTATACAAAATGGACGAAAACAGAGCATGCATTTTTCGAATAAACGAGCTACTTCAATGAGCCTTAATGGCTTCCATATATGTTTATAGACTTCTAGAGATATATTCAAGCATTGTACCTATATGAAGAAGACAAAAGAGTGGGGTAAAAGGGGTACCTTAGTCCTTACAAGAAGAGGAGGGCCTTTATTTCCTTCAAGACCTTGGGGATGAGCCTTCTCCTTCAAGGTGCAGCAATGGAGGGGAAGAGAGAGAGCTCTAGAGCTTACTTGATAGCAAAGGGAGGAGGAAGGGCTGTGCTTTTCTTTTAATGGAGGAGAGTGAGATGTGAGGAGGGGCTAGGCCATTATGACCCTAGGGAGGGGGTCATCATACCTCAGCCCAAGGGGGTATGGGGGCACCAAAAATAAGGAGGGGGCTGACAGGAAGCATTAGAAAAATAAGGGAAATTGCAAGATTAGGACTAGATGATCCCTTATTTATTTTCTTTAATTATTTAAAAATTCAGATTTTAGAAACGTGCTCCGAAAAATCTCAAAAATTCACCCCTAGCTAATTTGGGGGTGAAGAATTCAACGGCGAAGTCAAATTTTGATTCCGACAATTATTTAACTACGCCAATTATCGGGGTGTTTAATTATATTAAAATATTGATGAAAATTTGATGACTTCTAAACTCGTCCAAAACATCACCCCTATCTAATTTGGGGGTGATGATGGCAACGGCTTAGTCGGATTTTGATTTCGAGGTCAAAATAAATACCTCAATTTCCTAATTAATTAAATATTAAAATATTCCAAAATAATCGATTAAGCTCCGAATTGCTCCAAACCTACAGGGTTTGGCTCTAATGGCTAGATGAGCTTAATGGAATGATAATTATGATACGTTCTGGCTAAAATTAAGTTGGGTAAGGGTTGTTACACCTATGTTGTCATAAATGCTCTGACCTGGGAAATACTGCAGCGGGCGTAGTGGCGCACTGTAGCGGTTATATTTTATTTCCTTTGGGCTCTGCTGGAAGGCTTCAACACACTGTAGCAACTCAATTTGAAACACGGGTCTGTAGCAGCGCACGGTAGCAAGTCAGTTTATTTCACTTAAATTCTGCTTTCACTACAGCGTGCTATAGCAGTTCAAGTTTCAAATTTACCGTTCAATTAAATTTTATCCCTGATGAATAAGGTTTTGATGAAATGACGTCGTGGTCCACTGTAGCGCGCTAGGGCACGCTATATCTTATTCCTTCCAAGTCTGTAGTTTTGTTCATTATGCATAGGCGCACTGTGGCGCGCTGGAGCGGTTAAGAGTTTGAATTCGCAAAAATGATGTCGTGGCCTGCTGTATCGTTCTGGGGCGTGCTATAGCAAATTTTCTCCCAGGCTTGCAGATGTGCTTCCATGTTCCAGTTTTCCTTTTTTTCTTTGACCCGCTATAGCGCGATGTGGCACGCTGTAATGGTATTCATCCAGAACTCTACCTTTTGCTCCAGAATTGCCTTTTTCTCCTGTTTTCTTGAAAATGTTGGAAATCATATCAAAGTATGCGTTTATAATGATATATTTGAATTTTTTTCTCCTTTATTATGTAATAAATCATAGACGTTTCAGAAATAAGTAGAGAAGAATGAAATTGAAGACTTACTTAACTATTTGAAGTGAAGGTTAAGGTACAACCTTTTAATTTCATCAAATTAGTTTATAAATTAGAAGGTTTTAAATCAAACTAATCACTAACTTAACTAGGATCAACCGATATAAGATATCTAAATGTATGGGAGAACTAGGATTAGTAAGTACAAGCTTTATGTTTACCATAATTTGTAGATTAAGGAATCCTATAGAATACCATTATCACAATAAGGAGTAAAGGAATTCCTAATTCAATTATTAAAGAACTTAAAAGTGAAGAACTTGAAGAGATATGAGAACTAAAGATCCAAATCTAATAATTAAACACTAATACTATTAGATTCTCTCAATGAAATAAAGCATACAACTAGCTTACAAATCCTCAATTTGCAAGAGGACAAAATGTAAGGATTAGTGTTATAGAACTATCACAAGTTTTCATTTCATTCTAATAAGATCTTTCAAGAACAAAGAAATAAAAATTTACATATAATTTGTATTCTATAAACAAGGAATAGATTTAACTAAGATTTTGATAGCAAATCACATAAGCTAAGTCTCCAAATTTTATGCGAAGCATTCTAAGAATGGAAAAATTAAATTTAGAATATGCTATGTAAATAGTTTCACTAAATTCAATACATTGTAATTCCATGAGTGTGAAAGTTATCAATCTTAATTTGAAATAATATATCTCAAAGGATCCCATGCAGTTCATGATTTCAATTCAATCTTATAGTAATTCTATTAAGGATGAAGGTAAAATTAATAAATTGTAAAGTATGTCAATCATCGTATTCATGAGAATTAAGTCTAAAACATACAATTAAAAATGTATGTGAAGTAAGTATAGTGAAACATGTTTGCTATCCTAGGATTTAAATACCTAAAACAAACATGAATGAAAATTATGAAATTAGAAAACTATCTAATTTAAGGAGTTAAATACTTAAAATCTCCAATTATTGTCCAAATGAAATGATATACATCAATTTGAAATCCTTATAACAGAAGGAGAAGAATGATACTAACTAGGTCAATTTTGGACAACTTTATGATTTTAGGGTTTGGATAACTCCTAATTATGGTTAAAAATTCATTAAGAGACCTAGGGTTCAACTTAAATTTGATCTCATATTATTATCCTACACATTTTTGTGATTGAAATGGACTATTTAATTGTCCAATTTGAATAAAAATTGATCAAGTTACAAGACTTTCAATGTATAAATCTATGTAATGATTTAAAATTTTAGAAAAGGAAATACATGAATAAAATAGTAATTGACATATTAGTTAATTAAGAGCATACTATTATTCCATGACATCTTACAAATAAGATAGTAAATTAGCACTTAAAATTAACATTATTACCATTATTAATTAATTGATGAATGGAAATCAAATTGCATTAAGAATTAGTTTGATTAATCATTAAAACTATTTGAAGCAATAATCAATCAATTCACTCATCAATATACAATTCTAATATTATTTTAGTGTTCTAAATAGAGATATGTAACCTCTGCAGATATTATTTTCTTGAGATTATTAGTTGAATTAGGAATGAAAATTTCATTTAATATTGATGGAAATTCAAAAGAAAGAAAAATTAAATTGAAGTTAAAATTTATTCTACTTTCTCTACAACCATTCAGGCCTAGGATAAATCGTGCTTACGAAAGGAATTTGTGGGCCCGTAGATGGGCTATGGTAGGATTGGCACCTCCTCTGCAACACAAGGGAACTGGGATCGGCGAAATGGAAATTAGGGCTCATGTAAGAAATGCAGATGGCACTCTCAAAATGCAGGAGTAAGAGTTTTGATGAAGTTTAATTCTCACATAATAATATTAACAATTTATTTATGATATTCCATAAATTGTAGAACAATAAGAATGAGAATGGTATGCAAGTGATTTACCTTCAGTCGGGAAGATCCTGAAGTTTGATCGGGCTCTGTTGAGCCCGTTGATCGGGCTCTGTTGAGCCCGATCAGCTCAACTAGGCTATATCACTTCACATAATTACTTAATTGCATGCATTTATCAAAAATACATAATAGAAGAAATCGGGGAATCATGCACTAATTATATGAATCAAAATTTACCTAAACTCGATTTATCTATAACAGATTATTTAACTGCCCAAAAATGTATTGAAGAACTGAAAATCAAAAGGAAATCAAGAGATATAGTAAATAAAGAAAGTACTTTGAAGGTTTGACTTCCTCGTTTATGCCGATTGAAAAAGAAATTAGGGCAAGCAGTAGGTCTACAGTGCATACCCGATCCCAGCGAGAAGATCCTAAGAAAATGGATGCTAAAGGCATTTCCTTATGGCGATCGGGAGGATATGGCTTGGCTGGATGGACGTATACCCACTCCTTCGCGGTAGAGGTATGACGGCAAAGTGGAAAAGGAGAAATACAGTGTCTCATTCTGGACCATCCGATTGGGCACAAGATCGAATGGCTTCAAATCCTTTAATGTAAGAAAGGTTCAAGATCGTTCAATTATAATTTAATAGCAATCAATGGTCTTGATAGAGACTGTCCATCATTCGCTGCATGAAGCAGTACAGCTAATTCATGTGGAATTTATTTTAGCCGTTAAGACATTAAAAATATTTATATAATAAGTTCTTTTAAAGGTATTATTTAAATCTTAAATTCAATCAATTTATTTGATCAAAATTAAATACTCAAATACACTTTGAAAAATCTTAAATTTTCACCCTTACCTAATTGAGGGGTGAGAAACTCAAAAATGCAATCGAATTTTTGATCGGAGGTTAATTTAATTATTATAATTTTTTGGGTAATTAAATAATATTAAATGGTCTCTAAATATCACCTAATCCCAAATCTTTTGGGTAAACTCAAAATATTCCATGACTTTCAAATACTTCCAAAATATCACCCCTAGCTAATATATAGGTGATGAGTCCAATGGCAGACTCTATTTTTTATTCTAAGGTCTAAATAAATTAGGTATTCTCAAAATTATCATAAAATTAGGAAATATTGGAAAGTGTAAAATGGTCTCTAAATCACACAAAAGTTGAGGTGGAGACTCTTGATACTATTATAAGAATAATAGAAAAGAATAATAGTCAATTTGGTTACTAATTGACGTATAACAATACTAGGGTTTTTATAGCCATGAATGCTAAAATGGCCTCACTCATGTCAAATGGGACATGGGAGTTGTCACCTTTACCAGTTGGGAAGAAGGCCCTTCAAACAAGTGGGTTTACTGTGTGAAGGAAGTACTGAATGAGAGCAAGTGCTGCAAGTTGAGGCTTGTAATAAATGGCTTCCAGTAGCAGCATGGGGTTGACTATAGTGATATTTTTGCCTCTGCTATGAAGATGACAACCATTAGGGTTGTTGTGGTGACCCGCCACTGGATCAGCATATCTAATCTAGCATTAGGTGCTCACTCCCCAAGATTATATTAGGGTTTAGTATAAAAATGTATTTATAGGAGTATAAAATACACACTTCTCAAATTTATAGTAACATTCAGAAATACCAGAATAATAAAGAAAATATATGTAATACAAAGATAATAATTATTTTTAAAAATTTACTATACACTAAGCACAAATTTAAAATATTAAAAAAATTAGCATCTAAGTTGCTCCATCATGTATCAACTCCTCCTCAAAAGCTTGATCCAGAGATTGTTCTTGAACTGCCATATATATATATATATATATATATATATATATATATATATATATATATATATATATATATGATGTGGTTAGTTAAGAAAAAAAGAAAATAAAAGAAAATATTTAATTAGACACAAATATCTAAGTAAAGTTTGTAGGATATCAAAATTTATATTTAAGTGGCATGATTCTACATGAGAAGTACATATAAATAAAATGTGATATTTAAGTATGATATCCTTATTATTTTTAATGCAATATACATATTTAAGATACGTGCTCATTATAAGAGAAAATACAGCTATATATAATATTTATTCTATTGGACAAAGTTATAGAATAATCGATAAGTTAGATACGTCTATCTAACTATCTGAGATGTGAGTTCCTGACTAACTATACATTCCCCCTCAAAGGCTATGTGCAGTTTACTTATTTCTCCAAATATCAGTATATCTTGGCCAAATGTATTATCTGTACAGACCTAAGATCAACCTGAATGAACTCATAATACTAATTTTTTATCATTTATTTCAAGTTCTGAGCATAAAATCTCATATAAATATATCAAATTTGGTCAAAGCTTAATAGCGATGCAAATACTGCAAATAAAATAATTAAATGAAAAGAATAATATTCTTCATTTTATTTTAGTAAAAATATCAATATTAATATTATCTTGGTTATTTATCTTTATATATTGCATAAATTAGAAAACATATACATATATAGAAAAAAAATAATAGAAATTAAAGTTTTAGAAATTATAAAATATATACATATATAAAAAAAATTATAGAAATGAAAATTGCATAAATTAGAAAATATATACATATATAGAATATAAAGAAAATGATAGAAATGAATGTTGAAGAAATTATGAAATATATACATATATAGAAAAAAAAATGACATAAGTGAAATTTGCTGATATTAGAAAATATATACATATACAAAAAAAAAAGAAAATGATAGAAATAAAAATTACAGAAATTAGAAAATATATACATATATAGTAAAAAAAAAATGACAAAAATAATAGTTGCAGAAATTAAGAAATATGCATATATAGAAAAAATATAAAAATGATAGAAATAAAAGTTGCATAAATTAAGAAATATATACATATATAGAAGAAAAAAAATCACAGAAATGAAAGTTGGAGGAATTAAGAAATGTATGCATATATATAAAAAATGACAGAAATGAAAATATAATAATAATTTAATAATATTAACATTAACAATAATAATAATAATATTATTATTATTATTAAAAGAAGAAAAAGAAATGAAAGAATATAACATATTTTATTTTTTTCTCATTTCTTACCCTATACTGGCGTTGATGAGGCTTTATTGGAGGTCGGCGGGGGAAACTAATAGTGGATGAGAAAGAAAATGGGGAGATGGGAGGAGAAGAGAGGTGGGGGAAGAGAGGGAGTGGGAGAGGAGAAGAGAGTGGGGAGGGGATGAGGAAATGGGAGGGGGATGGGGGGTGTATTTTAAAACTTTTTTTTTATTAATTAATTAATTAATTAATTTTCTATCACCTCCATTATTTGGATGTGAACAAATTTGTCATCTTTTTCATAAATACTTTAAGTATTTTATTTGGCTTTCTCTTTTTCTTTCTTATCTCTTATCTCTCTCTCCTCCTTATCTCATCTTCCTCTCTCTACTTTCTCTCTCTTCCATTTAATTTGGACATGTATTTAATTTTTCTAATTTACTAAATTTAAATAATTCAAAAATTAATTCATGAGTATTCGTCTTCCAAATTGCTCCCAAAGTTGAGTATTACGATCACAAGAATATACTCTATCCAAGGGTATTTTTAGTTTTCCCTAATTTTGAAGTCACTTAGGATCTTGATTTTTGAGTTGGGTTTAGTTCTAATTATCTTAGTAACAATTTGGGTCATTACAATTGTGTTGAACATCATTGCAGATGAGAATTTGCATCTAAAGTAAAAGGATGTCTTAATTGTATTTCTTCGCGAAGAGCTGGAGGAAGAGCTGGAGGAAGAACTGTACATGCAACAATCTGTGGGGTACAAGCCTCTAGAGAACAAAAAATTTGAGTTAGTGTGCAAGATCAAGAAGTGGCTCTATAGATTGAAATAAGCATTAAGGCAATAGTATAATAGATTCAAAGAGTTCATGTTTGATACTGGGAATAAGAGATGTCAGGCGAATCGTTGTTATTATATAAAATAATGCAGTCCTCCTATATCATGTGGATGATATGTTTATTGTAGGATTAGACATGGAGAAGATAAAGATGCAGATAAACAAAAGTCAAAGGATTTTGACATAAAGGACTTGGGGCTGGCTAAGAAGTTTTATAGAAGAATTGGGTAAGGAGCATGAGCATGTGAAGCTTTACAATGATAGTATGAGCGCTATTCACCTCACAAATAATGCAGCATTTCATGCCAGAATGAAGTGTATATAGCTTTAATACCATTTCATCTTGACAATGATTGAAGAAGGATAGTTGGGATTCGAGAATATCCATACTTCTAAAAATATTGCTAATATGCTTACAAAAGTGGTAACATTGGAGAAACTATATTTGTGTGATGCTTCAGTTGGCCTTGGAATGTGACAAGAGAGCATGGGTGAGCCACACCATGTTCTTGAAAGAGATTGAAAAAGATAATGGCAAAACAACGTGAAAGGAGGGACTATAATGCCCCATCTCATCACCGCGCGCAGTTGTTGTAATTATTTAAATAATTAGTTGTGGAATGGTGCATTACTCATGAATGACCACTGAACCTCATTGAAAATCTACCAATTTAACTAAACTGCTAAAACTCAACCCCAAAAGAGGGCTGAGTACTAATTCTTAAGATAAGTGTAAAATTTTTATCTTAAGTATTAGGAAGAGTACTTATGTACATTAGATTATAAGTGGAGATGAAATAAGAATCCAATATACATGAGCATTAGCATTTCATATAAGCTGATCACATCACAATATTAAGTATAAGTAGTAGAAAATATAAAGTGGGGAAGCTTAAGCATACATCCAGAACATTCCTCCCAAAAGCTAAGTAAAACATTCATCTTAAAAAATGAAAAGAATATAATTTCAGAATTTAATTATTACAAATAATTTTCGTAAATGGAAGGAAGAAAATAGTCTCTTGGCTCAACTAAAAATAAACAAATGCAGAATGGTAAATGTTGATCCTGAGTCCACTAATACTCCACGATCTTCTCCTGGATCTCCCACGAAGCCTCCTGAAGGTGCTCTTCAAACTGATCTAAATCTAGCAAATTATCGGATCCCAAAAGTACCACGTGTTAGACAATAAGTATAACACATTTAAAGCTATTATAATTAATTATAGTTATCTAAGGTTTAACATTTAAGCAATTTAAACAAAACTGTATAAAATAATATAAAAATAGCTAAAAGTCCCAAAATAGTATAAACTGAAAGTAAAGAAAAATAATAGCTGAAAACAAAATACTAAAAATGGTGAAAATAGCAAGGAATCTAAGACTGAGTAAATACTAAAATAAAGCTGTGTTATATGCCACTGAATATATATATTTGCATCTAAATATGCCACATAATTGTATACCGCAAGTATGCCTGACTCGATGTCACATGACATTCCACATATTTCTAGGTGAGCTAATGCTCCGCTAATAGATCCTAGGTGAGCACATTGCTCCACTAATATTTTAGGTGAGCACATCACTCTGTTAATGCTGATATGATTTATGCATTTATGATATGTCAATGATTTAATAACTATATGTTTTTTAAATCATTTAAATCTAGAAATCGAACAAAACTAAGTAATAGATCCATTTATCTCCATTGTGCAGAATTCATCTAAATGAATTCTAACTCCTAGTTTAATATTACTAAATTTCATAGTTCTCACTATAATTATACTTTAAATCATCACATGGAGAGGTTGCATACACATGATTTAGCATGTTCTATGAAGGGTGGCTTTAACACTTAGTTTATTTAACTGCACTTATCGATGCACACAAAGATAAGGGATAGAATCCCTTTACAGTTTACTCTCTCAAACTAAGTTATTAAATCTCTAGCTTAAAACATAACTTAATATGTCATAAGAAAGGTAATTTGAAATGCTTAGTTTATATAACTACATTAATCAATGCACACAAAGATAAGGGATATAATCCTTTTTATAGTTTATTCTCTCAAACTAAGTTTCATCCCCCACTTATAACACACTTTGAACTTGGGATGTTTATCCTAAACTGAACTGTACTTATCCAATTACCAAGGATAAAACAAAAACTCTACAATTCTATCCAGAATAAATCAACCAATCCCATTTTATGCTGAATAAATTCAACTCTATGGATATGCACTATCATCTCCACTTGATAATACTACTGAATTCGTTCTAACAAATATATTTATAATTAAGGAATGCAAACTAATGAATCCACACTCCATTGCGATGAGTCTTACACAAGGGTTCCAAGGATGTGACATGAAAGTCACTCAATTTAGGATACTGCCACAAGGAATGATCTTAATATAGATATCTTTATAGGTTGTCCTACCATAATGATCTAAGATCAACAGCTAAAGTTAAAAGATTTCATCTAAGCTTCTACCTCAAAATCAAACAGTAAGCTCTTCCTACCTCAGTAGTTCGCCTATTAAAAAGGTCTGACAATTTATTTGATCTAAATAGTATCTTTTAATTTAAAGGTTTAAGTACATAAAGATTCACTTACACTCGTGTTATAGCCTAAGTTATTTATAATGTACTTAGACTTGTATTCTTTTACATTTAGTTTGGATTATACAGATCAGAAGAGTAAACTCATCGCTTTATATCATGTTCCAATACTACAAGTATGGGATAGAAATTAGGTAGCTTAAAGAGAATTGATTGTTTTATAAGTCACTCTATTTTATAAATCAAATTATGCTAATGATCTTTATTTATGAGGAAATCAAGGATCTAAAAGTTAGATTTAGATGATCAATCACAAGAGTTTGTTATACATGTTAATTCTTCTAGTTTGTTAATCTAAGATCAATGACAAATCGATAATGGTTGATTGGAATTATGCAAGTTCTTTAATGTCCAAATCAAGTTTCTTATTCAAGCTAATTAAGTTTGAAACTTAATATAATCAAGTTAGGATTTAATCCCAAACTTGACCAAATTAAAATTGTTTGTATAGAAATTGATCAATAAGAAAATCAATAAGTTTATTGTTAATTATTGGGGTTCATATCAGTATTAAATCAATTATTGATTTCATTATGCATTTCCTTAAGTTAATTGGAGTTTACATGTTAGTTAAGGTCAATTCAAAGATCTAAATGTCCAAATTAGAACTCAAGTTTTTCTAACATGCATATTACTAATTATGAAGCATATAAACATGGCATAAATCAAAATAGAGAGTAATTAAGGCTAATTAAATTATAAACAAGTCCAAAAAGGATTAGCATTTAATAATAAATTTAAACATCCAAACTTTATGCAACTTTGCCATTATATTCTAATTAATCATACAAGCAATTAGAGACTTTAAAATTATAATTTATTTAAGACAAACTTTAATATTCACTAATCTTTCAAATCAAGAATTATGGCATAATCAACAAAATAAAGTTCAGAAAATTATGCTACTTAACACATGCATACTACAAGGCATAAGGAGTCTAAAGAAACTTAAATCTTGTATTTTAGCTAAGTACACATGCTAATCTTCCCTAATTAGAAAATCCATTCACAAAAAATATTATAATTCCTTATGATTTTTTGAATAAAATGATATATAAATTCATATGGTTTGGATAAGTATTCACAAAGTTATACAATTAATTTATTCTGCATTTTTTCTAATTAATTTATTGAATTTTCTTATGCAAAAATAACTCCAAAAATTAGAATATATATATTTAAAACGGGCTCGACCGATTATCAAAAGGCGCGGGTCGGGTCAACCCAAGCACCCGCCATCGATATTGGTCGATTAGGGTAACCCAAAGGCTAAATTCTCAGCCATTAGGCCATGCCATGGCCTTAGGTTAGTTGGAGCTCCATCATTATACTGAGATGCATTGATAGAGATCAAAATCCCCACCAGGGAATGGCTCAAACCCGGAGGCCCTAATTAAAATTTTTTGGCCTCTGAATTCTCTATGGAGGGACAATTCTCCCTCCACATACCATCATGTTGGCCCCTCTCAATCTCTACACCATCCCCAGATGATGGAGTAGTGAAGCCCTCCATCTACTAAGTTAAAGAGTGGCCCAATCAGCGGGTCCTTACTCTAACCAGTTTCGAGAGAGGGCGTTAGCCTGATCAGTTGATTAGATCAATTGGGGCTAACTCGAGCCTCAAATATAATTGCATTATAATCAACTAGGTTAGGAAGTTGATTACAAAATAAAAGAAGAGGAGTATTGAACCTACATGACTCAATACAACAAAGTGTCCTACTTGGTTGGGTTTAGGAAGCTCATAAACGCTGATGGGAAAGGTCCTGAGGCTGAGCTGAGATGTAGAGAGGTTCTATGCATCATTAATAGTAGGATGGTCCCTTTGAATGCAATTGGAAGGGACTGAAAGTATGAAGAGAGCTCGAGATTTCAAAATTGGGGAGGGGAGCAATTCAGAAAATTTAGTGAGAAAATGATTGACTATATACTCCCTAAGGCTATTTATAGCCTCAAAAGATTGCTTGGGTGAAGATGGCAAACTGGACACGGCTCGAGAGATCGGGCCATGGCGGAGCTCTCAAATTTCAATTTGAGCTCGATCCGGCCACGGGACCCGATCGAGGCATCTAGCCAAAATGGGGAAACCTCTAATGGCTTAACTGAGCTGGAGGGAGTAGTGGGAGATAGGATGGGCGGCTGTCTTTTGGGGGATCATCCCTATCGAGAGCGGGGTGTGATTGGGATAAAAATCCATAGTGCGGGTGCACTGTCGATAGTCTAATCTATTGATTTGAGCCATGGAATAACTATGATGGCCCCGATCACAATGGTCAGATCTGAAATGATCCACGGGATAGATCTAACGACGGATCAATGCTCCTGCAGGATTAAATCCCAGTCGTAGGATTAACTCCAGCGATAGTGAGATGGAGCGGGATTCCATTATTGTGCGACCCAGGCTCCGCACCGGAATGCCTGCGGTATGCATAATGGATCCTGGACGGGTAAATTGGTTAATGAGTATAAATGTAAATTTAGATTGTGATGAACCCCTATGTGCAATTTCCCCAATTTAATTTAAATTCAATTATGGCCTAAATGACCTCCAAAATTTTCCAAACTTACACCCCTAGCTAATTCGGGAGGGTGAGGAATTCAATAATCTAATCAGATTTTGGATTGCAAATTAAAATATTTTTGCTATTAATTAGGGTACCTAAATTGACCAAAATACCCATTTGACCTAGTGAGGTCCAATTGACCCCAAATTTTTAGGGGTTAGATTAAAGTGACTAAGTATTAAAATCATAATTAGAGGTTGGTTAGCTTATATTAACCTCAGAAACAACCTAGGGTTAGTACAGGGATGATTCTAAGAGGTCTCCAAGTGGGAAAAATTTTTTGTGTGGAGACCATTCAGATCATTTTGGAGATGCCAATAGAGCTCTTGTGACATTCAAAGATGTTCTATGGCAATTCGGAATAAGGTTAAAAGTTTTTCAACTATAATATAGACACCATAGTGCACCATGGAGCACTATAACATGCCATAGCACCCAACATCTGAGAGGAAGGCACCGCAGCACATCATGGAGGCTAGAAGACCGAGACTAGGGCACTACAGCACACCCTAGCTAATGGAGTTCAAAGGCTAGGGAGCTATAGAGCACTATAGCACACCCTAGCGGAAGCAGACGTATACTAGGGCGATGGAGCACTCCCCAGTGGCAGGCGTACCGAAAGCAAGGTCCTACAGTGCTCCACAATGTGCACTGTAGCACTCCCTAGCACCAGAGTACCCCAGAGTAAGGAGCTAGAGCGTGCCCTAGTGCCTGGCTACCCGAGGCTTGGGCTCTATGGTGCTCTATAGCGCCTGACAAATATAGCTCAGGTTTAAGTGACGCCCTAAGCTATTTGAGGGGTATTTTGAACAAATTTGGGTCTAAAATGAAGCTAAGTACTTAATGAAACATCTTGGAGATATTTCCAAAGTTGGCTATGTGTTTGAGAGAGCTTTGGATGTCATTAGAGGAGATTCTAAGGAGGAACCCAAAGGGTGAGCTACTATGTATGGGAGCTCTTGCATGTTGAAGAGAATACTCCAGGTGGTGGCTACTACTTCTCCCCTTCAATCTAGAGTAAGAGCTAGTATTCCTTATTAAAATGAAACAATTTATAACTTTGTGCTCTTCAAGATTCATAGTGGAAATTTTTGTGTGGTGTGGCTCCATGGTTTGTCTTATTCTTAAATTTTCCATGTAAAATTTGTGCTATTTGGATGTGCTTGTGATTGTGATGCATGCATGTGCTATGATTCATTTTTCTTGTTGTTTTATGATCATTCATTTTGCTTAGTAACCGTTAACACATCCCTATTCCTTGTTTGAGCACTCAAAATCACTTTCATTGTGATGCTCAATTTGTTAGAATATTTTATAGCTTAACCTTCAAGTGATATAAGTCATAAAAATCTAGTAGCCTAAGTGGTGTATCGGTAATACCTTTAGTATGTGCTTTGAATGTCCCATTATAGTAGAAGTGGTTATTTGATAGTTTAGATGATTGTAGTGTTATAAATAGAATATGATGCTTATATGTAACAACTCAATTATATTAATAAATAATTTTGGCATGTGAATAAGACCTTAATCAAATCATTACTCTCAAAACTAATTTAATTATATATTATTAAGTATCAATTGATGAAGATATTCAATGAATGTCTAAGTTAATTAAGGGGCTTAATTAACTCCAATCATAGGGAAGATAGTTAAAGTAAATAATAATGGATATCACATGATTTACAATTAGCTTTGAACATCCATGAATGATGCATGACATTGGGACTAAATCTTTGAATATATTCATAAAATATTGTGCATAAATTTAATATATAATATTTACTTCGAGGTTTCATCGAAGGATGTTGTACATGTGTTACTTAGCTAGGGTAGGCTATGAAAAGATCAGAAGACCACATAAATCCTACGAGACAGAATGTGAGTATTATGGGAGACCCCACTTACTTTGTTGGGCAAACGTGTTTGACTCCTCACTTATTCAATAACTTTTGCCCACAAAAAAAACACTTAAATCACGATAGATAATTTACATATTATAGTCCTTTATGATTGTTCTTACTTTTCTCACATTCTTCATGATTGTCAATGCTTTATCATAGTCTTTTGACTATTATACTCAGTCCTTTATGAGTGTTATTTTTAGTCAATCCTTCATGACTATTTTAACCTTACATTCAATCTCTTATGACTGAGATTTACTTTACTTACATATATTAGAGGCATGCCTATATTTACAGCTCTTTTTCCAATTAACTTGTAGTGTATGTCATTACTTACTTACACTTATGCTTACACTACCTTCCTCTTATTTTACTTAACATATATTCATTTGTACATATTTGCTTATTGTCTTTTATTGCACACTTATTAGTTTAGCTGTACATATTTTGCATACTTATATAGATGATGCATGTTATGCCAGCTTTTCCTTTTTTACTGCTTTATAGTCTTTTTAATTATTGTTTACTGTCACTTACTTTACTTTACTGCACTTTATTTACTTCTCTTTTTATTATATTAAGCTCTGCTTAAATATCAATTGTAAATGTCTAAATATGATATCAACTTAACTTATAAATAAATTAGTTGCCCTATAATGTACTTAGACTTCTTAAGTCTAATCACTTATAGTGGTAGATCGAGAGCTTGGAGTGGATCTTGTACCTGAGGTAGATCAGATACAATAGTTGCAACTTTGAAAACTTTTACTTTTCGTTGTTTCTTTCTCTTACATTATGCATCATGTGAGGATGAGTTTCATTACGTCTAAATGATTGTTCCACTTTAATTAATTATGGATGTTTTACTTTATCATAATGTGCTGCATTTTTTATTACTTTCTTTTATGGATGGCTGGAATGTATTACATTACTTTCTATTATAAATTTAGTTTTACTCTTTAGAGACCCATGGTTCCCCATAGTGCTTAATAATGGGTTAAGACTTACTAACCCAATATTAAGTACTACAGTAACACCTATTGTTGGATTGAGTTCCTGATCCAATATTGGGGTTGTTACACTTCATCACGGGTTTGCCAAAGAGCAAGTTTGGTTCAGATGTGATTTGGGTGATTGTTAATAGACTCACCAAATCATCCCATTTCATTTTGACTCTCTAGACTGATTCTATAGAGAAATTAGCCAAGATCTACATCAAGGAGTTTGTCTGTCTTCATGGAACACTGAACTGTATTGTTTTAGATAAAGACAATAGATTTACTTCTCAATTTTGGTCAGCTATTTAGCAAGACCTGGGGACAAGTTTAGCTTGGAGCACTGTCTTTCATCCCTAAAATGATAGTCAAACCAAGTGAGTTAACTATATTTTACAAGATCTTTTATGCCTTTATGTACTAGATTTTGGTGGATCGTGGGAAGATCACCTTGCCTTAGCTAAGCTCACTTATAATAATAGTTATCAGTCCATCATTGGCATAGATCCATATGAAGCACGTTACGGAAGGAAATGTAATACGCATATAACTTGGACTGAAGTGGAGGATACTCAGCTTTTTGGTTCTGATTAGTTGAGGAGACTAATAGAAAGGTTCTGCAAATTAAGCATGGTTTATTGGCAACTTAGGACAAACAGAAAAAGTATAATGATGCTTGCCATTGACCTTTGGAATTTCTTATTAAAGAATGAATTTATCTTAAAGTTAGTCTGTTGTGTGGCATTCAAAGGTTTGACGTGTCAAGAAAGCAGAGTCCTATATACTTGGGACCCTTTGAAGTGATTGGTAAAGTGGGAACATCTATGTCCATGTTGGAATTTCCTTGAGATTTTTCAGTCATGCACAATGTTTTTCACATTTTATCATTGAGAAGATGTTTGCTTAATCTAAGTCAGCAAGTTCAGATTCCTATAGTCGACTGCAGCTCAATCCAATTTTATCGTTAAACCTATAGCAATTTAGGGATAATACATCAAGCAATTGTGAAACTGTAGTATCCCCCATGGTTAAAGTTCAGTTCATGATGCTATGTGGGAAAATAAGAGGATATGCGAATAAAGTTTCCATAATTTTTTACTTAATCAGGTATTTTGCATTCTTTTGTTTTCTTTTCTATTCATTATTCGTATTAAATCTATTTAGGCATCAAAGATGATGCCTCTTTTAAGAAAGGGAGTCTATAATAACCCTAGTGTTGATACCCATTAATGGGTAGCCCAATCAGCTCAATTTCACTACCAGTGCATTTATATTATCATTAGGAGCCTACACCTAAAGTTTGATGGATTTGGAGGTCGGTTGCGTTCAATGAATATTTTGAGTATTTTAATTAACCTGAAAAATACCTAATCTATTTTGACCTCAGAATAAAAATTGGAGTTCATCATTAGATCCCTCACACTCAAATTAGCTAGGGTTGATTATTTGGAAATTTTTGGAAGTTATCAAATTTTTCCCAAATATTTTAAAATATTTAAGTGATAAAAAAATTAAGATAATCAAATTAATATCTGATTTAATATTTGACTTCATTTTTGAGTTCCTCACCCTACATTTAACTAAGAGTGAATTTTTGGGATTTTTTGGAACTAATTAAGTTATTTAATTTTGATTAAATAAAAAGATATAATTTAATAATTAAGTAATTCAATTTAAATAATTATTAATTATTATCCCTAACAGCTCTAGTGAAAATGTGCTGATCCCATACGTGGATTCGTGCATGGGACAGACTTCTGGGGCAATCCGGACCATCATGCTCTATTTAAGTTAAATCAGATGGTTTATAGCAGATCCATCTGATATAACTATCAGATCAACGCTCGGATACAACAATCGAGATCGATATACCGTACGTCTGCATCCTCGTGTGATCATGAACCTACTACAATGGTAGGCGGGGAATATGTCATTCTTTTACCGAGCCCCAACCCCTCCATTAGTCCCTTTGGACCCTTTCAAACATCCCTTTTTCACCTTATATGCTCCTAAGGCTGCTAGGATCGCTGTGGAGCTTGGAGGAGATGTCGGTAGTTATGGACTTTCAAACCTAACCCTAACCTTAGCACCCGATAGAAAGAAGCAGGGAATGCCTTAATTTTGAGTATTTACTCAATAATCACTCCCAATCTAATTTTGTTCCCCTATTTCAAGTGATGATGAATCCATATGTGTAACAACCCAACATTGTTACTGAGCCATTCAGATCTAATCTTGAGCAGATTAAGATGAAATTCAAAATTATACTTAAGTTAAATAAAAATTAAATAAAAAATATCCTCAAATCAAGTGTATCAAGTGGATCCTTCCACCAAAATTTGAGTGCAATCGGGGTCCCAAATCATCCTAAATAAATTTAGAAAGCTTAAACTTTCAGAGTTGATAATAGATAAAATAAAAGTCAGATTTCAGAAATTTTTGTAGATTTGAGTTAAGCGTTATATGAGGGGGTTATGTTTTAAGTTTCGCAAATTTTCGAGCTTCGGATTAAACGTAGCAAATTTTTGAAGTTTTTCACTTAAAAATTAATATAAAATAAAATACTTATTTAAATTCAATTATTTTTAAATACATGTGTTCGTCTCATTGAGATGCTCGTTTTGATACTAAGTTTGTAATTTTTGAAGTTCAATTGACTATAGATCAAGGCTTGAGAATTTTCAGCCATCAGATTTTGATTCAATGGCTGCAATTGAGTTCAGTTTTTGCCTCATAATATAAAGCACTCTAACCTAAAGTACCTAGATCCAAAAATCTTTTTTCTCCAGCTGTGCACCTCTCCTTCTCCCTCATGAGAACTAAACCCATCTTGCTCTTCTCCATGGCCGAGCAAATCTTCCTTCCAGCTGAGCTGACTCGTCCGGCTTCTCCTTCACCTCCATGGTCGATCCTTCCCCTCCCGACCAAGCAGCAGTCAAACCTTCTCCTCCCTCTCCTTTTATTTCTACCAGCTCGCTGAGTCCGATGGTGCAAAGGTAGATCGTGTGCACCGTCAAGCGCCGCTCATCGTCCCTCTTGTCTGTCGTCTCCTTCATTGTGGCTGCAATGGGCTACATCCAGCACTTTGTCGCAGTAATGGATGGCCTCAAGGTACTTAGCTCTACCTACTCCAAACTTAATATTAACTATATGAAAGTTTTGCAAATTCTATCCATTTCTTTTAGGAGTTGTTCCATCAATGATTCATAGAAATGATACCTATTTTTTTTATCTTGCTGCTAGATGTTGATATTATCCTTATAGATTCATTACAGCATGCATTAGAGTAATGGAATTTAATTGAGATGTTCTCACACGACCTGTCCTTTAGTTTTTTTTTGTATTGTACCACAAAATGTGTTTCTCTTTTTAAGAAATATATATATACATATCACACTCACAATATGAAGAGAAACTTGTTCAATAGTTTAATGTTATGGATTGAGCATAAACTCATATGAATGCATAGAGGCAAAAGAGGTTAATCTAATGACACTAGTGACTTATTAACTGTGCAACAAAGTATCTCATATGTTTGTTTTATAAAAAGAAGGTTGATCAAAGTAGTTCTTAAAAGTTTGGCAAAGAAAAAGATTAAAATAATATATACTTATATGAATCATCGAGATCATTATTTATGGCAGTTTAGCAATAAATCTTTTTAACACAATTTGTAGATAAACTTGTTAATGTTATCTTACATTGAGCCTTCTTAGCATGTCTTTTAAATAGTTAAATGGATTGCAATGAATTTGTTGTATGTACGGATTATCTATAAACTCACAAGTACTTCTTAAAACCCTACTTATGCATGAAGTATTTATATTCTAAGCTGCTCAATATTATTTAATATAAAATATGAGTGCTAAAGATACACATTAACTTCATTTCTAAATTGATGATTAGTACTAATAAATATAATGCATCTTCTATTTTATAAATAAATTTGTCTTTATAAATAGAATTGTCTTTCACTATTCTAAATATCATTAATCAAGAACATGATTAAATACATTTATAAATATTAAAGAGATCTTTGATGTTAATAACAACATGTCAATGATATTATAGTAACCATGCAATGAGCTTTATAAATTAGAAGCAAAGGGATAGCCTCATTAATAGAAATACTTCGAGTTTAAGAGGAGTAGAAAGAATAGGTAATGCCTATTTAAGCTTTAAGGAACTAACTTACTAAGAACAATTTTGCTGAGGTTGTGTGATTGTCGTCTCATTCCAACCAATCGATGAGCTTCAAGTTTGAATAGCCTTAAAGGTATGTTATGTACTTAGAACTTTATTGAGTTATGTATTCATTTAATTATATTATTTTCTTGAGCTCTATGTACAGTGCGTACACCACTTGCATAGATCTTAGCATCATTAGTGATTTGATTATTATTTGAAAATCATGACATCATGGTATAGGAACTCTTGTTAACTAAGTAGTAGTCATTACCTTAGTTGAAAATTGTAAATTATGCAGACATGAATTAGAACCTAGAGTCAAAGCTAAAACACTTCCTTAAGATCTTCACTTCACCTTAAAATCTTTTCCTTAAGATTAGGAATAGGCACTATGTTAAATTTCATTTATTGAATAAGTGCTTTATTCAATGAATGGAACCTTGGTCTTATTAGTTTCTGGATTTTCATAATTTCATTCTGATTATTTTATTTTTTCAACTTTAGATTAAGTATAGGAGATTCATTCTATTAAGCTTGATTTTTACTTAATAGAATATGCCTTAATCATCAGTTCACATATAGATTACACCTTATAACTTAAGCTTATCTTTAGATTATGTGATTGAACCCAAATTTGTGTATTTAATTCAAAATCCCTAGCTTAGTAGATCGTGATCAGATCTTAGCTTAGAATGTCTCAATTAATCAATTAGGACGTGATGATTCATTATTTAACTTATAGTTGATTTTGATTGAATTAAATTAGAACTTGATCAGTTCTGATTGTTTTCAACTTATAAGGTCGTATTTCTAAGTTGTATAAGTTGGAATAGTTAGAATAGTTTAATAGATAATAAATGATGTCACCTTGTGTAGTTGAGTCTCTTGCTCACTCTATTATTGTTGCTCCGCACACCTTGAATATTGAGCCTTGTTCCTTGAGCATAATAGGTAAACTTAGGATATGGAAGATACATCCTAAGTTAGCATTTGAAAACCATTCATTTAGTTCTTTCAATGTATTCAATTTAGTAGAGTATGTCTTAGCTTAGTTTACCTCTTCAGTTCAGTTTTGTTATAGAATAGATTCAGACCTAACTGGATGGATGTTTAGGATGGATACATATCTTATTCTATACATTCAACTCGGACCTAGCTCTGCAGATGCCTAGGATGGATACATGTTGAACTTTCAGTTCAGAGGCCCTGTATGGCCTATTTCAGTTATGGCAGCACTATGTCTTAGGCTTACTACTACTCTAGTTCAATTTTCAGTATTTATTTTTGTTTTTGCCACATGCTTCAGTAGCCTTTCTTTTAGTGCTTTCTTTGCTTTGCCACATGTCTCAGTGGCTTTACTTTAGCTCTTTTCTGTGATTAGTTGTTGTGCCACCTATCTCAGTGGCCTTTTATTTATTTAAATCTGCATGTTTGTATATATATGTTCTATTGAATACTTATAAATAAAGGCATGTTAGGATGCTAAAATTGTATGTTTATTTAAGCACTCGTGTTCTTTATATACTTAGCATGTATCCATGTGATCATAAGCATGTTAGGACCAGATTTATTTTAGTAGTTGCAGTTACTTTTGCCTTTAGCCTCACCATGTTTAATTGTTGTTTTGTATATTCAATCATACCGTTGATTAGTTGCAAATGCTTTATTTGTGACTATCCTTTCCTTGTAGCTTATCGCACCTATTTATTTTGCTTGCTTAGTAGTATTAGTAAAATGGTGATATCTTTAAATTCATGAAATTTTAATAGCTTAAATTGTACTTAGACTTATTAAAGTCTAACAAGATTTTTTTTTTGGCTATGCCCTGTCATATTTGTACATATGGTAGATCAGGAGTATAGGTCAGATCCAACGCTTGAGGATTTAGCTGCTAGCGAGTTAAAGTGAGGTGTGGCTCATTGAAGAAGATATGCTTCAATCTTCTTGGCTTGTATTTACTAAAAGTGTAATAACTAAGTTTTTCTTATTCTTACTATTATGCATTTAATGTATTGTATGTGCATGAATTAATATGGACTGTGTCTGAATGCCTCCTTTTTATTTACCTATTTTGCACTGCTATACTATATGTATGTTTCTATTAGATCTTACTCAGCTCCTGATTAGTATCATGGATATGTTTTTGGTTTAATGTCCGTGGTATTAATGACGACCACCTCTTAAACTTAGTTGATTAAGGGGCGGCCGCCACAATATGTGGTGGGGTCAATCGTGCTTTATTCGACCCCTATTTTGGATGGACATGTACAGTGCTCCACAGTACCATTTCCCAAACCGCCCCTATTAAGCTAGGGCAAGGGTTTACCGACGGATCGTTCGACGGCAAGCCCCATTTCTTACCTTGGCACATCGGTCATGAAGAGACCTTCATGCTGTCATGTGGGTCGTGTCATGGTACCCCTGGGTTTTACTGGATGGGCTAACCATAAGCGCGTCCCTTTTAGCTCATAATGGGGACGAAGGCTTCGTGTGTTCGAGCTGGGTTGAACGGGTCGGAACCGTGCCGGAGCATCCTAGGATCATTCCGCCTTGATGTTAGCACCGACCATAGATTGATAGATGGAAATTTAATAAAACTAAATATAATAATAATAACAATAATAATAATATTAATAATTTAGTTAATTGCATAATTCCTAAAATACTTATCCAAATTATATAAAATTATAAACCATTTTGATCAGAAAAATAAGAAGAACAATATTATGAAGTCAAATTTAAGATTAGATGCCTAATTTTCATATTCACTTTTTTATTGCAATTAGAAGTATAGAAAATCCTAATTTCCCAATATTTTTCAAATTTGACCTACTTAGTGTCATTTTACTTCTTATAATGTGAGTATTCCATATTTATTGATTTTGTTGATCGTTTGGAAAAATTGGATTTTTGGCTCATTAAATCTTTGTTAGATGCCTAATTTCATGATTTTATTGCTTGCATATTTTAGATCTTTTACCTTAGGACAGCAAGCTTAGTTTCCTAATTGAACTTTTATATCACATTAGGATGTGAGCTTATGTCTTGAAATTATTAGTTAGAAGCTTAAAGTAACTTAACAAACAAAAATTCATAATTTCAACATTATGAGAGATAGTGATTGTTGGAAACCTTATACTTGATTAATTACCAATTCATGTGTAGTAAACCCATACTTTAGGTGTGATTAGCTAAGAGCTTGCCTTTGCTAGTAGGATAGAATTCTCTTAGGAGTATTATCTATAACTTGGATTTAGACTTAGTAAACTTTTCTTTCATTTGCAAAACTCACAATAATTCCTCTAGTCTCTAACTTAGTACTACTTAGTTCTCTAAGAGTGATCTACTTTCCTATTAATCCTTAACATCATTATTAACTTAAGTAATCCTAGCACTTTTAGATTGTAACATTTCCCTTAACCTTATTTCTAATACCTCCCAATTTATTAATTTATTGGTATAGTGGACTAATGAGCTAGCACCAATTTAATCTAAGTTGCCTTAGCAAGTTCAAAGTACTGAATTACAACTTATATCTCCTAATTATGAAACCTTAGCCTTAAGTGTAGTATCCAATGAAGATTGTTTAGCTTAGAAATATAATAGTATTAAAGTCATATTGTATGTGCATACATATAAATTATTTTTCTATTTAAATAAATCCCAATCAAACTACTATTTTCTAAACCTCTATTATCTATAGTATTACCTTTCAATTAACTTAGAGATTAATATATCTAAGTAAATTGGAAGCTTAATCAGCCCAAATTATTAAGTTAGATAATTAAACATAGACAACAATGGATATCACATGAATTATAATTTGAATTCCTTGAATGTTGCTTTTCTTTGAGACTACAACCTTGAATATTCATAAAGATATTGTTCATAAATAAATCATTAAAACATTAAACATAGGGGTTTCATATAGTGGACTACAAACCAGAATAAGCTACAGAGTAATAAGGAGACCTCACACATCCTAGAGGAGAAGTGTGTGTTTTTGGGGGACCCTATTTTTCTTATTTAGTTAGTTAGACGTGCTTAACTCCTCAATTGTTCTGTAATTTATGCTCGTAGATCAATATATTGCACAACTTAAACACTTAACATTACTTTTATTACAATCTTATAGAATGTGAGTTACTTTTTATAGCCTTTTGACTATGCTTACTTATCATAGTCTTTGACTATTTTACTTAGTCCATGTGACTAAGCCTTACTTTACTTTACTTTTTTGTACAGTTTTACATTTTATTATTATTTATCTCACATTATAGTCCTTACTTTACTTGCAGTGTATGTTATCTTACTTACATTTTATGCTTCACTAGTTTATGTTATTTAATACTTAACATAATTTCATTAGGCATATTCATATATCCTTTTATGCTTTCATATGCACTTTAGTATTTTTAACCTTTATAGGATTCATATTTTCCCTTATTATTGTAGGCTAGAGCAAATCTACTAGTCAATTCTTACTCTCTTACTTTACTTACTATTTTTGCACACCTCCATAATGCTTAGTGCTCTACTTACTCATTTAAATTGTTAATGGCTAATATAATATCACTTAAAATTAATTAGAATTTAGTGTAACCTTAAAATGTACTTGGACTTTTATGTCTAATCACTTATTTTTACTTTATTAGTTGTGTCCTACCATATTAAAAACCAAATACGATTAATCAGCAACATTATCTGGACCTTAGAGCTACGACTAGTACTAGCCAAATGTAGCTTAAAGGTTTTTGCTTTTGTTTTACTGTGTCTTGTGAGGATGAGTGAATTTATTTTAATTACTTATAAATAAGTTTGTAATAAGTAATTTTGTGATATTCTTACTTTATTTTTGTGATATATGTACTTTCATTTATGTATACTTTCTTGGTTTGGATGATGGATATAAATGATCCTACTTCATATTGCTTATTTGTTTATTTTTACTTCTAACCTGTTTGCTTCAAAAAGATTTTATGGTCGCATAGCACTTAATAGTAGCTTCCTATTAATTCATTATTAAGTGTTATGGTAATGCTCTAGTATTATATTGGGTTACTGATTCAAAATTAGGGTCGTTACACTTTGTGACCTAGGTGCATCCATCAATCTAATGCCTTATTACATCTTTAGAAAATTAGGAATTGATAGTTCAAAACCTACCTCAGTCCTTTTGTAATTAGCTAACTGATCTGTTAGAACTTCTGTGGGAATCTTAGAAAATGTGCTTCTAAGAGTAGATAAATTCAATTTCCCAACTAATATCTATATATTAGATATGGAAGATGAAAATCAGAATATACTAATTATTCTGGGGAGACCTTTTTTAGCTATCGGTAAAACCTTGATAGATGTAGATAAGGAGGAGTTGAGTTTATGTTGTGATGGGAAAAAAGTTAGATTTAACATTATAGACACTATGAATCACCCAACCTATCCTGAGGAGAATTATTGGAGAGCTGATCACTTGGAGGATTTTATCATGTCTAAAGATATTCTAGAAGAAGAACTTGATATCTGTGATGATAAGGAAGAGGACGGAATTGAGAGCGAAGTAGAAGAATTAATCTATGAGAAAAGAAAAATTACCTCTTCCATTGAGGAATCTCTCGAATTGGAACTTAAGCCCCTTCCTAACCACTTGAAATATGCCTATTCAGGGGAAGGAACCTCCTTATCAACAATAATTTCTTCTTTGCACGAATCTGAATAGGAAAATCAATTATGTGTAATCTTGAGGAAATATAAGAAAGAAATAAGGTGGAGCATAGCTGATAATAGGCGTATCAGCCCTGCACTTTGAATACTTATAATTTTAATGGAAGATTATTTTATACCATCAATTGAACCACAAAGAATATTAAATCCAAATATTAAGGAAGTGGTGCATAAGGAGATAGTAAAATTACTCAATGCTAGAATTATTTTCCCATCTCCAATAGTTCTTGGGTTAGCCCCATTCATATTGTATCGAAGAAAAGTGAGATAATAGT
The DNA here is from genome assembly GCA_016760335.1 of Gastrodia elata. Classification (NCBI taxonomy): domain Eukaryota; kingdom Viridiplantae; phylum Streptophyta; class Magnoliopsida; order Asparagales; family Orchidaceae; genus Gastrodia; species Gastrodia elata. The sequence continues at coordinate 31,642,591 of CM028680.1, read as the reverse complement.
TATGATAAATAAAAATAATGAACTCATTCGCATTAGGAAGGTAACAAGATGGATAGTGTGTATTCACTATACGAGGTTGAACAAAGCAACTCGTAAGGATCACCGCCCTTTTCCATTCATTGATTAATTGTTAGATACATTAGTTGGGAATCCTTTTCATTGTTTCTTGGATGGTTACTCATGATATAATAAAATTTTGATAGCTTCTGAGGACCAAGAAAAAATAACATTCACTTTCCCAAATGGCACTTTTGCCTCAGAAGAATGTCATTTGGACTCTATAATTCACTTGACACTTTTCAAAGATGTATGATGGTAATAATTTTGGAAATATTCATACAGAGTGTGTAAGCTAAAGCATACATTTAGAAATATTCATAACAAAAGCTAAGTAAATCATTCATCTCAGAAAAGAAAAGAAAATATCATCCAGAGTTATTACAAACAGTTTACCTAATGAAAATGCAGAAAAATAGTCTAAGTACTGAGGTAAAAGTAAACTAGTGCAGAAAAGTAAATGCCAACGTAGAGTCCTCTAATACTTCACAAACTCATCCTGGATCTCTTGAACTGGCTCTTGATCTGGTTCTACAAACTGCTCTAGATCTAGCAAATCGTTGGATCCCAAAAGTACCACATGTTAGACAATGAGTCTAATACTTCAAAAGCTATTCTAAACATATATAATTTTCTAATATTTAACATTTAAGTATTCAAATAAAACTACATAAAGTATTAAAATAATTGAATAATATAAAATAATACAAATTCAAAAGTGAAGTAAAACTGAGACTAAAAATTGAGTACTGAAAGTAGAGGAAGCAGTAAAGAAACTGAAATTGAGTAAATAATAAATTAAGACTATATTGTATGCCACTGAATTTATACTTATGCATCTGAATATGTCACAGAATTGTATGCCACTGATATGTTGACTTGGTGTCACGTGACACCCCACAAATCCTAGGTGTGAATGCTCTGCTAATAGAGTCCTTAGGTGAGCCAAGCGCTCCACTAATACTGACATGACTTATGCATTTATGATATGTCAAGGCTGTAATGACGATATGCTTTAAATCATCAAAATCATGAAATCAATTTAATATTAAATACTGATTCCATTTATCTCCATTATGCAGAATTCACCTAAATGAGGCATGACTTCTAATTATAATCCACTAAATGATATCACTAAGATTATTTATAAACTTAATAACTAAAGGGGTTGCATATACATAGTTGATATATTTCTAAGATATATGGATTTAACACTTAGTTTGCTTAACTGCACTTATCGAAACACATGACAATAAGGGGTAGAACCAAATCACATTTTATTCTCTCAAACTACACTGTTAAATACCCTAATTACAAGCATACTTATAATGTCCTAAGAAAGGTAAGTTGAAGCACTTAGTTTATTTAGCTACACTTATCAAAATGCATGATAATAAAGGGCAGAACCCTATCATAGTTTATTCTCTCAAACTAAGTTGCTAAGTACCCAACTTATAACACCCTTGAACTTAAGATGTTTATCCTGAATTGAATTGTAATTATTTAATTACCTAAGATAAGACCAAAACCCTATAGTTCTATTCAGAATAAATCAGCCAACTCCAATTTCTACAAAAAGAAATTAGTACTATGGATATACCTTATCATCTCCAACTGATAATTATACTAATTCTTGCTCTAATAATTCTATTTGTATATTTATCAAGGAGTACAATATAATAAATTCCACTCCATTGTGGTGAATCATATATAAGGGTTTCATGGATGTAATATATAAGTCACTCAATTTATGATACTACCACATGGAAGAAACTATTTCTAAAATCTTAAGTTACTCAATCACAAGGGTCTAGGATCAGAATCTAAAGATATTAAGGGTTCATCTAAGCTTCTACCTCAAGATTTGACAATAAGGTTTTTCTACCTCAAGAGTTTATCAATTAATAAGGTCTATCACTTATTAAATTAAAACACTATATTTCAACATTAAGATCAAAGCCCAAAAATGTACACTAATTCAAGCTAAAAGAATTATATTAAACCTACAAGCCTTAATACATTGAGTTTGATTATATAAATCAAATAGGTAAAACACATCTGATCTAAACCTATACTACAATTATAGGATATAATCACATAATTTATTAGGAATTTATCATTTACAAATCATCATCATTTTATAATTTAGTTTATGCTAATAGTATTTCTTGAGTGAAAATAGATTATATTCAGATGATTAATCATATGAGTTTGTTATAGATCTTAATTCTTCTAATTTGCCAGTTTAAGATCAAATGGTAAATCAATAATCATTGTTGAAGTTTATGCAAGTTCTTAGTGTGCAAATCAAGTATCTTAATCAAGTTTATTAAAAGTTGGGTCTTAGTCTAATCAAGTGAGGATTTATCTCCCAACTTGACCAAACTATGATTATTTACTTAGTTATTGGTCAATAATAAAATTAGTAAATTCATTGTACATTATTGATGTCCAAAATGATATTAGGTTAATTAATGTTTAACTTAACATTTCTTAAGATTCTTAGGGTTTAAGAGTTGATTATTGTCAAATCATGGATTACATGTCCAAAATAAGGATAAGATTTTCTAACATGTATACTATTATTATTGAAATGTATAAACATTACACAAATCAAAATATAAAGTAATTAAGGCAAATCAAACCCTAAACAAATCTAAAATGGATTTGCACAATAATTACAAAATCAGTTATCTAAATTACATGAAATTTAGCCATTAAGTTCTAATTAATCATATAAGCAAATCATAAATAATAATAGTACTATTTGGCACAAAACATTCAAGTGAAACTGTAGGAGTTGAAAACATACCATTAGGATAAGAGATAGATTTTATATTAAAAGTCACATATATATTCACACAATGCTTGATTCCAATATAACTAGCCTTAGGTTTGATATATTTTTGCATAATTAGGGTTCCAAAGTTATTAAAATGTGAAAAATATCAAATTTGGGCAAACTTGGATAGTTCTGCGTGCTACGACGCACTATGGCACGCAGTAGCACCTCTTGGCCGATAGATAGGCACTATGGTGCTCTACAGCGCCAGCCAACTCGAGACTTGGGCGCTACGGTGCACTATAGTGCCCCCTGACCGAGAGCCAGGCACTACAGCCTATGGTGGCGCCAATCAACCTGAGACTCGGGCACTGCGGTGCACTACGGCATTAGAATTCCTGAGACAAGGGTGCTGTGGCATGCTACGGTGTTATAATTCCCAAGATGCGGGTGCTGTGGCGCACTATAGTGCCATATTTCTTGATGCACAGGTGCAATAGAGCGCTGGAGCGCTCCCTAACTGAGAGCCAGATGCTACAGCACGCTATAGCGATTGACGATGATTTTGCCTGGGTGAAAAATGGAACATGTTCCCTTTTTCATCTTAATACTCTTGATTTATGGCACCTCACATGCAGTGCCATATATCGATGTATAAAAACCCTACAGCTTTTGACTGCATTTTAATGGACAAAACAATCTTCGATCGGACTCATTCGAGTCTGATTGAGGCTTAATAATTAAACTAAGACTCTATACAATAGCTACTTGAAATATCATTCACAAATACTCTGATTAAACAATGGAAAGAGTAGCACAAGGAAAGGTACAACAAATGAGTACCTTCTTGCAAGGGAGAGGAGATAGATTTTTTTGAGAACTTGGGTAGAGAAGGAAACTCTCTTTCAGCTACTAACAAGAGTAGGAAGATGGTTGGGGGTTCTTCAAAAGCTTGAGAGCTTCTTCCTTCAGCAGATGAGCAAATGAAGAGGGAGGAGGGCTGAGGTTCCCATTTAAAGGAAGAGGAGGGGATGGCTTCAATAGGGAAAATTATGGCTCAAGCATGGAGGGATGATAACTCCAAGATTTGTAGTAAAATAGATTAATAAAAGTAAGCATTTTTTAATTAAAATTATATATTATGATGTGCTTTCGCTACTTTTCAAGATAAACAATGGGTAAATTAAAATTTGACTTAAATGTGTAATTTTGGGAGAAAACTGCCTCAGAGCGCCATGGCGCGCCATAATGTCATATCGATAAGGATAAATTTAACTTATATAAATGAGTAATTGAACAGTAATATGCAATTTTGCACACCACAGCGCACCGTAGCACGCTACAGCATCATTTCTCGTTGATTTATTAAAACCTTATAAATAAGTAATTGAATAGTGTTACACAACTTTCTCCGCCGCAGCGCACCGCATCGAATAAATTTTCATTTTTAAATTTATAGAGAAAGTAATTGAATAATGAATCCAAAAGTTTATCCGCTGTGGCGCGCCACAGCGGACGCTGTGGCGACTAAAGAAAAGATAATGATTTTTATGCAGTAACAATGCTTGGAGTGCTGCTGCCATAGCTCGCCACAACGGAATAGTGTTTGGAATGCCGTTGTCGTAACGCGCCACAGCACGCCATAGCGCGTCACAGCGCCCGACGCAATTTTTGCCAAAAATATGCATTCAAGATAGCACGGGGAAGGCAAAGAATTGTATTCTTCCCTTTCCCACAGCTGAAATTAATATCAAATTAATTTAAAACTTCTTATTCTCAAGAAATAATTTATGAAGAAATAAATTAAAAATATGAAGAAGATGGAAAGGGTAGATGCAATAAAAATTGTGAAATCTTTATTATAAATATTCTTATAAAAGGCACATGTTTAAGCCATTATGAGGAAGAGCAAGAGGTTGGTTTAATTATCTTACTCAATAAAACATAAATACAAGCAACCTAAATCCCTTCATTACCAAGGAAATAAATGAAGAATTATTTAATCAAAGAACACATTTCTAAATGGGATTTATTTATTGAATTAAATTTTAAATAGGAAAAGAAGTCTATAAAAGGAAGACTTTAAGATTGAGAAAAGGTTCCAGCCTTTGCTACTCAAAAGATCTAAAAGAAAAGCTGCATGAAGAGAAAGAAGAAGAACTCTCCAAGGGGAAGAGAGGACCAGGAGTAGGAAGGAATAAAAGATAGCAAAGAATGAAGGATGGAGCTTCAAGAGGACAGCGCAAGAGAAGTAAAGAGAACCCTAGAATTTCTCCGAGTGATTCCTTGTATTTCTCCAACGCTCCCTTGATTAATTTCTTGTTGTGAACTGATTGCGACATTCACTTTTCTTTGCATGTATGATCTTTCTTGCTTAGTAATGGTAGGCTAAAAGCCCCTTGGAGAGGGTTGAGATGCAGTTGTAGAATTATGTAAGGGAAATATTGGTTATATAATAACATTATTTAAATGTAATAAAAAATTGTTTGTGTTGTTTAATTTCCATATTGAATGAATGCTTAGATGAACTTAACTCTTATTTATTTTAATTAAAAAAGCTTGTGTTCCAATACTCATCAATTGGGTAAGAGCAAGGAAGGCAGTGCGAGTCGAGCTGAAAATTATGTGACAGAATTCTCAAGTTGCACCCTCCCTTAATAGCTCTCCAAGAGATTGAAGCTTGAGAACCAAGCTCTCCTTTACCTTGCTCTGTTGCTCAGCAAAGTAGAAGGGATGAGAGGACATTGGGAATTTTATGGATTATGTGATAAAATTCATTGACCCAATGCATCCTCCCATTTAGCTAAACTGTGTGTGAAGCACATGATGCACGATAATGGAATCTTGCTTGTGAGATCATTATAATTAAAAGATATTTTTGGTAACCTAGACGTAGGGAATCAAAATTTAACTAATTGAATCATATCTCATAAGAGTTTATGTGCTAAGGAGGAACCCAAAAGGAGTTCTCTTATGCACTAAACTTGAACCCAATGTAATTGAAGGATACTTTAATTCCAATAGTGTTCACTTGGTTGAATAAAGCAATTAAATTGAACATCTACATTCAAACAATAAAGTTATATAACCAATCCTTGCATATATTACAACAAAATCTCAACTCTCTCCTTTTTAATAAAATCATGTCTTTACTCAAGTCTTGTGTATTGCTAATTATGAACCACAAAAATCAACCAAATTTGTCATCTAAATATTAGTAAAAGAAAATTCAACTTGATATCAAAATAACTGTTCCCCGAGGTTCGATAAATCCAGGAAACTAAACTTTTCACTTATTACTTCATACCACATACACTTGCATGCAAACACAGACGTGTATTTCCGTCTGTCAAGGGAGCAATGCTTTTTTCCATCCACAGCATGGGGGGAAAGAAAGGAGGACTTGCGTGCGCATAAGAGAGAAGAAGGTGCTGGTGCTAATCGTACGAAATGGAGGGGCGGGTTCCAGCGCAACAGGAAAGAAGGAAAATGGATTTAAGAAATAAATAAATTAATTTATAATTCCAAATTAACCCAAATTTTCTAATTAAAATTGGATGAATAAACGGGCTCCGAAAAATCCCAAAATTCATCCCTAGATAATTTAAGGGTGAGAAACTTAACGGCAAAGTCGGATTTCAATTTGGAGATCAATTTAATTATCCTAATTTTTGAGGTATTTAAATATATTAAAATATTCATGAAAATTCAATGATTTCCAAATACTTTCAAAACATCACCCCTCGCTAATTTGGGGGTGACAAGCACAATGGTGAAGTCGGATTTCAATTTTGAGATCAAATTAAATATCTCTATTTTCTAATTAATTAAATATTATTAAATAATCCAAATATTTGATTGAGCTCCGAATCGCTCCAAATCTTCAAGGTTTAGTTCTGATGACTTTTCATGGCAAAGAAGGGGAAAGTATTATGACATCTGATCTCTAAGCGGGGATAGAGGTTAAAAAAGTGAAAATTGATGTGATATAAAAACTTATTAACCTACTAATGTAAAAAGCATAAGAAGTATTTTGGGACACGTGAATTTCTTAGACAATTAATTAAATACTTCTCAAAAATAAGCATTCCCCTTTGGAAACTCCTTAGAAAAGATATTGAATTTAATTTTGATGTCGAATGTTTGAAAGAATTTAATACGATAAAAGTTGCATTGATTTATGCACCTATAATTTCCACCCCTTATTGGGAACTCTTTTAAAATTATGTGTGATGCGAGTGATTCAACAATAAGGATAGTTCTTTGTCAAAAAAAAGAAAGAACATTCCATTCCATCTACTATGCAAGTAGTCTTAAATAATGCACAAACAAATTATGCAACAATTGAAAAAGAACTCTTGGTTGTAGTCTTAGCTTTTGATAAATTCTAATCTTATTTAATTGGCTCTAAAAATATCATTTATACTAATCATATATCCATTAAGTATTTGTTTCAAAAAAAAGAGGCAAAGCCAAAATTGATAAGATAGGTTTTGCTGCTCCAAGAATTTATCCTAGAAATTAAGGATAAAAGGGAAGTGATAATAATATGGCACATCATTTATCTAGGTTAACTCACCTTTAGTTAGATGAAACAAATGAGATATGTAAAAAATTTCCCTGATGAATACTAGATGCCATTGCTTCTTCAAGACCACCTTGGTTTGCTAACATTGTTAATTATCTTGTGGGAGGTTTCATACAAAAAGATTTGACATATCAATAAAAGAAAAAATTCTTTAATGATGCTAAGAATTACTTTTGGTATGACTCTATAGAGGTTTCATATAGTGGACTATATATCAAGGTAGGCTATGGAGTAATAAGAAGACCACACATATCTTAGAGGGGGAGTATGCATTTATGAGAAACCCCACTTTACTTGGTTAGGCAGATGTGCTTGACTCTTCATTTATTCTGTAACTTTGCCCATAGAATAAAACCTTATATAAGATAAGCAACTTAATAATTTATAGTCCTTTATGACTGTTCTTATATTTCTCACAATCTTATTGATTGTAAATAACTTATCATAGTCTTTGATTATGCTTACTCAATCCTTGTGACTAAACTTCACTTTTACTTTATTGTACAATACTTCTCATTATTATTTTATTTATTATAGTTTTTATTTTATTTACTTGCAATGTATGTTGCTTTTCACTTATATTTATGCTTACACTTCTCTCTTTTAAATATTACTTTGCATAATTTTAATGAACATATTCATGTATCCCTTCATATTTTAAAATGCACTTTAGTAATTTTTAACCTTATTAGAATGTACACTTCCCTTACTTATTTGATGCAGGCTAAAGCAAACTATTGGAAGTTCTTTACTTTCTTACTTTAATTTAATATTTTTGCATACTTTCATATACTTTCCTTTGATGCTTAATTCTCCGCTTACTCAAATAATTATAAATGGCAAATGTGATATTCACTTAAATTAAAATAAAACTTAGTGAAACCCTAAAATATACTTAGACTTTTTTAAGTATGATTACTTGTTTTTATTTTGTTAGATGTGCCCTACCATACCAAATACCAACTACTGTATATCAGTGCATCTTGTGGATCTTGGAGTTGGGATGAGTACTGACCATTATTAGCTTTAAGACTTGCACCATTTTACTGCTTCAGTGAGGATTAGTGCATTTTATAATATTTATATATGTTTGGAATAGCTTTAACTTTGAATTTTTTTACATTATTTTTTTGTGATGGATGCATTTTCATTCTTATATGCATGCTTAGTTTGAATGATAAATTGGATGCTCCTATATATATATACATATATATTGCTAAATATATTGCCTACCTATTCATATTTATTACAACTTCCTTGCCTTAAGAAGATTCTTGGCCATATAGTACTTAATATTGAGTTAGATTCCTACAATTTAGTGTTAAGTACTATTGTAACGCTTAGTGTTGGATTAGGTTCCTGATCCAATATTGGGGTCATTACAGTAGCACACCTAGGATCTGTTAATAGTGTGGTTCAGAGTATACCTAAGAAATGTGGGATGCTATGATGCATCAAGATCATGCATACTTGTGGTATATTTAGTGGCACATTTAGATGCTTATACAGTGGCATACAATATAATTTAGTTTTCATATTTTAGTTAGTTTACAGTTTATTTCAATTCATTTACTTTCAGCATACTTGATCTATTTCAGTGTTACTTTACCTCTAGTTTTAGTGTTTGGATTTATAGTTATAGTTTTGATTCAGTTTTCTATAGTTTGATATCTATTTTGTTGTTAAGCTAAGAAATATCCTTTAAAATATAATAAAATACTGATTACAGCTTAAAATGTACTTAGACTAATATAAGATTTTCTCCTTTTTGCTAGGGCTTTGGCATGTGAAATTGGCATGTTAGGTTTGGAGTAGTTTGAGGAGCCATCTTTGGAGGATATTCAGAAGCTTCAGAAGGTGGCATATGAGTAGTAGTTGCTGCGGTATTGATTTTAGTTCTTAATTTCTATTTTTTGCTATAAGATGAGAGATTTAATTTACCGCTAATTTTAAATTCTGGTTTGTAATAATTAACTCTGGATATATTTTTATTTTGTTTCTAAGATGAATGCTTACTTAACTTCTGCGATGAATGTTATGGATAGTGGTTTAAGCTTCCACACTTTGATATATATTATATCTTATATTTAGTATTGTGATATGATTGGTATACATATATTCACAGCTTATTCATATACTATGGATATCTTTCCTTATTCATCTTAAGGCCAATGTGTATAAGTAACTTTAACTAATACTTAAGAAAGTACCAAAGCATGGTGGATATCAATATCAAGGAACAAGATAGGGAATTAAAGATGGAAGTTCAATAATCGAAAGGTGTCCTACTTTGACAAATATCTATTGTAGAATGGGAGGTAAAAAGAAAGGATGACGTATAGAAGCGACAAGTCATTCAACTATAAGATGAACTCCATCACCTCAAGAATATTATCAAAGTCAACAGTATGACTGCTTCCACTTCCAGAGTAAAAATGAAAGTTGGGAACCTTCATAAATACTAGGAGTATATGTTAAAAAGGAAATTAGCTAGTTCTAATTTCTCTAATGTTTAGATAATCTTAGAATAGGGCTTTATATCCCAAAATATCCTTAAAGGATGTGCATTCAGTAATGAATTAGTCCTACTATTAATACAATTCTTAATATATAAGTATCTTGTATAAATGAAAATTTTTAAATCAAATTATCAATTTTATTCATTTTTCAAATAATTAACTGCATATTAAGTTGTCAAAACTTATATCGATTATAAGTTTTATTAATCATCCTTAATAGATGGATTCTAACAAAGGCTTCCTTGCGGTACCTTCCACAAACCCGGTCAAGACAACAATAACTACAACAACACCAAAAAATAAAACAGGCAGACTGCTAGAGGCAGTGTTGCTTTCCCTTACAAACTAATGGAAAACATTCATTTCCTTGCTCATGCTAGAACCCCCACAAGGGCAAAGACTTCGATTAGATAATGATTTACATGCCTTTTTAGCTTTAAATTCTCCAATATTCAATGACTCAGCTCGGCCCATGGAAGCTGAAGACTGGATTCAAGGTGTAGAAAGCAAATTGGACAGTTTGAAGTGTCCCGCAGTTGAAACTGTCAGACTAGCAAAGTACCTGCTAAAAGGGGAAACTGAGAGGTAGTGGAAAATCATCTTTGAGATCACCTTTGGGAGCATAAATTTGGAAGACATACCTTAGGCAGAATTTACAGAAGCATTCCAAAGCTACTACATTCCTCACTTTACACAAAGGATGATAGAAAGCCAATTTATAAATATAATTCAAGGAAGCAGATTGATGGCAACCTATGAGACATGATTCACCAAAATATCTCATTATGCGCCTAAATTAGTAGATTCTTGAGCAACGAGGTGCAGTATGTTTTTGGAATGGTTGAAGGACAACATTCACACCAATCTAATTTTGATAAAGCATACAAAATTTTCTAAGCATTTAAATTTTGACACAATGTTGGAATGCGATGAATAAGTGATCGTTGAAAGTCAAGGAAAAAGACTGATTCCTCCTACCAGGGACCAAGAGATGTATAAGCGATCTCGTTACCCTCCACCAACCAAAGTACCAAATGTCTGCTAAAGCTCCCAAGGCCAACTAATGTAGTAACTATAATCGACCTCACCCAATAGGGAGGTGCTACTATGGTCAGAACTGTTATTATGCTTGCAGGCGCATTAGTCACAATTCTTACATTTATTTTGCTAAAATAATGATAGATAGAGATATTATTCCTCGGCAGGATTTCCCACAAACTAGAATCCAACACCAGGAGTCCCCCTCACTAATAATCAAAGGAGGGGAGTTGCTCCTAGGAAAGTTATAGTAGCAAGAGCATCCCCACCAATAGCAACAATGGCTCCTACCTAGAGGAATGGACATGTTCCTCGACCCACCGTTCCAACAATGATTTATGCCCTCACACCTGTCATGGCACCCAATGGCAATAACATGTCATTAGGTACATTACTTTCCTTATTTTAAAATTTCTCCACACACATATATATATATATATATATATATAAGCTTTTTTCTTACAATAGTTATTTCTTTATTTAACTAGGCACTATACATATTAATATCAAATCTTATAACATCCTGTTCAATATGGGAGCAAGGTACTCCATTATTTCAGACAATTGTGCAAAGGATCTCAATATACGGTGTTGCAATCTAGCAAACACACTTGATATTGGGTTGCCCTCCAGCGCTACCATGAGCACTCAATAATTTGGCAATTACAACATTCCTATCAATGAAAAGGTATACGAGGTTACTCTATAAATCCTCCCTATAAAAAGCTTTGACATCATCCTTGGGATTGCTAGGTTGAGTAAAAATGAAGTGATCATTGACTTTGAAAGAAGAAGGCTATCCTTAAAAGAGAAGGGAAATCGGAAGTATTCATAGGAAGAATGGGTATTAATGCTTCACTAATCAATGCACTAAAGGAAGAAAGATTAATTCAAAAAGGGTGCGAGGCATACCTAGTTACTATGATGAAGGAAGTAGAAAAAGACACCCCTTTATCTGAAACCAAAGTAGTAATGGAGTTCCCCAATGCCTTCCCAAATGAGCTTCCTAGCGTGCCCCCATTAAGGGAAGTGGGTTTTACTATTGATATAGTACCTGGATCACAGACACTCTTAAAGGCACTGTACCGTCCAACCTCAAGAGAGCTGCAAGAATAATTATAATAATTAATGGAAAAGGGTCTTATGTGGCCTAATATGTCACCATGGGGAGATCTAGTTCTTTTTATAAGGAAAAATGATGGATCAATACGCATGTGCATTGATTACCGAGAGTTAAACAAAATAATAATCAAGAATGAGTATCCTAGATGATATAATTGACCAAATCACTAAGGAAAAAGTTTTCTCAAGAATATATATGCCGTCAGGTTATTATCAAGTATGATACGAGAAGAAAACATTCCAAAAATGATATTTAGAACTTGTTACAAACATTTTGAGTTCATGGAAATGTCAGCTAGATTAACAAATGCCCCATCGTCTTCATGGGACAGTTCTTGCTGAATTGGTAATCGGCTATCATAAATGCGATACATATCTATAACATAATTATGATTTTCTATTAACTTAAGTAATTAGTTGATTTGCCTTGTAATGAACTGTAGAGTTATTGTCTTATCATAAGTATTTAGATAAGTACAACTCATATTAAAGCAAACATCCCGATTCTAATGTATATTATGATTTAGGGTTTGGACGCCTTAATTTAGGAGAACAAATCGTGAAAGGATGTGTCTCCCATCCCTGTTCGTAGGAATAAGAGCAGTTAAACAACCTAAGTGTCCAATGTCACATGACTTAGAATATGCTAATTATATGTATGTATTCTTAACATATGATAAATTAGGTTAACTTCGAGTTCTAATTGTGAAACATGTTGAATCAAGTATAATTAAGATCTGAATTATGTATAATAAGACAATTCATATGAATAAGAATTTTGTATAATTCAATATTTAAATGCATAATAAGATGTGATAGGATAAATAAATAGACAACAAAAGGGATATATTTGATGTCTTACGGATTTTATTTCTTAATCCTTGCTTCATTGGATTTTTGGTATAATATGAATCGCATAAGCATAACATATCATTAGCGGTGCGATGTGTATCACATATAGGATTTGTCAGCGGTGCGATTCAGAGTACACCTAGGATATGTTGGATGCAGTATGGCATCAAAATTATGCATACATGTGACATATTTTGTAACATATTCAGATACATATTTGGTGGTATATATTACAGCTTAGTTTCATATTTTATTCACTTACAATTTTACTTTTAGTTATTTTACTTTGAGCACACTTGCTCTATTTCAGTATTACTCCGTCTTTGCTTTCAGTATTTTGATTTACAGTTATACTTTACTTTAATTTTCACAGTTTGATTTCTATTTTGCTGTTTATTTACTTTTATGCTGAGTAATATCCCTTAAATAATAAGAAAACAATGTAATCAACCTAAAATATACTTATATTTATTGTTTAATATAAATTTTTTATTTTTAGCTGGGGCCCTGACAAGTGAAACCGGCATGTCAAGCTTGAAGCAATTTGAGAAGCCTGATTTTGAAGAGATTTAGGAGCTTCAGAAGGTGACAGAGGAGCCATAGCCATTGGATTGCTGATTTGAGTGCTTAGTTTTATTATTCCTGTTGGTGAGATGAGAGAATTATTTGAACAAACATTTAAATTCTGGTTTGTAATAATTAACTCTGGATATATTTTTACTTTTATTTTATGAGATAAATATTTACTTAGCTTCTGTGATGAATGTTTAAGCTTTTACACTTTGATTTTATAATATATTATACTCAGTATTGTGATGTGATCGTTATGCTACTAGCGCTTACTACATATTCATTGGCTCTTCATAAATCATTATACCACCAATGCATAGGGGTGAGTTACCTAATACTTAAGATAAAGAGATTATACTTATCTTAAGGATTAGCCTCAGCTGTCGCAATATCTAGAGAAAACTCATTTAATTCCAATCAATTCAGCATGAACAAGGAGTTGATGACGGGTTAGGATGGGTTATCTCGAGTTAATGTCCCGAGTTATCGGTCGGAAGAGATAATTGGTGGGGGAGATGGTAGGGTTTCATCAATGAACCCCATTAGGCGATGAGCACGAAAAAATGTAATAAATTGAGATTTCTACAATGTGTAGTTGGATTTATCAAACTTAACATTGATGATATGATGCACTTTGTTGAGATTGGAAGCATCACCAAGCTTGGATGGGTCGGTCAAGAGAGGAGGAATCAGTATTGAGGCATCATCTTGATCTGATGTAGTTAATTGAGTGAGAGGGAGATCGGTTGGTGGGGCCATGGAATCGTCTACCTTTTGGTACCTTGAAAAAGTAAATGGAATAGAGGAGACATGCGAGAACTACTGATATTAAAATCAAGAAATACTTACATCTTAGGGCAAACAGTAATATCATATATGTAAGAGATGCCAATAATTGCTATAGATAAAAAAGAATTTTTACTATTTAATGAGTCATATTATATGTAACGATAGTAGAGATTAGGTAACGACTACTGCCTTAATAATACATGTAACAGTAGAGGTGTAATTAGTTAATAACTCACGCTTTAATAAATTTAACAATTTTTTTTTTAATGCAAACCACACAAACCTTTTTTATTTCTTGCACCTTTAATACTTAAAATTAGAGAAAAGCAATGCTTCCTAAGCTCATGCATAGGTGAATGACAACCAAGTCTTTGAATTTTTCTAATTTTTATGCTCAAAAGTATATCATAGCCATACAATTCTGTAGGCAGCTATAGTGCACACATTTTAAGCTATAATTTAAGCATTTTTGAAGCATCCCATTCAAAATTTATTTTTTTATTAATTTATCATTCACTACTTAGTCAATTTAAATCATAGCCTAAAAAGCATAAAATATAAGTATAAGTTTGATAAGAAATATCCATGTTTTATTTTTGTTTATATTTATATTCAATTTTTTATTCTAAAATCAATTTTTAGGAACAATAGCACCACCTCTTTTTATGTTTCAACATAAATACTATTTTTAAATATAATATTAAAATTATAATAATTAAGATTTATTAAACAAAATCAAAATTATAATTGATTTAAAATAGTTCTCTATGCTACACCGATATTATACACTCATATGTTGTAGACGATTACAGATTATATTATCAATAAAAAAAATTCTGAGCTCATATTCATCTATTTCTTCTATTTGCTTTCTTTTTGCTTTTAGTACTTTATCTTTGTTATCCTCATTATAATATGTAACTTCACTTTAAGGGATTATTTGGAATGAAGTAAAATAAGAGTAAAGTAAAAAAAAATTTAGTGCAGTAAGATTGCTTGCATTTGATTTAAAGCAAATGAGTAAGAAACTCTTACACTATAATTCAATTTTGCATTCGTATATAAATAAACAATGTAATAGTTACACCCCAAATCGGGCATAACTCGAGGTAGTGAGCAAAAGAGTAGAGGAGGTATCCTTCGTCATGATGAAAGCTTTCAGAGTCGTTTGAATTGTTTTCAAATGAAATCGTTAGAATTTATTTCGAATGATCGATTTCATTTGAATCAAAGATAGTCTCTATCCACTCTAAATCGTTTGAATTGATTCCGAACGAAATCGATTATGTTTGATAGAAACCTAAATTTCAAAAAACAATTTATTGGGATAATCTTCTTAATACTACATTCTAAATAACTAAAATTTTTAGCTTATTAAGAAATTATCAATTTTTTTTACTTGTATTATCACTTACCAATAAATTGAATTGTTTTCTTTTTCAATCCATTGGAAGCAACTAACATTATCGGGGGATCTTTTTCCTTCAATTCAATATTAAGTTTGAAACAATGTAAAATGTCATGGCAGATAATCAAACAAGGTGAGCAAGAGATTGGATAGTTATCGATAGTGTGTTGTATGGAACAAGAGTTGAACAATCAAAAACTTATTAATAGCTAATCCAATTGTGGCATAAATGGTGTTAATATCTTGATTATATCAGAGTATTGGAAGGAAGAAATTTCAATGAAAATAAAGTTAATAAATCCTAAAGCTTCTTCTTCATTTCAATTAGTATTTGGCTAGCTTGAGTTTGACAAATTTAAAATCTTATTTGTTTTAAATTAGTCACAAACAATAATTTTTTGGATCAAGTTTGGCTTGAAAGTAACTCTATTATGCATGCATTTACATGAACATACATGTGTGATAGCATCAATTAAAAAATGTTAAGACAAAATATATGATTAGATTGTGTACTCTTAAGCTCATACATCTTGACTTTTAAGTAGACATAACATTCAAGAATAATTTCTATATGGTTAAATAAGTAAATGAGTCAAACACAACTAAGAGGTTTGCTTTCTGCTTAGTGATTTTCATCAAACAAATGAGCATAGTAATAAATTTAAAGTTATAATTCCTAGTTAATGATAGTTCAAAATTTATGTTTATTTAATTAAATTAAATTAATTAATTTATAGAAATGATGTCACTACTAATATATTCTAATTTAATTTATATTTTATTAGTTTTTTATGAGAGCTTGACTTAGTTAAATTAAATTATTTACAATTAAGTTTATATAAATTAACTTAAAACATAGATAAATAAAATTAAGTTTTAAAATACTAATCATAAATATTAATTTATGCTGAAGTACATAAAACATTATCAATATTTTAATGAGTATTTTACATTATTATTATTATTATTATTATTTTTTTTTTTAATATGATGATGAAATATAACAAATTCAGAGTATTTTACATATATTTAACTAACTTTTCTTTTTTACATATCTATGAAAAATGTTAAATATAACATATATATATATATATATATATATATATATATATATATATATATATATATATATATATATATATATATCATGATAAAAAAGAATAATAATTTTGATTAAATAAATTTGTTTTTTTACGAGCAAAACAAAAAAAAAAAAAACAAATTCTTTTTAATTTTTTTGATATATTTTGGAGGTTTAAGCATTTCGTGTCATAAATTTATCCAGTTAGTGCCATAAAATCCAAACACCACTGAGCATAGGAACAGAGTTGCCAAAAGGTGAAGCTGCCGGAAGCCAGACGGGGAGCGACGAGTAGGTCGGTAGTGAAGTGGTACGGCGCAGGTTAGAGAAGCAAATTTTTTTTTTCTCTATCTTTCTACCTTCGGCCTCATCTTCCTTTGGCCCATTTTTCTTAGCTACAATCTCCTCCATGCGAGGCGGTCAGCCACAATAGCTAGCGAGAACCCGGAATCCGAATGATAACGAGAATCCCCAGTCATAGCACATAGATCGAAACTTGCTGAACCCGCAGTCTAGGGGAAGAATGGGAGTACGCTGCTCGAAAATTTCTCTGTGCTGGTGGCCAATGCCCTTCAAGCCTAGCATTCTTGAGTCCAGAGATTTTGGTACTTCCTCACCCACCTATTTCGCATGTTGATCACAGATGCGTTGATACGGCATTTGGGTGTTGGCAGCAGAGAATGGAGGGGCGGACGAGAACAGTGTGCCGGTGTTTAGGGAATTCAAACTGGAGGATCTGATGGCGGCAACCGACGGATTTTCACCGGAGCGCATCGTCTCAGAGCACGGCGAGAAGGCTCCCAACGTGGTCTACCGTGGCCAGCTTCTCGACGCTGGCCGTACCGTCGCCATTAAACGCTTCAACAAGTCTGCCTGGCCTGACGGTCGCCAGTTCATCGTCTCTTACTTTCTCACTCTATCTTTCTCTTAAATTCTGTAACATCATCTAATGAGCCTCTTCCTTGCTCATCGTTGAAGGATGAAGCGAAATCGGTTGGACGGCTCAGGAGCGAGCGCCTGGCGAATCTGATTGGTTGCTGCTTCGAGGGAACCGAGAGGCTTCTTGTGGCCGAATTCATGCCCCACGATACCCTAGCTAAGCACCTATTTCACTGTACGACTATTTCTGGCTTACATTTGTCTGATTCTACTCTATTCCTCTAGATATTAGTATGTTTGGAAGACCGCTTTTTTGGCCTTTATCCGAACGATGTGCTGATCAGTTGGGGTGGCGAACATATTTTATGATTATTTTTGAAACTATTTGATGCTTTGAATGCGGCAGGGGATGTTCGGCCTTTGGGTTGGGCAATGAGAATTAGAGTTGCTCTGTATCTGGCGCTGGCCTTGGAGCACTGTAGCAGCCGAGGGCGTTCTTTGTATCATGATCTCAATGCCTACAGGGTTCTCTTTGACCAGGTGGGAAATAGCTCTAGCATTTTATAGTGTTTTATGTTCTCTGTTCTTTTTTTTTTGGAATTTTTACTTGCATAAGATTATAAATTTTATAATGTTCATCATCCAAGATTTAATATTTACTAAGAATATTCTCATTTCTATAAATATTTTAATTTTAAATATTAGATATGCATTTTATAATGGATTGGGTGTTAGCTATGCAAAGATGTTTTTTTGTTTAATTTTGCCACTTATTTTCTTGTTTTGCGGTGTAGGATTTTAATCCTAGGTTGTCTACTTTTGGCCTTATGAAGAACAGCCGAGATGGGAAAAGCTATAGTACGAATCTCGCCTTCACGCCTCCTGAATACCTTAATACAGGTGTGCTTACTTTGTACTAAAGACAAACAAAACTTAAAAATCAGCCTTGAAAAGTTCTTTGGTTGCATGCCATGAGAAATGCTACTAAGATAATATGCTATTCAGATATTATTGCTTTTCGGATAATAATGTGTGTTTGATTTATTGTTATTGTTTTTTTAAATATCACACAATATATCATAGTTCAACAAATTCTTCATTTTCTAAAGAGCGATTAGCCCAATGTTTCTTTTGTAATTAATTACAATTGGTTCATAGGCTTTATTAGTGAAGTATGGATGATGAAGCAATCAATAAATCAATTAATAGAACGTAGCTTAAGCATCTTTTTATATCCATATATATGAAACCATTTAATCAATATCATTTTGATTTATTATTGCCCAATTAACTATCATGATAATTGTTGGCTGTATCCAACGATTCAAAGATTTTAATTACTCTTTTTTAGTTTTAGTGCATTATCTCTTAATGCTTGCATTCATTTTTACTTGCTTTCTTATCTTTTTTTTTTAATATTTTTTTTCTTTCTTTTTGATTGCTTAGATATAGTTGCACCTCTTATGAACTCACATTCTTCTCATTATTTGTTGGGTATAGCATTTCTTTGAGGTTGCCCTCATCACAGTTATGCAAGCTGAAATTCACTAGTAAAGTCACCTTATTCATAAGCACAATGCCATTGTTTAGGTAAGAAAAATCCTTCTATTGCCTCTCGCCCATTGTTCTATTGTGTGGCCATCTTCACATAGAACTTCAGTTAATTGTAATTTATAATTTGGGTGTTCAGATGCTGTGCAACTATTTATTCAATTAAAGAGAGAAATATGATATTAATGTGAAATATAATGATTTAAAAATAGAATTATATTAGTTGAAAAGTATTTGGGCAAGTTGTGATATCTCAATACCCTGATAGGGCTTTTTTGAATGCTTTTCTACATACAATTTGTCTCTTGTTGATTTACATGATTATATTTATTCCCAGAGTAACAAATAATGCGTTCAACTTTATTGGCTATATAGGAATGAACATTATTTTTCATTATCAATTTGATTTGATGCTGTATTTGATACTCATACTGGCCATTATTTTTAACATTTCTCTTGCTCATATTGGTTGCAATAAAATATAATTTATATCGTATTTCCCAATTGCATGCTCAAATTTATCATTCATGGCTCTATTGAAATTGTCACATTTCAAAATTAGTTTACGTAATGGTAGCTTAGCTATCATAGAAGCTGCTAGAATAATGTACATTATAAAATAATGTTAACTATAGGATTGTCAACATGCTTTATAAAAAGCTTAAAGATGAAGTATGAATGAAACAATCACTCCAATTTTAAGGAACAAATAATTATAGTCACGCATGGCACCAAATATATTAACATAAGCACATTCATAATCCTAAACATAAAAAAGATTGAAGTATATGAACAACTTCATTAATTTTCAGAATAATCAGTTGTCATTTTTCTTCTCTATATCAGAGTTCTTATTTTATCTGTGTTAGAATTTTTTTATATTGCCTTCATTTAATAGTTGAGGTTCTTAGGAACTACTTACCTTGCTCATGCTTCTTTAGCGTATACTAAATAATCTCCTTGGCACAACATTATCTTTTTTAATAGCATATAAATGATAACTATGTTGATTTGTATTAATTATG
The DNA here is from genome assembly GCA_016760335.1 of Gastrodia elata. Classification (NCBI taxonomy): domain Eukaryota; kingdom Viridiplantae; phylum Streptophyta; class Magnoliopsida; order Asparagales; family Orchidaceae; genus Gastrodia; species Gastrodia elata. The sequence continues at coordinate 31,622,330 of CM028680.1, read as the reverse complement.
AGAAGAATGGTCCTATAAAGAAACATTATTTTGAAGTGATTTTTAATGGCACAAACAAACGTTCAATTGTAATTCTTAAAGAAGAATGCTTTAGGTCAAATATTTTTTTTGACAATTGCTAGTTTAAAGTTTGACAGCTCTTTTAAATGATATCATGCAGTGTGATATTAATTTAAAAATACATGCTTCATTGAATAGTCTACACCAATAAGATAGTATTTTACTTTAGGCTCTTGTTACCCATTAACCCTTCAATAGTATGGAGTCATGTGTGAACCCCTCTCATCCAGCCATGGCATAGAAAAATTTCAAATAGAAGTCTAAAATAGCTTAGATATTTTATACTGGCTCAAACTCCCATCTGCAAAAGGCTATAATTTGTGCTAAAGGTTTGAAGCCTTTTATATGTGACATCCAAATGGTAACACAATCCTAAAAACATATATCAATATCCAACATTACTCATCACATATGGTGTAATAATAATATCAAATCATTATCTTGTACTGTAAAAAAAAATTATCTTGAACTGTACCATGAGTCTTATGCTTGCACATTTGGGGTATGTATTGACATTTGGTAGGGGGCAACGATCTTATTTTTTTAGAATTTTAGTCAATTGTAAGACCAAGTTAAGTATTGGTTGACTATTGTTTCTAATTGTTTGAATCAAAAGCTAACTGACAAGTCTGACATGATGCATGTAGTTTAGCTTATGATATGAAGGAACATTTCCATCTGCTTTTCAATTGTTGTGTTAATTGCCTTTCTAAAGAAGATCTCTTAATTTTAGCAAGTTACAAAGTTTAAGAGGGTGTTTTTAGCCTTTAGACCATGAACACTGCATTGCATCATTATCTTCATAGAGATTTTCTTAAATGTTGGTACGGTGTATTTTTCATTCAATCATACTATAACAACTAAGCAACATTCAACATTTTATCATCAACATTATCATTCTCTAATATATTTAATACTACTACACACATAACAATGTAAGCTTTGTTGCATGAAGATTCATTATTTATTATGCAATATATTATAGGCATCATTAATTCTAAAACATAATACAATGATGCAATTATAGTAATAAGGTAATATATGTTTATGACTAAAAAAATTGAAAACATATTCTTAATTCTAAACACACACATACACACACACACATATATATATATATATATATATATATATATATATATATATTTCAAACCCATTGCATTTTATAATTTAGCAAATTAATAGATTACATCAAATAAGGAGTTTGTGACCTCAAAACATAAAATTAGGATAATAAAATAAAATAAAAAAAAATAAAAGCAAAAAAGGAGAAACAGCCAAACAAATCCACATGATCCAAGATCCCAACTAAAGCTGAACAAATCTGCGCAATAGAATTTTGAGTAGTGGTTGCTTCGGTTATCGGTTGGATTTGAATAATTTTCTTTTATTCTGTTTCTTATTTTTTTCTCATTTATATCTTTCAAGAAAATCATTTAATAGCTTCATATCTGATAGGTCATCATTTAATTCTTCATTTGAGTCCACTTCAGAGTTCTCATAATTTGATTCAACAACTTCTGGAGCTAAAGTAGCTTGAGCTCTCCCAAGGTCAGGCGGACGAATCTCCAATGCAGGGGAATTTTGGTTCGAAACAATAACTCAGGGAGAAGAATGCTTTAGGTCAAATTTTTTTTTCTATTTCTAATTGCTTGAATCAAAAGCTAACAGACAAGTCTGACATGATGAATGTGCTCTAGCCTATGATATGAAGGAACTTTGCCATCTCTTTTTCAATTGTTGTGTTAATTGCCTATCTAAGAAGATCCCTTAATTTTAACAAGTTACAAAGTTTAAAAGAGGGTGTTTTTTGCCTTTAGACAATGAACACTGCATTGCATCGTTATCTTCATAGGGATTTTTTTAACTATTGGTATGATGTATTTTCATTCCATCATACTATAACAACTAAGCAACATTTAACCTTTTATCATCACTATTATCATTCCCTAATATATTTAATACTACCGCACACATGATAATGTAAGCTTTATTGCATGAAGATTCATTATTTATTATGCAATGTATGGGCATTATAAATTCTAAAAGATAATACAATGATGCAATTATATAGTAAAAAGGAATATATGTTTATGAATAAAAAAATTGAAAACATATTCTTCATTCTAAATATACACGCATATAGGGAGTTTGTGAGCTTAAAATATAAAATTAGGAAAATAATAAAATAAAATAAAATGCAAACAAAGCAAAAATGGAGAAATTGTGAAACAAACTCCACATGATCCAAAATCCCAACTAAAGTTGAATAAATCTGCATAAGAGTAATGGCTGCTTCGATTACAGGTTGGATTTGGAATTTTTTTTTTCTGTTTCTTTTTCTTTTTCCCCTTATATCTTTTAAGAAAATCATTTAATAGTTCATAATCTGATAGGTTGTCATTTAATCCTCGTTTGAGTCCACCTCATAGTTCTCATAATATGATACAACAACTTATAGAGCCGAAGTAGCTTGAGCTCTTCCAAGGTCGGGCAAGTAAATCTCTAATGCTGGGGTGGATTTGGATTTGAAACAATAACTCAAGGAGAAACCTCCCTGGATTAAGGGTCAATGCCTCTTCTATGCAAGACAATAAGAACTTCATCAATATTGATACTAAGCACTTTTGAAGTAATGATCTTATCTTCATCATCAAGGAACCACTCTTCAGCACTCCTCAAAATTTGGGCTGATCCCAAAAGAATGTCCTGAAGCTTTTGTGTAGAAAATACCGCGTAGCCCACAAGTTCTCCTCAATGACCTTTCAAATGAGGTGGGGAAGAAATCGGACAAACCACAATAGCATTCACAGTATCTGGGCAAACAGGGTCAACTTCAGCAGCAACCTCAGTATCAAAACCACTTTCGACGCCAATCATGTCCAAAGGTGGGGCAGACTGAACATCCAAGTGATGGGGGACCTCCAACTCTGAGGGACGAGAGACCTACAACCCTCAGATCCAGCTGACTCACAATTATATCCAAACATTTCCTTATCAGCCTCCAAACCAACATTATGAGCATCCAATGACGTCAAAGGGAATTGCTCTAAGGAAACATGGTTTCTTGTATCAGGCAATGGATGATAGGGACATTGTCCGAGTGTTTCCAAGGGGGACCATTGGGAACACCAGTATTGGATGTGCAACAAGCTTTAAGGTGAGGTTGGACCTCGAAGCATCTAGAGAGTTCATGACATCATTCTACAATCAGAATAGAAAGGTGTCAAATTTTCAATGATTACTTCCTGGGAGTAACCAACATTTTCATTTTATCTAAATTTCTTTTTTAGAAGGTTCAGTTAGGTCTATTTCAACCAACACGCGGGCAACATAGGGGCGGGTAAGGTTAGGAGTTGCAAAATTCACGTTTAGGGGCATTCCAAAATAGGATCTCAAAGAAAAGATGATGGAATGGGTAATCAAGTGGATCCTAAGCAAGGGAAATTTATCCAAACAGGTAAAATTGGAGTTTCGCAATTTGGATCAAAATCAGCCGTCCCTTTTAACATTTTCATTTGGAAATTTTCAATAAAATAAGATCCTCTAGCAAATATTCTGGTATAATCTTTTACATTGAAAAGTTGAATAAGAATGTGCTGAGAATCAATCAGCCCAACAAAGAAAGATCCCGCAAGACCAAGGTTGTTGAGGATTTTTTGAATGAGAACCTACGACAGCTTACCATTAGGAAATTTCCCAACTAAGGTACGAACAAACGATCGTGCCAGTATTTCAACTTCATCTTTAGATTAAAAAAGACAGGTTTACCTCAAACTGTAGAGATAGGCTTGATCCCTACCAGAGGTCTTTGCGAAGAGACATTCGTCAAAGCTTCCAAGAAGGAGATTTGGGTTGAGGGAGTTGAGCTGGGCTTGAGGTGAAGGTTAGGTAGAACCTCTAATCGATTTTTTTCCACCGTCTCCATTAATCTCCCGAGGCTCTACTCTAATCCATGCAAACGATACCGCCATCTGAACCTGGAAGATGGAAGTTCCACCAACCGAGCTCTGCAAATTCGGTGGGATCGACTCTGCCAGACGAGAAGTGAGGCAACGGGAGCCACACCGGAGACGATAGTGGAGGAAACCCTTTGCTAGTCAACGAAGCTCTCCCAAAGAGTTGGCGCGCGTAAATCCTACGTGCCATATTTGCGCACGCAAGCCCTACGCTCCACACACATACACACAAACACACACACGCACACACATATATATACACTTTAGAAGTAAATAAGAAAATATACTATATTTTTTATTTACTTCTAAAGCACATCTATAAGAAGTTTTATAAAGGAGAAGTCTACACATAAAGCATCAACAACATCCGGTAGATCAATCTGAACCATCATTTCTGAGAAGCAATTAATGAATCACTGACAATAGTTGACAAACCATGACCTAGCCGAAATTTGTGAAACAAAAATAAAATTGAATGCAGTTGGTCTCCAACACAATGCTATATTTGCCACCGCCCTCCTTAGATTTCTCACCTGATGATACCCATTGGCCAACAAAATCCCTAACAATTGACGTCTCATGTATTTCAATAGAGGAGGTGGAGAACAAGATAGCGCACTATTTAAATGTCGGAAGAATTTGAGTGCTACTGAGATAGCTATTTGATGGAAATTTTGTTAATCATTAGAACTAAAAAATGGACCAGTGAATTAACAACTATTTTTCTTGATTGTTAAAAGAAAACATACATTGCACCTAAATTACAATGAACCAAACAGCCTTTAAATGTATTTTTGATGATGTATATTCTATTTTGTTTTTTTGTCATAACAATTTGGGATGATTTTATAAACATAAATCACAATTTATTCAACATTGCTTAATCATAGCCGGCTAATTATTGATTTTTTTGAGAAAGTATTGCATGAGCGTATTGTTAGTAGTGATTACAATGAAAATGAAGAATTTGGCACTGCATTTCCACAAGATGTGTTGGTTTCTATCCAGTTTTCTATTCTTTTGCATTGCAGTTATGCGGATTCTACTCTGTCAAATACTTACTCCCTGATCATCATCTTATAATCTCAATTCATTAAGTTTAAAGAATGTAAACCTCAATTTAGAAATTGTTATTAAAATAAAACTGATGTCCCAAATACATTTATTTATCAGGAAGAGTGACGCCTGAGAGTGTTGTTTACAGCTTTGGCACTCTGTTGCTTGACCTTCTCAGTGGGAAACATATTCCTCCTAGTCATGTAAGTTTATTTTCCTTTTCCCTTTATGATGCAATAATTTTGAATGCTTTCAAAACTTCTCTATAGCATTCTATAATCACATCGTATAAAACAATATCTGGATATATCTGGATCTGCTTTCTTTGATAGCTTTCTTAATAACTTGTTGGACAGTTTTATGTTTGTCAGGGTATCACAATTGAATTCTTTTGCCTATCTCATAAAGATCAACCGCATCCAAGAAACTCAAATGGCTAATCAATGATTGGACACAACAAAGGAAAAGTCAATACCCAATTAATATGGTTAACATATTTGTAGCATATAAATACCGGCAAAAGTTATTTTATGTTGGTATATAGATACAACATAAATGGAATGCCTTTGGATGCTGAATAAGTAGTCAACACAAATACCTTAAAGCACCTGCTAATCAGTAAACTATGTAATGAATCTTGATTGCTGTAAGGGAGGTTGATATTGAATGCAGAACCACAAGATTACACTATTTCTAATTTTGCAATTTGTCACATATACTTTTCATAAGAAAAAAATGAAGAAATCTGCTAGAAAAAAAAAAGAGTGAACAAATGCTATAAGAACATGAACTCTTAACTATTGAAATAATTTTCATTTTTGCTTAATTGTCCCATGATTTTAACTTATCCTATTTATTTGTACTTCGTGCTGAGGAAGTTTTACACTCGGTTAACTCAAATGCTATTTGAGAGAATCAATAGGGAGGTAAATGGCAAAACCCCAACAGAGACAATGAACATGATTTTTGCAGTGAATGAACACAACACGAATACTAGTCTTGGCATGCAAAGGATGTTTTACTATAACAGATCAGTAAGAAAACTACAAAGTGATGGGGACCATCTTCGACGTGGGTCCCGCCGCCGAGCCCGCCCGGACCCATACCGGCCTTGATATTTCAGTTTTATTTTATGCATTTATTTTCGTCCGTTTCAATTTTATTTTCGCATTTATTTTTGTCCGTTTCATGTATTGATCGGAGGGATGAATATTAGCCATCCGATTGTTTATTAAAAACACTCTAAGGTCTAGATTGCTTTGAGGGTATATAAATACCCAAGATCTGTATGTTAATTTCAGTTTTGATAAATAGAAATTCTGAGTTTCTCCAAACAGCGAGAACGGCTCTTGTTTCCCCCGGGAAACCCTAGTTTCCAAATCCTCCCTCTCCAAACCCTAGCCGCCACCTTCCGGACCCCTCCCCTTGCTGCCTTCGGACTTCTCCCTGCAGGACAGCCGCTGCCACCACCCCAGTCGCCGCTGCACAGCCGCCGCCGCTGCCCGATCGCCGCTGCCGCTGCCCAGCCGCTGCTGCCAGCCGCTGCTGCCAGCCGCTGCCGCTGCCCAGCCGCTGCTGCCAGCCGCTGCTGCCAGCCGCTGCCGCTGCCCAGCCGCTGCTGCCAGCCGCTGCCGCTGCCCAGCCGCTGCTGCCAGCCGCCGCTGCTGCCCAGCCGCTGCTGCCAGCCGCCGCCAATGCCCCTTCTGCTGCCAGCAGCCGCCGCTGCCCCTGCTGCCAGCCGCCGCCGCTGCCCCTGCTGCCAGCCGCCGCCGCCGCTGCCCTTGCTGCCGCTGCCGCTGCCGGCCACCACTCTCCGCTGCTGCGCCGGCTGCCGCTGCAAGCCGCAGCTGCTGTCGCTGCCCCTGCCGCCGCCGCCGCCGCTGCCCCAGCTACCGCTGTCCAGCCGCCTCCATTGCCCAGCCTTCGTTGCCCTAGCCGTTGCAAGAAATCTACTCGGATCCCCCTTCTCGCTCCTGGTTTAAACCGGCGTGTGTTCGTTCTTCCCATACCATAAACTGAATTTATTCAATTAATTTCTTGTGCGATTTTCGGGTATAAATTATTTGTAGGAGCGCAAATCTAGATCCGGTCACTGCGAGTGGTTTCGGAACGGAAACGACTCCGAACACACCCGCATGACAAGTACAACTCGAAGTGCGAGTTACCTTTCCGGACCGGAGCCTTTCCTTTGATCCGGAACCGGTGCCGACCGCTCTTCTTGTTCGTGGCTCAGGACACGTCATTGCCAACGAAAGTTATTTTCAAATTACTGTGAAATCTTCCGCAGGTAAATGCTGAAGCTTAATTAATCTAAAGCGGCTGCTCGAAAAGTGCTTAAATCTCCAAATACATCTTAAAGAAAAATATCTGCATTCACAAGCATTCACAAACCCTAGGATTGCATTAGAGCCCGGCAACACCAAACCCTAGTGTTGCCCTGCATCACAAAGTAGTAGATAGAGGATAGAATATACTATCAGATATTAAGGAATCAAATCATATTTACTTGAAATTTATAGTATATATAATAATAGGAGACCTAACAAACTTGGCCATGTGTCACAGTGTTTAGAATTGTTAGGCAGCATAACAAACTAGCAACATGTTTTATAGCCAGTTTCTTAGCATAGTACTACTGGATTCTTCAATGGCGCGCTGACAAGTGTCTGGTTTGATATTTCTGGCTGGCGTGCATGTACAGATCCTTCAAGCTTGACTTGCGTATGCTTGGGTCGAGTCCAGGCTTGTAGCTTGATTATACCACTTGGGCAAGGATTCTCCTCATATTTTGGATTAAGAAATACTTATTTCTCATAGAATTGTTATTAATCTCTTGGAAATATTACTCAACTCCAAGTTAAGCTGTGTTTTATCACTCACAATGGTCCATCTTTAGTATCATCCTTTTTGCTGACTCATAAGAGTTGGTATTGGCGCTCAATTACAACTTGAATCTTTGAGGGATCTGGATTTATACTTATGAAAGATACTATAAAACTTAAGAAAGATGGGTTGTATGAATGAACACTTTTTATTTGTAAACAACTTAGCCGCTCATGATGCATCTCTAGCACCAATCTTAAATGTTCTATGTCTTTTCTCATCAATGCTAAAAATGAGGATGCCATCAAAATAAACTATTACAAACTTTTCCAAGAAAACTTCAACACCATTTTCATTAATCTCATGAAAGCACTCGATGCATTAGGTAATTCGAAAAGCATGATGAGCCACTCAAAAATTTTCGTTGGTGTCTTAAAAGCAGTCTTTCACTCGTTATCTGATCTTAATCTTAATGTGGTGATAACGACTCTTAAGATCAATTATGGAAAATAAATTTAAATTAGCTATTAAATTTAACATGTCAGCTAGATGTAGAAGGAGGAACCTGTATTTGATGGTGATCTTATTTTTGGCTTTACTGTTTACGCACATCCTCCAAGTGTCATCTTTCTTTGGAGTTTAAAGGGTTGGAACAACATAAGGACTAAGACTCAAGAAACCTTTCTACAATAATGCATCTATCTGGCTTTGCAACTAAGCCTGTTCTACTAGATTTAGACAGTAATGTGGTAGATTCAGTAGTTGCTCACATGAGATCAGGTCAATAACGTGTTGGATATCACGCAATGGTGGCAGCTCATCTAACTTGTCTCAGGAAAATTCTCTAATAACTTCATCACATGTGGCAACATAGGCGCATCATCAGAATTAGCTACTACTTCGTTCATGAAAATGAGCATAGGTATATTATATACAAATTATCTCTTCAGTCTACTTAATTCAACAAATATGTTTCTCTTCCTCAAATCCTTCTCACCAATAGTGGAGCTCAAACAATGAACTACACCTCGATATGTAGTCTCACTAATATCAAAATTTTCATTCTCAAATTGATCAACACCATGTTAGATTCACGATCCTCCTATTCTTCATCCTTTAAAATAGCAGTAGTCAGGATAACTTTATAGTTCATTTTCTTACACTTATAGTAGATGATATCTTTAAGTGTTTGAGTATACCGTTCAATAAATGTCTTAGGAGTTGGAGTGGCTTGGAAAGAAAATGGTTTTGACTTAGCTAGGGATTAAGCAAGATAACAATTTTGTACTTAGAAGATGATGCTTTAGATCAAGTCTCTAATAATGCATTGTGTACAGCTTCTACACTCTGTGGGTCCTACAGTTCTACTTGATGTCTAATATCTATTCTTAATCCCAACAAAACTTATTTGGTAATGGCCAATTTGAATCATGACAATTGGTCCTAGCCACCAAATTTTCAAATATGCCAAAGTTAATCGATCACACTTATGGATTCCTATCTCTAAGCATCAACTTAGTGTTTACCTGCTTATGGTGATAACAGGTACAATATTTATCATTAGCTGCTCGATAATATCAATAAATCGATCCAGTTCATGTGTCCTATCATAAGTGCCTCAACTTTTATACCTCTCAATGGATCATATTTATAACCTTCTCTCTCTACTTTCTTTCCTAGCAGTTTGCCTAAGCCGCTGTTTCATTCTAGGTCTTTTCTGAAAATCCCCACCCCTAACTCGATAATATCTCTCATCATATCAATTGTCATCAAACTCATCTAAATCAGGTTCTTCTCTAGGTGTTGCCTCATATAGTTGGGATTCCTCCTAACATTAAAATCTTCTTAATCCTCTCTATATTGATATAGGGATAATGAACATTGGGGTGATTGTAGGTTTAGAGGTGGAGTTTAACATGTTTTCATAAATGTTATGACTAGTTGACACATTTGCTCCTCTAACCTTCCCATTAAAGCCTCTAATCCTTGCACCCTCTAATCTATGTCACCCTTAGGATATTCTTGAGGGTTATTTTGATTATTCATGGCTACGATTTACCTCTTATTATAATTTTTCACAACTTATACACAGGTAAAAAAATACAAATAATAATAAACAAATATAAGGTTACCACCTATATATTATATCATAATACAAATAAATACATGAAGAAAATGAAAAATATCTTCATGAATAGCATGCTTAATCTCTGTGGAACTTGATACCTCTGTTGGTAGGTTGGGTCAACTCTGATACCACTTCATCTTCCTCCCATTATTGATCTGAGTATATTGCTATCTCCTACAGTAGAAAATGGCTTCCCAATCTCATAGATAGAGACTTTTTAATAGTAGCTAGCAATTAGTTAGAGGCACTACATGACATGTGACTTTATCCCTAAAGTTTTGAGTGACTGAGATTCACTCAACATTGATAGTTAATCATCCGTTTTACACCCTTCTTGATCCACCTTAAGGGTTAGGGTTGTGGATGGCTGAATCTCTCGAGACCCAATTTCTTCACTTGTTTGGATATGAGATTCTTTTGACTCCTTTAGGAAAACATAGTTATAAATTTTTAAGTTCAATAATGAATATATAATTATTTGATATAAAATTATTATTGTAATATTAATTAAGGTAATGTACTAATTATTTTAAATTTCTTAATTACAATTTTATTATGTTATTATTTATCATTAATATCATTGATTATTTTTTAATAGTATAATTTATTATTTTCTCTTTTAATTATTTTATGTTATATTATTAATTATATTATTAATGATTTATTTTTATTAATAATGTATTATTATTAGTTATATTTTCGTTGCATTATGTTTTATTTTGGATTCATTTATTTATTTACTAGTGTAATTATATATATACACATATTTATATGTATATACATTTATAACTACTTGTATATATATTTATTATTTATTAGAAAAATGAGGATACAAAGGCTTCCAAACAGAAGAATAAAAAAAAAAAAGGTCGACAACCAATAAGACCATCGTAACAAAAAAATGAAAATAAATGGTGAGTGATTAGGATAACAAAATCTTACAAATTATAACAATTTAAAAATACTTGGTCAGATAGTAAAAAATTCGAGTAATATGGTAGAAATCCACAATGTATTGGCCTCTAGCTCCAAATTGCTGCTAAGAGAACACATCTTGTCGGATGCCACGTAGGATTGTGAGACTGCTTCAAAAAGGCTCTCATATTTACTACAACGAATTAATACAAAATGCACAAATCTAATTTTCTTTCGGTCCCTCCACGCTTTGGGGCTGGAATAACCTGTATATAAAAGGATAAATAGGATAACGGGGGAGAAGGGATTCCCCAAGGACCCAGTCCTAACAACACCTATAATTAGGCACCATCCACCGATGGGGTTGAACACGAGATCGCTATTTTGAGCAGATGCTGTTTTAAATTTAAACTGTAAAATAAATTCTCTTAACATCATTTAGCACATATGAAAGTTAGAAAAACCGTAAATCTAATCCTGAAATTGAATGGGAGAAAATCTGCAGCACATTTTTGAATTGATATAAGAAACATCATCGACATCCAATTAGGAACATTCCCAGCTCACAAGACAGACAATGTGATTGAAACCACAAGGCCCCAATCTCAAATTGTAATTATAATATGTACTGTAAAAAAGCTCCCGAGAATGTGGGTAGCAGCTACCCACTACCAGAATAGAGATATCTAGCCAAACATCGCAGGAGCACACCCAACATACCTGAAAGAAAAAATAAGTTGGCAAAAAAGATAATGGCGAGGCCCAACTAAATTAACCAGGAGGACAGTTAGGAAAGATGCGTTTAATTTTCATCAAAACCATTCCTTTATGGCTCAACTTAAGCCCATTGATGGCAACAATTGTAACGGATATATATTTAGTCCATTGTTAATGATGGATCTAGCATTAAAAAACATGCCATTATATTCTTCATCTAGCAACCTACAAATGTCAATAGGTTTGATAATAAAAAAAATAATGCTCATACTGGCGTTGTGAGATGCTATTTTGGTACCAAGATTTAATATGAGCAGAGGAATATGACTTGTTGATAATTATATTAGTTGGAGCAATATAAAAAAAATCCAAACTTCCTGAGCAACAGCATTTTCTAAGAAAATATGATCAAGTCTTATCAGAACTCAACAGTGCATTTAGAAGCAAGTTAAAAGTCTTTCATTTGTATATATCATCCACAGAAATGAATCCATTAAATACACACCACATAAATAAAGAAAAAATTGACATTATGCTATTCCAAAATCAGTTAAGATTGCACATTTTCCAAGCTAGATTAATAGAAACTTTATTATTAAGCCCAATTCACATGTAGCAGTTTTTTAAGAACAAGCAAGGGATAGACGTTCTGATAGCATCTAACAACTGTGGTAGGGGAGCTATGGCAAAACCTACAGATTCCATTGAACATTATCACTCAAACAGTTCACCTGCTGGCCATCATGCCGCCCGCCCGCCATCAAGTCGGCCTACCTCATTGCCGACCATTTTGCTGCTTCATTTCACCGCATCACCTACTATCCCGTCATCTTGCTTCACTTTTTTGCAAGCTATCCCGCCCCATCCCACCACACGCTGTCTGCCAGCCATTCCGCTTCCCCCCAGCCATTGCATGGATCATTGATGGTCTTTGGGGTGTTGGTTTTGATCCTTTGGCTCTTCAAAAAGCTGTTAGGTGGTAAATAACTTGGAGTTGGTATCTTATTGGTCAACACTTTAGTCAACAAGCTCAATGAAGAAGCAGTGATTACATTTGCCCCCAAATAGTTTATTAAGTACTGACTTTCAGTTTGTATTCAAATAAACTTGGTCCTATGAATTATCCTCATGTTGCACTTATGGCTTTATCTGAGTGACAAACTCTTATAGTCTTTATTTAAGTTAAACCATCTTAAAGGAAAAGACAAGGTAACCTCAACTTTAAGGACATCAGTTGTTTTATTTTTTTCTTATATAAGAACTCAGGTCTCACTTAGGTTTATTTTTTAGCAAGTTGAGATTTAGATTTTGGCTTGTAAACTTAAATTTCATAAAGTTAAAGATTCCTGAGTTTAGAGCAATTTAAACAATCAAATTAAGATCAAGAACACATGTAAATAGTGTGGTCATAAGTAAAAAAATATCATTTGATGACTTATAATCTATTACTTTGCATCCGCTTATGTTAAGTTCCCACTAGACGTGTACACACTTAGTGATTTTATTATCTTTTGACAACTCTAGAAGTGTCGCCGCTTACCGTGGAAAGAGCAGAACAAGGGGTGATCACAACAACTTTGTATTAAGAGTACAAATATTCATGGTTATATTATCCAAATTTCTAAAGTTTAAAGACTAATGGACAATTTGAAGGAATTGACAATTTAAAATTCTTATGTCTGCGTTTGCACGTAAGTATACGTTTGAATTAATATGTGATGCTAAGATCCCGAGATTTACCGTCTGCTGGGAACAGTGTTTAGATTCGTTACTAGAGTGTACTTAATTTCAATATTGTTTAAGCAATCAAAATAGTCTTGGTTGAGTCATAAATTACAATTCCAAGATTTCTTTGATTTTTAAATAGTCTTGAAAATTGGGGAGAGTTGAGGTTAAGTATGCAAAGTATTATGAGTTTATGCAAGTACTCTTTTTCTCAATTTTATAAGTCAATTGGATTAATTTTCATTTCATAACCAAGAGATTTAGTCTTCTCTAGTGGACTTATTAAATATACTAAATCTTAACTTGTGATGGCCCAACGCCGGTTCAGCGAGAACTGTCTCGACATCGGATACTCACTTACCGTAGGATCATATTGAGCAATTTTGAAAAAAAGGAACACATAAAAACCAAAAGATATTTCTCATTTAATAATATTTCAAATTTTACAATGTAGCCAACTAACTTCTGATAAAGTTCATCTTCTAGAACGCAAGATGAACTTTGAAAAAGTAAAATAAAATAAAAGTAAAAGTTGTGTCGTAGGTCTTTCGCCAGTAAAAAATTTTAAAGTTCTTGTTTTAGATCTCTTTGAAGTACCTGACCTGGTATTGTACCTAAAACAATGTCGGGATTGGAATTCTCAGTAATTAGAGAATACTCTAAGTACCATAGTAAACAATGAAGTATTATATTTTATAATAGCAGAGATGCAATTTGCAAAAATAAGAATGCAGGAAAAATAATAAGGTAAAAACGCAAACAAAATAATTAATTTCATGCAAAAGATATTAGCTCAAAGATGTAGGTTACTGATGTATTTTTTCAGTAACCCACCACCAATATTATTACTGATGTCATTTTTCCAGTAACATCCCACAAATGTTGTTACTGATGTCTTTTTCCAGTAACAATTCACGAATACTGTTACTGATGTCATTTTTCCAGTAACTAGCCACAAATGATGTTACTAATATCATTTTTCCAGTAGCTAGCCATGAATGTTGGTTCCGAACAACCAACCAAGCTTCAATATGAATTTGGCTCGAAAGCGAAGCTAAGCAGCAGTAAAAATGCAAAATGTAATACATGCCATATACTGGGTACTTTTTTCGTTAAGATCCAAAGTTTGATATTTTGATTTTGGATCTGCATTTAGATTTGGATATTTAAGTTAGCCTTTTAGAGATTTTTGCTTTGCTCTTTCCTATTCTGTCTTTCTTTCATTCTTTTTTTTGATAGAAGACAGTATTTTTAAATTATTGTGGGTAGCCATTATATTTGATATATTATTATTATTATCCTTATTTCAATGATAATAATAACATATGAATGAAAGAAAAACAAAATAGAAATGACTGTAAAAATGAAAATGCCTGAACAAAATAAAAATAAAAATAATTTAATAACATTTGTACTGTTCTCATTATTAATTAATGAGAATAATAATAATGTGAATGACTAATTTTTTAATTTCATCATAATGATTTATTAAGTAATAGAACGGAGAAAATATTAGCGAAATTTTCCCCTCATTTTCTTCTTTTCCATCTCTTCTCATGTTTAGGATTAGGATTGCCGAAAAACAGAGGGAGGCTGGCAAGTGGCTGGCCGGCTGGAGGAGAGCTGGCTGTTGGCCGGCTAAGGGGGTTGTAGCAAGAGGGCTGGCTGCTGCTGGAGGGTTGGCAGGGGGTGAGGGAGAGGAGGTCGGCTGGTATTGGGAGAGTTGGCTATGAGGGAGGGAGGAGAGAGGGGCTATTGGGCTGTTGTGGGGAGGGAGGAGAGGCTGGCAGGAGGGTTAAATAGGCCTAGGGGGGAAATTCCTTGCTCTAAAATTGAATGCGCGCATGGCTTATGGCGCGGAACCTTCCGCCAGAGGCGGAAGGATTTCTTACATAATTAGGGGGAGAGAAGAAGGAAAAGGAAGTTTAAAAAAAGTACTTAAATTTAAATTTTTCGTATTTATCCGCCGTTTGGCATCCAAACATAACTAAACTTGACACTGAGTTGTGTTATGATATAACGAGCACCCTCGCGCCGAAAGTCTTCGATTCGGTGCAATATTTTATTTTTAATTAATATACGAAGGCTTAAATTTCGAAAATTAATTGAGATCAAACTGACGATCAGAATTTGATGAACTTGTCAAGCAGTATTTAAATAATATACCTAGCATAACGACATGAAAATCGATAAATTCGGACAAGTATTTAATTTTCTCAATTTATTGGATTTAAATAATTCAGAAAAAATAAAGCGGGAGTTTCCGTTATCCGAATTCTCCAAAATTAGGGCACTTTAATCTAAAAATTATTTCTATCTATTGGGATTCTTATTTTCCCTAAATCGAAATTCCCTGGAACCCGATTTCTGAGGTAGGAATTTGACCTAATTCGCAAAGTAACGACTTTGAGTACCCGATGTCGGGACAGTTCTCGCTGAATCGGCGTCGGGCATCACAGTTGGTATCAGAGTATGATTGAGCACATTTGAGAGGGAAGAATGTATATACATAAAAAAAACAAAGAAATATTCAATCTAAAGATATGTTCATTGCAATTATGGCGTAAAATAACATTTTTTTTGTATTAATCATTTTACCTTTTATAGATGATATAGTTGAATACTTTGAGGAGGGAGAAAATGACTGTAACTCCTCGAACTCAGGAAAATTGATATTAGCGTAAATATGAACACTCCCGCAGAGGATTCAAAATTGAGGTTTTAGCAGAAAGGCTGAGTGAGGTAGAGAATATCTTAGCTTGGTGGATATTAGTATCTAAGCACAGGATAAGAGATCTAGAAATAGAATTGCAAGAGCTAAAAGGAACTATATGGAAAAATGACTGCTCTAGAATGGGAAGTGAAAAGAAAGGATGACGTGAAAAATTGTCAAATCATCGAACTTCAGGATAAATATCAGCGCGTAAGGGAGTTCCATCAGAACTAGCGACGCGTCTGCCTCCACCTCGAAAGGAAAGAGGAAAGCTAGAAATCACAGGAAGTCCGCATCTAAAAGGAGGATGGCTAGTTCTGATTCCTCCAATTTTTAGAAAACTTAGAATAAGACCTTGTATATACCATTAGGCTATGCATCCAGTAAGGAATAAGTCCTACTGATAATGCAACTCCTTTTTGTGTACGAATCTTTTATTAATGAAACTTTTTTAAGGAAAAAAAAGAGCAAATTTTTTGTATAACTCTTTTATCATTATGATTAATTGTTGCATATTCAGTTAGTTACACCCACTTTTAATCTCAAGTTTTATAAATTACTCCAAACAGATGGATTCCGATAAAGCCTTCCTCACAACACCGGCTGCAACCCCTGTCAAAACAACAACTTCCTATTTTAAAGTGGACAATAGAACAGATCGTCTATTAGAAGCTATTTTACAAGCCTTTTCAAATCAAGGGAAAGCCTCTACCTCCATGCTCGCATCAGAACCCCCTCAAGGGCAAATATTGCGAGTAGATGATGCCCTGCAGGCCTTCCTCAAACTCAACCCTCCTACCTTCAACGGCTCAGCCCAACCTATGGAATCCGAGGACTGGATCCAGTCTGTTGAAAGCAAATTAGACAGCTTAAGGTGTCCTACTAGTGAAGCTGTCAGACAGCAAATTATTTGCTAGAAGAAGCCGAAAGATGGTGGAAGATTACTTACAAAACCACCTTTGGCGGAATAAGTCTGGAGGACATACAGTGGGCATAGTTCACAGCCGCATTCATAAGCTGCTACATCCCCCATTCCGCATAGAGGATTCTGGAAAGCCAATGTTTGAAAATTACCCAAGGCGATAAATCGGTGGCAGCCTACGAGACTTGGTTTACAAAACTCTCTTGTTATGCACCCAAGTTAGCTGACTGCGAAGCAACAAGGTGCAGCAGACTCTTAGATGGATTAAAGGATAGCATTCACACAAATCTGATTTCACTGAGGCATACAAAATTTGCCGATCTGTTAGATTGTGCGACAATGATGGAACATAACGAGTAAGTGATCGCGAAAAGGCATGGAAAATGGCCGATCATGTCTGCTAGGGACCAGGATATTTACAATCGTCCCCGTTACCCTTCTCCAGCCAAAGCATATCATTTGTCCGCGAAAGCTCCCAATACCAATGAAGGTGTATTTTGTAATCGACCTCACCCAATTGGAAGATGCTTTCACGAGCAAGACCGCTGTTTTACTTGCGGGAGCTCTGGTCACGGTTATCGTCACTGTATCACAAAAAAGACGATTGACGGAGATGTAATCTCTGGGGCAAGATTTGCCCCAAACCAGAACTCGGCAGTAGCTGCCCCCACCAACAATCAAAGAAAGGGAACTGCTCCTAGCAAGTTGCTGCAACAACAATACCTACCCAAAGGAATGGACAGGTCCCTCGACCTGCCGTTCCAGCAAGAATGTATGGACTCACTCCCATCATGGCACCCGACGACAACGACGTGGTGTCACATCCCTTTCCCTACTTAAAAAGTCTTTCCACATTTGCATACATTTATGTTAATTATTTCCTTTTCGAATTAGGCACCATTCAAATTAATAGTAAACCTTTTAACGTCTTGTTCGATATGGGAGCAAGCCACTCCTTTATTTCGAACAGTTGCGCTAAGACTCTAAATATTCCGTGTTGCAATTTGGCCAACACTCTAAATATCGAATTGCCCTCCAGTGCCACCATGAGTAGTCAACAGTTTTGCGTTTGCAATATTCCAATCAATAATGAGGTTTGCGAGGCTACTCTACAAATCCTCCTTATAACGAACTTTGAAATTATTTTAGGGATTGATTGGTTAAGTATGCATGAAGCGGTCAGTGATTGTTGGAAGAAGAAGGTTACTTTTAAGATAGAAGGGAAATCGGAAGTATTCATAGGCAGATTAGGTATCAACGCTTCTCTAATCAGCACACTTAAAGCAGAGAAGTTAATCCACAAAGGATACGAAGCTTACATAGTATCTATGATAAATGAGCTAGAAAAGACATCCCTTTATCAGAAACTAGAATAGTAAACGATTTTCTTGATGTCTTTCCTGACGAGTTCCCTGGTCTACCTCCAATAAGGGAAGTAGATTTTTCCATTGACTTAGTACCTGGATCACAACCTCTGTTTAAAACACCTTACTGTCTAGCCCTAAAAGAGCTGCAAGAACTTCACGAGCAATTGCAGGATCTAATGGAAAAGAGTCTTATTAAACCTAGCACGTCACCATGGGGAGCTATAGTTCTTTTTGTAAAGAAAAAGGATGGATCGATGCGCATGTGCATTGACTATCAGGAATTGAACAAGATAACCATCAAGCATAAGTATCTGCTGCCTCGAATAGACGATCTATTCGATCAACTCGTTGGGGCTGAAGTCTTCTCCAAAGTAGATCTGCCATCAGGATATCATCAAGTCCGAGTGCGAGAAGGAGACATTCCAAAAACAACATTCAGAACTCATTATGGACATTTCGAGTTTTTGGTAATGTCATTTGGATTAATCAATGCTCCATCAGTTTTCATGGATTTAATGCAGTGAGTTCTTAGACCCTTCCTGGACAAATTTGTGATCATGTTTATTGACGGCATCCTTATTTACTCCAAAAGTGAAGAGGATAACGAGAATCACCTAAAGCTCGTTTTGAGCACCTAAAGGGAATATCAGCTGTTTGCAAAATTCTCAAAATGTAAATTCTGGCTGAAGTACGTTGCTTTTCTAGGACATGTAATTAGTGCCAAGGGAATTAAAGTTGATCAGAATAAAATTAGCGCCATTTAGGAATGGCCTCAAAATACTACTGTGATTGAAATTCGTAGCTTTTTGGGACTAGCAGGTTACTATTGAAAATTTGTTAAGGGATTTTCATTAGCCTCACCTCTTTTGAGGTTAATTTAAAAGGCGGTACGTCTGGAGCCAATATTGTGAAGAAGCATTTCAGAAGTTGAAAGAAATACTGACTGTCGCTCCAGTTCTAATCCTACCTCAAGAGGGAGTAGATTATTAAGTTTACGCTGATGCATCCAACATTCGATTGGGATGTGTCCTGATGCAAGAGGGGATGGTAATTGCCTATGCCTCAAGGCAATTAAAGAAGCATGAAAAAAATTACCCAGTTCATGATCTGTAATTGGCATCGGTTGTTTTTGCTTTAAAAATTTTTTCAGACCATCAAAGCCTAAAGTATATTTTTAGCCAAAAGCAACTAAACTGCAGGCAAAGAAGATGACTTGAATTCATCTGCGATTATGATTTTAGTATCACATATCACCCCGGTAAAGCCAACGTTGTCGCTGATGCCCTCAGCAGAAAAGTATCTCTAAACGAGATGATCATGGCAAGCCCCTTGGTGGAAGAGCTCTTGAAATTAGGGATAAAACTCATTTCCAGCAAGCAATTGAACGATTTACTCCAGATAAGTACCATCGAACCTACGCTCCTGCAACAGATAACAAGCACTCAAGATCAAGACCCAGAGTATTCAAAGCTAAAAACAAACATAGAAAATGGACGCAGAACAGACTTACAACTGCAGCAAGGGATTTATATTTACCACGGGAAAATAGTTTGGGTCCCTAATAACACATCCATTTGAAATAAGATACTAAGTGAAGCTCACAATTCAGGATATTCAGTTCACCCTGGAAACGACAAAATGTATCGGGATCTAAAAGAAATATTCTGATGGCAAGGACTCAAAAGAAGCGTGGCTAGATTCATTGCTAAGTGCCATGTTTGTTGTTTAGTAAAAGCTGAATATTAAAAATCAAGTGAACTCTTGCATCCACTTGAAATCCTAGAATGGAAGTGGTCAGATTTTTCAATGAACTTTGTCATGGAATTACCCAAGAGTCGTTCAGGAGTGGATGCAATTTGGGTAATAGTGAACCACTTGATTAAATTAGCTCAGTTTATTCATATTAAGCAAATTGATACCATTGAAAGGTTAGTTAAACTCTATATCAAAGAAATAATCAGATTTCACGGGATTCCAAAAGTTATAGTCTTGGATCGAGATAGTAGATTTACATCCCGATTTTGGCAAGCGGTACATCGCGATTTAGGAACCGTGCTAGCTCTAAGCACCGCCTTCCATCCACAAACAAATGGGAAAACCGAAAGAGTTAATCAAATACTCGTAGATCTGTTGCAATTGAGTATTTTAGATTTTGGTAGTAGTTGGGAAAAGCACATACTGTTAATCGAATTCACGTATAATAATAGCCACCAAACGAGTATTGGGATGACCACTTATGAAGCCTTATATGGGAGGAAGTGCAATACTCCACTAGCCTGGACACAAGTTGGAGACGTTCAAATTTATGGCTATGAGTTGATTGAAGAAATGAATGAAAAGATAAGGCTGATCAAGAGTGGAATTGCGGCAGCCCAGGACCGACAACATAAGTATGATGACGCCAAATATCGGATGCTAGAATTTTACGTAGGTGATCGTGCCTATCTAAAGGTTTGCCCGATGAAAGGTATTTATCGCTTTAAAGTGACTGGTAAGCTGAGCCCCAGATATGTTGGACCCTTCGAAGTAACGACAAAGATAGGAAGCTCGGCATACAGACTTATACTTCCTGAAAGATTTTCTGCTGTGCACAACGTTTTCCATGTTTCAGCACTTCATAAATGCCTCCAGGAATCCTGTCAGCAAATTTCTGATTCGACGGTCGAAATTCAGCCTGATTTGACTTATGTCAAAAAGCCTCATCAAATTATTGAGAAAGACCGCCGCAAATTAAGAAGTAAAATGATCCCGATGGTTAAAGTTCAGTGGCATAATCATACTGCAAAGGAAGCCACGAAGAAGATGATATTAGAAGAAAGTATCCAGAGTTATTTCTTAAATAAGGTGCCTCAAAATTTCCCTTAAGTCTGTATTTCATGATGTCGAGGACGACATCGTTTTTAGGTAGGGGAGTTTTTAACGACCCAAAGCCATTACTTTGCGAATTAGGTCAAATTTCTGCCTCAGAAATTGAGTTCCGGGGAATTTTGATTTAGGGCAAACAAGAATACCAATAGATAGAAATAATTTTTAGATCAAAGTGCCTTAGTTTGGGAGAATTCGGATAATGAAAACTCTCACTTTATTTTTCTGAATTATTTAAATCCAATAAATTGATAAAAGTAAATATGTGTCCGAATTCATCGATTTTTGTGTCGTTATGTTAGGTATATCATTTAAAGACTGCTCGAAAAGTTTCATCAAATTCTGAGCGTCGGTTTGATCTCAATTAATTTTTAAAGTTGAAATCAAACTGACGCTCAGAATTTGATGAAACTTTTCGAGCAGTTTCTAAATAATGTACCTAACATAACGACACGAAAATTGATGAATTCAGATATGTTATTTTTTGTCAATTTATTGGATTTAAATAATTCAAAAAAATTAAGCTGGAGTTTCCGTTATCCGAATTCTCCTAAACTATGGCACTTTGATCTAAAAATTACTTCTATCTATTGGTATTCTTGTTTGCCATAAATTGAAATTCCCCGGAACCTGATTTTTGAGGCGAGAATTTGACCAAATTCGCAAAGTAACGACTTTGGGTTGTTACATATCTAGTACTCTGAGATGAACATTAGAAAGGTTTAATCTCGGCACATAGATAATCATGTGATTGTTAGCATATGAATTCATCTCTTACGTCTAAGTAATAGAATCTACATTTTAGGTTGAACATCACATGAATTTGATTCCACCAATGGCTCACACACATCTGCTCTTGATTTAGCTAAGAAAATGAGTTATTAGGCTAAATGAGTTTATGTCACATCACTCATAGCTCATAACACTCTAGATTCTCGCATAAATCAAGGGTGAGCAGTGGAGTTCAAAGGGTGGTTCTCGACTCACTTGCGTCTACTCTTAATTTAGCCAAGATAATGAGCTGCGAAGCTAAATAAGCTTGTCACATAGCTCATAGCTTAACGCACTCGATTACCTCGCATAAATCAAGAGTGAGCTATGGGGCTCAGATAATTTTTCGTTAATTTTCGTCATGACTCAAATGATCGAGCACTTGTCCAAAATTGTCCATGGGCGGTCTTCACACAACGCATGTTGTCACGGTCATTCATGTGCGTTAATGCCAAACATGCACAGCTTTTGGGCAAGACGATTATTAAGCTCAATGAGATTTGTATTTTGAGTATATGTAGATAAGCATTTATGTTTATAAAAATTTTTCATTCTTTAATTGTTCATTCAACTTAACATGCAAGTATTTCGAGATCTAATTAATATTCCATTAATAAGAATAGTTCAAGCATTATATTCATGGCTTCTACATACTCTTGCCCAACCCCTCCCCAAAGGGGGGTTTAGGCTGCCATTAAAATACAAGTACCAGGAAAGCAACAAGAAATGCTGAGCCTTTGCATAGCTCTTACAAGAAAATAGAGGAGATAGAGTAGGAATACAATATTAGGGAACTGCTGTCGCGTTCTCCTTATCTTCTTCTTTCTTCAATCTCCTCTTCTTCCCTTGCTCTCTGTGCTTCTTCTTTTCCTATAGCTGCAACCTTCTCCTCCTTTGGGGTGGGATCTCTCAATATTTCTAATCACAAACAGAAATTATAAACGAAAAGCTGGAACTGAAATTTTGCTGCCATAGCGCACTGTAGCAGCGTCTAGAATTGTTCATTTTCATATAATTCCATTTTTTTTAAAATCTGATCACTTCCTAGCTGAAATGACATAAAAACACACAAACAATAGCTGATTTTAATAAAAACATGCATTCTAAACAAGAAAATAACTAAAATTATTGGGCTCATCAAGAATCAAGAAAGGTGCTGAATGAAGGAACTCTCAGATGGTCTGACTAAAGGGAAGTACCTAAAACCAACTTCCCAATAGGTGAGATTTGGTTAACTATTCTGATCATTCAATGCTTCTTTTCTATACTGTTCTGGAACTATATTAATGATTCCCCAAAAGTTTTTAGAATTGTTCCAATTCTGAAGTGCCTGGAATCATTTTGGATAGCTAATGATGTTTATGAATATTTTACTCGGTACTTCATTTAATTCTTAATGGAGAAATTCAAAAGAGATGGGCAAGTCGGTTTGTAATTCTATATGTAATTAGACTTTATTATAAATGAAATGATAGCTTGCACTCATTTTAAGTTCCTTGTTTGTTTGTATGTGTATGGTTATACTATACCGAGCTTAATTTGCTTGGAACTTAGGTTATTTATGGTGCACAAGCTTTTATGTTGAACTCATCCAAACGCCTAAAGTAGGATCCTCTCAAGTGAATATTTTCCGAGTCATCGAGTGACCTTTTTTCACGAGTTTTAGTTTTAGGGTGTTGTCAAGTGATTATCTTTGATTAAAAGGCTGGCTAACTGGGTCAACATAGGTTCTTATTTCAAATGTAGATCTTTGGATTCTCTTAAGTATTCAAGTAGAGTGACTTGATGATTAAATGATAGTTGGTGTCAGCTTATAGCTTTTAACTTTTAGCTAAATAATAAGATAACACAATTAAAAGTAAACCACCGAATCATTATTATTGAATTTACCCTGGTTTTCATTTAATGACTGGGTCTCTGGTACTCGTAAAGTAAATTGTTCTAAAATGCTCTATACTCAAACCCGAGCATACACACAAATAGTTTGAAGAAAATAATTTATTATTAACATCATTGGTGTGGACAGAGTTTACAGCTAAGTTAATGATTAGTCTAAGGAGATGTTCTAGTTGTGATCTCGTTTACTGAACTTGGATCAGCAAAAAGGACTTCCTCCTGAGTTGGTGCCATTGCCAAGCTTGCTTCATTGTGTTCATTTCTTTTCCTTCTTTTAAAATGTCGGATAAAACCTTCTTAAATATTCAAAGTTAAAAGTTCAAGGCTTTCTTCTTGCTATAAGTTTTTGCATGTTTCTGAGCTTTTTATTTTGAACGGTTCATCTCAATTTTGGTGAATTAATTTTGGGAAGGATGTAAGTGTGAACTTATAGGCCCACAATACTCTTAGCAGGCATTAGCCCAACTCTCATCCTGAGTGTCAAGTTTTTTTTCTTAGAGGCTGAATAAATTATTTTTTGCTGCCTCAACTTGCCTCAATTGTTTGAGAGGTGATGTGCAGTTGCAAATCTGAGATGAATTTCATTCTCTTCTATAAAATCTTAAAGCTTTCAGGATATGAAATTCAGTCCATTGTCAGTAATGATTGCCATGAGGAACATGAATCTTGGAAGCACTTGTTCTCAAATGAATTTAACAGCAGATTTAGCAGTTATTTAAGCCAAGGCCACGATCTCAATTTAGTGAGGCAATGAACTAAGATCAATACAAATTTTGTTTAACTTGGCCGGTAGAAAATGACCTATGAAGTCTATACCCCCATAGTTCAAATAGTTGAGTTGGGCATATTGTTGCTTTCAAAATGCTTACTTGAATCACTTTGTGCTTTTTAAAGTTGTCAAAACACTAGTGGTCTAGCTTTTTCGCAACTGTTCAAAATGGTGTTAGATGTGAAAAAATGTTGGGTTCAATTGTTTTGGTGGAAAAGAATGCAAAACTGTCATAAACTTACATTGGAGTACTGTTCAGATTCACTCCTTGACATAAGGCCAACCTTTAATTGTACAATTTCTATATTGTGTGGTATTCGTTTTAGTTTGAAGTTTTGCAAACTGCTTAAAGTTTTGCAAACTGTATCCGCTTTCTCTTCATGCAGGCACTGGACCTTATTCGTGGTAAGAACTTTCTGATGCTCATGGATTCTGGTTTAGAGGGGCATTTCTTAAAAAGCGATGGTACAGAGTTGGTTCGTCTAGCATCTCGTTGCTTGCAATATGAACCGCGTGAAAGGCCATATGTGAGGTCTCTTGTGTCTGCACTTTTGTTCCTACAAAAAGAAGCTCAGGTAAAGGTTTATTGTCAAGTTCAGTACCAATAGCATGCATGCCTTTAACTGTCCAACAAACAATTTTAGGTTTTATTTGTTAAATTGCTGCTAACTCTTGGTTCTTTATCCTGTCTTAGTATTATTATTTCTTGTAGTCTTAGAGTACTACTACTATTGATGAGGTGGCAAAGCTATGTGTAACATGGGTTTGTTCCATGCATTTTTGTTTATAGACGCTACCCAACCTCTCTCTTTTTATTGCACACTCTCAGAGTATCATAATATTTTTCATAATCTTATATTCCCAGTTGAAATTGTGACATTTTTGCTTTCCCCTTGCTTACAGCTTCAATTCAATGAGTGCCCGAGTGGCACAGTTCCGACAGTTGAGCTTACTGAATTTTTTGTAATGAATTTTTAGCTTGGCTAATTTTGCCAACTTCAAGGCACATGATTTTTTGGTCAGGTCTATCATGAATGTTACTTGTTGGATGTTTATATCTGCATGTGTTGGTTGAGAGAGGGAAAATTTTATGTTGAAATTCTTAAGGTTGGTTCAATTTTTCTAGATATATCTCCATGACTGATTTTGAGTTCTTTAGTAGGTGCCATCGTACAAACTGATGGGTATTCCAAATGCATCTGCAACCTCAGTTAATTTCTTAAGTTCACTTGGGGAAGCTTGTTCTAGATTTGATCTTACAGCTATTCATAGTATACTAGAGAAGGTTGGATACAAAGACGATGAAGGGATAGCCACTGAGGTATTTTGATTTCATAGCTTCTCCTATTAATCTTTTTGTGATTTTAATGGCTGTAAGTTTGGTGACATAAAACTTATTTGCTTCTGTTTTTCTACTCCCTTAATAATTTTAGGTGCAAACTCCAAATGCTTTTTACAGTTTCTTAGACCATATAACTCAAGCTAAAATCAAAAGTTTGGTGCTTGCAAATTTCGTGTGCCTCAAAAAAATGTAATGTTATGCTTTGATCAAAATATTGACATTTGCAAAGCTTAAAAAATATTTTGAAGTTGCTAAAACACTGCTAAGTTTTGCATGTTAAACATGCTGATGTGAATCTCAAATTCCTTTTCGACATTGCAGTGATTTACCTTTCTTATATTGCCAAGCATGTTATGTGAATTTCAGTGATTTGTTGTTATCTTGCACTGCAACTCCTTGGTTCTTATTCTGCATGTGGCTTATCCTTGATTCACTTCTGTGATTCCTAATGCTACTTATGTGTTACCTAGAACGTAACATTCTGCTTCCGTGTACTTTTAAAATTGCTAAGTATTGGCTTTTTTTTACTATAACAAGGCCTTAAATATAGTAATTTTATGATTATTCATTTTAGTATTTTTTTTCATTGCAAATTGGCATATGTTTTGTCATTAAACCGGGCATTGGGCGGGTCTGGCATGTGCGGGTTGGGCACAACTAGGCATTGAATTCTTCAATGAGCTCAAATTCTTAACAGCTAGGACTGCCCATGGAATTGCCCTTAAGGGCCATTGGCATGACCCAACCCATAAAGAATATCAAATTTTATTAAATTTTTTATAATTAAAACTATTACTGAGATCAATCTTTGTGCTTTAATTTGATAATGGGACAAAAAGGGCCTAAAAATTGGTAAAGCGAGTGCAAAAAATTTTAATGGGTGATAATGATAATGATGAGTCAGAATAAGCAGATGATGCGACAGATCCTTGCAATGTTCGCTATAAATTGTCAATAGTTTTCTATAAAACTTCATTAACTCTCACTTAACTTAAGAAATAGTTTATTTAATATTAGGAAAATTTTAAGTAAAACAAGCTATCATTGTTTTTGTACAAAATTGCTTAGGAGGTTATTTGCACATTGAAAAATTGAGGAAGATAATAGTGATGAACAATGAATGGATATGAAAAGAGAAGAAAAGAATTCTTCTCCGGCAACCCCTTGCTTCATTGCATCCTTGCCTTCTCGACCTCTATTAGCATAGTTGGCCTGTGCATGCTGACTTATGACCATCGAGGATCCGAAGATGGAGAGCAAGTATGGTTATGCTTGCAAGTTAAGAAAAAAGAAAGGAATGACAAGCGGAAGAAAAGTGGACGGAGAAGAAAGATTACCTGCAGATTGTCATTGGCGCCTCTGTCTTTTACATGTGATGCTCGAACACATCGCAGAAGTCTTCTCCTTCGCTGTCGTTCGCACTCCAAATCTTACAAACTCCATCCCCACTCTTCTCGAACGCATGATGAAAGAATCATAACCCACATCCTTTGCAAAATCCTTGATCAAATGTCATTTGTGCCTCTTTTTCTCTTGCTTGCATGGAAGATTGTCATTTAAAGTCTCAGAGGGCTTGAACTCATGCAAGGAGCAATTGTTGCAACCATTCTAGCAATTGCTTATAATGCCACACTATGTTCCTGAAACTGCTCAAAATCACAATATCGTGGAGTAACCCTTGGCAACTTCCCACAATTCAATCTTTTAGTGACTGTTTGTTGCTCGCAGCCATCAAGGAACCACACGACAATCGTTTGTGTAACTGCAACTCCTCTCCTTGCCTAAAAATACCAATCACCTCGCTTTCTTCGACACGCTATGAAGATACATACACAACCAGACATCAAGCAAAAAGAATAATAACAGAAAAAAAGGGGGAGAAGAGAAGGAAAGAAGACAAGCAAAGTAAAAATTTCTTAGGATTACAAAATATAGGACTTATAGTAGAAAGTTGGCATAGGAACATGCACAAGTGATTACCCATGTGTTGTTACCTCTTAAAGCTGGCACAGGGAAGAAGTTTTTGAAGGTCCGCATTCCGTTGTCTCTTAGAGTTGGTCAGTTTAATTACAAATTCATTTCGTTGATCCTAAAATCAGGTCCAGGGAGCTATATTTTTGACACTTTCAAAGTGTCATGTTGTCGAAATTTTATAAACAATACTCATAAAATCAAGAACATCTCATTATGTTGTTGAAGTTTTGTAGAGAAAAAGGTTGAGTTCACTAATTCTAATTTAAAAGGTCTTACTATAGGCACAACTATAAGTATAGGTAAAGACCACCATATCGTTGCTTCTTGAAGCTAACCGGATGATGAAAATTTTGAAGGCTCTACATTATGCTGTTTTTTGAGCCGGACGAGCTAATTGCAAACTCTCTGTTGATTTTAGATTCAGTTCCAAGCGACAATATTTTTGACACTATTTCGAGATGTCATGTTGCTGAAATTCTGTCAAAAAGACTCCAGCAAATCAAGAGCATCTGGTTATACTTCCAAATTTCATAAAAATATTTTTTATTAATTAAATTAATTAATTAGCATATTAATTTTAAATAATAATTTATTAAAATTTAATTAATTACTAAGTTATTATTTAATTAATAATGTTAATGAAATCATTGATTAAATTAGTGATAATAATTAATCATTGACTAATTAATAATGTTAATTAAATAATATTAAAATTAATTTCTTAATTAATTATTGAATTATTAGTTAATTAATGATATCCATAAATTAACAATTAATTAAATTGTTATTTGTGGGAATTAATTAATTAGATCTTTTAAATGAACTATTAAACAGATATGAGAACAAATTCAGACGACACTAAATCTAATCACCACATTGGGATAGGTGAATGAAGATCAAGTCTTGGCAAAAATTATCACCATCATCTAGAAAGCAACAAAAATGAAGAAAAAAAGAAGAAAATAAATTGTTCATATTATTTGTATTTATACATAAGCCTGAATATCATATCAAAATACAAAATTACATCTCAAAATCACTGACATCCTGAACACAAATGCCATCCTCATCCACTAGCTCTTAACCCTTGGCAGCATACTTCTTTACTTCTTTGGATAACTGTGGTGGCTCGATGCGGTTCAGCGAGAACTGTCCCGACATCGGGTACTCACATACCATAGGATTATATTGAGCAATTTGGAAGAAAATGAACACATAAAAAATAAGATAATTCTCATTTTTGCAAAAATCTCCAATGTTCCTCTTACAAAGTTCATCAATGATGAACTTAAACAAAAGGAAAATATAAATAAAAGTAAAAGTAAAGTAGCACCGTAGATTCATCAGCAAGTTTGAAAATAGATGAATTAGGATTATTGTTTGAATTCTCCCAGAAGCATGACCTGGTATTGTAAAGAAAATAATCCATGAATTAGAATTCTCAATAATTAGAGAATACTTTAAGTACAGCAGTAAACAATAAAATATTATATTTTTATAAAAGCAGTTAGTGGAAATAAGGATGTAAAAATTATGCAAGAAAAGTAAGGCAATAACGCAAAATGAAATAATCAATTTCCTGCAAAAAGCATTATCACAAAATGTAGCTTACTAATATCGTTTCTTCAGTAACCCCCCACGAATGTTACTGATATCATTTTTTTAGTAACCCACGAATGTTGCTGATGTTATTTTTCCAGCAACCCACGAACAAAAAGGATGTTGGTTTTGAACATCCAACCAAGCATTAATGTTACTGATGTCATTTTTCAAGTAAGTCACGAATGTTACTAATGTCATTTTCCAGTAACCCACGAATGTTGCTGATGCCATGTTTTCAGCATCCCACGAATGTTAATGATATTATTTTTCCAGTAACAACCACGTTATATGTTGGTTCCGAATAATCAACCAAGTTTCAATACGAATTTGGCTCAAAGCAAAGCTAAGCAGCAATAAAGTGCAAAAAGTAATACATGTCATATACTGGGTACCTTTTTCTTTAAATTCAAATGTGCGACAGTTCAATTGAATTTGCATTTAGATTTTGATATTTTAAATTAGCTTTAGTCAATATTTAGGAGTAATTTCTTACCTTTATTCCTATTATGTTCTTCTTTTGCTTTCTTATTATGATTGAAGTTTGATTTTTAAGTTACTGCGATAACAGTAATATTTATTATAGTGTTATTATTATCATTAGAATGATAAAAATAATGTACGAAAGAAAAAGACAATGAAAATGACTGAATTAAAATGGAAATAATAGTCATCTTATAACATTTTCACTGTTATTCATTATTTAATTAATGAAAACAATGATAATGTGAATTACGTAATTGAGATAATAAAATTATCATTATTATTAAAACTCATGAATTAAAAAAAAAGTGAGGTAAAATTTCTCATCGTTTTCTTCCTCCTTTCCCTTTCGTCTTACCTAGGATAGTGTTGCCGGAAAGCTGAGGGAGGTCGGACGTGGCCGAAGGAGGTGGCCGAAGGAGGGGTGA
The DNA here is from genome assembly GCA_016760335.1 of Gastrodia elata. Taxonomy (NCBI): domain Eukaryota; kingdom Viridiplantae; phylum Streptophyta; class Magnoliopsida; order Asparagales; family Orchidaceae; genus Gastrodia; species Gastrodia elata. The sequence continues at coordinate 31,591,818 of CM028680.1, read as the reverse complement.
CTGGAGCAGCAGGGGCTGGCTGAAGGAGGGAGCTGGCTGCGGCAGGAGGGCTGGTTGGCCGGTGGGAGAAGGCTGTTAGGAGAGGGTGGGCTTGCAGGAGGGAGGAGAGGGGCTGGTAGATTTGGGAGGAGGGGAGGGGGTCGGCCCACTTGGCGGACAACCTGCGCTAAAAATAGCACAGGATGGGCGCTGGCAGGCGGAAGTTCCCGTCCACGGGCTCTGTAGCTAGACAGAGCCTGCTATCGCAGGTGCAGATCTTGCGATACGATTCAAGGGGAGGAAGAAGAAGGAAATTTAAGGAATTTCAAATAATTATTTAAATTTAAAATTTTCGCATTTTTTCATCGTTTGACATCCAAAAGTAACGAAACTTGACATCTGTGAAACTTCTCGAGCAGCCTTTAAATTATATACTTATCATAATGATATGAAAAATGATGAATTTGGACACATTTAATGTTTTCAATTTGTTGAATTTAAGAAAATTCAAAAATTAAAGCGAGAGTTTTTATTATTTGGATTTCTCCCAAATTAGAGTACTTTGATCTAAAATTTATTCTTATCTAAAGGTATTTTTGTTTGCCCTAATTCAAAATTTCCCGGGGTCCTGATTTCTGAGGCGGGATTTGACCTAATTTAGCGAAGTAATGACAATGGGTCGTTACAATAACCTTGTACCATTATTAGCATCCTAACTCCAGAGTTTGCTTAGCATATGCTTACTTTTTTCTGCTATCTGCACCTAAGTATCTATAATCAGTACTATATACATACGAATGAATAACAAAAATGCATGAAAAGCAAAATGCACATGCTAAAAGATATAAAACCACATATGTGTAAAGCATATAACAAGGATAATATAAAGAAAACAAAGGGTATTTAATCTCTAGTAAGACCTAAATGGTCTTAGATGGACTACCATAGGATGAATTGCAAGATTTCTAATGAGTTTGTGATTCTAGATATACTCTAAAAGCCCAAAACTTGATATGCTGAATGTTTGACCCAATTGATAAGACCCTCTTATATATAAAGAACATTATTTCTAGTCAATTTAAATGGTTCTAGTTATGTTGTGATTAACTAAATTAAGTTTTTCTTAGTAGATCTAATATGCTGTAGTTGAATAAGGTTATTAGGAAAAAGTCATTCATAAAATTAAAAGAAAGTTTGAAAGAATAACAATAAAATGATACTTTAGAATATAATGTGAGGTGCCACTGAAAAAAAATGAAAATCAGTAAAAAGGTGATAATTTAGCTTGTTTGTTATTCCTAGTCTTTTCTTTTGTGTTAAAAGTTCAATGGGGTCTTGATAATAATATAAGGTGCGCTATTTTACTCCATTTTCAAAGATTTGATGTTTTATTATGTCATAGAGAATAATGGTAGTGTATCTAACAAATGATGAATTATTTAAGATTGCTTAATAGGAAGAATCTCTAGTTAAAAAAAAAAAGGGACATATTAGATATTATGTTGAGGCTTAAAATCAGATGAGTCTTATAATTAAATCTTCTAAACCTGATATTAGTTGGGGATTTGATGTGTTTACTATTATCAAGGCTTACTACTATTCAGTGTATGGATGTTGTATAAAAAATAGTTCTTGAAAGACCAGGATAATATGGCGCTATTAGCATGATGAACAAGACTAGTTTTCACACTTAAAAGCTTTTGGTTGTATTCTTTCATTCAATGTTGATTTGGATGCAAGGGACAAACTTTATGCTAAGGTAATAATGTTTTATCTCCTGCACGCTTGATTTAACATTTTTGGTTATCAATTTGGATGGCCAAAGTAGGAATGTCTTAAAAGTCGAGTTGTTGTGCTCAAGCAAGGCAAGTTATACAAGTATATATATTAGGGATATCAGAAGGAATCATGAAACATGTAAAAATAAGGTTAAAAGCCTTTTTTGGATATATTATTATGAAGGTATTGATTAGAGGGTTTCAGAGAGTCCAGTTGTTGAGGCAAAGGCTTCAATATTTATAATGCTTTAGTCATATGCTCCACTACAGTTGAGGAGATCTTTCAGATAGTCAATACCAGATAGTAATATTTTTCCTTGTTGTGCTGTCTGCTGCTGATAAACTGTGGTGAGTTAAAGTCATATGGAGATAAAATAGAGGCTGATGATTCAATTTAGTGGGAATGAGCCATAAAAAAATGCATTCTTAGAGTAAAGATTAAAATCTGTGTCCTATCTCAACCACTTGAATGAATAAAGATCTTGTAGAACAAATAATTTATGAATTACTAGGAGAGCTTGATGGAAGCAGAAGTTGTCATGCTAGAAAGATAGATAAGGAATGAAAACATATTTAAGAGATAAACTATGCATTGATATTTTGTTTAGTTTTGTAAATGATCACAGTTAGAATGGTGCTAAGTTTTATATTTGCAAATGATTTATAAAGATATGAAATCTATTTTCCTATGATATAAATGAAGATATCAAGATGGAGCAATGTAAATGATTTATGTCTCTAAGAAAAAGGTGTTGAGAATGCAAGAATTCTTATCTAGATATGTTAAGCAATCACAAAGGTAGTTGTAGAAGAAATTTGAAGCTTTCATGTGTATGATTTGTTCCATCAAAAGCAAGATGAATTTCTAGTGCTTGTCAAGAGGTTTGATGATTATTTTTCTTTTTTACATTGACAATATGTTGGTTTTAGAACTAAGCATAGAGGGTTGATTAAGAGACTAAAGCATCCATTCAATGACTTTGAGATGAAGGGGATGAGAGTGACAAAGCAGATTCTTGAAGGCAAATTTAGTTAAAATCATTCTAAAGAACTTTTGGAACTACCCAAGGAGAAGTATATGAATAAAGTACCTAGCATATTTAATGTCTTAAAATTCAAAAACTAGAATGATTCTAGAAAGTTTGCTCAAATTATTCAAAGTGCACTCACCAGAGCCAGATGAGTGGAAGCACGTGATAATGATACCATAACATTAGCAATCAAGAGCCTAATGTATGCAATAGTGTGTGTGAAAATCAATTATTATTTGCACATAGATTCATTTTAGATTTGGGAGAGGAGTACTTAGAAGTAATCTTACGGAGTTTGAGACACTTAAAATGAACTTCACACAGTGAGATTTGTGTTCACATTGGAGAGACCAATATAAGTTGGATGTCATGGATACAAAGGAACCTATAATTGTTTTTAATAGAAATTGAGTGCATGAAAATTTTAGGAGCCAAAAGGGAGATGATTTGGATGATAAACTTGAAGGAGTTGTGCAAGGATTTTATAAACAATATCCTACCAATGACAACCAAAGGACATTTGCCTAGTGAAGAATCTTATTGTCTATGCAAAGAAGAAATGCATACAGTAGTTTTATTATGATTATATTTAAGTGTTGATTGATGATGGAAAGATATAGTTGAATAAGATTCTTAGCACAAAAAATTTAAGAAACTCGATGCTATGCATGGTCTAATTTAATTTCCAGGGTACAAAAATAGCAACAACAACAACACCCAACCTTAGTTCCACTAGGTGTGGTCGACTGCATGAATCCCTTGTTTCTATTGTGCAAGATAAAATATAAGCCCCTCTGTAAGTTTCAAATAGAGAATATCTTTTCAAATGGTTTCTTTCCATATTTTTTTTTTGGTCTACTTCATCTTTTAATTTGGGCGAAACTAATAAACTCAAATTTTCTAACAAGGACATTGCATGGCCTGCGGTTAATATGCCTGAATCATCTATAAGATGAAATTTTACTCTTATCAACTATTGGAACCAATGCTACCTTGCTTAAGATGAACTCATTTTCCATTCTACGACTATATCCATACATTCACCTAAGCATCCCATCTCTTTAACACTTATTTTATTGGCATATTTCTTCTTTGTAGGCCAACATTCAACCCCATATAACATAGCTAATTGTATAGTTATTCTATAATTTTTTTTTAATTTTAAGTGAGACTTTTTGTTCGCACATCACTCCAGAAGTGCTCCTCATTTCATCGAGCTAGCTTGGATTTTATTAATCACATCGCTCTCTATTTCAGCGCTAAGCTAATTTAATTTTCAATGTAATAGATAATTTTTATTCGTATAGCAAAGAGTGATTATGAGGACTGATGTTGTTTCAAAGAATTGTGTCCAAATGAGAGATTATTGGGTGTGCTGATTGTCTTAGTGCACAAATTAACATTAAAAAGGCAATTTTAGAGTAACAAGTGGTATAAGGCCTTAAAAACGGTTATCATATGCAAAATTTGTGCCAACCAAAAGTTAGGAGTTATAGGTTCTCCATTAATTGTTACATTGTGACCCACTGAGTTTATACCTTAGTTCTTTAGTTTGTTTGTTGTGCCTCAAACATTTTGTGGTATGTTGTAAAACTATTGACCAACTATTTTGATGCGATTTTGTGTAATTTATTTTTTGATTTAGGAGAACTTTTGAGATAGAAATTTCATGTATGCATTTGCAATAAAATTAGACATGCCAAAGAAGACATGTCTAACAACGTTTCTAATAACTTTTCTAAATTGTGACCCATTAAGTTTATACCTTAGTTCTTTAGTTTGTTTGTGGTGCCCTCAAACATTTTGTGGCATGTTGTAAAACTGTTGACCTACTATTTTGATGCGATTTTGTGTAATGTGTTTTTCTGATTTAGGAGAACTTTTGAGATGGAAATTTCATGTAAGCATTGGCAATTAAATTAGAAAAGTTATTGGTTGTGTAGTATTTGTTTGACAGCAGACATTTGGATTGGTGGAAAGGAATTTTTCAGATAATGGTTACGATTACAGCAGACATTGGGTTGACCTTGAAGAGGTGTGTTTATTTCATTTGTAGCATGAGTAATTTGGCATGCCTAGCTTTGTGGCTTTGCATTTGTAATCAATTAATACTTCTGTTTTCACCGATCACCTCTTACCTTACTCAGTCTTCTTGTTTGGTTGTCCATGGCAATGTAGATGAAAAGCGGTTCCTTTTTCTTCAATCATGTGTAGATTTTCCTTAATCGTGGGTTATCTTGGAACTCAGTGTAGTATTCAATGTGGCCTTAAGAAAGAACCATTGACTTCTTAATGCCATTTGATGATAAGCGGATCTCTAGTGTTAGCACGGTCTAAAAATGCTTTCCAAGGCAAGAAGCTGTTTTGCATAATCTACAACAATTCTAGACAGAGAATAGCTGAAAGCAAGTGATTTTTTGTCCAAGAGATAGGGGGACAGCAAGTGATTTGGGTTTGGGTTGCGTTAAGTATTTATTTTGGTTTAAATGAGTTCAATGAACCCAAATAGATGAGTTGAGTTTATGCAAATCGGTTTGTACAGCCGACATACTGTGAAATCTCATACATGCCACTAAATTTCTTATTTTCTTAAAATATTTTCACATTTAACATTCTATATTTTCATATTATAAAAACACTTGTTTTCTAAATCATTGCCATTGAATTAAAGGGTTTTATTGGATGCTAATTTTATAAATATTAAAATTGAGTGTTTAATATGTAATACTCAACTTTAAGTGTCATGCGAGTAATTATCTCATTTTTTACTTGATAATTAATGGGTGGTGGATGTTTTAAAATGATGCTAATAATGATTTATTTAATGCATTTTTAATGAAATAAAAATGAACTTCACCACCAAGAAAGCATCAAAATTCGACATGACTACTATTAAATGGACTGGCCTCTGGAAATTATGGAATCTTAGTTGGTCCATGGCCACCCTAAAATCGATGTCAAAAAAATACCTAGATCGCTATCTCAACCATTAAATATGAAGCAATGCAATTCTAATTTTATTGTATGATATATCTATTGGTGAGATATATTTTTACCAATATTTACACTCTTTTATATTCTATTATCTGCATGCAAAATGGTACCTATTAGATTGTATTAGGTATCCCAATATATTCAAGTTGTTGCCTTTATTTTGATTTTTAACATCTACAAGGTGCTGACTAACAATATACAAAAATGCTGTACATAAGCAAACAGGTTTCCTAAATTTAAGCTTTGGGTTAAAATGACTACAAAGATTAATATTTACAGAGACTTAAGTTATTTATTTGTTACCAAATTAATTCGACTCATAATTTCTTTACAATGTAGCTAAATACCACGTTCAATGCTTTGTTCTTCGATTGAAATGCTTTGATTCTTCAAATATATAATTCCATGAAATTTCATTAATTTGCGTGTGACTTTTCAAGTATGGTGAAGTGAATCCCAAATACTCCTTGGCTTTGAAAGATTCTTAATTTTGCTAGGGTTACTTTCTGAGAATTGCAACATTACAATAACTTGAGTTGCTTGAAAGTTTTTGAGTTGTTAAATGCTTACGTTTGACTTGATATATCATAATCCTTGTGGTTTGTTTCTGTAGATAAATTTGGGCCATGATTTACAATTGAAAAAAGCAACACGGTCATATTGTTACAACAGTTTTCTTCAATCTTTTCATTTGACAAAGCAAAATATAGGATATCCACTCGAAGAAAAATAAATAATATTCATTATCACAATTCTTGCAGCTCTCATTCCAAATGTGGACTAATCAAATGCAAGAGACACTGAACATTCAAAAACATGGAGATACTGCTTTTCGGGCAAAAGATTTCGAAACTTCTATTGATTACTATACTCAGGTTTTTTCCTCAACTCTTACAGAGTTTATTACTATTAAAGCCCTATGGTTGAGCAGTCTATTAGATTGATAAAATACTTTTATTAGCATACAAAGTTTATTGCTATTAAAGCCCTTCTGTTGGATTGATAAATATTTTTATTAGCTGTGCATGTGTGGTTTGCCGTTGAGATGCTTTGCAATGACACCTATTTCATGCAATGTTTGGGACCTCCATGGTTTAAGGTTTTGAAACTCTTTTTAATTTCTTTTTAGTTGTCAGCATCATGGTTTAAGATTTTAGAAATATTTATGTTTTTATTTTTCCACGAGGTGCTGTTAATTTGTGCTTTTAGATTTGGAGTATTTCATTGATTTTTAAATGTGCTCAATAGCTCAAGTTTGAGCATATATTTTTATACTTAGTTTGTTTACAGTTATGCATGTTTAGTAATTAAAATGGTTACATTGTGAGTAAATTGAAATACTTAATATTATGTAATAGATGGATTTATACGGTCAATGTTACAAGGGAGAAATTAAGAAATTAATCACACCATACTAACAATCCTGCTTGTGATTAAGACTGAGGTTGTGATTTATGGGCCTTGTATCAAATTATCTTGATTCTTGAACACTCCCCCTAAAACTCAAGTTGGTCATGTAACTTGAGCTTCACAAAAATAGAAGAGTTTTGTTGTTTGAAGAGAATCAAGTCTTAATCATAAAATGATTTTCTTATTATGGATTAAATGTAATTTTGTGTTAAGTTGTTTTATAGGCAATGACAAGAATTTTATGATTGTGTCAACTCAAAGAAGATGAATGCATGATTATGTTTAATAAGACAATTTTTAGAGTTATGTAACACGAGATGGGATTGTTATTGTTTGATTTTTAGTGATCCTTGTTCTACTAGATATTGGGTTTTAACCTCTAGGCACAGATTGAAATTAGTGTATGGCTTGATCCAGTTTTATTTTGAAACTAGCTTGAATATATTTAGCTAATTTAAAATTGGCTCCAAGATAAATAAACTAGTTGGAAACCGCTATATTGTATCTCTTTTATTAAAAATAAAGTTAATTTCTACACAAAATACATGTTCTCTATACTGCTACTACTACTACTTCACACATAATGACAGTAACAACACCAAGCCTTAATCCTACTAGATGTGATTAATCACATGAATCCTTTGTTTCCAAAATCCCCTCCCTTAGTTCTAAATAGTGAAGACCTAAGTCTCTTTTGGTCTCTTCTTCTTATAATATGGGTAAAATCCATAAACTTCCAAAGGTACACATGATTATAACCACCTGATTTGCAGGTTAACGGGATGTTGCCCAATTTTTCCGCTTAGATGTGCCTAGCCTGGTTTCAAATTGCGGCTGAGTATGCCCAAAATCGTAAGTTGTCGGCCATGAGTTGCAAGAAAGCACCCAGCCATGCCTCGACTCGTAGTTAACCATACCTAATTTAGGAACCTGTGAGCTACAAATCGAAGGCACGCACCTAGACACATCTAGTTTCCAAAATTTACATCTTTGACTATTTTGAATCTCACACTTTCATAAAATTAAAGGCCATATCCTACCTCTCAACCACACCTCTAAAAGTTTCTAGACAATAAAAAGTCATATAAGAAAATCTAAGGTGCTTTAAGAATGGTTTCAATCTCTCTCTCTCTATCAAAGTCTACAAAGATTTGAATTTGAGGATTTCACCTCAATTTTTGTAAGTATTTTATTTTGTGTAAACTTCTTTTCTTTCATACTCTACACTTGCGGGGTGCGTATTTTGCAATTTCACTAGGCAAGGTGTTTATGAAAGAGGGAACGAGGAAGCTTTGCTTTAGCATTGCTTTGGGAAAGAGGGAAGGATCCACAACTTATTGGCCAATGAGTGGAGCGATCGATGATGCTCCACCTTCAGATGATTTTGAGAAGGTGAGGACTTTTGCAGCTTTGTAGTCAAGGCATCTAAAGAAGTGGTTATACGGGCTTCTCCAATTATTGTGGTGTTAGCGAAGGAGGGACTTGTGTTTTGAGTGGAATTTTGGAAGAGACAAACTTTCAAAGAGTGGAAAAATGGTCTGAGTTGACCTGAACTATCATAAATTTGTGCATTCTTTTCTTATCTTACTCTTAGTTTAGTTTTTGCTTTTTGTTTGCTTGGGCTTTGTGAGTTTTTCCTTGTGATTACTTAAAATATCTCAACCTCGCATATATATATTAAGTAAAAGTTTTTAAAGTTAGAAATCCAGTTCACCCTCCCCCCTTGGGTAGCGTTGCTTGGCCTCAAAAGGCATTAAGTGCTTCATGAAATTTTGTCTTACAAAAGTAAGCAACTTAAGTCTACAATCTAAGCTACTTAAGTCAACAATTTAAGACTAATACTAAGTTATACTTATAATTACAATTATATCAAACAAAAATACTAAACATAAGTTGTCAGTCTTCATACTGATGAAGTTCAAAGTTGTTGTCAAACTTCTTTGTAATAGTGCTAAGTTTTTTTTCAGTCTTCTATTATTCTTTGATTCTTCTTGCTTAATATATTCTAGTTTATTTTACTTATCATTCGTGTTAACATCGTCTAATTATCTTAAGATCTGAATGTTTGAGTTGCTAAAGCTTAGTTCAATCTTGTAAGCTTGCTTTTCCTGAAACTCATTAAGTATTAGTACATCAAGTTATATTTGAAAATTTATTAACAAAATAAGGTTGAATGCACATAATGGCTCAGAGTCAACACACCCAAGAGTAGATAAAGGAATATAGAGAGGGTGGTGTGCGTGATGGGTTGAATGGGTGGGGAGATCGACTTTTATAGCTGGGCCCAGTTAATTGCGATTGATAGTTGTCTTCATTGGTTTTGGTGTTGTTGATCAGCTGATGAGGCGTGATAAGTTTTTCAAGCCGCTAAGGGTTGTATGATAAAAGAGGTGAGGAGAATATTTAATGAACAATATTAATAAAATATTATGTATAATAATGATATTACAAATACAAATATTTTTAAAATTTATTATTTAATTTAAAACTAATGTAAAAATAGTTTTAATAAAATTATTAATGATATTTTATTTTAAGTAATGGTTAAGGCGAAAGGGCATTTATAGGTGTAATATTTGTTGTTGATAATAATTTATATTACTTCAAAATAAACATTAAATAAGTATGGATTATAAATTTAATAATATTTAATAAACTAAAGTATTTAAAATTTCTAGTATTTCTTAATATTTAAATTATTACTTATTTATATTGAACAAATAAGCTTCAAATTTGAAATTCATTTTTTAGTTTGAATAATTTTGTCTTGTATATTAAATTTTAGCTATTAAAAATTCAGATGAATAAATTAAATATTAAATAATATAGAAAAATTCATAAAATCGGCACAAAAATTTGCATCAATACAAAATTTAGGAATTGAAAATTAGAAATAATAAAATTTCAGAGAAATTAAAAAAATGGAAAATTTAAAAATGGTCTGAGTGATAGATACTCTAGATTCATCCCTCTATAAATTTATTGAGGCTACCCAGACAATGTCTCTTACTGCGTGGACCAGATCTTGCCGGGCAAGTGACAACCTCATAATTGGATCCAATAGTTATGCATGTTATAACATAATTTGCTTCAATCACAAGCATCTCTACTTACAAACATGTAGATTCTATCAATTTTTCAGATTTTTTCTTGTAAAATTAAGAGTTGCAAATAGAAACTCATGAAAACCAAGGATTAATTTTACGAAAGTTTTTCTTACTCAAAATCACCAAGAAAATCAAAAGAGATATTTAAATCTACGGTAATGCAAGTATAAAAAATTACAAAGTTTTGAAAACTCACGCAATGCTAAATAAGCAAACATGCAAGAATCGAATCACAGAGATCCCAAAATAGAGAGCAATGTTAAATAGGATCTAAGCTGGTTTGATGAAATGAGGAGCACTTTTGGAGTGATGTGTGATCCGAAAATCTCACACAAAATTTTAGAAAAACTTTTAAGAGCAGGTTGTATATGGGGCTGAATGTTGGCCAACAAAGAAAAACTTTTTGATAAATTAAGTGTTGCAGAGATGAGAATGCTTTAGGTGGATGAGTGGGTATCTTTGCAAGGATAGAATGAGAAATAAGTTTATTCATAGCAAGGGTAGAGTGGCTCCAATAGTGTATATGACTAGAGAATGCCGGCTTAGTTGTTTGGATATATTAATTGTAGATAGTTTAATGCCCTTGTTGTTGTAGATCTCAAAAAAATATACAAATATGGGTTTGGAGCCAATCATTTCAAAATAATGCAACAATAATAAAGCAATGTTAGTCAGCAACGAGATCCTTACTTTAGATCTTAAGAGCTGACGTCCAAATCTACTTTTTCCCTATAGTATACGAATATCAACAACAAAAATTCACCAGATAACACTAGGGATGTTCATAAAATGCAAATCAGAAAGCAAGAAGGCTCAGCACAAAACGTTCATTCGAATTCTTGTTGATAGTTTTAGATACACTGCCTCTTCTTCCAGGCTTGGCTTTCACATGAAACTGATGCATATATTTAATTTTGAAGTTCATCGAGTGCGGAACAATGATTTCTCCAACTGTGTATGCGCGACGGTGTGTATCCTACCTGATGATGGATATGCCTCAGGAGGCTTTGGGCGATGCGATGCAGGCTCAAGTAATATCACCTCATTGGCACACCGCATATTATCTGCAGGCTGCCGCTCTCTTCGCCCTCGGAATGGATAGAGACGCCGAAGATTCCATCAAGGACGCTCTCATTTTCGAAGCAAAATGGCGAAATATAAGCTAAAAGTGTGTGTATAGTGGGTTGTTTTTTTCTGTTTCTTTTGATGTTTAGTTTGCCTTTTTCTTGGTTTGAATTATTGTTTGAGCTTTGAATTGAATTATTTGTTATGCTAACTGCAAAGCGAACCAGTAACTGTTTGTTTCCTTATTTTTATTTATTAGTTAAAGTGGCAAAAACATATACAGGAATAATGCATTCGTTTTACGTTCTTTACTTTCATGTTTCTGTAAAATGCTCTTAAATGTTATTTATTATAATACGATTAATGCACGTCTAGCATTGTGTCGTATTGTGATGTTTTAGTAAAAGCACCAAACATTAAATATTAAACAACTATAAATAACGTTACATTGTATTCTACGATGTTTTAACAAAAAAGCATGCAGAAAAATAAAGTGCTAAAAATTATAAAATATAACATAAAAGTCATTTGAAATGTTATAAAATTGCCTTGTGTATATGCGCAAATGTGTATGAATTTGTAGGTCCTGTAGTTCTTTGGCCGGTTGCTAGGTGGGTTAGAAGCTACTTGATAGGGTAAATGGTTAGACAAGTGCCCAACCAAGGTTTGAAGTCAATTGTGCGCAGATTAAAACTAATGAAAAGGTGAGAATTGATTTGGTGTGTTTCACAATAAGTAATCATGTATAATGAAACAATTTTGGCACCAAATGATGGAAGATTTTCTAAAATGCAAATGAAGAAAGAGAACAATCATTTTATGATTAACTGTCCTGACAACAATGTTAAAACAACTAACAATTCAGCCAATAAAAATGGGCACATGATAATATGTTGTTATTCCAAACTAAATTCTTTGCATGAGTGGGTGTTTTAGGGGTATTCCTTAGTATGGCTTGAGCACTTGGAATGTTCGGAAGATATTCTATAATAAACCAAATTCAGAGCCTTCACAACAATACATAGTTCCAAGTTAGGAGGTCATCTCAATCGAAGCATTACTTTTCCCAACCAATTGGGGGTTAGATCTTCAACAATGTATTCAACAATTGACTTGTTCGTCTTTGAGATGACTTGGTATTGATTATGGAATGACTGCTTTGTCACCACTAGTCTTCTTGATTGAGCTAAATTATGTGGCTCTTAATAAATTTCTTGTACAGTTGGGCCACCAAAATTGAAACTCATACTAAAGTCATTTGAGAACTACTTAGCGAATCATCACATAATCTTAGCTTTGTGTATAATGAAAAAAGCATGGATACTCCATTGATGTCCTAATCATGTCTTCAGGGTTGAAAAAGGGAGCCCATTCAATGAGTTCAATTTAGCTCAAGGATTAACTAGTTCACCTTATCCCCAATGCATACTACTTTGTCTTATTGATTGACTTTCCTTATTGACCAATTCTATTGGTTGTTTTCTTTACTTGTTGAGTATTAAGATTTCTGGTTTCAACATTTCATCTTTTTGAGTTTTTATTTAAACTAAAAATAGAGTTTTTCAAAGCATGACAATACAATGCGTTCTTCCTTGTCCAACATCAAGGACACAAATGGCTTCAAGTTCTTAACATTCTTTCATTTGGCTCAGTAAATATAACTACTAGATGTGTAGTCAAACTTAGTCTTCTACTTAAAAAATCTTCATGGTGTAGTGTTTGGCCTTATATTGCTATCAAGTTTTCTTCTAACCCTAAACTCATTTACAAATTTTGTACTTGGCATAACTCGTTGACTTGTCGAGAGGCATCAATAGGTATTTGCATATCAAATGAAGTGGATGGTAACTTTGTTGGCATCAAATGAACTTTGTTGCCATAGATCCATGAATTACTCAATTATTGGAAAATTGAATATGAAGTAAACTCTTATCCCAAACCTTTGGCCTTTTATTGTAAAATTCTCTAAGCAGATGCATAATCATTCTATTAACCACATCTTTTTAGCCATTGGATGGTATTATAGGATTGAGCCGCTTTTCATGAAAGTTAGTTTTCTCTTCAGATTAGTGTCTATCATCATCCAAAAACTTCAATGTTGATCAAAATTTGATTATCCTAACCATAGATGATCATATTTGGTAGTTTGAAACAGAACTAGACATTTCTAAGAATAGCTTGATGGGTCTCTCTCTTCAGTGATAATATTATTGTAGGGAATAAGCATTACCATCTTTGTAAACTACTAACTATGACAAATACATAATTATTGCCTCTGCTTATGTGACAAACCTTTGAAAAGTTCAGTGATGTGCTCTCCAAAGACTTACAAATAAACACAATAGGCTTTAATGTGTAACATAAACCACTTCCTTTAATATGCTTATTAACAGTATTTTGCATTTTTATCTATAATACCTTTGTAAGCTTAATATAGTCTTGCCAACTCTAAAATGCTATGTTATCTAGATCTGTGTGCCTTGTAGATCAAACACAGTTAGTTGTCCTCTTGAGGAACACTCACATTTTATCTTTGTATGACAATCCATCTCATAAAAAATAATACAACTCATTGTATTAGATTAAGATTGACTACCTTGCAATATGGCTCAATCTTGCTTTAAGGAATTTTTGCACCTTATCCACAAATCTTTCAGTTGAGAAATCTCAAGTAGGCTCCTTTATAGTGTGTTAGTGACATTCTCTACAAGCATGAAATGCATTATTAAGTTACTTATCTTATTTAAGTTGGTTTTGCAGGCAAGTTACAGAACAAATGAAGATTTAAGCATGTTTGCTTAACCAAAAGTAGTGGTGTTTCCCAAAATACACACACTCCCCATTTAGGATATATTTGATCTCTAGATCACTCCATAGCCTGCCCTAGCTCAAATATCCACCACATGAAAATCTTATGTAAAGTATTTTAATGTTTTATTTATGCATAATATCTTAATGAATGTTCAATATTTTAGTCTCAATGCAATGCAATATTCAAGGATTTTCAAGTTAATTGTAAATTATGTGATATCCATTGTTGTTTAATTAAGTTATTTACCTTAATGATAAGGGCTAATCAAGCTCCCAATTGACTTAGACATTATCAATCTCTAATCAATTGAGTACATATGTATATAATATTTGAAAATAACAATTGAAAGTATAATATTAAATGAGGAAAATAGTAAAGTTCTATTGTTAATTAATCATACATCTAATGACTACAAGTTGCAAGATTCTCTTTCCTAAGCTATTAAATTAAAACTAGTACAAGGATTCTTATCCTAAGAGGTTTATTAGAGGCTATAATCTGCTTTAAATCTAACATGATCACTAAGGCTTAAGTCCTTCAATCACTATCATTCAAGATACTCACTACATCCTAGCATTCTAATAAGGGTTCTTAAGATGGAGAGTATACTAACCTTTCTTTTCCTTAAATCCTATTCTTCCCAAATGAAAACTTGATGATGATTTACTTAATTAGGTTCTAAGGGTCTTATTATGATCACTTACCTCATATTGCATTAGAATTAGGTTAAGCTATTCCTTAATCTAGGAAAGGAAGGGTATTGGACTAAGATTGATCTATATTCTCTTAAGGCTTCTCTAGGTTATGTAGGACTAATGAGGCTTGGGTATTGGGTACTAGAAATCCTTCTCCTACTTAATGGTTAAAAACTATCACAAATTAGGTGGTTTGTCTAAGTTAAGTAGTCATTTCTTTCAATATTTTCTCTCTCATAATGGTTGGGGTTTAACCTAAGTAAACTAGAATTAGACATTTGCTAAACTAAAATAAGTATTTTTCCTACTAAATCCACCTCTATAAGATATTTCGAAAAGAACAATCTACCTACCGCTTTCACTTTTGAATTGTAGTAATTAGTTTTGTAGTTTACTATTAGTTTAGCCTACGCTTAGATTAGCTTCTTCTAGTTTACGTTGTAGTTTAGCATAGCGATTAAGAAGTTCAGCTTTGACCAGGCTGCGGGCTTCACAATGCGAAACAAATTATCCAACATCCTTCCACTCTTCAGACTAGGCCACCAGAACAACGTCTCCATGAGATTCATTTGCTCTATTTTCACAGGGAGAAAAGAACAGTCATGATATAATCAAGGTTAACATATGATGTCATAAGGTTTAGGAAGCCTAAGTGAGGAAAACACTATATAATTGAATACAATATTAATTTAATAAAGTGATAAAAACTCATTTTCATTATTTGGTGTTCAAATGAAATGAAATTAGTGGATATGGACTCCCTATATCATAAGGATCACAATGACAGTGAATAGGGTAAATATGGACTTTAAATGACTTAATTAGGTCTTAATAGCATTTAACAATGATTAGGAGGTGATAATAAAATTAGCAGTCAAAATTGAAATTAAACTTCATATTATTATTTTAATCATTTTTATAATTATTTTGGTATATAATTTCAATATTTTTGGATGTATACTTACTAAAATATTTCATTAATTTAAATTGAATTAAATTATTCCTAAAGTTAAATTATTGCGAATATTTCTTTTTCAGATGGCGGAAACGACGGATTTAAGTTGGTCGAGTCGGAGGGGTCTAACGGGTCGAGATATTCGGTGAATATTCTTGAAATATTTGTTGAATATTCCATTTGCACAGCGCCCACGGACCACAGGCCGGCCCGCCAGACATAGTACATTTTCCCCGCCCGTGAGTCGAGATGGGGAAGTTAGGGAATTAAAATTCTCGGTGCATAGTGCATTCTTGAGGGCGTTCCATATATCAAAATGAAGCTTTCAACAAAACTTCATGATGGATGCTAAAGCCCTAATTGATTCCACTCCTGATAGACATATATTACGTATGTCTGCGTTCGCACGCAATTGTACGTGGTCCGAAGTAATATGGGATGGTGAGATCCTGAGATTTATTGTCCTCTGAGAGCATTGTTTAGATTTGTTACTAGAGTATATCCAATTTCAATAATGTTTAAGCAATCAAATTGGCTGGGTTTGAGTTACTAAATTATATTTCTTAAGTCACTTTAGTTTTGAATCTGCTTTGGAAAATTGGGAAGAGTTGAGGTTAAACATACAGTTCTTTATGGGTTCATACAAATTACTCTTCTTCTCAAATCCACATAAAGTAAGTTGAATTAATCTTAATCTCATTATCAAGAGATTTAATATTCTCTAATGGATATACTAAATGTACTAAATCTTATCTAGTGCTCTGGGAAAATACTATAAGGTTCAATCTCAGCTCATAGATAATCATGTGATCTTTTAGTGAACGAAATCATCTCTTATGTCTAAGTGATAAAATCTACATTTTTAATTAAGTATCACATGATCTTGGTTCCACATATGGATCACATGCGTCTACTCTTAATTTAGCTAAAGAAATGAGCTACGAAGCTAAATGAGCTTATGTCAGATCACTCATAGCTTGACGCGCTCAAATACCTGCATAATTAAAGAGTTAGCTATCGAGCTCTATAGGTGGTTCTTGGCTCACATGCATCAAGCTCACACCTTGAAGTGGTATGAACTGAGCTATGGAGCTTAGAGAGTATTATGTTGAATTTTCTCGTGGCTCAAATGATCAAGCTCTTGTCCAAAGTTATGCAAGAGCTATTTTCGCACAATGAATGTTGTCACAGTCATTCGCGATGTTAACGCTCAAAAGTGCACAATTTTTAGGTCAAGACGATCACCAAGCTCTATAAGATTCTCAATTAGATATATAGTAAAGGATTTATATTCATAAGCTTTTAATAATCTCCAACTTATTCACAAATAAAATATGAAAATATTTTGAGCTATAAGTAACATTTCATTGATAAGAAGAGTTTCACATGCATTACATCATGATTACTACATATTTTTTCCCAACCCTCCCCAAAAGAGAGTTTAGGCTGCCATTACAATAGATAAACAAAGAATTCTACAAGAGATGTTGAGCTTGTTCATTGCTCTTACAAGAAAATGAAAGAAAAATTGGGTGAGAATACCATACTAAGGAACAACCTTGTCGTTCTCTGTCTTCTTCTCTCTTCTCCTTGCTCTTTATGCTCTTCCTTCTACCGAATTTGTAGGATTCTCTTCCTCCTTAGGGTTAGGACGTGCTTCTGAATATTACTTTTCCAAACTAAAAAAGCAAAACCCTCTCTATGTATTTCTTCTTGCCTTTTTTAATCCTCTCCTCAGCCTCTTTCTCTCCAAGCAGCCAACAATCTTCCATTGAAACTTGGATTTTCAATTAATTTTTATTCCTTTATTCCTTTGGAAATGGGGAACTTTAATGCTTATCATTAATTCTTGTTGTGGGAAAATGGAGAGTTTTAAGTATTTTGGCTATCCTAATGCTGACTTGGAGAAGGTTTCGAATATAGCTTTATGGTGCACTCTACGATGCATTATAATGCCACACTTTTGTCGTAGCGCATTATTCTCGGGAACTCTGGCACTATGGCGCACGATAGCGCATTGGTCTCGAGAAATTAGGCATTCTGGCACGCTGCAGCTCATTTGTCTCTGGAGGTCTAGCACTATGGTTTGCTATGGCATTTTTTTTTCTGGAATTTGGGCGTTGTGATGCGCTGTTGCACCTTTCTTTTTATGGATGTGGAGCTGTGGCGCCCTATAACACCTTTCTCTTGGTGAAAGTGGCATTACAGAAGGCTATAGCGGCTTAGTCTCGGAAATTCTAGCGCTATGGCGTGGTGTAGCGCCTGGTCTCGAGAAACCATATGTTGTGGCGCGCTATAGTGCCTTTGTCTCTGGACGGATGCTATGGCATACTATAGCGCCTATCTCTGGACGTATGACGCTATGATGCGTGGTAGCGCATTGCTCTAGGGAACAAGGGCGCTATGACGCGCTACAGAGTGTTGTAGCATCAATTTTATTCAATTTCAATTTCTTTGCATTTTTATCTCTTCATACTTGAAATGACACAAAAATACACTAAAACTATAACTAATCCTAATAAAAAAACATGAATTGTAGCACAAAATTCACTATGTTTATTGAGCTCATCAGCTCCTATCGTTCAAACAATGGGGTTCAAATCACGGCCTAAGGTTTACCGTGGAGGGGGAGTACTCCCTCCACAGTGGGCCAATGCACTCAATGCTAGCTCTGATGTGTTCCTTGGGTCAAGGCCAACCCAAAGAACACCTCATCATTGGAGGATGTGGCTCAGACCACCGGATGATTGGGCTATGACTCAAGCTACTGTGAAACACTGTAGTAACTCGAGTCCCACCGAGCCCATCAGACCAGATCGAGCCAAATTGGATCAAGCTTACAATTATACGCAGGTTAATAGATCAAAACGAAATTGGAAGAATAAAAAAAAGAGTCATTATGAACTCGGAGATGACGAACTCGAGGTTTTCACTAGTTTGCTTTGCCAAGCAAATTCGTTGCTTGCAGCCGCTCTCTGCCTCTGCCTTAGGACCCAGATGAATGAGGAAGAGCAATCCAGGTGAATGGGATCAATTGGATGGTATTAGAGAGGCTAAAGGAGTGGCAAGGATGGTGGCTGTGCGTACAGGGTTGCTGCGACTCGTGATCGTGGCCTGCGTGGAAGAACACAACATAGTACAGCACTATACCGAGTTCTGGTTGTTGGATTAGCGGCTCGATCCAACGAGTGGATCGATGATGATCCATAGATTACTTTACAGTTGTTCGATATGAACGGTAGGTTGGATCGAACGATGCAGATCGCCCGCCGTTCGATCAAACGGCTAAGAACAATTAAGTCCATTAATTAAATTAATTAATTAATTAGTAAATTAATATGATTTAAATTAATTAAAATTTATTGATCAAACGAGTTCTAAAATTTCAAAAAATTCACCCCTAACTAATTTGAGGGTGAAAAACTAAAAAATGCACTTTGATTTTTTTGAGTAGGAGAGGAAATTTTGGTGGGGAGAATGATGGGGGTGAGGGAATATTTATAAAAAAAAACTCTCTCATATTATATTACTCTTAAATTACTTTAGTGTTAAGCAACTTAACATGTGAATTTAGATGAATAGTGCATTAATTGATGAATAGTAAAATAATTCAATTTGAGTAAATGAATAATAACCTTAATTCACTTTATTCTCTTAAATTTTGTGCATTTGTCTATTGTTTATTTCCAAAATTAAGGAAACTTGACAACGAGATGTATATTAACGAGATGAACACACTCGTACAAAAATTTCTCAATTTGGAGATATATTTTATTTTAGATTAATTTCTAAGGATTAAAACTTCAAGAATTAATTATGAGCAATCCAGAGTTCCAAATATGACGAAACATATAAAGCTTCTTCTATATTTTCCTAGACTCTATTCTTGTCCTTGTATATCTCATTTTTATTGAATGTAATATCCCTACTTCTAATGATTTCTTAATTATATAACAACCCATAATTATTATTTGAATTTTTGATTATTAAAGTAGCTTAGGAACATATTCATTTATCTTAAAATAGTCTTAAGAACAAAATATAAAGTTTTGGTGGACTTTGGAAGCTATTACATTTAAATATAATTTAGTCAGTTTAATTGATTTGAAAAATGAGATAATTATCGTAATAACCCAAACTCTTAAGTACCAAGGTATTGTCCACTTTGACCTGAAAGACCTCATGATTTTGCCCTCAGAAGATAACTTCCAAACAAGTCATCCATCCTGGGAGTGCTCCCACATGAGCATGCTTAACTTTGGAGTTCTTATCAGAAACTCTACTGTTATCTAAAAGGGCACCTTGATGTTTATGAGATTCACTTATTACTACTTAAGTGGGTCTTTACTATCTCCCCAATATAAGTAATTGATGTCCTCATCAATATCCACACACTGATTGAAGAATCATCCATTGGGTATATATGACTAGGAGGTGGCCCCTACAGGCTCAGGAGATACCCACAACCATATAACAGCACATTAACCATCATGGGTTCAAGAGGCCATTCAAATGAAGTTGTACTTTACCTTGTATGACACTTAGCTCCTATATGAAACCATGTGGTCTGCTTAGATACTATTTGTAACAACCCAAACTCTTAAGCACCAAGGTATTGCCCGTTTCGACCTAAAAGACCTCACGATTTTGCCCTTAGAAGATAACTTCTCAGCAGGTCACCCATCCTAGGTGTGCTCCCATACGAGCATGCTTAATTTTGGAGTTCTTATCAAGAAACTCTACCGTTATCTGAAACCATCCGATCCCTATCTTTTATGCCGATCTCAGCAAGCAGTACCGGAAACAAAGGAGTGAAGCCAGGTTGCGTAGCAAGTTGCCGCTCTGGGCTTCTTCTCTATTCTTGAGCCGGGAACCTTATCGTCACGTCGGGTCACTAGGGATTACATAACGTTGACGCCTTGATATTTAAGAATTTTACATATTACTACTTAAGTGCGTATTTATAATTATTTAGACCTCTAATAAAAATATGACTTCATTTTTGAGTTCTTCACACCAATTGTAAACGTAATTGAACGTATAAGATTGTATAAAACTGTACAAAATTGAGGTAAAGTAAAGCAAAGTAAAATTGAACTGTAACTGAATACTGAAAGTAAGCCAAAAATAGTATTGGATCTGAACTGAGTAATAACATGTAAGACTATGATGTATGCCACTGAAGCTATGCATCTGAATATGCCATAACATAGTATGTACTGATATGAAACTAAAATATCACTAAACTGTCATGAGTTGTATGGTCCAATGTATACATACATCCAGCTGGGAACTGCGCTGCCGATGCATCCTAAAATTCCCCAATCAATGTATGCAACATTATGTAACCCATAAATCATTACTGATACTCATACATGATTACTGATACTCCAACATCATGCCTATGCTCATGCTCATGCTTCTAAGCTATATGAGAAATCCAAAAATCCAGAAAATGCTTTAAAATTTGATAATGAATTCAAGGTCTCCATTGTGCAAAATCCTGCTTGAAGGATTTTGACTCATAAATTCTAGTTCAATAATTAGTTAAAGTTAAGAGTTTACTTAAAAATCATTAGATGGGACGATTGTATACACATATTTAGCATGTTTGTAAGAAAGGTGGTTCTTAACACTTCATTTGATTAAGCCACCCTAACGAAGAGATCTTCGATAGGAGGAATCACCCGATGGCGATTTGTATCTCAAGCTAAGTCATTAAGATGCCCAACTCACAATCGCACTTAGTGTCCTAAAGAAGGTGACTCGAATTACTTAGTTTGTTTAAGCCACATCTATTGAAGCGATCTTCGCTAGGAGGCATCACCCAATGGCAATTTGTATTTTAATCAAACTAAGGAATGCGTCCCTTTTTATAACACTCCTGTCTTGGAAGATTTATCTAACGGGACTGTATTTGTATAATCCCTCGGGATAGCACCTGGTCATAAGTCCACATTGGAGTGAATTAACCAACCCTGAATACTACTGAAATAGTACAGAACTATGGGTATTCCCTACTATACCCATCCAATATTTTGGGTTCAAAAGATTCTATTTAATCAACAAGGATTTATTAAAGCTTTTAATCCTTACTTTAAATGGGTGAGTCATACACAAGGCTCCAAGGATGTGATCAAAGGATCACTCAATATTGATTTCTACCGTAAGGGAGAAGTTCCATTCTAATTGCTTTAGGTGATTCCTACCATAAGGTATCAAGTTCAACTTCTAAGTTTATGAAGGATCATCTAAGTTCCTACCTTAATAAGTTACAAAAGTTCTTCCTACCTCAATGTATCAATACTTAAAGGCTTTTAAGCATTTCCAGAACAATCTTATAGCTAACCTTTGAGATCTCAGTTTCCTATTTCTTAAGTTAACATTCAAAGTTTACTTAATAGACTTGGATTAAAGTAATCAAATTAGATGATTAAGATTCATCTGATCCTTTTCTATTCTACAATCATAGGATAAAATTAAAGATCTTATTAGAGTTAGATCATTTCATAAATCATTACAAATTTATTATCTATGTTATACTAATAGTCTTATATAAGATAAAATAAAAAATCTAAAGCTTAGATTCAGATAATTCAATCACACAGATTCAATATTAATCTTAGCACTTCTAGTTCAATGATTTATAATCAATATCAAATCATATGCATTACTAGAATAATATCAATCAAATTATCTTACAATTAAGTTGATTGATTAAAGTAATTAAGATTTAGATCTTAATCAAGACAAGTTAGGGTTTAACCCCTAGCCTTACCAAAATTAAGACCAATGGTTAATTTAAAGATCAATGACAAATCAATGCATTATTGGTATATTATTGATGTCAAATTTTGATTTAGATTAAGTATCATTTACTTAATCAAGTTATCAAGATTCTTATGTTCAATTATAGTTTAATGTCAGTTTAAGCACATTTAGGTGTCCAAATAAATACTAAAGTTCTCTAACATACATCCTAAAATCATTAAAGCATGGAAATGTAAAGTTGACATAAAATGGAAGGTAATTAAGGCTAACTTAATTTTAAATCAAATCAAAGGAGTTAGCACTTGATTACAAATTCTAAAAGACTTAAGTTTCATGCTATTTGGTTATTAAGATACTCCTATTCAATACAAACATTTAATGATCCTATTATTTAGCATTTGACACAATGTACTTAAGGCATATAGGGGGTCTTTGTACATATCATAAAAGGGCAAATTTTCAAAGTTGATTATTACATAAATTTTTATGCAATGCTCAATTTTAGCTAAACTAGGCTCAAATTTGATATAATTCAATTCCACTAGGGCTCTAGGGACCTTAAAATGCAAAAACGGTGAAGATTCAGCCATTTCAGCCATTTCAGGGAAATTCTGGAATTTTCTGGGCGCTACGGCGCGCTGTGGCGCGCCGCAGTGCCGTGCTGCGGCGTACTACACCTTGTTTTAGTGCTGTGGCGTGTGGCAGTGCTTTCAGGTGCTGCGGCACACTACGATGGGTCTCAGTGCTGACTTTCAAAAGGTGGTCGCTACGGTGCGCTGTAGCGCGCTACATCGGATTTACATTATTTTTATCATATTATATTTTTATACACCACAAGATTTTTAAAATGCTGCGGCACGGTAGCGAGCTACGGCGCGCGATGGCGCGCTACAGTGCACTGTGGCGAATCAGTTTCTGTAACTTCAAGCGCTGCAGCGCCAGACGGTGATTTCGACATTGCGAAACCCGGAAAGGACCTATTTTCGAGCTCAAATACTCTCAATCCAGTGCATTCCATGAGCAGTGCCATATATCAATGGAAAGATCTTTCTGATACCTTTCCATTGACACTAAAATTGGCATGAATGGATCATCCTAATTATACGAACAATGGTGATAAACATTCAGGTACACAGAAATGGGGGAAAATAGAGCATTTATTTTGCAAGGAAAATTGATACCTTAATGAACTTTCATGGCTTCCATACTCAAAAATGGACTTCTAAAGATGCAAATGAGTATACAGAGAAATGAAATGATCAAGGTAGAAGAGCAAATGGATACCTTAGCCTTTAGGAGAGGAAGAAGAAACTCTATTTTTCTTCAAAGCCTTAGAGATGAGCCTTCTTCTTCAGCACAAGACTTCAGCAAATGGAAGGGGAAGGAGGGAGCTTTAGGGCTTCAGCTTTTGCAAAGGGGATGAAGAAGAGTTGAACTCCTTAAAGGAGGAGAAGAAATGCTGAAGTAGGGGATAGGCCATCATGAGTCTAGGGAGAGGGAGGGCATGGGAGAAAGAGAGGTCATCATGCTTGCCTAAGGGGCATGGAGGTGCCAAAAATGGAGGGGGCTGTCAGTAAAAGCAATTAAGAAAATTGATCTTTTTTTTCTTAATTAAATAATTAATTATTTATTTTCTAAATTGCAAAAAATCCAGATTAACTAAACGCGCTCCGAAAATTCACAAAAATTCACCCCTAGCTAACTTGGGGGTGAGGAATTCAACGGCGAAGTCAGAATTCGATTTCGACAATTATTTAATTATTCCATTTTTCGGTGCATTTAATTATATTAAAATATCTACAAAAATACGACGACTTCCAAATGCGTCCAAAACATCACCCCTAGCTAATTTGAGGGTGACGATCGCAACGGTGAAGTTGGATTTTGATTTCAAGGTCAAATTAAATACCTCAATTTTCTAATTAACTAAATATTAAAATAATTCAAAATATTCAATTGAGCTCTGAATTGCTCCAAATTTTTAAGGATTGATTCTAATGGCTAGATGAACTTAACAAAATGATAATTAAAATATGATTAAGCTAAAATTAAGCTGGGTAACAATCTTGGGTTGTTACAGTTGGATTTGAGAT
Organism: Gastrodia elata; assembly: GCA_016760335.1. Lineage (NCBI taxonomy): Eukaryota > Viridiplantae > Streptophyta > Magnoliopsida > Asparagales > Orchidaceae > Gastrodia > Gastrodia elata. The sequence goes on along the minus strand of CM028680.1, from coordinate 31,567,128 downwards.
TCATCTTACTAGAAAGAATTGATAAAATTTGAGTGAGAAACGATACGAGAATTGGATAAAATGATCTGAAGCAATGATATAACTACATAACACTAATCGATGTCGTTAAAGATATTAATCTATCACTTGAGCGAGTTTGCTATCCTAAGTTATTCTATTTGACGCACATACTTTACCTTTCTAGCTTTCTCTGTATGATTGGAAGGGTAATTGGTTACACATTTAATTTTATTTATACAAACCTGCTCTAATACCAGCTATAATGACCCCGATATTGGATCAAGAATCCAATCCAACATTAAGTGTTACTGTAATGCCTGATACTATGTTAGTGAGTCTTAACCTGCTATTAAGTACTACGAGGAGCCAAGGGTCTCTAAAGATGAAAATTATATGCATAATATAATATAATTATATACCATTCTAGCCATCCAAAAAAGAAAGTACAATCTCATAATTGAACAGTAAAGTAAAATATCCAGAGATTAATTAAATTTATACAAACATTAACGTAATGATACTCATCCTCATGGGATGCAAAAATAAAAGAAAATAATAAGAAAACTAAAGTCTTCAATCAATAGCTACTGGATCTGATCTACCTCAAGTTCAAGATCTACTCAAAGCTCCTAATTTACCATATTTTGTATTTAATATTGTAGGGCACAACTAAAAAAATAAAAATAAGTAATTAGACTTAAAAAGTCTAAGTACATTTTAGGACAACTAAGTTATTTTAGATTTAGTGGATATCACATTAGCCATTTATAATTATTTAAGTGGAGTACAAAGCAATAAAAAAGGAAAATAAAGTAAATATGACTATGAGTAATAAATTAACAGGTAAAAATAGTAAAAGAGAAAAGCTGGTACATGGCCTGCATCATATATGTAAGTAAGGAAAGCATGTACAACTATACAAATAAGTGTGCAATAAAAATAGTGGAAATATGTACAAAGAACATATGCTAAGTAAGTAAAGCAGTGTAAGGAAAATGAGTATATAAACTGAACTACATTGCAGAAAAGTAATTAAGAAAAATATAATACAAGTAAACAATATATATATATATATATATATATATATATATATATATATATATATATATATATCTATATATATATATATATATATATATATATATATATATATTGATAAATAAGGAGATCTCAGTCTCAAGGACTGAATGAACAGTAAATTTGAAAATGTCATTTATTTATCTTTCAGATTATCTAATTGGTAGCCACCATATTGGCTCCACATATAATCCTCCAAACAATAAGATTGGTAGGCACCATATTGGCCCCACATACAATCCTTCAGATAATTGGATTGGCAAGCACCATATTGGCCCCACATACAATCCTTCTAGATATTTGGATTGGCAGGCACCATATTTGCCCCACATACAATCCTTTGAGAAATAAGTAAATGTTATTTTCTTAAGTTATGCACAATATCTTTAATGAATGAATTCAAGGATTTAGTCTCAATTCGTTGCAGCATTTAAGAATATTCAAAGTTAATTGTAAACCATTTGAAATCTATTATTATCTACTTTAGTTATCTATCCTATAATTAGGACTAATCAAACCCCCTCAATTGACCTAAATATTTATCAAATGTCTCAATTAATTGATACATAATAATTGATATATAGTTTAAATATTATTTTGAAAATAATGATTTGATTAAGGTCTTATTTATGTGACAAAATAATTTATTAGTATAATTGAAATGTTACAAACAAACATCCTATTATATTGTTAAGATTACAATTATCTAAGCTATCCAATAACACTTCTATTCTAATGGAACATTCTAACTGCAAACTAAAGGTTTTACTACTTCACTTCTTAAGTTACTAGATTCCTATAATTTAGGCTACTTGAAGTTCTAACTAGAAGGTTCTCTAGCTTCCAAATTAATACCTTATTACTAAGATTGAAAGATTTCTAAAACTACAACAATTAGGCATCCAAGTTATCAATACTCTCTACATAGCCTATCTCATTAACATCTTTAAGTTCTATATTTAAGGTCTTTTAGTTAACCACCTAAGACATCTTAATCTTAAGAATACCACTAGTGAGTCAAATTTAGTCTATCCTTAGACTAAGAGGTTTTATAAGACTAATAGTCTAAAGATGGTAGGACTAAAGGGTTAAAAATACTTAAGTTACAATTATCTAGATTTACCTTATATTGGGTTGCTAATCTAGCAATTAAGTTTTTTTCTTAATCCTAAGGTTCCAAGCGTTGGTATTACCATCACTAAAACCCTAAGCTTAACTTCAGTACTTAGCACTCAAAGGTTCTAACTATATTAACACTTAAGGAAACACCTGGCCTTAACTAAATCTCTTAGCCATTCTAAGGGATTCTAAGTCTTAATAATGTTTCATTCTAAGTAATTCTAAGTTCTACACATAGCATGCCATTTCCATTCATACTATACTAAGTAGGTTTCACTTAACTACTAAGACTAGTTTCTAAGTTCAAGTGGAAGGCACTAGTCTTCCTAAGATGTTTCCATTCTATTCTTCTTATAAGTCTTCTCTTAGTCACAAGTGATACACTAGGGAATTCCTCAATACTACTCTAGTAACTGACTATATTTAGGTAAACTCTATAACTTCCCCCTCTTATAAGTTAGGATTTATTCTAAGTTATTTAGATGACACTTAATATGTCTAGTCCAAATCAGGGGTCAAATGGATCAAACCCGAATTTTGGGAATTTCAGGAACCCTAAAATTTAACCTCATTATTTTGACTTCAGATCAAAAATTGGTCTTTGCCATTGTGCCAATTACTCCCAAATTAGCTAGGGGTGATGTTTTGGTGGTAATCAGAAGTAGTTGAAAACCCATTGAATATTTTAATAATATTTAAATACCCCAACAATTAGGAAATTAAAATACTCATCAAAATCAAAATCTGACTTCGTTATTGCGTTCCTCACCCCTCAATTAGCTAGGGGCGAATAATTGGAAATTTTTGGAAGTCATTTAAATATTTAAAATTAATTAATAAATTCAAAATTTTAATTATTTAATTTATTATAATTAATATTTAATTTTATCGAGTGGGACTTGCCTTATCGGGTCAAATTTTTTTCCCCTCTGCTATCAGGTTGGAGCTGCAGAATCAGATCTGCATCTGATAAGTGATCGGCTCAGATCGAGCCTATCAAAAGACAGCGGATCGTCCTCTTATCGCAGGTGTCGCCCGCGACACGCCGCGCTCTGCTGCCCCGCTCAATCAATGACCACACCTCCTAACCTCGTAGTCTCCGTCCAGGAGTCCTTAAGGTCTAGCCCACGCATAGGACTCGAGACTTTGGCAACTTGTGCTCTGAAGGTCACCCCTGCGTACCCGTCGAAACCTCCTTCGCCTTCAACCATTCAAAATCAGGTACCCCATCCTAACACACTCATCATTTCAGTGCAATCTTCTTATTTGTATTGCTATTCCACATGCTAGATTAGGCAATGATTGGTTTTGAGCGAACTAGATCAGGTTGAATTAACCGAATTTCTAGTATAGTCAACAATAGTCCACAGTGCATTCGTTGTCTTCAGAAACCATAATGGCTTGGGTTAACCTTACCTCGACGTACAGGCACCCTTTGCTCTTTGTTCAGCCATCGACGTGAAGGCCAGGTCTAGGGCTGCACATCCCTGTGCGGGTCGTGATCCACCATCATCATTTTATCCTCAGAATCTCAAACCCTAGTTTGAGCTGCGACGGGAGGAAAAGGAGGATCACGATACTTCGAACTGGGTCGTGTAACAACCCTAGGGTGTTACCTAGTTTAATCTAAGCTTAGTCATTCCTTAATTTTAGTCCCAGTGCATTTAAAACACCAATTTAAGCTAACCCTGAAATTTGAGGTCAATTAGACCTCTCTAAGTCAATTAGTCATTTGATTAGTCTAGATGCTCTAATATAGACCTAAAAATATTTTGGTCTCAAAATTAAAATTTGATTGCATTTTTGAATTCCTCATCCCCAAATTAGCTAGGGGTAAAAGTTTAATATTTGAAGTTCATTTGAACCAAAATTCAATTTAAAGTAAAATGGGATAAATTGTACATAAGGGATCCCATTAAATTGGAATTTCAAATATATCCTAAACTGATTTACTTGTCGGGATTCACTGTGCGGACCGCAGGCGATCCACTGTGGAGCCCGGGTCGCGCGATAGCATAGACCCACTTCATCTTGTCGTCTCTTCCGTGGATCCTACGGCTAGGATCCAGATCCACGGAGTCGCGGATCTGCCAATGGATCTGCCTAATTGATCCTATGGCTCGGATTGCTTCAGTGATCAGTCATTAGGATCCTAGTTATCTGAACTATTCTGCCATCTGATTGATCGATCAGACGACATTCGAAGGCCTCGCGACTGTGGATCATCGTCCCCACTTTGATCGCGCGCCCAACAAGAAAAATTCGTCACACACGATCGTCAGCCTTGTCCCCCCCTTTGCACCTCCAACTTAGCATGCGGTTGGGGATGTTCCCTCAATGGCATATCGGCCTTATCGAGCCCCGTGGCCCAGTTAGCTCCCATTATAGAAATTGGGAGCTCTGTGATGGCCTGAGCTCTAGTGTCAATGCCTGGCCTGCTCAAGCTTCTGAAACCTTCCCCTTTCCTCTTTGTGGCTATAAATAGCCTAAAGATGCCCTCTGAAATTGCTTGATGATCATTTATGTTCGAATTATTCTCTGTTGCCATGCCGCCATTGTCGATTTGCCGAGCTCCTCCATAATAATTCAAAGCTTTGCAAACCGCTGATAATGGGCAATCCTGGTGTTCAGGAACCTTGTGCATTCTGGAAGTTCAATTGCCAGTGAATCACTCTCTACCAATCAGACCAGCGTGCACCGTAAATCCAGGTACCTCAGTTGCAAGCTTTGAGCCAATGAGTCTTGGGCTTTCCTCCATTTGATTCAAAATTATCAACATTATCAAATCGAACCTATTGCACTTATAATTGCGCTTTGAGCCAGCCTTGATCGATTGAATTGATCGATCAAGCTAAGTTCTGAAAAAGGGCTGGGTCCAAGTAAGGACCCAGAGATCTAAGCCACCCTAAACCCAACCACCTTAGGGATTTGATTTGTCTGACCTCCCTGAAGGTGTAGAGATCGAACCCGGGGTGAATCATGTCCTTTGTGGGGAGAATTGACTCCCCACAATAGCATCGTAGCGGAAGCTCTCGTGTGAGTATGGTCCAGCTCATCCAGACCACCTCATAGAAGGCTTCGGGTCTCCATCAACACGTCTGGCTATGGTGAACGTGTAGCGACCATCGGTTGGTTATGCCGTGGCCTGGATGCATGGGAATTAGTAGATTTTGGTTTCCATAATCGGTCTAAGGGCGGGGTAAAGGATCGGGGACGATGGCACTGTGCGGGCCGGGTCAGCGCATGACCCACGCTGTGTGACAATGCTGGGTTCCCCAGGTCCCAGTTAACCCACATGGTTTAGATATTGGGCCAAACCCGTTTTAATAAATCTAATTATTAGATTTATTTTCCTTAAGGAAAATAATTCAATTAATCCAATCATAGGGAAATTTAATTGGAAAAAATGCAGAATAAATTATTTGAATAACTTTTAATCCACTGATCCAAACTCTATAATATTACATACTAATGATCTGAAAAATGTGAGGATAAGAATATAAAATAATATTACAGTTTTAATGACTAGATTTTTCTGATTTAGCTTAATTATTATAGAGCTTAATTAGGGTTAATTAGCATGTATGCTTAACTAAGTTACATGATTTAGGTGCCATTGAGTTCCTTATGCCATGTAGAATGCATATACTATGTGGATTAATTTTTTAATTAATGTATTCCTAATTATGCTCTAATCTTGTAAATGCATGATTATTGAAAATCAGGGTTTCTAGTTAATGAAATGTAGTAAACTTAGTCTTTGATTGTTCGTATGGATAATTAGATAACTAATGCCAAGTTTCATAAATTTCTGATGGTTGGATTTGTAATTAGGTGCTAATTTATTTATTTTGATTTAGGGTTTGATTGGCACTAATTACTCTATGTTTTCTACAATTTAAGTTATTATTCTTTCATAACAATAGTATGGATGTAATTAACCTTCACATGCACCTTGAACCCTTAATTTATGTAATATGACATTAATCCCTAGTTGACCTTAAGATCTTTAAGGTTTTGATTTAAGTAATTAATAATTAATCTCAACCTAAATCTTGCCATCAATAACACTCCAATAAACATTTATTTTCCATTGATCTATAAATCAACAATTAGTCTTAATTGGGTAAAGATAGGGTTTAAACCTTAACCTATTTAATTAAGATATGAACCCTTAATCACTTAATCAATTAACATGATGAAAGGCAATTCAATTGACATGATTCTGATAATGCATCTGATTTAGTATTTATCTTAAATCATTGAATTAGAAGTGCAAAGGTTAATGTGATTTAAGCATCTGAATCTAAGCTTAAGATCTGTGATTTTCTCTTATATAATATTTTTAGTATGAGAATGATAATTAAATTGTATTCATTTACAAAATGATCTAATCCTAATAATATCCTTGATTTTATTCATTGATTATAGTATAGGAAGTGATCAGATGGGTCTAACCATCTGATCTGATCAAATGAAACTTATGATCTTAGTATAATTTATTTAAAAACTATTAGAGGTGTGAGATCTTGATGATCTTGCTATAGAAGTGTATTATAATATTTGAAAAGCCTATTAAAATGTTAATACATTGAGGTAGGAGGTTCTTTTGATGAATCTTGAGGCAGGACATCAGATGATTCTCCCTTAACCTTAAGAGTTGATCTTAAACTCTTATGGTAGAATTCACCTAAGGCATTAGAATGAGATTTCTCCCATGTGATAGTAACTTATACTGAGTGACCTTTTAGTCACATCCTTGGAACTTTGTGTAGGATAAACCCAATAGAGTCAGTATTAATAGCTTTGATAAAATCCTTGAGTGCTAAATAGAAGTGTTGAAGACTCAGATTATTAGTTGGTTATGCTTATGTATATTCATGATGCTGAGTCACTCCATCAATATTATGGATTGGTTGAGTTGCTCCAATGTAAACTTATGATAAGGGGCTATCCTAAGGGATTAGACAAATACAGTCCTTCTAGAGTAAATCATCCAAGCCTAAGAGTGTTATAATTAGTGAACTAGATCCTTAGTTTGGGGAAGAATAACTATAACACGGTTCTGCCTCCTATCTTTGTGTGCCTCGATAAGTGTAGTTATATACATACTAAGTGCTAAATTCACTGCTCTTGGAAACTTACAACCATGTGTATACAACCTATTCAACTAATAATTTCAAGTAAAATACTAAGTAAAACAAATTATTTGAACTAGAGCTAAGAGTTAGAATCCACTTAGATGGATTCTGCATAATGGTGACATTTGATTCATTATCATATTTTATAACATTTTTGGGATTTTTGGATTTTAATACATGTAGTATAGAGATATGAGCATGAACATAAACATGATGTATGAGTATTAGTGATGATTTATGGGTTACAGAATGTTGCATACATCAATATGGGAAATTCAGGATACATCAGCATCACAGTAAACTATATTATCTAACAGTATATATATAGACATTAGGCCATACGACTCATAACAGTTCAGTGATAATTTAATTGCATATCAGTGGTATACATTATCGTGGCCTAACAGATGTATGACTTCAGTGGCATACATCATAGTTTTATGTATTATTTACTCAGTTTCAGATCATATACTATTTTTACCCATTTTCAGTATTCAGTGCACAATCAGCTTTACTTTACTTTATTTTTATGCAGTTCTGATTTTTAATCTCCTTTACAGTTTTTTTGCATCTTTGTTTACTTTATTATTAAAGGTTAATTTAATAATTAAAACTATTAGACTAGCTTTAATGCATTAAACTTATTGTCTAACACATGACCTTATTGGGATCTAGCAATTTGTTAGATACTGAGCAGCTTGTTGAGCTAGGCTAGGACGACTCTCAGGAGATTTAGGAATAGTTTATGGAGCCTTAGTGGTTTCTCCTCTAGCTTTTACTATTTTATTTAGTTTTTTTTTTTTCAGTTCAGTATTTAGACTCTGTTCTATATTTTTGTAAACAGTTTGTAATGGTTAATTCAGTTATTGTAATGAATGTTTTTAGATGTATGCTTAGCTTCTGCTCTCTGTTTATATATTACTTATACTCAGTATTGTGATGTGATCAACGTACTGGAAATGCTGATATTTTATACATATATTGGATTTTTCATGCTGTATTCTAAATCTAATGTATGTATTTATTTAATTCTTAGGATAAGGATACTACTCTTATCTTAAGTATTAGCTCTCGACCCTCCCTTGGGGTTGAGTTATCAATCCTCAGTATTTTAGTTTCAGCTATTTGGGGAGATGGGATATTTTTCCAGAGTAGCGCACCGCTCCGCTGCCGAATTGATTGAGTTATCTCTTTTGTGCGTGACGACGGGGCGGGGTGCTACAGTTGGTATCAGAGAAGTATCCTAAAGGGTCAGATAAGGAGTATGTTCCTATCTATTTTATGATTTGTTCTCTGTATTAGATAGAGATCACAAGTTACTAAGTTTAAGAAAAGTAGCAACCAAAGTTTATCGAGTTTATCTCAGAAATGAAAACTAAAATTGCCTAGAAAGAGGACATCCTAGGAGCTGAACAAATGTAATAACACTGTTAAAATAGCGAACGGTAAAACATAAACTAGACATCCTAGAACTGGAATGAACTTTAAAGAAAATAACAGATGCAAGTAAAATACTTATAAGTCTAAGCCATTTCTTAAGTAAAATTTAAGGTATGAAGTATACACAATCAGTATTCACAACCTATCTTAGAAGGATTGAAGATTATTGGGCAAATGACTTTCAGGATGACAGGATATATGGTAGTCATTGAAGGAGTGTCACCTCGTGGAGTGGAGGTACTAGACAAGATCTTTATCCATTCATTCTTCAGAGACACTAGCCTCCCAATCCTTGCTAGAGGGTGGTTGGACCATGCAACCACTACCTTTTGAGAGACAGTCTGTCCCAATGAGTATCGTCTTCTGATTTTGGAGGTCTTACTTATGGGACCAGCCAGTCGGTGGTGGTTTTAGGCTTATAGAATTCTAGCTAGGAGGCACCGAGTAGTCACATATGATGTTTTTTATGCTGCCTTTTGGGTAGAATATTATAATTAGAGTCATAGAACTCATATCATGTCTTTTATTTCATAGCAGTTTATCCATTTTGCCTACTGTGTAACTTCTCTTTTGAGAAAGTAATGATTGAAATGATAATGAAATATTATTATATTTGCTGAATTAATACTTGTATTTATAGTCATGAATCCAGGATATCCATATACTCCTACTCTGATTAAGAACAGAACCTCGTATTCGAGCGGATCTGATGAGGTTAATTCATTAGCTAGTCTAATGAGGGTGTTAATAGAAAGAAATTCACAACATGCGCAAGAGATCCATACTTTGATTTTATCTGCTCGTCAACAGTCCATACCCCCAACAGGCTTTCCTTTCTCCTTTCATTTCTCTGGGGATGGAATTCTTTATAGCTTCCTGTGACTCAGGACACCCACGTTCAGCAGAGCACTCAACCCAATTGATATAGTAATTTGGCTTAAGTTGGCCAAAAATAATTTGGCTAGCATTAAATGTAATAACTCAAGTTGTTACTTAGGTCAATTAGGACTAAATGGAGTCCTGATTGTGATTATAGTATGTTAATTAAGTTATTAGTAGTTCACCACAAAGACCTAGTCCAAATCAGGAGTCAAATGGATCAAATCCTAATTTTGGAAATTTTAAGAACCCTGGAATTTGACCTATTTAATTTAACCTCAAATTAAAAATTTGACTTCGCTATTGCACTCATCACCCCTAAATTAGCTAGGGGTGATGTTTTGGAAGCATTTGAAAGTCGTTGAATTTTTGACGAATATTTTAATATATTTTAAATACCCCAAGAAATTCAAATAATTAAATACTCATCGAAACAAAAATTCGTCTTCATCGTTGAGTTTCTCACCTCTCAATTAGTTAGGGGTAATTTATTGGGAATTTTTGGGTTACCTTTAAGTGGTTAATTTTAATTAATGAAATCTTTTAAACTAATTAAATAATAATATAATTATATTACTTAAATTAATTGATTTGGGCCTGCCGTATAAACTTAACGAGCCGGGACATTATTCCAAATTGACGCTTCGGCGCCATCGGATTGGGTCGTCCAATCGGATGACCACGATTTCTTCATCCTCATTTGCGGGTGCATGTTGAAACCTCTGCGCACGCGTGAAGTCTCCTCCTTGAGCAGATAACATCCACCACTCAAGAGTCATTCAAGCTTCATTAAACCTCTTAAATCAATTCTAAAGAAGCTCCTACATCTTCTGCCTATGCATTTAGCATCACCCATCAAGGTACCTTCCTAACTCTGATCTCCATTCAATTTTCACTTAATCACTTAGTTATGTAATTATTGTTACTATATAGCTTGTTAACTGATGTTTGATCTCTCTCAATCCCTCCATTTCGAGTGACTCCTCTTCCCGCAAACCCTAAATTTCCTCTCTCGGCGTCCTGAGGTGGAAGTCGAACCGTCACCCTATATTGCAAGACCGAGTCGAGCTCAACCCAGTCGATCGTCCGGGGGTCCCACGCATGCTATGAGTTGTGTAGTACTGTAAGCCAGCGTGGACCCAACCTTGGCTTACGTTTCATCTACAAGTTTCACCACTGGCTGAATTATCGAAATCCAATGATTAAATGCATTTATAAATCTGTTAATTAACATTCTGATTTAATTTAATCATAAATTTTAGAACTTTAAGCATCCATAGTTATCAATCCATTGATCCAAATATAGCAATATTATATGTCATTTTAATTAATAAAATTAGTGGAATAATATGAAACTGTCAAATTTTAAATTAGATGTGTATTTCACATAGTGCCTTTTAGGACCCTTATAACTTGCCCTAAATGTCTTCAAACTTCAAACTATCATAACTTTAACAAACACTCACCCAAATATATCTATTATGAGTCTCATTTTAATCCGTAGACTCTCAGGAATGTTCTAGTAGTGTTAAATTCTCCATTGGATGTGTATTTTGCCTAATCACTTTTAGGACCTTACTCTAATTATACTCTTAAATCCTAGAACTTCAATTGACCATAACTTTGTTAATTGAGTTCCAAATTAGGTCTTCCAATATTCCATTTTAATTAGGAAGACCTAATAAATAGTAAATTACAAAAATATTTAAGTTTTGGTGATTAGATTTCTTAATTAGCCCTAATCACCCTAAATATTTATTAGTAAATATTAGCTAAATTAATAATCTAATTTGAATAATTTAAGTTTCTGATAGCTCATAGAGTATATTCAAACCTAGTGGGGTGGTTGGTTTTATGATTAATTTTTCTAATCACTCACTAATCACCCTTAACTATAATTAGGTCATAACCTAACCAAATGATATCCAAATTAGGTCTACTCCTAGTTAAAGTAACCAGTGTGTTATAAGGAAGCTATAGCCACTGAGTTTATTGAATTTAAATTTCAAATAGAAAAGTTAAGTTTTTGACCCCTCTTAAGAAATCTTAATTTACATATTTAACCCCAAAATTGATTTGCTTATAACTTAACCATTAGACCTCAGAATTAAGTGTTCTTAGACTATATGGAATTCTTGAATAGTAAGCATTAATAAACTGTATAAATGCCTAGACTTGATTATGTCAAATTACCAAATTACCCTTATGAATCAAATTTCTTAATTTGATCTCATAAGGCTTGATTCTTATCCAAATTAAGTGTTCTTACTGTTTATCTTCATGTTAGATAGTAAGTAATAATTTACCATTATAAGTTTCCAATTTAGAACTCTAAATCCAAAAGTAGCTTTTTAGACCCTTAAGTAGGGGTAAAACGGTCATTTTGCCCAAATTTAGGTTTAAACATTCTTAAACCTTAGAATCATGCTCTAATCATTAAAAATAAGTAACTAAATTGATTAGAATCAATTCCATTGATTTTAGTCTTATTAAATCAAGTTTCAAATTAAAATCCTAAATTTCTTTTAAGTAAACACTAAGCAATAATTTCTTAAACTTCATGATGTGAATTTAATCTCACATCATGCCTCCCTTATATTTTCCAATCCTTCTCTTAAGCTTTCAATTCAAGATTAGTTAAGGTTAGTGCTTGAGTGTTCATCTTGGTTTCTTAAGATCTTCTCCTTTAGGAATTAGGAATAGAACTTTTGTTAGACTTTATTTATTGAGTAAATTGGGTTACTCAATGGTTGAAACCTTGGTTTTACTAGTTCATAGATTCTTATAGTTTCTTTATGATTATTTAATCTTTCAACCTTAGACTCTTATAGTTTCTTTATGAATGTTTAATCTTTCAACCTTAGACTTTAGAATAGAGATCCATCCTATTAAGTGTGACTTTACTTAATAGGATATGCCTTAATCTTTAATCCGTGAGATTGTGTTTTAAAACTTTAGTCCTTTAGGATTACCTTAGGATTAAGTGATTAAACCCCAATATTTGGAGTTGAATTCTTAATTCATCCTTCTTGATTTATTTTAATCAAGATAGGTTTGGGTTGCTTAAAATATTAAACTAGGTTGATTGATTATTTATTTAACTTTTGTAGTCGACAATGATTTAATCATATGAGGACCTAGCTAGTCCTAATTGTTTTTAGCTTTATAAGGATGTGAGTCTAAGTTACACTCGATAATAAGAATTAGAGATCCTAAACTTGTGTAACTTGGAATAGTTAAAATAGTTTAATTAGACAATAATGGATATCACTTATATTTTAGTTGAGTCTCTTGCTCACTTTGAATTTGGTTCTTTGTTTACCTTGTATTTGAGCTTTATACCTTGGACATATGTGATGGACATAGGGTTTTTGTTAAATATCATATGTCAATTTTAATTGCATGAATATCATTAGCATTATTATTAGTGTTTATAGTTTTCCGACTTTCAGTTCAGTAGGTTGTGACCTAATTAGCTTGCCTTTTCAGACTTGGTTCGACCTAGTAGTGCAAATATTTGTTTGTCGGTGAAGTCCACCTAGAGGTACACATGCTAGTTTGTCAGAAAGGTAGTGTGTAGTAGATGATGAAACTATAAATTATATCTAAAATAAAGGACAATTTCATTCATTTCTAATCTTAAATGGCTCCCTTAATCAAATTTTGTCTATATTTTTAGGAAAATGACATATCCAAAGAATTCTGAGCCATTGGTGCAATTTCCCATTTTTTTCCAAAGGAAATCGCTGGCGCGCGCTGTAGCGCGCTGCAGCGGGACAAGTTGCGAACCATGGGTGCGATGATGCGCTGCAGTGGTTCAAGTTGCGAATCGCAGGAGCGATCGCGCGCTGCAGCGGTTCAAGTTGCGAACCGCGGGAGCGATCGCGCGCTGCAGCGGTTCAAGTTGCGAACCGCGGGCGCGATCACGCGCTGCAGCAGGTCATCTTGGGAAACGCAGGAACGATCGCACGCTGTCATTCATTTCTGATCTTAAATGGCTCCTTTAATCAAATTTTGTCTATCTTTTCAGGAAAATGGCTATCCAAAGAATTCTGAGCCATTGGTGCAATTTCCTATTTTTTTCAAAGGAAACTGCTGCCGCGCGCTGCAGCGGGTCATCCTGCAAGAACTGGCACGATCGTGCACTGCAGCGAGACAAGTTGCGAACCGTGGGCACGATCGCACGCTACCGCAGGTCATCTTGCAAAATGCGGGCGCGATCGCGCACTGCAGTGGTTCAAGTTGCAAAGCGCTGGCGCCATCGCGCGTTGCAGCGGAGCATTTTGCGAAATGCTGCCGCTAAAACGCACTGCAGTGGTGCGATTTGCAAATACTGGCGCTACTGCGCATTGCGGTGGAGCATTTTGCAAAATGCTATCGCTCCAGCGTGCTGCAGCGGTGCAATTTGCAAAAACGCTGAAGCCACAGCGCGCTGCAGTGAGTCACTTTGCGTAAAATTGACGTGGTCGCGCGCTGCAGCGGGTCACTTTGCAGATACTGCCTGCTCCATTGCACGCCGTAGCGCGCTGCCGCAGCTCGCCGAAATTTTCTCTGGCAGAAGCATTTAATGCGGCTGGGATAAGACCCCAAACCAGCATCTTGTGTCCAGCCATCATTTCCTCTGCAGCAGCTACAGTTTTTTTTAAATGGAAAAGAGGCTTATGAGATGATGTAATGGCTAAAACAAATGAAAGAATTGGTCACCTCATCCATCAAGTGGTTCTTGCCATCATTGCTCAGATTTTTAAAGGATTGTGCTGATTTTGGATGTGGAGATTGAAGATGCAGCCCTCATCTATAAATATCACTCCTCTTGACTAGTGGAGGGTTCCAATTTTTGCTCACTTCACTAAGTAAGGGAAGAGGGGCTACATTGTGGAAGAGAGGAACTCCCCAAGGGTGAAAGAGCTCATTTTGCCAAGGAGAAGGAGAAGAAAGGCAGCACTAGCGACCTAAGAGAGGAACTTCAAGCAAGGAGAAGAAGAGTCTGACGAACTTCCAAGGAATGTTCCTAGTATCTTCTAATCCCTTATTTTGTAATTTCTTTTCTTAGTTGATCATGAAAAGGTCTTTATCCATATATGTGTTCTTTTTCATCTCCTTTGTAATGGAGAACTAAATCTCCCTTGGGGAGGGTTGGGGTAATCCCATATGTTTGATAGTTACTTTCATTTGTATGAAGCATTCCTCAAGCATTAATAAAAGTGATGAACTCAATGCCTTGCTCAAGAAATGCTTAATATTACTATAGTCTTGATTGTGAATTAAGAGAAAAATGGACTAATGAACTCAAGAACTAAAGTGTCTTGTGCTCCATAGCTCACCTTGAGTTAGATGCTAGATCTATGAGTATATAAGAGCTTGAAACTATGTGAGAAAGTTCTTTAGCTTAGTGCACCTTAATCTAAGCTCAACTAAAGTGTTGACGCATGTGATGCTAAGACCCACTAATTGATCCCCTTAGCTCCACATAATTGAGGGAGGGAAAGAAATAGTTGTGTGATCATGAACGAGGTGACATAGTCATTAAGCCCAATATATTAAATCCCCCATTTCAACTATGTGTGATACGAGTGACGCTCTTAATGGAATCAATGCTTATAAGATCTTACAAATTTAATAATCCTCATCTCCTTGTTCAAGAGATAAGATGAAAACTACAAACCTAAAATCTTATAAGAATCTTTGTGCCGAAATAGAACCGACTATATGTTCATTTGATGCACAAGATTTGAACTTGTAAATCCTTGAGATAAAACTCAAGGAAGAACAATGTGCACTTAATTTAAATATGAGTAAATAAAAGATAAATGCTTGAGGAATCATCATGCATAAGTGACCTATCATGACATGTGGGATGAACCCAAATTTCCTCTTCCTTTTATCTGACTTATTTTCTACTTAGTGATTGTTGTACTTGATCTAGAACCAACTAAAACTAAATACTCATAGCTTAAACATTAGTGAGAATAGATACACCTTAGTAACAAAACATCCAATTCTCTGTGGTTTGATAAATCCCGAAAACTCACACTTTCCACTTATTACTTCAGACCATGTACACTTGCGTGCAAGCGCAGACGTGTGATTAGAGTCTGTCAAGTTCTTGGCACCGTTGCCGGTGAATTGGAATGTGTTTCGTATTAAGGATAATCTATAAGTAACTAGTGATTTAAGTATTTCCTTGCATATACTTTTAGTTTTTGATTTTTGTAATTATAGGTACTAATAACTTACTTTTTTGTTTCTTTTCTATTTTTTTTTATTTTTGCTAAATTTCTGAACATTATTGCTAAATTTGTTCTTGATAGCTTAATTATTATAGTGTATGAGTAGAAGAGTTTGCACAAATTATCTGTTTGACCCATAAATTGAAAGAACCTACTTATAGGCTAGGAGAGAACAAAATCTTTCGAACCAACAAGCTATTATGGATAATGATAATGAAAATCTTGTAGAGCCATTAGGAGAGCCACTAGGAGTTGCTAAGGAAAGAGCACTAAGAGATTATGCACTACCCACTATTAGGGGAATCCCCCATGCAATTGTTAGGCCTAATATATAAGCCAATAACTTTGAGATCAAACCCTCCACACTGAGTATGGTGCAAAATAATCAGTTTGGGGGATTGGCCACTGAAGATCCGAACTCACATATTTCAACTTTCCTTGAAATATGTGACACCTTCAGATTTAATGGCATCTATGAAGACGCGGTTAAATTACGACTTTTCCCAATCTTTACGAGATAGAGCCAAGAGTTAGCTCAGCTCTCTTCCAAGCGATTCCATCCGAACATGGGACAATTTGGCTAAGAAATTCTTAGCCAAATATTTCCCTCTGGCAAAAATTGCTCGGTTGAGAATTGAGATAACCAACTTTACTCAGTTGGAAGGGGAGACACTCTATGACGGATGGGACCAATTTAAGGAATGCCTAAGGCATTGCCCACATCATGGGTTTCCTTTGTGGATGCAAGTGCAAACCTTCTACAATGGTTTGAACGCTCCTACAAGGACACTCATTGATGCAGCCACCGACAACTCTCTTAGTTGTAAAACCTAATTGGAAGCTTACGACCTCTTGGATGAAATGACAAACAATGCCTACCAATGGCCTCTCCATAGGAATGATCACCATGATAAAAGTGAATGTAACTCACTCGAAAATTCACAACAAATCCTTGAGCTCCAAAAACAAAGCTCTCAACTCACTAAAAACTAGAATGTGGGTATGTAAATTCTTGTCAGGAGGAAGATGGTGAGTTAAGAAATGTCAATGTAATTTTGAATCATGGAAGGAATAGAGAGAGATTAGAAAACTCGCTTATCAAATTTAGAACCTCCACAACCAAATTCATGAATAAAACTGATGCCACCTTAAACAACCATGAACACACTCTATTAAGGCAAGAAGAGTCAGTAAAAAGATTAGAACAAAAGCTAAGGAAAATTATGAAACAGTTAGAACAACCTTCATTAGTGGGAGTCATCAGTAAGTATGAAGAGGAGTCAGGGAATGCAATAACCCTAAGAAGTGGAAAAATTACCATACTGGTTGTGAGAAAGAGAAATTAGGAAAACATAGAGATAACTAGCGAGGAAAAGGAGGAGGAAGAAGAAACAATCAGAAAAGCAAGGAATGATGTTCGAGATGAAGAAATGGAAGAATCTAGAGATCAACTTAAGGTAATCCATAATATACCATATCCTCAACATATAGCCAGGGAAAAACTTGATGTCCAATACCACAAATTTCTGGAAACTTTTAAAACTCTTCATATAAATATCCCTTTCGCAGAACCTCTAGAACAAATGCCTAGTTATGCTAAATTTATGAAAGATATCCTCTCCAAGAAAAGAAAAATTGATGAAAAAGAAACTGTAGCATTAATAGAAGAGTGTAGTGCAATCGTTCAGAAAAAAATTCCCATCAAGAAGAAAGATCCGGGGAGTTTCACTATCCCTTGCACTATTGGAAGCCAATCCTTCCAAAATGCCCTCTGTGATCTAGGTGTGTCCATTAATTTAATGCCTTTTTACATATCCAAGAATTTAGAAATTGATCACTTAAAACCCACCTCTGTTCTCCTCAAATTCGCTGATAAATCTGTAAAATCCCCTTTAGGAATAGTGGAAAATGTGCTCATAAAGGTTGACAAATTCATCTTCCCTACTGATTTCATCATCTTGGATATGGAAGATGAAAATAAAGAAATTACTATTATCCTAGGTAGACCTTTCTTGGCCACCAGAAGAACCTTGATTGATGTAGATAAAAGTGAATTGAAGTTGCGTTATGGGGAGGAGGAGATTAAGTTTCATGTGAATGATTCTATGAGACACCCATCTAAACCCAATGAGGATTGTTGGAAAATCAATTCAATAGAAGAAGCATGGGTAATGAGAGATATGGATGAAGAAGGGCTATTAGCAGGGGAGAAAGTTGAGGACCCCACGAACACGGATGTGATTGAGGAGTTGGTTAAGGAGAGAAAAATAATTCAGCCTTCTATAATCCTCCCTCCAGAATTAGATTTGAAGCCTATTCCCTCACATTTAAAATACACTTATTTAGGGGAAAAAGAATTTATTCCTATAATAATCTCCTCCCCGTTAACCCAACATCAAGAGAGTCTTCTATGTGCGATTTTAAAAGGGCAAAAGAGAGCAATCAATTGGAGTAAAATTGCTTTGGAGGGAGTTAGTACAACTCTTTGTATGCACAGAATCCTTTTGGAAGATAACTCCAACCATTCAATTGAGCCCCAACGAAGATTAAATCCCAACATAAAAGAAGTAGTTCTTAAGGAAATCATTAAACTCTTAGATGCTGGATCATTTTCCTAATTTTTGATAGTCCTTGGGTAAGTCTTATACATGTGGTCCCCAAAAAGAATGGGATGAAAATTGTTCTTAATGAAAATAATGAACTGATCCCCACTAGAACTGTGACCAGATGGAGAGTGTGTATTGATTATGGGAGATTAAATAAAGCTACCTGTAAGGACCACTATCCTCTTCCTTTTATTGACCAAATGCTTGATAGATTGGCAGGGAGCCTCTATTTTTGTTTTATTGATGGGTATTCAGGATATAATCAAATCCTTATTTCACCTGAAGACCAAGAAAAACAACTTTTACCTACCCCTTTGGGACATTTGCCTTTAGAAGAATGCCATTCGGATTATGCAATGCTCCAGCCACCTTTCAACGTTGTATGATGGCTATTTTTTCTGACATGATTGGGGAATTTTTGGAAATCTTTATGGATGACTTCTCTGTCATCAGGAGCTCTTTCAATCATTGCTTGACTAATTTAGAAAAGGTTTTAAGAAGATGTGAAGAATCAAATTTAATCTTAAATTGGGAAAAATGTCACTTCATGGTCAAGGAGGGCATTGTTCTTAGGCACTTGATTTTAAGAAGAGGGATAGAAGTTGATAATGTTAAGGTTGAGATAATTGAAAAACTTCTCCCTCCCATCATTGTGAAAGGAATTAGAAGCTTCCTTGGGCATGCAGGTTTTTATAGAAGATTTATCAAAGACTTCTCAAATCTAAGTATACCACTTTGTAGATTACTAGGGAAGGATGTCGAGTTCAACTTTGATGAAATAAGAGGTTTCAATGCCATAAAAACTACTTTAATCTCTGCTCCAATAATTTCTACTCCGAATTGGGATTCACCTTTTGAAATTATGTGTGATGCGAGTGAACTTGTAGTTGGTGCTGTCCTTGGGCAGCGAAAGGAACGAACCTCTATTTAATTTACTATGCTAGTAAGCTCCTAGATGATGCTCAAAGAAATTATGCTACCACGGAAAAGGAACTTCTAGCTGTCATCTTTGCCTTTACTAAATTTAGGTTTTATCTTATTGGGTCAAAGACTATTATTTATACTGATCATGCAGCTATTAAGTATCTCATTCAAAAGAAAGGAGAAAAACTGCGCTTGATACATTGGGCATTGCTCTTGCAAGAATTTGATCTTGAAATTCGGGATAAGAAAGGAAGTGAGAATGTGCTTGCAGATCATTTATCTAGATTGACCCACCTGGATAATGATAAGCTGACTGAAATTTGTGAATCGTTCCCTGATGAGAAGCTTTATGCTGTCACTTCAAATTATTCTTCTTGGTTCGCTGACATTGCAAATTATCTCGCAGGAGGAGTCATACCAAAAGACATGAGTTACCAACAAAGAAAAAATTATTTGGCAGATATCAAAAATTACTTTTGATATGATCCATTTTTTGTACAAGTGTTATAATGATCAACTCCTAAGGAGATGTGTCCCTGACTCAGACATTAGAAATATTCTCTATCATTGCCACACATCTTCATATGGAGGGCACCATGGGATTGAGTGAACGACTGCAAAGGTGCTTCAATCAGGATTCTTTTGGCCCCATTTGTTCAAAGATGCCGCCAACTTTGTCAAAAGCTGCGACAAGTGCCAAATAACTGGGATTTTAAGCAAAAGGGATGAGCTCCCTTTAAATGGAATTTTTGAAGTGGAGGTATTTGATGTGTGGGGAATCGACTTCATGGGACCATTTCCCTTGTCCCAAACCAATATGTATATTCTTGTGGCGGTTGAATATGTTTCCAAATGGGTTGAGGCGTTAGCATGTGTGAATAATAATGCTAAAACTATTATTAAATTTCTCAAGGAGCACGTGCTAGCTAGATTTGGGATGCCTAGATTTTTAATCCGTGATGGGGGAAAACATTTTTGTAATATGCAGTTGGAAAATGTCTTAAAAAGCTTTGGGGTGAGGCATAAGTTGGGTACTCCCTACCACCCTCAAACTAGCGGGCAAGTTGAAGTCTCCAATAGAGAGATTAAGCAAATTTTAGAGAAAACTGTGAACCAAAATAGAAAAAATTGGACTTCAAAACTTCATGATGCCCTGTGGGCTTATAGAATTGCCTTTAAGACCATTTTAGGAATGTCTCCTTATAGGCTCATTTACGAAAAATCATGTCACCTTCCGGTAAAATTGGAGCACCGAGCTTTTTGGGCAATAAAAAAATTAAACTTTGACTCACAAAAAGCAGGTGCGCAAATAATGCTGCAATTAAATGAACTTGACAAAATTAGGTTAAACACCTATGAGAGTGCCAAGTTGTATAAAGAGAAAACAAAAAATGGCATGATAAGATGATTAAGCCAAGACATTTTCAACCTAGAATGAAAGGACTGCTTTTTAACTCAAGATTAAGACTATTTCCAGGAAAACTGAAGTCAAGAGGACAGGACCATTTACTATCACGAAGGTTTTTCCTCATGGAGCAGTTGAAGTCGCCTCTAAAGATGGCACTTTTAAGGTAAATGGAAATCATCTGAAGTTATACTTGGAGGAAGAAATCTTTCAAGAAAAGGGCGGATGGACCCTTCAGGACCTCCCGGATGAGGGTATCACATAAAGGTCTTTCTCGTATCGGGCCGAGACATTAAAATAAGCGCTGATTGGGAGGCAACCCAAGAATAAATAGGTTGTATTTTTCTTTTTATTTTTTTTTAATTGTATTAATTGTTTTTCTTTGTACCTTTCATTTTGTGTATTTTATTTTGAGATCTTAATTTATGAAGTCTCATATTCCTTGATTTTTCTAGTATCCAAAAATGACAAAATTTTCTGAGTTTTTAATGAAATAACAGTCACCAAATATCAATAAAGAATATGATATGAAGATAGAGGGTGCTTAACAAAAAGTGATCAAATGCTTTTATAGCATTAAAACCTTTTAACTAAGGAATGAATTAAAGTTAATCTAATCTCTAAAAATTTAAAACATGCTATAAACTAAGTGTGGGTGAAAGATTGGACTATGACTAGAGATTTTGGTGAGTACTCTAAATGAATGTGCTAGGCTCGTGTGGGACTTGATGATCACAAAGATGTGAATTGGGGATGAAGAAAAGTATCTCTCCCTAAGAAAAAAAAAACAAAAAAAAAAAAGAGAAAAACATAAAAAGGGATGATGAAAAATATCTCTCCCAAATGTATGAAATAAAAAAGGATGATGAAAAATATCTCTCCTTTAATCTTTTCATCTTTGTGATTCATAAGAAGGGGCACATATGGCACAAAACTCTTGAGTATTTCACTGCCTCTCTAGTCTAGGTTTTCCATGGAATGTTCCTCATTACCTAATAACATGCATAAAAATCAAATACTTGGAGATTAACTGATTAAACCTTGCTTCATATCTAAGGTTAGAATATCTAATGTCAAATGAATTGGATCACTTCAGTTAAGCACAAGTCTTGACTTACATATCAAAAATCTAAATTGATATCTTTTGTTGACTATCATACCTAAAAAAAGAAAAATACTATTTTAAGCTTACTCGAGGATGAGCAAGAATCCAAGTGTGGGGGTGTGATGAATCCATAAATTATATATAAAATAAAGGACAATTTCATTCATATATGATCTTAAACAGCTCACTTAATCAAAATTTTTCTATCTTTTCGGGAAAATGGCATATCCAAAGAATTCTGAGCCATTCGTGCAATTTCCCATTTTTTTTCAAAGGAAACCGCTGGAGCGCCCTCCAGCACGCTGCAGCGAGTCATCTTAAAAAAACTGGCGTGATCGCACACTGCAGCGAGTCATCTTGCAAAAACTGGCGCGATCACGAGCTGCAGCGGGTCAAGTTGCGAACCGCGGGCGCAATCGCGCATTGCAGCGGTTCAAGTTGCAAACCGTGGGGGCGATCACGCGCTGCGGCGGTTCAAGTTGCAAACCACGGGTGCGATCGCGTGCTGCAGCGGGTCATCATGCGAAATGTGGGCGTGATCGCGCGCTGCAGCATTTCAAGTTGCGAAGCGCGGGTGCGATCGTGCGCATCAGCGTAGCATTTTGCGAAATGCTGTCGCTACAGCACGCTGCAGCGGTGCGATTTGCAAATACTGGAGCTACTACGCGCTGCAGCGGTGCGATTTACAAAAATGCTAGCGCCACAGCGCGCTGTAGTGGATCACTTTGCGAAAAATTGACGTGGTCGCGCACTGCAGCGGATCACTTTGCAAAAATTGCCTGCGCCATTGCACATCGTAGCGCACCGCCGAAATTATCTCTGGCAGAAGCATTTAATGCGGCTGGGACAAGACCCCCAACCAGCATCTTGTCTCTAGCATCATTCCCTTTGCAGCTGCTACATTTTTGTTTAAATGGAAAAGAGGCATATGAGGTGATGTAATGGCTAAAACAAATGAAAGAATTGTTCACCTCTTCCATCAAGTGGTTTTTGCCATTGTTGCTCAGATTTTTAAAGGATTGTGATGATTTTGGATGTGGAGATTGATGATGCAGCCCTCATCTATAAATATCACTCCTCTTGACTAGAGGAGGGTTTCGATTTTTGCTCACTTCACTAAGTAAAGGAAGAGGGGCTGCATTATGGAAGAGAGGAACTCCTTAAGGGTGGAAGAGCTCATTTTGCCAAGGAGAAGGAGAAGAAAGGTTGCACTAGCGACCTAAGAGAGGAACTTTAAGCGAGGAGAAGAAGAGTCCGATGAACTTCCAAGGAACGTTCCTAGTATCTTCTATACCCTTATTTTGTAATTTCTTTTCTTAGTTGATCATGAAAGGGTCTTTGTCCATGTATGTGTTCTTTTTTATATCCTTTGTAATGGAGAGCTAAATCTCCCTTAGGGAGAGTTGGGGTAATCCCATATGTTTGAAAGTTACTTTCATTTGTATGAAGCATTCCTCAAGCATTAATAAAAGTGATGAACTCAATGCCTTGCACAAGAAATGCTTAATATTACTATAATCTTGATTGTGAATTAAAAGAAAAATGGACTAATGAACTCAAGAACTAAAGTGTCTTGTGCTCCATAGCTCACCTTGAGTTAGATGCTAGATCTATGAGTGTATGAGAGCTTAGAACTATGTGAGAAAGTTCTTGAGCTTAGCGCACCTTAATCTAAGCTCAATTAAAGTGTTGACACATGTGATGCTAAGACCCACTAATTGAGCCCCTTAGCTCCACATAATTGAGGGAGGGAAAGAAATAATTGTGTACTCATGAAGGAGATGACATAGTCATTGAGCCCAATATATTGAATCCCCCATTTCAACTATGTGTGATGCGAGTGACGCTCTTAGTGGAATCAATGCTTGTATGATCTTACAAATTTAATAATCCTCATCTCCTTGATCAAGAGATAAGATGAAAACTGCAAACCTAAAATCTTATAAGAATCTTTGTGCTGAAATAGAATCGACTATGTGCTCATTTCATGCACAAGATTTGAACTTGTAAATCCTTGAGATAAAACTCAAGGAAGAAAAATGTGCACTTGATTTAAATTTGAGTAAATAAAACATAAACACTTGAGGAATCATCATGCATAAGTGACCTATCATGACATGTGAGATGTACCCAACTCTCCTCTTTCTTCTATCTGACTTATTTTCTACTTAGTGATTGTTGTGCTTGATCTAGAACCAACTAAAACTAAATACTCATAACTTAAACATTAGTGAGAATAGATACACCTTCGTAACAAAACATCTAAATCTCTATGGTTAGATAAATCTCAGAGACTCACACTTTCCATTTATTACTTCAGACCATGTACACTTGCATGCAAGCGCAAATGTGTAATTATAGTCTGTCAGTAGACTTGTAGTAATTTGCTTAGTCAGTGTTATAATATGGCAGTACTTATTTTAGGTGCACTTTTACTCTTCTATTTGGTTCTTTTACCTTAGCTCAAGCAGGCTAAGTGAGATGTTGTGCATGTTTTTAGTTCAGGTGGCTTGTTTAGCCATAGCAATTTTTCAGTCTGTATTTACTACTTTCAGTTCAGTTTTACTATATTTCAGTAATTGTTTACTTATTGTTTACTTGATTTCTAGCTTACTTATATTCTAAGATGCTAGCCTTGCTCACTTATTTATTTACATATATAGGATGCTAGTCTTGATTTTAATTATTTAAATATATCATCATGTTCTTTTACTTTATATTAATTAGCATGAGTTTATATTGATTAGAAGCATCTATAGGCTGAGTTTTCATTTCAGTTATTAGTATTTATACTTTCTTTTATGCATAACCTTGTTGTAGCTATGGTTGGAGGTATGTGTTTACTTTCTCTTTTATTTAAGTTATAAACTTATTATTTATAGCTGCCTTTTTCTTTTCATATGTGTTCTGCTCCTATACTTGCTTATTTAGATGATACATTTTAATGGTGATATCTAAAATAAAATGAATCATATTCAACCTAAAATGTACATAGATAATATATCTAATAAATTTTTTCTCTTTTTTTTTGTTGGGACCCTATCATTGTGAAACTAACAATGATAGTTTCTGAGATTTTTGAGGTTGTGGAGCATTCTGGAGACTAAATTCAGGAGGAGGATCGAGCTGCTAAAGAGCCTTAGTTCCTTAGTTTTTGTTTCTTTGCTTCTGAGGATGAGCGTTTATTTCATTTTCTGCTTATCTCCTTAAATGTGTTGTAATAATTTAGGTTCATTTAGTATTTTCTTTTATTGCACCTATTCTAAGTTGTATATTCTTACTTCAATATTATGATAAAATGGATGTTCATATTTTGCTTCCACACTCTGAGTATAATTCTTGTATTTATCATTTAGTGAAATACTCTTGTAAATGTAAATTTTCTTAATTTTGTTGGATTAGAATGAATGTCTATTCTAATTATAAAAGAGGAACTTGTCATTTGGTGTCCACTTCACCGTAATCATATAAACTTAAGAGTTAACAAGACTACAATGGGGTCGGGGTGCCACAGTTGGTATCAGAGAACACCATAAGCTGTCAAATAAGAATTTACATTCCTCTCTACCTAATGGATTGTTCTTCTACCATATAAACACTAAATGAGTACTTGAAACAACATCTATATCATTATGATTATAACTCAAAATAAAGTAAGAAATGAAAATACAATGTGGAATGTTTAAGTATAACGACTTAAGTACTATCTAATACAGCGCTCGATAAATTTAATAAATATGATGAAATATATAGGCTTAAAAGACATTTTAAGGTGTAAATTACGAATTACCTCAAGGAGTTCGAGTATGTTTGGGAATTTGATTTCCATATGGGCCAGAAGTATGGAAGGTATGTAGATGGTGTCTCTGATCAAGGTATATTGGTGCTATACAAGATGTTGAAAGATGTTATATACAAAGGCCTCGATTTCCATATCCTAGCCAAGGAGTGGCTTAAAAGAGTGGATTCCATCCTTGAAATGATGGGATGGCCGGATAGCATTAAGGTCGCTCAAATGACCTTTCTCCTCTTGGATGATGCGAGAGAATGGTGGGACATCACTTATCATCAATTAACTAGAGAACTTCGAAGGGAGCATCGCAAAGTCACTTTTGAGGACTTCCACATAGCCTTTACTACTAAAGATATAGGATTGGGTCATTATCAAGTTCAAACTACTATGTTATGACTTTGCTTTGTATTTTACAATTGTAATAATTTTTATCTTTTGAATAATGAGAAATTCAACATGTGTTTTAACTCTTTTTCTTTGACTAAAGATAGTCATTTTAATTTCAGAATGAATGCTGCAACATCTCCCAACAATACTCCTATCAATACTACCATCACATCAAACAATAATACTGATGAGCGACCTCACTTAGGAACATGGTAAATGCCATGTTAGAGAATCAAAATCAATAAGCATTGGCCATTCAAAAGCTGGTGTCTACTCTGCCATCTGCCAATGCTAGTACATCTTCAGTGTCTCCTGCTCTACATGTTCCCAACACTCCCCATCAGTCTGTTGATGGGATATTGCATAGTTTCCTAAGATTGAGACCTCCTACTTTTGATGATAGTCAGTCTCTAATAGATACGATGACATGGTTAAGGACAAATGAAAAGAACTTGATGAGTATTAAATGTCCTAACTCTGAGACAGTGTGTCTAGCAACACATCTGCTTCAAGATGAAGTTGAATCTTGGTGGAATAACATCTGAGAGACTCACTTCAAAGAGTATGAGCTAGAAGACATATCATGGGACTTATTCGTGGAAGCATTTCAGAAAGAATTTGTGCCACCGTCTGTAAAGAATATTATCAGTGATTCATTATTGCGATTGACTCAATGGAATCGTTCCGTAACTGACTATGAGGCAGAATTCAAAAAATTAACTTGATTCACTCCAAATCTAGTGCCTATGGAAGCAGATAGGTGCTATCATTTTCAAAGTGGCCTTCATGATTTTATCAAAGATCATGTTATTCCATTTTGTTTAACCAACTTTTCTCAATTAGTTGAGCCAGCTCAAGTGGTAGAACATCACTAATTAGCCAAGGATCTCAAACAAAATAGGCATACGTAATGCCAAACTGCCATGAAGCCTTCAAGAGGCACCAACCTAATCAAGGAAGAGCTTACCAGATCGAAACCACCGCAACTACTGAACAAGCTCTAGAGTGCAAAAGGCATCATCCATATGGAGAATGCTATCATTTTAGTTGAGGCTGTTTCACTTGTGGTGGTCGGGGCCATAGCTATCAGCAGTGCAATGCTCAAAAAATGATTGATGGAGTTGTAATCGACCATTCTCATCAAAACCAAGTGTTTTGAGCTACCCTATTAACAGGAGAGAACCAGGGATGGCTCTAATGCAACCTCCAACTGAGGAAAGCCATAAAACTGTTAAAGAGCAAGCAACTGTTACTAGACCTCCAATGCAAAATCGAATGAGGGTCAAGGCAGTTAATAATAGGCCAGCAGGAACAGCAAGGGTATACAACCTCACTCCAGTGGAGGCGGCAGAGGATAATAACATTGTCTCAGGTACACACATTTAAATATCTCCTTACCTTCAGCATTGAAATTTTTATTAAATGATTCTTATTAAATATGGTTACTTAGGAACATTATGCATAAACAAAAAGCCCTGCAATGTATTGTTTAATATTGGGGCTAGTCACTCATTCATGTCTGAAAGCTTTGCTAAAAGTTTGAACCTACCTTTTTATAAACTAGCAAGAACCTTAAGTGTTGAACTTTCATCTGGAGCCCAACTTAGTGCAGCCATGTTTTGCGATCTTCAAGTACTTATTAATAAGAGATCATTTCAAGTTAAGCTAGTAATTCTACCCATCACCAATTTTGACATCATTCTGGGCATGAACTGGCTCAGTATGCATAACGCCACTATTAATTGCCAAAAGAAAAAGGTTATCTTACATTCACCAGATGCTTCAGGAACCTTCATAGGGAGGTTTAGTACTCAGAGTTCTTTGATTAATGTAATCAAGGCATTTATTGCTCTTCTCAAAAGAATTTTGGCGGGCCGCTGCAGCGCGCTATAGCAAAAATTTTCACAAAGTGGTCCGCTATGGCACGTTGGGACATTTTGGCTCATACAATGAAGGTCTGCTGCAGCGCACTAGAGTGTAAGCGATTTTGCAAAAGGCTCTGTTGCAGTGCGATATGGCGCCCGATTTTGCAAAATGGCACGCTGTAGCGCGTTGTGGCGCCAACACTTCGCAAGCTGAATCGCTGCAGCGCCTATGGCGCTTGATTTTGCAAAATGGCTCGCAGCAGTTTTCCTTTATAAAATTTGGAAAATTGTCCATATTGCTCGCAATTCATTGGATATGTATTTTTTCTGAAAAGATAAGCAAAATAGGATTAAGAAAGCAGTTTTAATATGAGAAATGAATGAAATTTGCCTTTAATTAGGATATAAATTATGGATTCATCAATGGGTTTGGGCTGCTTAAAACATTAAACTAGCTTGATTAATTATTTATTCACCTTTTGTAGTCGACAATAATTTAATCGTATTAGGACCTAGCTGGTCCTAATTGTTTTTAACTTTATAAGGATATGAGTCTAAGTTACACTCGATAGTAAGAATTTGAGATCATGAACTTGTGTAACTTGGAATAGTTAGAATGGTTTAATTAGATAACAATAGATATCACTTGTGTTTTAGTTGAGTCTCTTGCTCACTTTGAATTTGGTGTTTTGCTTACCTTGTATTTGAGCTTTATACCCTGGACATATGTGATGGACATAGGGTATTTGATAAATATCATATGTCAATTTGAATTACAGGAATATTTTTAGCATTATTATTGATGTTTTTATTTTTCGACTTTCAGTTCAGTAGGTTGTGACCTAATTAGTTTGCCTCTTCAGACTTAGTTCAGCCTGGTAGTGCGAATACTAGTTTGTCGATAAAGTCAACCTAGTGGTACGCATGTTATTTTGTCTGAAAGGTGGTGTGTAGTAGACTTGTGTTGATTTGTTTAGTCAGTGTTCTGACATGGCAGTACTAGTTTTGGGTGCACTTCTACTCTTTTGTTTGGTTCTTCTACCTTAGCTTAGTTGGTTAAGTGAGATGTTGTGCATATTTTTAGTTCAGGTGGTTTGTTTGGCCATAATAGTTTTTTAGTCTGTATTTACTGTTTTCAGTTCGCTTTTATTGTATTTTAGTACTTGTTTACTTACTATTTACTTGATTTCTAGCTTACTTATATCCTAGGATGTTAGCTTTGTTGATTTGTTTAGTCAGTGTTCTGACATGGCAGTACTAATTTTGGGTGCACTTCTACTCTTTTGTTTGGTTCTTCTACCTTAGCTCAATAGGTTAAGTGAGATGTTGTGCATATTTTTAGTTCAGGTGGCTTGCTTGGCCATAATAGTTTTTTAGTCTGTATTTACTGTTTTCAGTTCGCTTTTATTATATTTTAGTACTTGTTTACTTACTATTTACTTGATTTCTAGCTTACTTATATCCTAGGATGTTAGCTTTGTTGATTTGTTTAGTTAGTGTTCTGACATGGCAGTACTAGTTTTGGGTGCACTTCTACTCTTTTGTTTGGTTCTTCTACCTTAGCTCAATAAGTTAAGTGAGATGTTGTGCATATTTTTAGTTCAGGTGGCTTGTTTGGCCATAATAGTTTTTTAGTCTGTATTTACTGTTTTCAGTTCGCTTTTATTGTATTTTAGTACTTGTTTACTTACTATTTACTTGATTTCTAGCTTACTTATATCCTAGGATGTTAGCTTTGTTCACTTGTTTATGTATATATATATATATATATAGGATAATAGTCTTAATTTCAATTATTTAAATGTATCATCATGTTCTTTTACTTTATGTTAATTAGCATGAGTTTATATTGATCATAAGCATGTTTTGGTTGAGTTTTCCTTTCAATTATCAATATTTATACTTTTTTTTATGCATAACCTTGGTGCAGCTATGATTGGAGGTATATGTTTACTTCCTCTTTTATTTAAGTTATAAACTTATTATTTATAGCTGTCTTTTTATTTTCATATGCATTCTTCTCCTATACTTGTTTGTTTAGATGTTAAGTTTTAATGGTGATATTTAAAATGAAATAAATCATAATCAACTTAAAATATACTTAGATAATATGTCTAATAAGTATTTTCTTTTTTTTTTTGGCTGGGCCCTATTATTGTGAAACTGATAATGATAGTTTCTGAGCTATTTGAAGTTGTGGAGCTTTCTGGAGACCAGATTCAGAAGGAGGATCAAGCTGTTGAAGAGCCTTAGTTCCTTAGTTTTAATTTCTTTACTTGTGAGGATGAGTGTTTATTTTATTGTTTGCTTATCTCTTTAAATGTGTTATTTCATTTTTTATTGCACTTATTCTGAGTTGAATATTTTTACTTTTATACTGTGATGAAATGGATGTTCATATTTTTCTTTCGCACTCTGAATGTAATTTTTGTATTTATCATTTAATGAAATACTCTTGTAAATGGTAATTTCTTTAATTATATTGGATTATAATGAATGTCTAATCTAATTATAAAAGAGAAACTTGTCATTTGGTGACCACTTCACCGTAATCATTTTAACTTAAGAGTTAACAAAACCACGGTGGCGCCGGAGTGCCACATTAAATGCCTGAATTCAGAAGCAATTCTTTTAGTCACCCACTTGTTTCAAGAGGAAGCAAAGTACTCGTGGGAGAATGAGCAAAATAATAGGTTTGCTGATTATGAGTTAGAAGATATCCCAAGGGATATGTTCTTAAAAGCCTTTCGTGAAGCGTTTATCCCCGCATCAGCTCAAGCGATTATGGAGGATAAACTTCTTCATCTACTCAAGGAAACAAATCCATGTTCGACTACGAAAAGCAGTTTCAAATATTGTCGTGTTTTGTTCTAGACTTGGTTGGAACCGAAGCAGCCATGTGCCACCGATTTTTGAAAGGTCTAAAATACTCTATAAAGGCTCATTTAGTGTCCTGCCAAATTAAGAATTTTGTAGAATTAATCGAGGTAGCTCGCCTCCTGGATGGAATCCAAGGTTAGATAGACCGAAAGTGTAAGGCTGCAGTTGTGGAGCCAAGGAGCACTTTGGTCATCGCAGGGTGGCTAAGGTCTTCAATCTCAAAGCGGATCAACCTCAATCTGAAGCTTTAGAATGCAAGCATCATTACCCGTACGGTAAATGCTATCATTTCGGCAATGTATGTTCCACATGCAGCCGAGATGGCCCCCGCTACTTTCATTGTGATTCTAAAACCACTATCGATGGAGTTCTCATTGATCACTCTTGTCACAATAAAGTGTTCTGTCCACAGCCATTAAGTAATCAGGATCCAGCCTTAGCAGCGATGCCAGCTCCCGTGCCTGCAGCCAACAAGGGTGCGGCTATTCCTGTGCCAAAGTCGGCCTATAATCACCAAGATTAGCAACTTGAGGGCAAATAACCATCAGCTCCTGCAAGATTTTATATGCTAACTCCCGCCTCTGCACTTAAAGACAACGATGTCATTTTAAGTATGTCTTAAATTGAAGTTTTATTTACTGTTGTAATCATATGCACCTTAACGATAAATGATACATATTGTAATATTCTTTTCAATACTAGTGCGAGTAATTCCTTCGCATTGGAATGTTGGGTTAAAGCTCATAAGCTACCATCATATCGACTAGCAAACTCGTTGAGCATCGGGTTACCTTCCAGAGCCCGTATGCAATCACAACAGTTCTGCAACATTGATATTATGATTGGTGATTAAAAATATGGAGCTAAATTAATCATATTGTCAATCAAAAATTTTGATATAATTATGGGCATGAATTGGCTAAACAAACATGGTTCTTCCATAAATTGCCAAAAGAAAAAAAAATCACTTTGGGTAGTGGAAGTCTGTTGAATACCTTCATCAGAAGATTCAGTACTAAAGCATCATTGATCAATGTAATGAAAGCAGAAAGATTAGTTAGCAAAGGTTGTGATGCATATCTCATGACAATGTTGTGAGAAAAGAAAGAAGGCATCCCCATTTCTGAGAATCGGGTAGTTTATGAATTTCCCGATATTTTTCCTGAAGACATACCTAGTTTTCCTCTAGTTAGAGAAGTAGAATTCACGATTGAGTTAATCCTTGGAACCCAACTGTTGTTCAAGGTTCCATATCACATGGTGCCTAAGGAGCTGCAAGAATTGAACAAGCAACTACAAGAGCTGCTAGAGAAAGGTCTTTTTCGATCAAGCTCATCTCCTTGGGAGCGCCATTTTTATTCATAAAAAAGAAAGATGGCTCGATGCGAATGTGCATCGATTATAGGGAGTTGAATAAAGCAACCATCAAGAAAAATACCCATTACCGCGTATTGATGATCTATTTGATCAATTATCTGGAGCTAAAGTCTTCTCTAAAAGTGACTTGTGATCAGGTTATCACCACTTGCGAGTTAAGGATTTAGATATTAAGAAAACTGCATTTAGAACTTGTTATGGACATTACAAGTTTCTAGTGATGTCTTTCGGTTTAACAAATGCACTGTTTATTTTCATGGACTTAATGTAGCACGTATTAAAGGCATATTTAGATAAATTCATCATCGTCTTTATCAACGATATACCGATTTAATTAAGGAGCGAAGCTGATCATGGGAACCATCTGAGGTTAGTGCTGGAAAAGCTTAGAAACCACGAATTATATGCTAAATATTCTAAGTGTGAATTCTGGCTTGACTCAGTTGCTTTCCTGGGTCACGCGTAAACGCACAAGGAATCAGAGTTGATCAAAATAAGTTTAGCGCAGTTCAAGCTCGGTCGCAGCCAAAGTCTGTGACTGATATCAAAAGTTTTTGGGTCTGGCAGGGTATTGTAGAAAATTTGTCGAAGGCTTTTTGCAGATAGCGTTGCCTCTCACAAAGTTGACTTAGAAGGCAGTACCATTCATCTGGAGTCCAGAATGTGAGAATGCATTCTAAGCATTAAAAGATGCTCTTTCTTCTGCCCCAATACTGGCCTTACCTAATGATGTTCTCAACTACCAAGTCTATATCGATGCATCTAGGATAGGCTTGGGATGTGTACTGATGCAGGAAGGAAAAGTTATAGCCTATGTGTCTCGTTAGTTAAAGCAGAATGAAAAGAATTATCCCGTTCATGACCTAGAATTAGTCGTCGTAGTCTTTGCTTTAAAAATTTGGCATCATTATCTGTATGGCGTCCAGTGTTCCATATTTATGGATCATCAGAGATTAAAGTATATTTTCACTCAACATGAGCTCAATTGTCATCAGCAGAGATGTTTTGAAATAATAAGTGATTATGATTTAAGTATCCAGTATCATCCCAGCAAAGCAAAGTTGTAGCAGATGCGCTCAGTCGTCATGCTACACTTTCCTCAATAATAGTGTCAAGTTCATTAGAAGAAGAATTCATAAAGCTCAATATTAGGCTAGGTGCTATGCTAAGCGAACTGATATCTATGAGTACCATTAAACCAACATTTCATCGTGATGTCTCCATCTCTCAAATAAAGGATGAGAACCATCTGAAGTTTAAAATGGAAATCGAAAGTGATCTTCGATTCGACCTGCAGCTGCGAGAAAATATTATTTATCAAAGAGATTGCCTTTGGATTCCCAAATCCATGCATTAAGTGATTTTAGTGGAAGGCCACAATTATAGTTACCAAGTACATCTTGGTATTACTAAGATATATCAAGATCTGAAGAAGTCATTCTAGTGGCCTAGAATGAAGAAAAGCGTGGAAGAGTTCATAACGAAGTGTCATGCTTGTAGTCTAGTCAAAGTAGAACAACAGAAGCCTGGAGGACTTCTCCATCCTCTAGAAATTCCTGAATGAAAGTGGTTTGATATGTCTTTGAACTTTGTTATGGGTTTACCTAAATCAAGGTCTTGTGCTAATTCTATCTGGGTCATAGTTGATCGACTGACCAAATCAGTACTTTTCATTTTGATGCTTAAAATAGATTCTGTAGAAAGATTGGTGAAGCTATATATCAAAGAAATTATCAGGATTCAAGGGATTCTAAGGTTTGTTGTATCTGATCGTGATATCTAATTCACTTCTGAATTTTGGTAAGCAGTGCATCAAGACTTGGGGACTACTCTAGCTATGAGCACCATTTCTTACCCTCAAACTGATGGTCAAATAGAATAAGTTAATTAGGTTCATGAAGATCTTCTTTGCCTCTATAATTTGGATTTCCTAGGGTTCTAGGAAAATCATATTATGTTGGTAGAATTCACATGTAATAACCATTTCCAGTCAAGTATTTGCATGGTCCCATATGAAGTATTATACTACAGAAAATGTAGTACTCCCCTAGCATGATCTGAATTAGGTAGTGTTTAGTTGTATGGATCAAATTAATTTTCTAATTAATGCATTCTTAATTATTCCCTAATCATATAAATACATAATTAGTGAAAATTTGGGTTTCTAGTTAATGAAATTCAGTAAACTTAGTCTCTAATTATTCATATGGATAAGTAGATAACTAATGCCAAGTTTTATAAATTTATGATGGTTGGATTTATAATTAGGTGCTAATCCATTTGT
This sequence comes from Gastrodia elata, assembly GCA_016760335.1. Taxonomy (NCBI): domain Eukaryota; kingdom Viridiplantae; phylum Streptophyta; class Magnoliopsida; order Asparagales; family Orchidaceae; genus Gastrodia; species Gastrodia elata. Next base: position 31,532,616 of record CM028680.1, on the reverse strand, counting down.
TTTGATTTAGGGTTTGATTAGCACTAATTACTCTCTATTTTCTGTGATTTTCTATTATTATACTTTCATAATAGTAGTATGAATGTAATTAACCTTCACATGTACCTTGAACTGTTGATTTTTGTAATATGACATTAATCCCTAATTGACCTTAAGATATTTAAGGTTTTGATTTAAGTAATAAATACTTGGTCTCAACCTAAATATTTCCATCAATAACACACCAATAGTATATTGATTTGTCATTGATCTATAAATTAATAATTAGTCTTAATTGAGTAAGGATAGGGGTTAAACCCTAACCTATCAGATTAAGACTTGTACCCTTAATCACTTAATCAATTAACATGATTGAAAGGCAATTCAACTGACATGATTCCAATAATGCATTTGATTTAGTATTGATCTTAAATCATTGAATTAGAAGTGCTAAGGTTAATATAAGACGTATATGATTTAAGCATTTGAATATAAGCTTAAGGTTCCTGATTTTCTCTTATATAAGATTCTTAGCATGAAAATAATAATAAGACTATATTGATTTACAAAATGATCTAATCCTTATAATATCCTTGATTTATACTATGATTATAGTATAGGATGTGATCAGATGGGTCTAACCATCTGATTTGATCAAATGAATCCAAGCTTAATAAATGAAACTTATGATCTTAGTATAATTTATTTAGCAATTGTTAGAGGTGTGAGATCTTGATGATCTTGCTATAAGACTATATTATAATATCTGAAAATTCTATTAAAATGTTAATACATTGAGGTAGGAAGATCTTTTGATGAACCTTGAAATAGGACATCAGATGATTCTTCCTTAGCATTAGAAGTTGGTCTTAAGCCCTTGTGGTAGAATTCACTTAAGGCATTAGAATGAGATTCTCTCATATGGCAGTAACCTATATTGAGTGACCTTTTCATCACATCCTTGGAACCTTGTGTAGGATTTACCCAATAAAAATAAGATTCACAGTCTTGATAAAATCCTTGAGTGCTAAATAGCATTGTTGAAGATTTAGATTATTAGTTGGTTATGATTATGTATATTCATGGTGCTGAGTCACTCCAGCAAAATTTAGGATTGGTTGAGTCACTTCAATTTGGACTTATGATCAAGGGTTATCCCAAGGGATTAGATGAATACAATCTCGTTAGAGTAAATCATCAAAGCCTAAGAATTTTATAATTAGTGAACTAGATCCTTAGTTTGGGGAAGAATAACAATAACAATGTTCTGCCTCCTATCTTGGTGCACCTCGATAAGTGTAGTTATAAACAAACTAAGCGCTAAATTCATCGCTCTTGAAAACTTACAACCATGCGCATACAATCTTTCCAACTAATAATTTCAAGAAAAATACTAAGTAAAACCAATTATTGGAACTAAGACTAAGAGTCATAATCCACTTAGATGGATTCTACACAATGAAGATATTGGATTCATTATCTAATTTTAAAACATTTTTGAGTTTTCTAGATTTTAAGACATTTAGTGTAGAGACATGAGCATGAACATAAGCTTAATATATGAGTATTAATGATGATTTATGGGTTACAGAATATTGCATACATCAACAAGGGAAATTCAGGATTCATCTGCATCACAGTAAACTGTATTTTCTAACCGGATGTATGTAGACATTGGGTCGTACGACTCATAGCAGTTCAATGATATTTCAGTTGCATATCAGTGAAATAAAGTATTATGGCATATACATATGCATGACTTCAGTAGCATACATCATTGCTTTACGTATTATTTACTTAGTTTCAGATCATATATTATTTTTATCCATTTCCAGTATTCAGTGTACAATCAACTTTACTTTACTTTAGTTTTGTGCAATTTCAATTTCCAATTACCTTTAAAGTTTTTTGGCAGCTTGGTTTACTTTATTTTTAAATGGTAACTTAATAATTAGAATTGTTAGACTAGCTTCGATGTGTTAGACTTATTATCTAACATGTGGTACTTTTGGGATCCGATAATTAGCTAGATCATGAGGAGCTTGTTGAGCCAGGCCAGGAGGACTCTCAGGACATTCAGGAAGAGTTTGCAGAGCCTTAGTGGTTTCTTTTCTAGCTTTTACTATGTTATTTAGCTTTCTTTCAATTCAGTATTCAAACTATGTTCTGCATTTTTTGTAAACAATTTGTAATAATTTTTGGATGCATTTTTTTTTTTTTTTTTATGAGATGAATGCTTAATTTAGTTTTTGGGATGAATGTTTTTGGATGTATGCTTAGCTTCCGCTCTTTGTTTATATATTACTTATGCTTAGTATTGTGATGTTATTAGCGCACTGGAAATGTTGATATTTTATACATATATTGGACTCTTCATGTTGTATTCTAAATTCAATGTATATATTTGTCTAATACTTAGGATAAGGATACTGCTCTTATCTTAAGTATTAGCTCTCGACCCTCCCTTGGGGTTTAGTCAACAGTCTTCAGTGTTTTAGTTTTAGCTATTCGTGGAGATGGTATATTCTTTCCCGAGTAGCGCATAGCTCTGCCGCCGAATTGATTAAGTTATATCTTTTGAGAGCGGCGACGGGTGGGGTGCTACACGTCTGGTCAGCCCGACCCACGTAGCTTAGATGTGGGCTGCCACTAGTCTGCAGCTTGCTCATCTAGTAGGCCCATCTTCTATAGGTTTTGAAAGCCATGGTGTTTGTATCTGCACATGTGTTAATGCTGGGCCCCATTGATTTATGACCTCTGCTTTTGCGCTACGTGTCAAACTGGGACCCACTGCTGATGGTGCAGAGTCTCGGTTCCAAAAAATTGGTCCGACCCAGTTCAGATATTATATCTGAACTGGACCTAAGAAAAAGCTAAACCGCTTTGTCCCCATGTCAAATTTGAGAGATGAAATATAGGGTTCGAAACCCTAGTCGACTCCGACGATCTCTCGTCTCGACCCGTAGACTGATAAGAACCCGTAACCGAATTCGATTCAAGACGCATTTAATTATACATCGACGATGAGACAGCGGCATACTGGATTTAACCCTAGATTTCAAAAGGGCCAAACCCTAATCTTTCTATGAACAATTTGTCAAGACTAAGCTTAACCTACTATATTTGCAGTTCAATTAAATCCTCAGCAGCAATAAAATAAACTAAGGAGAATAAATAGGGTAATTTACTTGGATGAGTTATAAGGAGAAAAGGTACCTGGATGCACCGATTGAAAATGGTAGTGCTCTGATGAAGTTCATAGTAGTCCCTCAGGAGTCTCCTAAGCAGCGATGAGCTTCCGCCAGAGCTTTGGGAGTGACACACAAACGAAGGAATGCACGGTATAGAGGGAAAAAAAAAAAGCAACCATCAGCGCGCCCGTACCTCCACTTCCTTCGGCAGAGGTACAACAGCAGGCGAGCTGGGAGAGATGTATAGTAGCACAAGATCTGGCCATTCGTTTGAGAGGTAAATCAAACAGTCAGATTGAATTTACCGCTCGGGTGGGTTAAAGACCGTTGGACATCAACCCTAATATGCTCTACGGTCTAGATGCCAGCAGTTCGCTGTCCCGTGTGCTGGTCTCACACACGGGATCTGCGTGGAAACAAAATTAAGCCATAGAAATAATTTAATATATATAGTTATTTAATTTATTTTCTTTATTTAATTAATTAAATACACTTAATTTATTACTCAAAATAAAATAACCAAACGCACTTCAAAAAATCCCAAAAATTCGCCCTAACCTAATTGAGGTGTGGGGAACTCAAAAATACAATCGAATTTTTGATCAGAGGTCAGTTTAATTATCTTAATCTTTTGAGTATTTTAATATTATTAAAATATTTGGGGAAAATTTGATGACTTCTAAGCACTTCCAAAATACACCCAAACTAATTTGGGTGCGGTCAGTCCAATGATGGACTTTATTTTTGATTCTAATGTCTAAATAATTTAGGCATTCTTAGAATTATTAAAAAACTAAGAAATGTTGGAAATAGCCAAACCATCTCCAAATCACACGAAAATTGAAATGGAGGCTCCAAATACTATTATAAGATTAATGGAAAAAGATTAGAGTCAATTAGATCAATAATTGACGGGTAACAACACTAGGGTTGTTACAAACTCCCCTCCTTAAAAAGAGTGTCGCCCACGATACACAACGAATAAAAATAAGGAAAATTTGAAAATACAAAAGGAAATCTAAAGAAATGATAATGAAAATGAAAGACTTAAAACTACTTGATTAAGAAAATAATTCTATGAATTTCTTTAGCATGTCCTCTTCTTTCTCCCACGTGGCTTTATCAGCTAGATTATTCTGTTGGTGGACTTTAATCATAAGAATGCTGCGGTTTCTTAACTGCTTAAGATCCCGCCTTAGAATCACAACAGGTTAAATGATGAAAGTCAAATTGGGTTGCAGTTCCATTACAGGTATCTGAACATGCTGGTTAGGATCTAGCAAACACCTTCTTAGTGACGAAATGTGAAACACATTATGTACATCTAAGAATTCTTCTGGAAAATCTAATCTATAAGCAGATGTTCTAATCCTATCAATCACTTTCATGGGTTCTAAATACCTTGGACTCAGCTTTCCAGAAATACCGAATCTCTACACACCACACATCATACTAACTTTAAGATAAGCCCTATCACCTACTTGGAACTCCAACTAATGATGACGAGCATCATGGTATTTCTTCTGTCTATCCTAAGCTGAGATCATATTGCGCTTGATCAGTTGAACTTTCTTAGTGGTCTCTTCTATTAACTTGGAACCATAAAGTTGAGAATCTCCAACTTTAGTCCATGCAACTAGAGTTGTACATCTCCTTCCATAAAGAGCTTAGTAAGGAGCCATACCAATACCGGACTAATAATTATTATTATAGGTGAACTCAACTAACACTAGGTGATCTTCCCATGATCTACTGAGGTCTAGAACACAAAGACTCAAGAGATCTTCCAAAATTTGATTAACACACACAGTCTAACCATCTGTTTGGGGGTGGAAAGTAGTACTCAAAGCTAAATTCATCCCCAAGTCTTGCTAAATAGCTAACCAAAATCTGGAAGTGAATTTACTATTTCTATCTGAAACTATACAGTTTGGTGTACCAAGCAAACGAACGATCTCCTTAAGATAAAGCTTAGCTAACTTATCCATAGGATTTGTCTGATGAATAGCTAGAAAATGAGCTAACTTTGTGAGTCTATTAACTATCACCCAAATAGAGTTAGAACAAGATCTACTCTATCAACAATCACCCAAATAGAGTTAGAACAAGATCTACTCTTAGGCAAACCTATAATAAAGTGCATGGAAATATCAGACCACTTCCATTAAGGAATGTCTAAGGGTTTAAGAAGTCCACCAGGCTTTTGGTGTTTGGCCTTGACCAAGGAATAGGGATGGCACTTAGAAATGAAAATGGCTATATCTCGTTTCATGCCAGACCACCAAAATGATTGCTTGAGATCTTAATACATCTTACAACTACCAGGATGCACTATATAGCTAGAGTTATGAGCTTTAGACAATACTTGTAACTGCAAGCTTTTAGGAATCTATAACCTGGACTTCTGAAATTCACACCTTTGTCATCAAGAAGTAATTTAGATCTCTTACAACTAATGATTTCAGAAACTAATGCAGGATAACTTGAATCTTCCTTTTGAGCTTCGACAATCTTGGATCTTAGGGAATCATCTAACTGAATAGCAAATAATAGAGTGCCCAAATCAGCTAAATTGATCAGCTCAAAATTCAATCTGACAAAATCTTTGATTAAAGATTTGTTGCAACAAAGGGAAAATAAAGTTGCTTTATCTATGCTACAACATTAGCTTTACCCATATGGTATTGGATTTCCAAATCAAAGTGGCAAAGTAACTCTAGCCACCTACACTGATGGCAGTTAAGTTCTTTTTGAGTGAAGCTATATTTAAAACTTTGATGATTAGTAAATATCTCACACTTAACTCCATACAAGTAGTGTCTTCAGATCTTAAGAGTAAAAACTACCCCTACAAATTCAAGATCATGGACAGGATAATTCTTCTTATTAGTCTTAAGCTATCTAGAGGCATAAGCTATTACACGGTGATCTTGCATCAGAACACAACCAAGCCCTACCTTAGAGGCTTCAGTATAAACCTGAAAATCTTTACCCTCATAAGGTAGTACTAGAACAGGAGCAGAAGTCAATAACTATTTCAACTTCTGAAAAGATTCTTCATAGGCTGTGCTCCAGATGAACGAATCTCTTTTCTAGTATTTGAGTTAATAACAAAGCAAATTGAGAGAATCCAGGAACAAACCTTCTGTAATAGCTAACGAGTAATAAGAAACTGCGAATCTCTGTTACAGATTCTAGTTGGAACCACTGTTGAACAGCTTGGATTTTCTTTTGATCTACTGTAATGCCTTCAACATCAATCATGTGACCCAAAAATTCCTCGGCCTTGAGCCAAAACTCGCACTTAGAAAACTTAGTGAAAAACTTATTCTCTCTTAATAACTCTAGAACAGCAGGCAGATGCTCTTCATACTCAGCAGCTGACTTTGGATAAATTATGATGTCGTCTGATATAGCTAGAATTTATAGCATAAATATAGTGCTTAAACATTCATAGCACCATATATATCCCTATACTTTGAGTCAAAAATGATGCTTTTTCAGGAAATTAAAGAAAACTAATTTCAAGGGCTAAATTACAAAATACTGGGACAAATCTGCTACAATGCACCATGGCGCGCCGCCTCGCGCCATGGCGGCCCATTAAAAACACCTTACTTGGAAGTAGAATTGCAGACCTAGAGCAAGACCACTGCAGCGCGCCATGGCCCGCCGCAGTGCGCCGCAGCGTCATATCATTAAGGATAAATTTAAACTATATAAATGAGTAATTAAATAGTAACATGAAAGTTAGTATGCTGCAGCGCGCCATAGTGTGCCACAGCACGCTACATCATCATTTCTCGAGGAATTATTAAAACTTTAAAAACAAGAAATTGAATAGTGTTACGAAACTTTCTCCGCTACAGCGCACCGCAGCGGGGAAATTTTCATTTTATAAAACTATAGTTGAACTAATTGAACAGTGATCTCGAAAGTTTTTTCACTGTAGTGCGCCGCAGCACATCATAGTGGGTAAATTTTAATTTTTTAAAACTATAGTTCAACTAATTGAACAGTGATCCCAAAAGTTCTCTCGCTGTAGCACGCCGTAGTGCGCCACAGTGGGCGCTATAGCAACCGAACGAAAAAGACACTAACCTACATGCAGGAAAAGCGTTTGGAGCATTGCTGCTATAGGGTGCCACAGCGGAATAGGATTTGAAACGCAGTTGCCGCAGCACGCCACAGCAAAAAAATATTTGAAATGCTGATGTCGCAGCGCACCACAGCACGCCGCAGCGGACGGTCCAGAAATGCCAAAAACGTAATTAAGGCAGCATGGGAAGGCCATAAAAATGTGACCTTTTGCCTTCCCCAACCTCTTCAAAATAGATGAATTAATCCCTGTTGAATCCCAATTGGTTTAATCAAATAAAAACATTAAAAGGAATTGGATTACAATATAGGAAGAGGAAAAGTCACACATTTAAGGCTTTGAGGCTGAGTGCATCCCTATTTAAGGGCCAATCTCAGACCTTGAAAGGGTTCTAACTTTTTTTATTAAAAATTAGAAAGAAAGGCTATATGAGGAGATAGAGGGAGAACTCTCCAAGGGGAAAGAGGACCAAAAATAGGAGGAAAGAGAAGATAGCAAAGAATGAAGGGTGGAGCTTCAAGAGGACAGCGTAGGAAGAGTAAAGCGAACCCCAGAAAACTTCCGAGTGATTCCTTGTATTTCTCATAAACTTCCTTGATTTATTTATTGTGGTGAACCGATGGCGACGTTCACTTTTATTTGCATGTATGCTCTTTCTTACTTAGTAATGGAAGGCTAACAACCACTTAGAGAGGGTTGAGATGTAGTTGTAAGGACATGTAAGAGATAAATGGTGTATGATGAAAATTGTTTGAATGTAATGAAAGAATCATTTTTATAATTTTTATTTATTGATTAAATGAATGCTTGAATGAACTAATTCTAAATTATATTGTTTAAATGAACTTGTATTCCAATGCTCATCTCTTGGGCAAGAATAAGAAAGGTAGTACAAGTAGAGTGGAGAATTATATGACAAAATTCTCAAGGCTCACTTGCACCCTTCCTTAATAGCTCTCTAAGACGCTTGAGAGCCAAGTTCTCTATTAACCTTGCTCTGTTGTCCAGCAAAGTAGAAGGGCTGAGAGGACATTGGAACCTCAATGGATGATGTGACATAATCCATTGACCCAATGCATCCTCCCATCTAGCTAAACTGCGTATGATGTGCATGATGCATGGTAAATGGAAATCATGTTCAAGGGATCATCTAAAATAAGACATATCTTATGGTAACTTAGACATAGGAAGTAAAAATTCTAATTAATAAAACTGACCTCATGAGAGTTTATGTGCTAAGAAAGATCCCAAAGGAGTTCTCTTTAAGCACAAACTTGAACCTAATGAAATTTGAGGGTACTCCAAATCCAATGGCATTCACTTGATTTAGTAAGTAAATAAATCAAAGGAATACACTCAATAATGAAGTCATATCACCAACCCTTACAGCTATTACAATGGTCTCTCAACTTTCTCCTTTTAATCAAACTAGTATCTTTACTTAGAATCTTATGTATCGCTAATTAGGAACCAACAATATCAACCAAAATTGTCATCTAAACATTAGTGAAAGAAAATATAACTTGGTATCAGAACAACCGTTCCCTGAGGTACAATAAATCTCAGAAATTAAATTTTCCACTTATTACTTCAGACCACGTACACTTGTGTGCAAACACAGATGTGCATTTCCATCTGTCACCATCGATGAAAATGATGACAAACTCATCGAGATACGGTTTAAAGACTCGTTGCATCAGGTCCATGAAAATGGAAGAAGCATTTGTCAGTCAAAAAGATATGACTAGAAATTCAAAATGCCCATATTGGGTCCTGAATGCAGTTTTGGAAACATCTTAATCCTTAACTCGAATCTGGTAGTAACTTGATCTTAAGTCAATCTTGGAGAAGATCTTCGCTCCGACGAGTTGATCAAACAAATCATCGATCCTAAGGAGAGGATACTTATTCTTCACAATCACTTTGTTAAGCTCACGGTAGTCTATACACATCTGTATTGAATCATCCTTCTTCTTTGATGAATAGGACAGGAGCTCCCCAAGGTGACATACTAGGGTGAACGAATCCTTTCTCTAACAACTCTTACAACTGCTCTCTATGCCATTCTATAAAGAGCCTTAGATTTAGGTTGAGTCCTAGGAATGAGTTCAATAGAAAACCCTAGCTCACGTCGAGGAGGTAATCCAGACAAGTCTTTAGGGAACACATCCAGGAACTCTCTAACGATGATAGTCTATTCTGGACTACTAACTTGCTTCACTTCACGGATTAAGGTTACTAAGATTTCATAACAACCTTTACTAATGAAGCACTTGGTTTCAATTGTATTGATTAAGGATGCAGTCGAGCCAAGTTTTCTTATGAACACTTCAGGTTTCTTTCCAACTTTAATTGAAACTTGCTTACGAAAGAAATCTATTATGGCATTAAACTTACTTAGCCAATCCATTCCTAAAATTATGTCAAAGTTTGTAATGGACATAACAATAAGTTTGGATAAGAATAATTAGTTACTGATTGGGATATCAACCAAACAAAACTCACTGGCACACATTTTAGTACCAGATGGTATTTGAACTACCAAGGGATTGCCTAGGCTAAAATGTTTAAGGTTTAGGGAAGAGGCACAATCATAGACATAAAAGAGTGAGTAGCACTAGTGTCAAAGAGAGTGTCACAGAACTGATTTTTAATAACTATAGTTCTTATAACAGAGAAAATAAACTCTAATTACAACTAATGAAAATTAAAGCAAGAAAATGCTGAATATAAAATGAGGATGAAAATGAAAGACATAAAATAAGAAATTAAACATAGAACATACTGGTAACAATGTTATTATCATCTGGGGCAGCTGAATAAGACAAAGTGTAGAGTCTTGGCATTGCAGGAGGTTGAGCAACTGACTTTCCCTTATCCTTTCTATTGTAGTGGCCTTACTTGGAGGAAGATGGAGGTACACCTTTTTGGTGTTAAGCGCTTCCACTAATAGGAGGAGGCATCAAGGCAAGTGCTGACACTTGAGAGTTGATAGGAACTGGGTTCTGCATAGAAGACTGGTGATTGATCTTTATTTTGTCTACGGTTTAGTTGGCATGACAGTCCCAATGGCGATGATTGGTTCTGCCGCAAATGTAACACCTACCACCGGTATGGTAGCACTTCCCATAAGGATGGGGTATGTTACATCTTGCTCCAGGTCTTCCTTGCTAATTTTGCTTGGGATTTTGGTTAGGATTTTGATTAGGATTTTGCTTAAAGGTAAGCTAGAAGATTTTAGGACCATGGGAACAGTTTCTTTTGAAAGATTCAGATCTAGAAGGTTTGGGACGGGAACGCTTCTTCAAATCCATTTGGGCTTGATGGTACTCAACCATGCGAGCACCTTCAAGAAGCTTGGGAAAATTGTCAAGATGCTGAGATATCAGATGACTTTTAATGGAATCTTTCAAACCAGAAAAGAATCTAGTGCACCTCTCCAACTCGACATGGATTAGATTAGGAGCAAAGCTAGAAAGTTTGTAGAAATCCATCTCATAATCATGCACAAAATGGCTTCCTTGCGTGAGTTGCATAAAGCTGTTCTTGATTATCATCTGAGCGGATGGAGGAATGAACTCCTCACGTAACTATGGTGCCCCAACCCCCTAACCTGCAGGATCAGACTTAAGAGGTGGTGTGCCACTATAGCAAATCCCTCACTTATCATTGGATTAAGTAAGATCCACAATCTACTAATAAGGGAAGGAGGTGCACAGAATTTATACAAGGGATCAGCCACTAAATCAACATAAATACAAAGTGTGGAAGCATATGAAATAAGCAGTACATCCATTTCACCATACATCATACATAAAATAATAATATAGAATAGCTCAGAAAATAATATAGTGCAAAAAGGTAAACACAGTCACAATATCTGTATTATTACAACATTAAATAAATAGTTTTAAAAGATTGAAAATAAATATAAAAAGTCTCTCATCCTCACAATAAGTATAATAAAAACTAAGCAACTTCTAGATCACTAAGCTGATGCTCCTCTTCTATGAATGGCTCCTCCTCTTCAACACCTAGCTCCTCAAACCTATCTGAATCTGACATTGTCAGTTTCACAATATCAGGGCCCTAGCTAATAAAAGAAAATCTTATTAGACAATTGTTTAAGTATAGTTTAGGCTAAATATTTTACATGAATTATTAATGTCACCATTTTATACTTAAACACAACCAAATGAACTATATAACATGCATCAATAACATAGTAAACAGTAAAGTGAAACTAAAATAGGTATGTAAAACTGCTATATCAGAAAATTGGCCAATCATGCCCAGACAAAGATTTCCAAAGCTTTTTCGGGCTAGGGCAGACATAAATTCCCATAGCCTTTCTAGACTAGGGCAGATATAATAGAGCAGTAGGACTGAAAAAGCAGTAAAATATAAATGTAGAATCTCTTAGTTATTTTACTTTTATTTTTGTGGACACATTCATAAATAGCTAAGGAGTCTAGCATGTTTACAAGACTATATGGGTTCCAAGCATAACACACACTCCTCAATAAGTAATGCTAAGCATCCTTATTACTCCTTACCTCTTTCCATTAGGGTAAATGTGCACTAAAACCTACCAAAATATACTAAACTTAAGGCAACTGTTATCCTAATTATTTTATATTTTCATTTCATGCATATAGTTTTCTTACATGACATGTCCAAAGAATTAAGCACAAAGTACAAGGAATGCATAGCACAAATAAATCAATTAAGCAAGAGACTCTTCTATATATGGTGATACTGTTGTTGTCCGTTTAAGCCATTCTAACTAATCTAAGTTACACAAGTTCAAGATCTCCAATTCATACTATCGAGTGTAACTTAGAAGTACGTATTTATAGGTTACAAAATATTAGGACTCGATATGTCATAATATGATTAATCAATGTTGACTATAAGTAAAATAATAAATCATTATGACCTAGTTAATGAATTTAGACATTCTAGACTAGAAGAAAACTGGACAAAATTTACTAAGATACAGATTATGAATTAAACACCACGAGCTTAGACTTAATCACACAATTCCAAAGATAAGACTTAAGATCTAGGTTTCAATCTAAATGTAATTTAATGATTAAGGCAAATCCTATCAAGCAAGTTAGACTTAATAGGATGATTATTCTATCCTAAATCTAAGGTTGAAAGACAAAAATAATGAGAATTAAGTTGTAAAATCTAGAAACTTATAAAACAAAGGATTCATTTATTGAATAACCCCGTTATTCAATGAATGAAATCTAACTTATGATATAGTCCTAATCTTAAGAATAGTCCTAATGTGAGGTATTGAATTCCTTAAGGAAAAGCTTAGAGATTATTTTTAAAATTTGACTAATTTGATTTTATTTCTGATTTTATCACTTAGAATGATTTTATTATAGTTATAATACTAGTTTTACTAATTTAGAAGATAATCTAGGAGTTAAGGGTACATAACATAAACTTTGGGCAAAATGACAATTTTGCCCCTACTTAAGGATCTAAAAAGCTACTTTTTGATTTAGGGCTCCAAATCAGGATTTCTTATTGCCAAGTGATTTCTTACTATCTAATATAAAGATAGACAGTAAGTACACCAAATTTGGATAAGAAATGGGTCATATAAGTCTAAATTAGGTTTTTGAACTAAGGGGCATTTTAATAAATTGCACCTAATAAAATCTAAATGTTTTATGCAGTTTACTGTTGCTTACTATTCAAGGGTTCCATAGAGTCCAAGAATACTAAATTCTGAGGTGAATTGGCTAAGTTATGGAGGTTCTAATTTTTAGGGGCAATTCAGTAGTTTTTAAGGGTCAAAGGGGGGCAAAACTTGAACTTTTCTGTTTGAGGTACAAATTCAGTAAACTCAATTTTTATAGCTTCCCTATAATATACTGAGTACTTAAACATAGAGTAGACTCAATTTAGACTTCAATTAGTCAAGTTATGGCCTAACTAGGGTTAGGGATATCTTGGTCATTTTTAATTTTTTAGGGTTCAGATCCTAAATATTATTTTAGATTATTATTGGCACTAAAATTCTAAGCTAGTTAGTACTTTGAATTTCTGGATTTGGAGTTGAACTGATCAAGTCATGGTCAATTGAAAACTAAGAGCCTTTTGGTCACTTTTGGGTGAGGGTCCTAAATGTTACTTTTTAAACTAAGCTCCAAATGAGAAAACTAATACTACTACAGTGATGGGGCTATTCTCTTGAGTATTTTAAGACTCATATTACTTATATACGGATAACTCAATTAAAAGTTATGGGGGTATGTTTAGGACCTAAAATATCACTAGGTTAAATATACCTCGGATTGGATTTTTGATTAGCGCCATTTGATTCATTTTATTTTTCCGAGTAAAATGAGACCTATATTTGCTATGTTTGGAGCAATCTTATTAAAGTTATGAGGCTTTTAAGTTTTATTTAAATTTATTTAATTTAAATGGCTTTACTGTTCATTTATACAAATTAAATGAATTACTATTTAATAATTAATTTATTAATCCTCTATTTGAACTAAATAAATAAAATGTTATTTAAGTTAACTAATAATATTAATTAATTTAATTAACTACTTCTTAATATTAATTAATTATTTAATTAAATTAACTAATAGTTAATAATTAATTAACTAAATAATTCCTCTATTAATCAATAATTTAACATAATTATTATAATTAACTTAACTAACTAACTACAATTAGTACTAACTAATTACTAATTAATATTAATTAAGTAATATTAATTGATCAATTTAACTAATATGATATTATACATACATATATATATATATATATATAACTATATCCTAAGTTTCAATCTATATATATATATATATATATAGTTATAATTATATTCCTAAAGTCTCTAAAGAGTTATATATATATATATATTTATAAAACTTTATTTATATTATAACTGCAGGCATTAATGGCGGCGGGACCCGCCACGGACATATGGCGCTCTTTGGTTGGCTGAACCAAAGGGAGCGAGCCCCTCCACTGATGGCTGAGGGACAGCTGGGTCCCACAGGGACACGCGGTAGCACCTGGTTGGGCGCTGCTCTGCGGACGGGGCCTGATGTCAGGTCGACAGTGGCTGTCACGTCAGTGCGGGCCCCACCACAACACATGGCCCAATCTTGTGGCACCATGTCGGGAAAGAGGGCCCCACAACACAGACGTGTAGGCGTGGACCACAGGTCAGGCTTCGGGTCAGCTCGGCCCAACACGGTAGGACCCTTCATCCCCGCAGGCATCCCGAGGGTGAGGATCTAGGGCACGACCATTGCCGGCCTTCCTGGCCATGCATGGCACCGGACCGCATACCATTGGGTCGACCATGACGAGGGCTAGTCGTCGGTGACCGGATTGGCCCGCGATGTGGATGGAGCCGCCCGGGAAGGCTAGACCTAGGTCCTAGGGTTCGGGGGCCAATGGGATAACGGTTTGTACTGTATGGTTTTGCAAAAAATTGGTCGATCGAACCGGCTATCATTCGATTGACACCATTAAATCCTTAATCTAACTTAAGAAATAAGCGTTCGTAATGCAGATCAATGATTGAAATGAGACAATTAGAGGGTTTAGAGGGTACCGTAATAAACGGTCTGCGAATATGTTTGAATGCCCATCTCTGAGTGCTCCTCTGCTTTACACGAATTGGCACCCTGGCTGAGGATTAGGACTTAAAGGATCCTAGGCAGAGCGGACGAGGGGAGGAGGTCTCTGATTGGCCTCGGCCACGGCTGGACGCCGCGTGGATGAGGCGGAGACTGTGAGGAGGGACGAAGACGCTACGCCGTTTTATAAGACGGACGCATGAACGGAAGGCGCAGAACTGACAGCGTGGATGACGAGGTTGTTAGGAATATTTAATTTATTAAGATCATTTAATTTAAATTAATTAATTTTTTTTAATTTAAATAAATAAATTGAATTTAGAAAAATTCTAAATAATCACCCCTAGCTAGTTAAGGGCTGAGGAACGCAACGACGAGGTCAGAATTTTGATCAGACAAGTATTTTAATTTCCTAATTTTTTGGGATATTTAAATATTATTAAAATATTTGCCAAAATTTTGACGACTTCGAATTGACATGAAAATATCACCCTTAGCTAATATGGGGGCAATGAGCACAATGATGAAGTTTGATTTTTTTGTTTGAGGTCAATTTAGATAGGTCAAATTTTAGGGTTTCTGGATTTTCCCAAAATTAAGATTCGATCCATTTCACTCTTAATTTGGACAAGGTCTTAGTGGATGACTCATAATGACTTGATTAACACTTAGGATCAAGATTAGGACTAAGATTAGTCCTAATTTAACAAGGGTAACAACTTTACCACCTTAGTGTGGTTTAGATTAGGAGCAAAGCGGGATAGTTTACAGAACTCCATCTCAAAATCATGCACTGAACAACTTCCTTGTATGAGTTGCATAAAGTCGTTCTCGATTGTGGTTTGAGCGGATGGAGGAATGAAATCCTCATGGAACACTTGCTCAAACTCATCCCACGGGATGTCTTCCAATTGAACTTCAGAAAAATAGGCCTTCAACTCACTATCCCACCAATACTCAGCCTCTCCATTGAATAGTTAAGTTGCAAGATGAAGGCACTCACTCTTAGGACATTTTATACTAACTAAGGTCTTTTCTATGGCCTCAATTCATTTTTATGAATAGTAATATAACAATACAAATAGAAACTAGTTTTATTCTAGTCCTAAATCATAGGATTCAAATAGGTTAACTAAAATATGGTTTAGGTGATTAGTAGGAAAGGATTGTGGTTATAAAATTACCATACCTAAAGGAAATGAAAGTTAAGGTTCGTTTCACTAAAGTTCTCTAGTTAAGTTGTACTTTGATGGGTGTACCCAAATCAAATACTAATCTAGCTAGGCTATAGTAAAGTGGAAGGTTTAAAGTAAGGAAATGAAGGGATTATGAACTATAAGTTCTATGTTTTCTAATAGTCAAAGGTTAAGGAAATTAATAGGATTCTTAAACTATCCCAAATGAATTTAGAACTCTTATTACTAACTCTTAAAGAATTCAAGTGAAGACTTTAAGGATTAGGATAAATAAACTAAGTTTTAGTCTAGTCACTAAAGGCTAGGCCTAGTTGATTTAGTAATCTACAACTACAAAAGAAATAAGGCTAACTAGTCTAAATGAATGTAAATAATAGATATAGGGATCAACTACAAAATGATGTTGTAAATCAATCCTAGGGTTTTTACCTTAGGGTTGAAAGGTGAATCAAGCATTTTGCAATTGATTCAAGTATCTAAAATAATGAGAACTAAGCTCAAACATAAGTAATATAAATTGACATGGAGGAAAATAATATGATATATTAGCTATCATAAGGTTTTAAGATACTAAAACATATAATTAAGGAAAAATTGAATACATCATAATAATACTAATTAAGAGCCAACAACTTAAAATCACTAATTGTTGTCCAATGGAAATGATATGCATATATTTGAAATCCTTATAACATAAGGAGATGAATGATACTAAGTAGGTCAATTTTGGACAACATTTGAAAATTAAGGTTTTCGGGACTCCTAATTAGGGTTAAAACTGATTTAAAAACTTAGGGTTTAATTTGATTTCATATTAATATTTCTCACATTTTTGTGAGTGAAAAGGACTATTTGATCATTTAATTTAGACATTAAACTATCAAATTAGGTCACATAAAATGATGAAGTTAAATTATAATTAATTAATTAATCTTAATTATTGACTAATTAAAATATTCATAAAAACAAAAATTAAATTGCATATAGTTAATTTAGACATTTTTGTGATCGAAATGGTATATACTATTGTGTACATTGGATGAGTATATTTAAAATTATTATTGATATAAGATTTGTATTTAAATTCAATTTATTTGAATTAATATATATTTATTAATTCTGTTAGCTGTCGGCACTGAATAATAAGGCTCAAAAAGTGAGTCAAGGTCAGGACAAAAAAAATGAGCGCCAGCGGGTCCCAGCAAGATGGCGGGAGTGAATCTGGAAACGACACGCACGTGCGCCGAATTCCGGAGTGGCCCGGACGGGGTATCGCGGTTCATGAGTGGTTTGCCCTTGCGAACCGCACATTGTCGTGGTTCAGCTGAACCGCACTGTGCACCTTTCTTCCTTGCCGGGACTGATAGAGAATGATCTAGGGTTTGCCCTAGATTCGCAGTTCGGTGGTTTAATAAGACGTGCTACCTATCAAATGAAAGCCAACAAAAAGATCTAGCCGATGGACTCAAAACCCCTATTCCTCTAGTTATAAAATAGATATAAAATTAAGAGGAAATTGGTTATGTCAACTGGATAAGGAAATCAAGTCAAGTTTGTTTGAGATCGACTGGATTTCAACACCTCTTAAATAAATCTCTAAATAAGTACACTAAGCATAGATGTACAGGTAATGAAATAAACAAAAGAAATCAAGGTATTGGGGAATGGTACCTTGCCATTTTAGAAGAATTTGTCTGCCACTCCTTCTCACAATTCATTTGAAGGTGAACTCCATAGCTCCTCACATCACACACATCACTCAGTTTGATGGGGAGGAGAAGAAATTTTTTTTGGATAAGTCCTAAACACTAAATGACAATAGAAGCAAAAGCAGGTTTCCATCATACGCTCCTCTGGCATTCCATAGGCGCACAATCAAATGAGAGGACAGAAGTGTACAATCTTCTAATATGGATCGTTCGTTCGATTGTTTGATCGAATGGTCAGATTACTCTAAACGGCACGATACGATCCTAGCTGTTCGATTAGCCTAATAAAAGTGCAACAGCCTGGATACTACCGCGCGGCTGTCCCGTGTATTGGACTCATGCACGGGATCTACGCGGCTTGGAATATTCAGCCGAAAGAAAATTTATATTAATACCTATATTATTTAATTTATTTACTTTAATTAATTAATTAATTATACGCATTTTAATATCAAAATTAAATAACCAAACGCACTCCAAAAAATCCCAAAATTTACCCTTACCTAATTGAGGTGTTGGGAACTTAAAAAGGCAAACGAATTTTTGATCAGAGGTCAATTTAATTATCTTAATTTTCTGAGTATTTAAATATTATTATAATATTTGAGTAAATTTTGATGACTTCCAAACAGCTCCAAAATACTAACCCTAGCTAATTTGGGTGTGGTGAGTCCATTGGTGGACACCAATTTTGATTCTGAGATCTAAATAAATTAGGCATTCTCATAATTATCAAAAAACTAAGAAATATTGGAAATTGCCAAACGATCTCCAAATTGCATGAAATTTGAAATGGAAGCTCCTAATACTATTATAAGACTAATGGAAAATATTAGAGTCAGTTAAGTTTCTAATTGACAGGTAATAATACTAGGGTTGCTACAGACTCCCCTTCTTAAAAAGAGTGTCACCCACAACACACAACAAATAAAAACAAGAAATTTGAAAATGCACGAAGGAAGGCTAAAGAAACAACAACAAAATTGAAAGAACTAAAATGACCTTATTAAGAAAATAATTCTAGGATTTTCTTTAACATGTCCTCTTCTTTTTCCCACGTAGCTTCATCAGCTGAATTATTCTGCTAGTGGACTTTGATTATAAGAATGTTGCGGTTCCTTAAATGCTTAAGATCCTGCCTTAGAATTGCAATAGGTTTAACAACAAAGGTCAGATTGGGTTGCAGTTTTATTACAGGTATCTGAACATGATGGTTAGGATCTATCAAACACCTTCTTAGTGATGATACATGAAATACATTATGCATAGTCGAGAAGTCTTCTGGCAACTCAAATCTGTAAGCAGATGTTCCAATCCTCTCAATCACTTCAAAGGGTCCTAAATACCTAGGACTTAGCTTTCCAGAAATACTAAATCTCTGCACATTAAGCATCAGACTAACTTTAAGATAAGCTTTATCACCCACTTGGAACTCCAACTGATGACGATGAACATCATGATATTTCTTCTATCTATCCTGAGCTGTGATCATATTGCGCTTGATCAGTTGAACTTTCATAGTGGTCTCTTCTATTAATTTAGAGCCATAAAGTTGAGATTCTCTTACTTCAGTCCAAGCAACTAGAGTTGTACATCTCCTTCCATAAAGAGCTTCATAAGGAGCCATACCAATACTGGACTGATAACTGTTATTGTAAATAAACTCAACTAACGCTAAATGATCTTCCCATGATCCACCAAAGTCAAGAACAGAAAGACACAAGAGATCTTCCAAAATATAATTAACACATTCAATTTGACCATCTGTCTGGGGGTGAAAAGTAGTACTCAATGCTAAACTTGTCCCCAAGTCTTGCTGAACAGCTGACCAAAATTTGGAAGTGAATCTACTGTCTCTGTCAGAAACTATATAGTTTAGCGTACCATGCAAACGAATGATCTTCTTAAGATAAAGCTTGGCTAACTTTTGAACAAGATCAGTCTGATGAATAGCTAGGAAATGAGTCAACTTGGTGAGTCTATCGACAATCACCCAAATGGAGTCAGAACCAAATCTACTATTAGACAAACTTACAATGAAGTCCATAAAAATGTTAGACCATTTTTATTCAGGAATGTCTAAGGGCTTAAGAAGTCCACCTGACTTTTGGTGTTCGGCCTTAACCAAGGAACAGGGATGGCACTTGGAAATGAAAATGGCTATATCTCGCATCATGCCAGACCACCAGAATGATTTTTTAACATCTTGATACATCTTACTACTTCTGGGATGAATAGTGTAACTAGAGTTATGGGCTTCTGCCAATATTTTCAACTGTAGGATCTTAGGAATCCATAATTTAGCCTTCTAAGAAATCACATATTCAGCATTAGATCTCTTACCACTAATGATTTCAGAAACTAATGTAGGATAACTTGAATCTTCCTTCTGAGCTTTGACAATCTTGGATCTTAGAGAATCATCTGACTGAATAACAAATAATAAAGTGCCCAAACCAACTGAATTGATCGACTCAAAACTCAATCTAACAAAATCTTCGATCAAAGATTTGTTGCAACAAAGGGAAAATAAAGTCGCTTTATGACTCGGGGCATCAACTATAACATTAGCTTTACCCGGATAGTATTGGATTTCCAAATCATAGTCGCAAAGTAACTCTAGCCACCTATACTGATGGCAGTTAAGTTCTTTTTGAGTGAAGATGTATTTTAAACTTTGATGATCAGTAAATATCTCACACTTAACTCCATACAGGTAATGTCTTCAGATCTTAAGAGCAATAACTACCCCTGCAAGTTCAAGATCATGAACAAGATAATTCTTCTCATTAGGTTAAAGCTGTCTAGAGGCATAGGCTATTACACGACAATCTTACATCAGAACACAACCAAGCCCTACCTTAGAGGCATTAGTATAAACCTGAAAATCTTTACTCTCATGAGGTAGTATTAGAACAGGAGCAGAAGTTAATAACTATTTTAATTTCTAAAAGGATTCTTCACAGGCTATGCTCCAGATGAACATATCCTCTTTTCTAGTTAACTGAGTTAATGATGAAGCAATTAGAGAGAATCTAGGAACAAACCTTCTATAATAGCCAATGAGCCCTAAGAAACTATGAATCTCTGTTACAGATATAGGTTGAACCCACTGTTGAACAGCTTGGATTTTCTTTTCTACTATAATGCCTTCAACATCAATCACATGACCTAGAAATATCACGGACTTGAGCCAAAACTCGCACTTAGAGAACTTAGAGAAAAGTATATTCTCTCTTAACAACTCTAGAACGGCACACAGATGCTCTTCATGCTCAACAGCTGACTTCTAATAGATTAGGATGTCATCGATGAAAATGATGACAAACTCGTTGAGATACAGCTTAAGGATACACTGCATCAGGTCCATGAAAATGGAAGGAGCATTTGTCAGTCCAAAAGATATGACTAAAAACTCAAAATTCCCATAGCGGATCCTGAATGCAATTTTGGAAACATCTTTATCCTTGACTAGAATCTGATAGTAACCTGATCTTAAGTCAATCTTAGAGAAGATCTTTGCTCCAACAAGCTAATCAAACAAATCATCGATTCTAGGGAGACGATACTTATTCTTCACAATCACTTTGTTAAGCTCACGATATTCTATACACATCCGCATTGAAACATCATTCTTCTTGACGAATAGGACAGGAGCTCCCCAAGGTGACATACTTGGGCGAACGATTCCTTTCTTTAATAACTCTTGCAACTGCTCTCTAAGCTCTTACAAATCCTTCAGTGCCATTCTATATGGAGCCTTAGATTTAGGTTAAGTCTTAGGGATAAGCTTAATAGAAAAACCTACCTCACACAAAGGAGGTAGTCCAGGCAAGTCTTCAGGGAACACATCCAGGAACTCTCTAACGGTGATAGTCTCTTATGAACTGCAAATTTGCTTCTCTTTGCCAATTAAAGCTACTAAGAATGCATGGCAACCTTTACTAATGAGGCACATAGCTTCAATTGCATTGATTAAGGATGCAGTCAAACCAAGTTTTCCTACAAAAACTTTAAATTTTTTTCCAACCTTAAGTGAAACTCTCTTAAGAAAGCAACCTATTATGACATTAAACTTACTTAGCCAATCCATTCCTAAATTATGTCAAAGTTTGTAATTGACATAACAATAAGTTTGGATTGAAAGAATTGGTTATTGATTGGGATGTTACAAAACAAAACTCACTAGCACACATTTCAGCACCGTATGGCATTTGAACTATCAAGGGATTGCCTAAGCTGAAATGTTGAAGATTAAGGGAAGAGGCACAACCCGTAGACATAAAAGAGTGACTAGCACCAGTGTTAAAGAGAGTGTCATAGAACTGAATCTAAATAATTAGAGTTCCTATAATAGGGAAAATAGACTCTAATTACAAATATTGAAAATTAAAGCAGATAAAGCTGAAAATAAAATGCGAAAGAAAATGAAAGACAGGAAATAGGAAATTAAACATAGAATGTACCAGTAATAACATTGTTGTCTTCTTGGGTAACTAAAGAAGAAAAAGCATAGACTCTCGGTACTATAGGAGATTGAGCAACTAACTTGCCCTTATCCATTCTACTGTAGAGGCCTTGCTTAGAAGAAGATGGAGGTACATCCTTTTGATGTTGAGCACTTCCACTAGCAGGAGGAGGCATTAAGGCAAGTGTTGGTGCTTGAGAATTGATAGGAACTAGATTTTGCACAAAAGGCTGGCAATTGATCTTTATTTTATCCACGGTCTAGTTGGTACGATAGTCCCAATGTAAAACCTACCACCAATGTGGTTACCACTTCTCATATGTATGGGGTTTGTTACATCTTGCACTTGGTCTTCCTAGCTAATTTTGCCTTAGATTATGATTAGGATTTTGCCCAGAGGTAAGCTGGAAAGCTTTGGGACCATGGAAACGGTTCCGCTTGAAAGGTTTAGATTTAGAAGGTTGGGGATGGCAACGCTTCTTCAAATCCATTTGAGCTTGATGGTACACAACCATGCGAGCGCCTTCAAGAAGCTTGGGAAAATCATCATGATGCTGAGACATCAGATGACTTTTAACAGAATCTTTTAAACCAGATGGAAATCTAGTGCACCTAGCCACATTAGCGCGGACTAGATTAGGAGAAAAGCGGGAAAGTTTGCAAAATTCCATCTCATAATCATGCACAGAATGACTTCCTTACGTGAGTTGCATGAAGTCGTTCTTGATTATGGTCTAGGCAGATGGAGGAATGAATTCCTCATGGAAAACTTGCTCAAATTCATCCCATGGGATATCTTCCAACTGAACTTTTGAAAAATGGGTCTTCAACTCACTATCCCACCAATACTCTGCCTCTCCATAGAATAAGTAAACAGCAAGATGAAGGCACTCACTCTCATGACACTTTAAACTAGCTAAGGTCTTCTTTATGGCCTTTAACCCGTCAATGGCTTCAAAGTGAGAAATAGAACCATTGAATGTCGGAGGGTTCAGACGAAGATAGGTTAGGAGATAGGCATCTATTAGAGGACCAGTAGATTGTTGTGGAGCCAAAGGGAGTTCAGGAATAATTGCAGAAGAAGCCTAAGGAGGAGTTGGACAATGTTGGGATGGAGCAGAAGAAGGTTGGGAAGGGTTGTAGGATAAGGCCATCCTTTCAGCTGCACGGGTTTGTGCTTCATTCATAAGCTTCATTAACTCTAGCCGATTTTGCATCTGGTCGGTGTGGAAAGTTGTAGTGGAAGTAGGATCCTCCACTATAGGCTCAACAGGGATATTGGAAACGGGATTCATTCTAAAGAAAGGGAAAGAAAACACAATTCAAAAACTGAACAAGATAGGAAAAGAAAATTCTCGTTAAACTTGAAACATTTAAGAGATTACAACTAGGAGGAAAAGGAAAGAAGCATAATTAAAGGCTATTTACAAAAGCTACAAAAGAAAAAGAAGCTAGAGTAAAAGAAACTAGTACTACTAGTTAGAAAATCTTGCATAAAATATAAATTTAAAGTCTTCATAAGTGGGGGCACGGTGAAGACGCACGGTGAAGACACCTACACCCACAAATTATTACTTTATGAGAACAACTCTGCTAATCTATGGCGTAGTTGTCAAAGAGTTTGTCCAAAATTTGGAGGCGTAGGTAATCAGGGCATTTTATGGCTTCAAATATAGTTGTAACACAGAAGTGCCATTCACTAGTTAATTATGGGAAACAGTCATCTCGAAACACATAAAACCACAAAATTTTGTTCAAAACATCTCCTCCAGCAGCAGATACTCCATAGAAGACACGACCTAACGTCAAACCATACCAATGATCATACTCTCAATAACGGAAGAACAATCTAGTAAAATGTTTTAGTTCAGTAATAGAATCTGCCAACTGAAATTTTAAATAAGGTTTAAGTTAGAAATTTAAATCATTTGTTAAATTTGAAATGTGTTTACTATCCTAAGATGTCATTCATTTGTCTTTAGTATACTGTTTAAAATGAATTGTTTAAAATGAAATTATAACAATATTCACTATAATTCTATAAGAACTGTAAACAAGTAAAGTACAGTACTAAACATGAAAATGTAAGATATGGTAATTGAAGGAAGATCTTAACCTCTTGGTCTAAGATACACATAGCTTAGGACTATCCAAAGTAACACAGCTAAAAAGCTATGATGAGTCTTCACAATCAATAAGATTGTAGGAAAACTCATAATATATTTAGTTGAAGTAACTTTGGGAAATTATTCATTTTGTAGGGACTTACAAAATGAAGTAAGGAATTAAACACATCTATTTAACTAGTAAGGAAAATGGGGTTTCAAATACAGCAAACACTCATATTCACCCTCTGAGAATATGAGGTCTCATTATCTCTCTAAATTAGCCAGCCCTTGGCTATATCAATTGTAAATCCCTAAATAATTTAATGTGAAAGTCTTATTCATGCTCAATGTTTTATGTGAATGACTCAAGTGAATAAGGCTCAAAACTAAGCAAGTATTCAAGAAGAAATTCAATAATTACAATTAAGTGATATCTAAACTTATCTAATTTTAATGATCTACTTAATAATTTGAGCTAATTGAGCTCTCAAATGACTTTGAGATATTGATCTCAAGTCAATTAAAAAATAATAGTAGTAATTGGGGTTTCAAAAAATAATAGTTTAATTTCATTTTTATGAGATGACAAAATAGTTTATAAATATAAATATAATATTACAAATAGAAACTAGTTCTATTCTAATCCTAAGCCATAATATTCAAATAGGTTAACTAAAACATGGTTTAGGTGATTAGTAGGAAAGGATTGTAATTATAAAATTACCATACCTAAAGGAAATGAAAGTTAAGGTTCAATTCACTAAATTTCTCTAATTAAGTTGTAGCTTAAAGGGTCTACCCAAATCAAATACTAATCTAGCTAGGTTATAGTAAAATGGAAAGTTTAAAGTAAAGAAATGTAAGGATCATGAACTACAAGTTCTTTGTTTTCTAATAGTTAAAGGTTAAGAAAATCAATAGAATCCCTAAACTATCCTAAATGAATTTAGAACTCTTATTACTAACTCTAAAGAATTCAAGTGAAGACTTTAAGCATTAGGATAAATAAATTAAGCTTTAGTTTAGTCACTAAAGGCTAGTCCTAGTTGATTCAATAATCTACAACTACAAAAGCAATAAGGCTAACTACTCTTAATGAATGTAACTAATAGATATTGGGATCAACTACAAAATCATGTTGTAAGTTAATCTTAAGGTTTTTACCTTAGGGTTGAAAGGTGAATCAAGGATTTTGCAATCGGTTAAAGTATCTAAAATAATGAGAACTAAGTTCAAACATAAATAATATGAATTGACATGGGAGAAAATAATGTGACATGTTAGCTATCCTAAGGTTTTAAGATACTAAAACATATAATTAATGAAAAATAGAATTCATCATAATAACACTAAATAAGAGCCAACAACCTAAAATCACTAATTGTTGTCCAATGGAAATGATATGCATATATTTGAAATCTTTATAACACAAGGAAAAGAATCACACTAAGTTGGTAAATTTTTTATAACATTTGAAAATTAGGGTTTTTGGGGCTCCTAATTAGGGTTAAAAAATAATTTAAAAAATTAGGGTACAAAAGTTAAATTTGATTTCATATTTATGTTCCTCACATTTTTGTGAGTGAAAAGGACTATGTGATCATTTAATTTGGACATTAAATGATCAAATTAGGTCACATGAAATGATGAAGTTAAATTATAATTAATTAATTAATCTTACATATTAACTAATTAAAATATTCATCAAAACAGAAATTAAATTACATATAATTAATCTACATATTTTTGTGATTGAAATGGTATATAATATTGCGTACATTGGATGAGTATATTTAAAATTATTATTGATATAAGATTTGTATTTAAATTCAATTTATTTGAATTATAATATTTTTATTAATTCTGTTAGCTGTCAACACTGAATAATAAGGCTTGGAAATTGAGTCAAGGTTAGGATAAAAAAAAATGAGCGCTAGCAGGTCCCAACAAAGCGCACCGAATCCCGGGGTGGATCGGATGAGGTATCGAGATTCATGCGTGGTTCGCACTTGCCAACCGCACAGTGTCGCGGTTCAGTTGAACCATGCACTGTGTGCCTTTCTTCCTCATCGGGACCGATAGGGAACAATCTAAGGATTGCCTTAGATTCGCAGTCCGGTGGTTTCACGAGACATACTACCTATCAAATAAATGCCAGCGAAGAGATCTAGCCGATGGACTCAAAACCCCTAATCCTCTAGTTATAAAATAGATACAGAATTGAGAGGAAAAAATGGTTAGGTCGACTTGATAAGGAAATCAAGATGAGTTTCTTTGAGATTGACTGGATTTCAACACCCCTTAAATAAATCTCTAAATAAGTACACTAAGCATAGATGTACAGGTATTGAAATAAACAAAAGGGATCAAGGTATTGGGGAATGGTACCTTGCCGTCTTAGATGAATTTGTCTGCCGCTCTTTCTCACGATTCATTTGAAGGCAAACTCTGCAGCTCCTCACAGCACACACAGCACGCAGCTTGATGGGGAGGAGAAGAATTTTAGGAGTGGAAATGTTTTTTGGATAAGTCCTAAACATTAAACGGCAGTAGAAGCAGAAGCAGGATTCGATCATACGCTCCTCTGAAATTCCGTAGGCGCACAATCAAATGAGCGGACGGAGGCATACAGTTTGCTAAGCTGGACCATTCACTCGATTGTTCGATCGAACGATCATATTACTCTAAACGGCATGGGATAATCTTGGCCGTTCGATTAGCCTAATAAAAGAGCAATGGCCCGGATACTACCGCACGGCTATCCCATGCATTGGACTCATGTACAGGATTCGCGTGGTTTGGAATATATAGCCGAAAGAAAATTTATATTAATACTTATATTATTTAATTTATTTACTTTAGCTACATAATTAATTATACACATTTTAATAATCAAAATTAAATAACCAAATGCACTACAAAAAATCCCAAAAATTCACTCTTACCTAATTGAGGTGTGGGGAACTAAAAAATGCAAGCGGATTTTCGATCAGAGGTCAATGTAATTATCATAATTTTTTGAGTATTTAAATATTAATAAAATATTCTGGGAAAATTCGACGACTTCCAAGGACTTCCAAAATACCATCCCTAGATAATTTGGGTGTGGTGAGTCCATTGGTGGGCTCTATTTTTGATGCTGAGGTCTAAACAAATTAGGCATTCTCATAATTATCAGAAAACTAGGAAATATTGGAAATTGTCAAATGATCTCTAAATCACATAAAATTTGAAATGGAAGCTCCTAATACTATTATAAGACTAATGGAAAAAGATTGGAGTCAATTAGGTCACTAATTGACAGGTAAAAACACTGGGGTTGTTACACTGAATCTTAGATGATTAAGAGGAGACTGCCACAAGCCTAATTACCACAGACCGTATCGATCAATATAGAATGTAATTACTCACGATTAAGCATCCAATTGGGCAACTAATCATGAGTAATTGTTCACCTGGCTAGAAGGGTCGATAACCCCATCTAGACAGTGCTCAGTACCCTCTAGGCAACTATCAAGCTCTAGCTGACTCTTAATTCTACTAATTCCATGACCTACTCATATGCACAAGCATAACAACAAGCAATTAAAATAGAATTGATATGAATTGAGCTGGATTAGCTCAATGGGATAGTGTGGTACATGAATTTGACAATATAGGCAAATACTGGGAGGCTGATGTTGATATAGAGGCTAGACTTAGCTATTGAAGATTCCTTAGATAGTCAATAATTGATTAGAGACCTGAATGTCAGGTCATGCCCATTGAAAGCCTGGGATGATTGCCTGAAAGCTGCAGTGGCTGATTGGGACAACTAGGAAAAATGCAGTGGAGTAGTAATAATTGGGGGACAGTTGAAGTCTTAGAGCAAAAATTAGTTAGTAAAGAGTTCATTGTGAGCAATTAAGAGATTTTTATACCCCAAAAAAGCATTTGGAGTTTGGCCTGGCCTTCCATGGCCAGCCCGAGATTGATGGACCTTGGGTTTGACCCGCGAGGGGCAGACCCAGTAGATCATTAGCCCAAGGCCGTTGCAGCTTAGTGGGAGTGGGGGACAAAGAGATTCCCCCTATACTGCCACGACAAAATTTTACTAAACTGCTGTTGGGTGTAATTGGGAATGGGATGAAGGTGAATAGTGCTCAGAATTATCCTGGTCATTCAATTTTAGTAAGATTTTACGGCTAAGGAACGAGATTAGCTGGATTGAAATTGAGCCGTCGGATCAATGGGAAAGACAATAAAATCTCCCTCAAAAATTGGCTTTCATGGGGGTTAAGTCTCACAGTGGATCTTCCACAGTTCGCACAGCGGATTCGGGCAATCGGCTAACAGTTAGAAGGTTTATTATGTAATTATAAATTTTGGCAAAACCTTTTATTCAATTTCTCAATTTAAATTAAATCTATTTTAAGCATAAATGAGCTCCAAAATTTTTCAAACTTTTGCTCCTAGCTAATTTGGGTGTGAGGAAATAGAAAATGCAATCAAATTTTAATTTAGAATATAATTTAATTTAACTAATTTCTTAGGTAATTTAATCAACTAATTGATTAATTGATCCAAACAAATTTTGATGTATCCCATACTTTTAGGGTTAGGTCCTAATGATATTTAGAATCTAATAGAAGAAGGATTAGGAATTGGTTTAGTTCAGATTAGGCATGGTAATAACTTAGGGATGTTATAATTATCTAAGTATATTTTAGGCTATTTAACGATTTCTATAATTTTAGGATATCGCATTTAACTTGAACAATAATGAAAAAGTTATAGGTGCAACAAGTCACAATAAAAATAGAAAGGTCATAAATAAAACATTTATAACTTATCAAAATGAGGCAAGTAAAGGAGCTTTCTTCAAGACTAGTAGCTGCAACAAGGCTAGATAATAATACATATAATACTAAAGTATCTATATGATGACTGAAATAAACATCATAAGAATAATATGATCATTAAAAATTATAATGAGTAGATATTAAATAAAAATTAATAGCGATACATATAAATAGACCAAGTCAAACAAAAATCAGGACTAACATCCTAATATGCATATATGTACTAATAAGTTTGCATAAGAAATTGAAATTGAAGTAAAAGCATACATAAGCTGAAAGTAAGAGATAAAATTGTCATATTAGAACTTGGCTAACAAAGCCACTAAAATTGAAACTAAATTGTAACATGTTATATAATCACTTAGCTACTTAGAGCTAAAGTAAAATTGAACTGAATTGAAGTGGCAGAAATACATACGCATGTTTATTTTAATTATTTTACTTTACTTTTGTGGGCACGTACAGAAGTAGCTGAGGAGTCACGCACTTCTACAAGACTGAGATGCATTTTCAAACTAGACACAACTCTCCCTAATGAGTACATATTAGGTATCCTTATTTCTTATTACAGCCTGTCCATTACTCATAATTTGTATACACAATCATTTGTCCTGATATGAACCCGATGCAAATGTTATCCTAATTTTCATAAGTTTTCATTTTCATGCATCAAAATCATCTTATGCGACCTGTGTAAGGCAATAAGGCTCAAAATAGTAAAGCAAAGCATTAAAATCAAGGAATAAGCAAGACTTCTAATAACTCATGTGATATACATTATTATATAACATATCCATTCTAATTGCAATGAGAAAATATAGGCTCAGGATCTCCAACATCCTACTATCCAATAAGTTCTTAGACTCATGATCTTAAAAGTCAAATAGATAATATCAAAATAATTTCTCCTATTGAAGTTATTTTGATGCATTTTACTTTAAAATCATCTTATGTGACCTGTGTAAGGCAACAAGGCTCAAAATAGTAAAGCAAAGCATTAAAATCAAGGAATAAGCAAGACTTCTAATAACTCATGTGATATACATTATTATATAACATACCCATTCTAATAACAATGAGAAAATACAGGCTCAGGATCTCCAACATCCTACTATCCAATAAGTTCTTAGACTCATGATCTTAAAAGTCAAATAGATAATATCAAAATAATTTCTCTTATTGAAGTTAAGCAATTAAATCAATCATCCTATTTAATGAATTTTAACATCCCAACCCAATCTTGATAAATATTATCAAGATTCAAAGATAAGAGCTTAAACTCCAATATAAGGGGTTTGAGTCTCTTAACATAGGATTCTAAATATCTAAGGTCTAAATTCTCCAATGCTATAGGTTAAGGGAAGTCTTATTGAGTATAATCAAGCTCAACACAATTGGAAATACTAATGCCACTAGTAGAAATAGCTAATGCAGATTAAGAATAAAATACTTAGACCTTAAGTTTAAAAGCTAAGCTTTGATCTTAAGTTGAAATCTATAGTTAAGACACAATCTATTAAGTTCAATCATTATTCTATAGAGATTAGTTGTTATAAATTACTAAGCCTTGATTTAAGAAGGAAAAGGTGAATCTACATTACAAGCTCACTTATATACTTAGTTCAAACCAATTCTAGGGTTTCAGTCTAACAAAAGATTTATAAAGTCTGATAAGTCTAAACTCTAAACTGATTATAAGTGACTTACAATGTTAAGTTAAGGATTTATAATAGGAAATGTGGATTCTAAATTCATATTCACATACCTTGGATTTACTCACCTTAATTATGGTAAAAACTATGGCTTAAGAAAATGAGGATAATAATAGTTCAATTAAGCCCAAACAAGGTTCTAAGCACTTTACTTACTATTTTTAAGGGTAATAAAAGTTCCAAATGCATCTTAAATAAGATTACTCGAAATCACCAAAATGCCACTCATTAAGGGTCATCCAAAAGTTGACTTTAGGTTATATAGTTCTAAATTAAATTTTCTCAATACCACATGATTCCTTAATATTTGAGGAATGGATTAACACCTTAAAATATAAATTTAATTAATAATTAGGCTTAATGAACACTAATTAGGGTTTAAGCTTATTAAGGAGTAATTAGTAAAATAAAACCTAAAAAATGGAATCTTAAGTTAGGCTAAAGTTCTACACTAGCTCAAAAATCATTAGACACCTAAATCACTAAAATCAGAGCTTAAATACTTTAATTATTCACTAATTAGGGTTTTGAGTGATTGGTGAGTGATTAACCAAATTAAGCACAAAAAATTACCTTTTCTCCATAATTAGGTTCTCCTCTATTAAATGAAAAGAATGAGACCTTAATCATGAAATTTAACTAAGGATTAAGTCTAATATTCACTAATCCTATTTGGGGCAATTAAGGCTTAATTAAAAATTCTAATAATAGAAAGTGGAATTTATTGCAGATTAGAATTCCTTATAATTTTTTGATTAAAACAATATATTGGATCATAGAATTTGGATTTAAATTGAGCAATTTATTTCATTAATTTAAATGAAATGTTTCACTTTAAGCAATGATAGGATTTAGATTTATTGGCTAAATTTATAGAAGGAAATAAAATCAAAATAACTAGGTATTTAAATAACTCGTTATAAAAGACGCGGGTCAACGCTTGGCCTAGCTTAGCACTACACATCTCCCTCGCAGAAATTCCCTGATGTATGGGAACATAGTGTAACGACTCAAGTCGTTACCATCTAAATTGGGACTAAACCTGTGATGACCCAAATAATGAGAATCACAAAACTCAACATTGATATGTCACCACAATACCTAATACTAGATTAGAAGGAAACTAATCCAAATCATTAGATACTGTGTTTGGTTAAAAATACACCTGCAAATTTAGACATATAAGTCTTCCATTCTAATGGAAGATTAAATTGAAAGAAAGCAACCTAAAACAAATATAAAATCAATCCATTACATTTGATTTCTTAGTTCCAGTTCTAATATAAAGCCAATTCGTTACATGTGATTTGCTTGTTTACAATTCTAATATAAAGTCAATCCGTTACATGTGATTGTTTATTTCCAATTCTAATATAAAGTCAATCCGTTACATGGGATTGCTATTTATAATTTTGGTAGTTTGAAGAGAGAAAACACATATGTAATAATTATCTATCCTAAAATATGCACAATCCACATAACTTACTACATATAAGAGGATGAGAAATCAACAATAATTCTCAACTTTAATATGTAGCTACTGTCCAATTCTATATACAATTAAGCATACAACGAATTTCCAAATTAACATACAAAATAAATATGCAACTAAGCTCCAGATTAATATGCAAGAGAATTATGCAACTAATGATTTATTTAACATTCAATTACATACATTCATCCATTCATCCCAAGCCAAGCATTTAAGTATGAAATCAAACTCCAACACAAGCATAGTAAATGTAAAGTAAATAATTTAAATTATTATAAACCAATAATAAATAAAAGTAAAGAAAGTAAAGCTCACACTTGCAATAAATATTAAGCTAAAATTAATATTCTTATGAGCAGAAGCAGCTAGCTTATGCACTTGGTCCAGCTCCACTAGCCTCAAAATGCACCTGATCTATCATATTTTGGCATTTAAATGTGATAGGGCAAAGCTAAGAAATAAAAAGTATTGTTAGACTAAATAGTCTAAGTATAATTTAAGATTATGCTAAGCATTTTATTATTCAATTGGATATCACTACTAGTTACAACATAAACATAAGCTAAGGTGCAAGAAGGTAAGCATAAAAGTGAGGAAAATGAAAGTAAATAAAAGGTGATTTGAGTAAGAGTACTCACATAAATATACATTCTAGCTTGCAAGTAAAACAAAGGTAAAAGCATCCTAGATAAGCTAAAAAATAACTAATGTGCATATGAAAGTAAATGAAGTAAAGCACATATATGTTCAATGAACTTATGATGAGTAAATAAAAGAGACAGTGAAGCATTTAAATGCAATTATAACAACATTCACTATAATATAAGTAAGCAATAAACAAGTAAAGTACAGTACTAAAATATAAAAAATACATAGTATAAAAATTAAAGGAAGATCTTAGACTATTAGTCTAAGATTCACATAGTCTAGAACTATGGAAAGTAACATATCTAAACGCTATGATAAGTCTTAACAATCTATAAGATTGATGAAGTTCTCATATATTTTATTGATTAAAATTGTGTGGGCAAATACAAAATGAAGCGAGGAGTTAAACACGTCTGTTTATCAAGTAAATGAAAGCGGGGTCAAAACAAGTAACACTCATATTCACCCTCTGAGAATGTGAGGTCTTCTTAATACTTCTTATTAGCCTGCCCTTGGCTTAACCATCAAGTAAGCCTCTATAATTTTAGTGTGAAAGTTTTATTCATACACAATGTCTTATATAAATGATTCAAATGAATAAGGCTCAATGCTAAGCAAGTATTCAAGGAAAATTCAATAATTGTAACTAAGTGATATCCAAAGTTATCTAATTTTAATGATCTACTTAATGATTGGAGTTAATTGAGCTCCCAATTGACTTTGAGATATTTATCTCAAGTCAATTAAATATAATAGTAGTAGTTAGGCTTTTTAAAATAATTGTTTCATTTCATTTTTTTGATATGATAAAATAGTTTATAAGTATAACAATACAAAGAGAAACTAGTTCTATTCTAGTCCTAAGCTATAAGATTCAATTATGATAATTAAATCAAGGCTTAGGTGACTAGTAGAGAAGGATTGAGGTTATGAATTTATCAAACCTAAAGGAAATAAAAATTAATGTTCAATTCACTAAAGCTCTCTAGCTTGGTTGTAGTTTGAAGGTTCTATCCAAATAAATTACTAATCTAGCAAGGTTAAAGTAAAATAAAAGGATTAAAGTAAATAAAAGAAGGGATTAAGAACTACAAGTTCTATGCTTTATAGTAGTTAAAGTTTAATGAAAATCAATAAGATTCCTAAACTATCCTAATGTATTAAGATTCCTATTATTAACTCTGAAAGATTTCAAGTGAAGACTTTAAGGATTAGGATGAATAAACTAGGCTCTAGTCTAGTCGCTAAAGGCTGGTTCTAGTTGGTTCAATAATCCATAATTGCAAAGGCACTAAGGCTAACTACTCTTAATGGATGTAACAAATAGATCTAGGGATCAACTACAATTCATGTTTAAATCAATCCTAAGGTTTCTACCTTAGGGTGAAAGGTGAATCAATCAATTTGCAATTGATTCACATATCTAGAATAGTTAGAACTAAGCTCAACATAAGAAATATAATTTGACATGAGGAATAATAAATGTGATATGTTAGCTATCCTAATGTTTTAAAATACTAAAAATATGAAATCTAGGAAATTAGAATTTATCATAATAATACTTAATTAAGAGTTAACAACCTAAAATCACTAATTATTTTCCAATGGCATTAATTTGCATATAATTGGAATCCATATAATATA
Organism: Gastrodia elata; assembly: GCA_016760335.1. Taxonomy (NCBI): domain Eukaryota; kingdom Viridiplantae; phylum Streptophyta; class Magnoliopsida; order Asparagales; family Orchidaceae; genus Gastrodia; species Gastrodia elata. The sequence continues at coordinate 31,497,898 of CM028680.1, read as the reverse complement.
AGGAGAAAAATGACACTATATCAAATTTGGACAACATTGGAAAATTAGGATTCTTGTGACTCCTAATTAGGGCTAAGAAGTGATTATAAAAATTAGAGTTTAAATATTAAATTTGATTTCATGTTAATGTTATTCACATTTTTGTGTGTGAAATAGAATATTTGATCATTTAATTTGGACATTAAATGATCAAATTAGGTCACATAAAATGATGAAATTAATTTATAATTAATTAATTAATCTTCAATATTGACTAATTAAAATATTCATTAAAATATAAGTTTAATTACATATTATTAATCTACACATTTTTGTGAACAAAATGGTATATTATATTGTTTATTTTTGGTTAAGTATGTTTGTAACTATGATTAATTAAAATTTACTTAGTTAAATATTTAATTAATCATAATCTTAATCAATTACAAAATAATAAAGCAACTTTAACAGCCGATAATTAAATAGCACAATTTACTAGGAAGGGTCGGCACTAAAAACAAAATTAGATAAAAAAAAGTTTAATTAAACAATCCTCATCATCACTTCCCGCTCTGATTTTCCATGTGGCGAGCAACTAACGAAGACACGTGGTCGCATAATTCAAGGTTTCTAGATGATCGGCGCCAAAACTGAACCGGCGGTTCACCTTTGTCCAAAATAAACTGCGGTTCAGAACCACACTTCATCTCCTTCGCTCGACATTTGCAGAAAGGTAAACTAGGGCTTGCTTTAACTCAATCAATTAATGATTTTGGATGAAGAAGAAGCACTCAAAATTATGCTGGAGAAAAACCCTATGTAATGATTCTAAAAGCCCAAAATCCAGAGTTTTAAAACATTTAAAATGAAGTTAAAAAAAAATCTAGTTAAAAAAATTTATTTCGATTTAGGTCTTAAAAAGAAGGCCGAGTTCATCCATTGCCTAATACTTCAGGCAGAGTAGCGCAACTAGAGATTGAGTGAAAAGAGATAACCAATGGATAGAACTGAAGGTAAAATGTGCATATTAATGGCATAGCTAAATCCTTCGGATTGCTCCTTCACCGCACTGGTTCATACTCAGCAGGGCACTCCTTAGCTTCTTAGGTTTAGCAAAAATGATCAGCAGCTGAAGAGTGAGCCGAAGGTAAGGTTTAGAAGGAATGGGAGGCTAGGTGGCACAGGGCGTACACCATTCTGCGATCACAGGTTTTGGCCAGGTGATCGTGGTGGGACACGTACAGTCCAAAGATCTCGGCCGTCAGATACCAGCTTTGATCCGATGGCTAGATCGAGGCATTCAATTGAGGCACAATATTTGGATCAAATGCGCGACGGCTCAGATCACATGAGACCACTGTCCCGTGCATTGCCTCTCGCAGCGGATCCACGTGGAAACAAATAATCAACCGTTAGATTCAATATTTAATATTTATAAAAATTAATTTAAATACTTTATTTAATTAGTTAGCTTATACACTATTTAATAATCAAAATTAAATAACCTAATACACTCCAAAAAATCCCTAAAATTGACCCTTACCTAATTGAGATGTGGGGAACTCAAAAAAAAAATCAGATTTATTTGATCGGAGGTCAATTTAATTATCTTAATTTTCATAGTATTTAAATATTATTAAAATATTTGGGGAAAATTGGATGACTTCTAAACACTTTCAAATTATCACCCCTAGCTAATTTAGGTGTATTGAGTCCAATGGTGGACTACGTTTTCTATTTAGAGGTCTAAATAAATTAGGTATTCTCAAAATTATCAAAAAATTAGGAAATATTAGAAATTGTCAAATGATCTTCAAATCATATGAAAATTAAAATTGAAGCTCCTAATACTATTATAAGACTAATAGAAATAGATTAGAGTCAAATCAGTCATTAATTAATAGGTAACTATACTAGGGTTGTTATAGACTCCCCTCCTTAAAAAGAGTGTCATCCACAACATACAACAAATAAAATAAGGAAATTAAAAATGTAAAAAGAAGTCTAAAGAAATTTAATAAAATTGAAAGAACTAAAAGTACCTGATTAAGAAAAGAATTCTGGGTATTTCTTTAGCATATCCTCTTATATCTCCCACATGGCTTCATCAACTGGATGATTCTGCTAGTGGAATTTGATCATAGGAATGCTGCTATTTTTTAACTGCTTAAGATCCAGCCCCATAATTACAATAGGTTTAACGATGAAAGTCAGATTGTGTTGTAGTTCCATTATAGGTATCTAAACTTGCTGACTTAGATCTAGCAAACACCATCTTAGTGATAAAAATACATTATGTACAACCGAGAAATCTTCTGGCAACTCTAATCTGTAAGTAGATATTCTAATCCTCACAATCACTTCAAAGGGTCCTAAATACCTTGGAATCAGCTTTCCAAAAATACTGAATCAGTGCACATCTCGCATCGAACTAACTTTAAGATAAGCACAATCTCCAACTTGAAATTCTAATGGATGATGATGAGGATCATGATACTTTTTCTATCAATCCTAAGCTGCGATCATATTACGCTCGATCAGTTGAACTTTCTGAGTGGTCTCTTCTATTTACTCGGAACCATAAAGTTGAGAGTCTCCTACTTCAGTCCAAGCAACTAGAGTTGTAGATCTCCTTCCATAAAGAGCTTCATAAGGAGTCATATCAATACTGGACTGATAACTGTTATTGTAGGCAAACTCAACTGACGCTAAATAATCTTCCCATGATCCATCAAAGTCTAGAACACAAAGATGCAAGAGATCTTCCTAAATCTGATTAACACTCTCAGTCTAACCATCTGTCTGGGGGTGAAAAGGAGTACTCAATGCTATACTCGACCCCAAGTCTTATTGAACAACTGACCAAAATATGAAAGTAAATCTACTGTCTCTGTCAGAAACTGTACAATTTGGTGTACCATGCAAATGAACGATCTCCTTAAGATAAAGTGTGACTAACTTCTCAACAGGATCATTCTAATGAATAGCTAGGAAATGAGCTGACTTAATGAGTACTACTATTAGGCAAACCTACAATGAAGTCCATGGAAATATTAGACCCCTTCCATTTAGGAATGTTTAAGGGTTTGAGAAGTCCACCAGGCTTCTGGTGTTCGGCCTTGACCAAGGAACAAGGATGGCACTTGGAAATGAAAATGGCTATATCCCGCTTCATTGTAGACCACCAAAATGATTGTTTGAGATCTTGATACATCTTACAACTACCATGGTGCACTGCATAGCCAGAGTTATGAGCTTCAAAAAACACTTGTAACTATAATCTTTTTGGAATCCATAACCTGGGCTTCTAATATATCACACCTTCGTCATCAGGACGAAATTTAGATGTCTTGCCACTAACGATTTCAGAAACTAACGCAGGATAACTTGAATCTTCTTTCTGAACTTCGACAATCTTGGACCTTAGAGAGTCATCTAACTGAAAAGCAAATAGTAGAGTGCCCAAATTAGTTGAGCTGATCGGCTCAAGATTCAATTTGACAAAATCTTTGATCAAAGATTTGTTGTAACAAAGGGAAGATAAAGTCACTTTACAACTCAGGGCATGTGCTACAACATTAGATTTACCCAAATGGTATTGGATTTCCATATGATAGCGACAAAGTACTCTAGTCACTTACGCTGATGGCAATTAAGTTTCTTCTGAGTAAAGAAGTACTTCAAGCTTTGATGTTCAGTAAACATCTCACACTTAACTCCATATCGATAGTGTCTCTAGATCTTAAGAGCAAAAACTACCCCTGCAGTTCAAGAACATGCACAGGATAGTTCTTCTCATTAGACTTAAGCTATCTAGAGGCATAGGATATTACACGATGATCTTGCATCAAAACACAACCAAGCCCTACCTTAGAGGCATCATTAAAAACTTGAATCTTTACCATCATGAGGTAGTACTAGAATAGGAGCAGAAGTCAATAACTATTTCAACTTCTGAAAGGATTCTTTATAGGCTGCGCTCTATATGAACGGAACCTTTTTTCTAGTTAATTGAGTTAACAATGAAGCAATTAGAGAGAATCCAAGAAGAAACCTTATGTAACAGCTAGCAAGTCCTAAGAAACTGCAAATCTCTGTTACAGATATAGGTTGGACCCACGATTGAACAGCTTGGATTTTCTTTGGATCTGCTCTATTGCCTTCAACATCAATCACGTGACCTAGAATGCCACAGATTTGAGCCAAAACTCGCACTTAGAAAACTTAGCAAAAAGCTTATTCTCTCTTAACAATTCTAGAATGGCACATAGATACTCTTCATGCTCAGCAGCTGACTTTGAATAATTAGGATGTCATCGATGTAAATAATGACAAACTCATCGAGATACAGCTTAAGAATATGCTGCATCAGGTCCATGAAGATGGAAGGAGCATTTGTCAGTCTAAGAGACATGACTAGAAACTAAAAATGCCCATACCAGGTCCTGAATGCAATTTTGGAAACATCTTCATCCTTGACTCGAATTTGGTAGTAATCTGATCTTAAGTCAATCCTGGAGAAGATCATTGGTCTGGCAAGTTGATCAAATAAATCATTGATCCTAGGGAGAGGATACTAATTCTTCACAATCACTTTGTTGAGCTCATGGTAGTCTATACACATTTGCATTGAACCATCCTTCTTCTTGATGAATAGGATAGGAGGTCCCCAAGGTGACATTCTAGGGCGAACGAATCCTTTCTCTAATAACTCTTGCAACTACTCTCTAAGCTCTTGCAATTCTTTCAGAGCCATTTTATATGGAGCCTTAGAATTAGGTTGAGTCCCAAGGATAAGCTCAAGAGAAAACCTTACCTTATGCAAAGGAGGTAGTCCAGGAAAGTCTTCAGGGAACCCATCCAGGAACTCTCTAATGACGATAGTCTCTTCTAGACTACTAACTTGCTTCACTTCGTTGATTAAGGTTACTAACATTACATAGAAACCTTTACTAACAAAGTGCTTGGCTTTAATTGCATTGATTAAGGATGCAGTCAAGCCAAGTTTTTCTACAAACACTTCAGGTTTCTTTCCAACCTTAAGTGAAACTTGCTTACGAAAGTAATTTATTAGGGCATTAAACTTACTTAGCCAATCCATTCCTAAAATTATGTCAAAGTTTGTAATGGACATAACAATAAGTTTGGATTGGAAGAATTGGTTACTGATTGGGATGTCTACCAAACAGAACTCACTAGCACATATTTCAGCACTAGATGGCATTTGAACTACTAAGGGACTGCCTAGGCTAAAATGTTGAAGATTTAGGGAAGAGCCACAACTCATGACATGGAAGAGTAACTAGAACCAATGTCAAAGAGAATGTCATAGAACTGATTCTTAATAATTAGAGTTCCTATAGTATGGAAAATAAACTCTAATTACAACTAATGAAAATAAAGTCAGGAAAAGCTGAAAATAAAATGTGGAAGAAAATGAAAGATAGAAAATATCAAATTAAACATAAAACGTATCGATAACAACACTGTTGTCATCTAGGGCAGCTAAAGAAGACAAAGCGTAGACTCTTGGTACTGTAAGAGGTTGAGCAACTGACTTTCCCTTATCCTTTCTACTGAAGCGGCTTTGTATAGAGGAAGATGGGGGTATACCCTTATGGTGTTGAGCACTTCCACCAGCGGGAGGAGGCATCAAGGCAAGTGATGGTGCCTGAGAATTGATAGGAACTGGGTTCTGCACAAAAGACTGGCCACTGATCTTTATTTTGTCCACGGTCCAATTGGCACGACAGTCCCAATGGCGATGATTAATTCTGCCGCAAATGTAAACCACCGGTGTGGTAGCACTTCCCATTAGGATGGGGTCTGTTACATCTTGCTCCTGGTCTTCCTTACTGATTTTACCTTTGTTCTGGTTAAGATTTTGATTAGGATTTTGCCTAGAGGTAAGGTGGAAGACTTTAGGACCATGGGAATGGTTCCTTTTGAAAGGTTTAGATCTGGAAGGTTAGAGATGGGAACGCTTCTTCAAATCCATTTGGGCTTGATGTTACTCAACAATTGTAACACCTTTAAGAAGCTTGGGAAAACTGTCTTGATACTAAGACATCAAATGACTTTTAATAGAATCTTTCAAACTAGAAAGAAATCTATTGCACCTCGCCACCTCGGTGTGGACTAGATTAAGAGCAAAGCAGGAAAGTTTGCGGAGCTCCATCTCATAATCATGCACAGAATGGCTTCCTATTGCGAGTTGCATGAAGTCATTCTTGATTATGGTCTGAACGGAAGGAGGAATGAACTCCTCAAGGAACACTTGCTCAAACTCATCCTATGGGATGTCTTCCAACTGAACTTCAGAAAAATGGGCCTTTAACTCACTATCCCACCAATACTCAGCCTCTCTATGAAATAGATAAGTTGCAAGATGAAGGCACTCGCTCTCGGGACACTTTATACTGGCTAAGGTCTTTTCTATGGCCTTTAACCACTCAATGGCTTCAAAATGAGAAGCAGAACCATTGAATGTCGAAGGGTTCGGATGAAGGAAGGTTAGAAGATAGGAATCTACCATAGGACCAGTAGATGGTTGTGGAGCCAAAGGGAGTTCAGGAATAATTGGAAAAGAGGCTTGAGGAGGAGTTGGAAAATGTTGGGATGGAGCAGGAGAAGGTTGGGAAGGGTTGCAGGATGAGGCCATTCTTTCAGCTACACGGGTCTGTGCTTCAATCATAACCTTTAGCTCAAGCAAATTCTGCATCTGATCGATGTGGAAAGTTGTAGTGGAAGTAGGCTCCTCCACTATGGGCTCAATAGAGATATTGGAATTGGGATTCATTCTAAAGAAAAGAAAAAAAAGACTATTCAAAAATTGAAGAAGATAAGAAAAGAAAATTCTCATTAAACTTGAAACTTTTAAGAGATTACAACTTTGGAGGGAAGCATAAGTAAAGTAGAAACTATTTACAAAAGCAACTAAAGGAAAAAGAAGCTAGAGTAAAAGAGAATTAGTACTACTAGTTACAGAATTTTGCATGAAATATAAATTTGAAGTCTTCATAAGTGGGGGCACGATGAAGACGCTTACACTCACAAATTAGAACTTCATGAGCATGACTACACCAATCCATGGCGTGGTCATCATAGCATTCGTCCAAAATTTGGAGGCGTACGTGATCGGGGCATTCTATGGCTTCAAATACTGTTGTAACATGGGAGAGCCATTCCTTAGCTAACTAAGGGAAATGGTCGCCTCAAAACACACAACCTCAAAATTTTGTTCAAAACATCTCCTCCAGTAGCGGATACTCCATTGTAAACATGACCAAATGTCAAACCATACCAATGATCGTACTCCCAATAACAGAAGAACAATCTAGTAAAATGTTTTAGTTCAATCATAGAGTCTACCATCTAAAAGTTTAATTAAGGTTTAAGTAAGAAATTTAGATCACTTATTTAATTGGAAATGCATTTACTGTCCTAAGATGTCATTCACTTATTTTTACTATATTGTGTTGTTTGCTTTTGGATGAATGGATATATTTGTATTAACTTAAAATTCTCAACTTAGCTCTGATACCAACTGTGACAACCCCAATAATGAGAATCACTAAACTCAACATTGATATGTCACCATAATACCTAATACTAGATTAGAAGGAAACTAATCCAAATCATTAGATACTGTGTTTGGTTAAAAATACACCTGCAAATTTAAACATACAAGTCTTCCATTCCAATGGAAGATTAAATTGAAAGAAAGCAACCAAAAACTAACATAAAGTCAATCCATTACATTTGATTTCTTAGTTCCAATTCTAATATAAAGCCAATTAGTTACAGGTGATTTGCTTGTTTACAATTCTAATATAAAGTCAATCCGTTACATGTGATTGTTTATTTCCAATTCTAATATAAAGTCAATCTGTTACATGGGATTACTTATTTATAATTCTAATAGTTTGAAGAGAGAAAACACATATGTAATAATTATCTATCCTAAAATATGCACAATCCACATAACTTACTACATACAAGAGGATGAGAAATCAACAATAATTCTCAACTTTAAAATGTAGCTACTTTCCAATTCTATATACAATTAAGCATACAACGAATTTCCAAATTAACATACAAAATAAATATGCAACTAAGCTCCAGATTAATATGCAAGAGAATTATGAAACTAATGATTTATTTAACATTCAATTACATACATTCATCCATTCATCCCAAGCCAAGCATTTAAGCATGAAATTAAACTCCAACTCAAGCATAGTAAATGTAAAGTAAATAATTTAAATTATTACAAACCAACAATAAGTAAAAGTAAAGAAAGTAAAGCTCACACTTGCAATAAATATTAAGCTAAAATTAATATTCTTATGAGCAGAAGCAGCTAGCTTATGCACTTGGTCCAGCTCCACTAGCCTCCAAATGCACCTGATCTATCACATTTTGACATTTAAATATGATTGGGTGATGAATCCATAAATTATATCTAAAATAAAAGAAAATTTCATTCATTTCTGATTTTAAAGCTACTTCCTTAATCAAATTCTATGTATCTTTTCAGGAAAAAGGCCTATCCAAGGAATTCAGAGTCATTGGTGCAACTTTCTAGATTTTTTCATAGAAAACTGCTGCTGCGCGCTGCAGCGCCTTACAGCCCGCTGCAGCAGGTCATTTCGCAAATTTAGGCCCTATCACGCGCTGCAGCAGTTCAGTTTGTGAACCGCAGGTGGGATTGCGCACTGCAACAGTTCAGTTTGCTATCCGCGGGCGTGATCGCGTGCTGCAGCGGTTCAGCTTGCTAACCAGGCACGCGGTAGCACGCTGCAACGAAGCAGTTTGTGAAATACTGGCTCTACTATGTGCTGTAGTAGTTCAGTTTGCAAATACTAGCGCCACAGCGCGCTGCAACGGGCCTCTTTGTGAAGAAACGGACGTGATCGTACGCTGCAGTGGGCCTCTTTGCAAAACTGTGCGCGCCATAGCGCGCTGCAGCGGCCCGCCGCCATTTTCTCCGGCAGAAGCATTTAATGCGGCTGAGACAAGACCTCCAACCAGCATCTTGTCTCCAGCCATCATTCCTCTGCAACTGCTACATTCTTTTTAAATGGAAAAGAGGCTTATGAGGTGATGTAATGGTTAAAACAAATGAAAGAATTGGTCAACTCATCTATCAAGTAGTTTTTGCCATCATTGCTTAGATTCTTAAGGAAATGTGTTGGTTTTTGGATTTGAAGAATGAAGAGGCAGCCTTCATCTATAAATACCTCTTCTCTTGATTAGAGAAGGGTTTCAATTTTTGCTCAATTCAACTAAGGAAGAGGGGCTGCATAGTGGAAGAGAGGAACTCCCCAAGGGTGAAAGAGCTCATTTTGCTAAGGAGAAGGAGAAGAAAGGCAGCACTAGCGACCTAAGAGAGGAACTTCAAGAAAGGAGAAGAAGAATCCTGAGAAATTCTAAGGAACGTTCCTAGTATCTTCTAAACCCTTATTTTGTAATTTCTTTTCTTAGTTGGTCATGAAAGGGTCTTTATCCATGTAGGTGTTCTTTTTCATCTCTTTTGTAATGGAGAGCTAAACCTCCCTTGAGGAGGGTTGGGGTAATCCCATATGTTTGATAGTTACTTACATATGTATGAACTTTTCCACAAGCATTAATAAAAGTGATGAACTATGCCTTGCTCAAGGAATGCTTAATATTAATATAGTCTTGATTGTGAATTAAAGGAAAATGGACTAATGAACTCAAGAACTAAAGTGTCTTGTGCTCTATAGCTCACCTTGGGTTATATGCTCGATCTATGAGTGCATGAGAGCTTAGAACTATATGAGAAAGTTCTTGAGCTTAGTGCACCTTAATCTAAGCTCAACTAAAGTGTTGATGCATGTGATGCTAAGACCCACTAATTGAGCCCCTTAGCTCAATATAATTGAGGGAGGGAAAGAAATAATTGTGTGCTCATGAACGAGGTAACATAGTCATTAAGCCCAATATATTAAATCCCTCATTTCAACTATGTACGATGTGAGTGACACTCTTAGTGGAATCAATGCTTATAAGATCTTAAAAATTTAATAATCCTCATCTCCTTGATCAAGAGATAAGATGAAAACTACAAACCTAAAATCTTATGAGAATCTTTGTGCCGAAATAGAACCGACTGTGTGTTCATTTCGTGCACAAGATTTGAACTTGTGAATCCTTGAGATAAAACTCAAGGAAGAACAATGTGCACTTAATTTAAATCTGAGTAAATGAAAGATAAATGCTTGAGGAATCATCATGCATAAGTGACCTATCATGACATGTGGGATGAACCCAACTCTCATCTTCCTTTTATCTGACTTATTTTCTACTTAGTGATTGTTGTGCTTGATCTAGAACCAACTAAAACCAAATACTCATAGCTTCAACATTAGTGAGAATAGATACACCTTAGTAACAAAACATCCAATTCTCTGTGGTTCAATAAATCCCAGAAACTCACACTTTTCACTTATTACTTCAGACCACGTACACTTGCGTGCAAGTGCAGACGTGTATTTACATGTCAAGTTTTTGGTGCCGTTGCTGTGGATTTGGAATTAGTTTCGTATTAAGGATAACCTATAAGTAAAAAACTAGTGATTTAAGTATTTCCTTGGGTATACTCTTAGTTTTTGATTTTTGTAATTATAGACACTAAGAACTTACTTTCTTTTCTTTTCTGTTTCTTTTATTTTTGTTGAATTTCTGAACATTATTGCTAAATTTGTTCTTGATAGCCTAATTATTGTAGTGAGTAGAAGAGTTTGCGCAAATTATCTATTTGACCCAAAAATTGAAAGAGCCTACTTGCAGGCTAGGAGAGAACAAAACCTTTCGAACTAACAAGCCATTATGGATAACTATAATGAAAATCTAGGAGAGCCATTAGGAGAGCCTAGGGGAAGAGTACTAAGAGATTATGTACTACCCACTATTAGGGGAATCCCCGATGTAATTGTAAGGCCTAATATAGAAGCTAATAATTTTGAGATCAAACCTTCCACTCTGAGTATGGTTCAAAATAATCAGTTTGGGGGATTGGCCACTGAAGATCTGAACTCACATATTTCAACTTTCCTTAAAATATGTGATACCTTCAGATTTAACGGCATCTCTAAAGACGCAGTTAAATTACATCTTTTCCCATTTTCCTTGCGAAATAGAGCCAAGAGTTGGCTCAGTTCTCTTCCAAGTGATTCAATCTGGATGTGGGATGATTTGGCTAAGAAATTCTTAGCCAAATATTTCCCTCCAACAAAAACCGCTCGGTTGAGAATTGAGATAACCAACTTCACTTAGTTGGAAGGCGAGACACTATATGACAGATGGGACCATTTTAAGGAATACCTAAGGCGTTGCGCACATCATGGGTTTCCCTTGTGGATGTAAGTGCAAACCTTTTATAATAGTTTGAACGCTCCTACAAGGACACTCATTGATGCAGCCGGCGGCGGCTCTATTAGTGGTAAAACCCAAGAGAAGCTTACGACCTCTTGGAAGAAATGGCTAACAATGCATATCAATGGCCATCTGAAAGGCTACAAAAAGAATCTATAAAGGTAAACGAATCTAACCAAATAACGGCATTACAGCAAGAAACACACGCCTTGAATGAGAAAATCGAAACAATGAATATTAATGTTGTGCTGGAGGTACATTGTAAGTTGTGCGGAGGGAGACATAATAGTCAAATATGCAATTTAAATACCCGTTTGTACAAACAAATACTGAACAAGTCAATTATCTAAGAAATAACTACTCAATGAACAACCCTTACTCTAATACCTACAATCCAGGGTAGAAAACCCACTCTAATTTCTCTTGGAGTAACAATAACAATAATGAAAATCAATATGGGGAAGTTCATCAAACCAACAAGGCATAAATAATAGAAATAATAATAATAATCATCACTCAAATTTGGAAGGAGCTTTCAACTCCTTCAAGGCTGAAACAATCGAGTTCATGCACCGCATTGAAGCAACTATCACTCACCACGATGCCTCTATCCAACGGATAGAAGCCTCCCTTAGAAACATAGAAACCTAACTGGGGCAAATCTCTAAGCAGCTGACCATATGGTAGCAAGGGCCCCTACCCAGTTCCACCAAAGTAAACGCTAGGGAGTTGGTCAGTGTAATTCATTCGGAAGAGGTGTATGGGGGAAGTAATAATGAAAAAATAAGTGCAATAGATGATGAGCTAGAGGCACGGGAAGGAGAAAGGGGCACAAAATTGGAGAAGCTCATAGCTCCAAAATGTGAGACCTCAGGAGGTTGAGCATTCTATGCATAATTAGAAACAAAGTATTTTTAGATACCTTGTGTGATCTTGGTGCTTCGGTCAATGTTATGCCCTACCATATTTATAAACATCTAAAGGTAGGAGGAATAGAATACACCTCCATGATTTTAGAGTTTGCCAATCTAGAATCCCTTACCCCTCTTGGTATGGTAAAGAATGTTGCAGTCGAATTGAGAAGTTTTATCGTTCCTACCAATTTTGTGGTGTGTGAGTGGGACCGATGGAATAAGAACTCCACGATCAATTTCGGGCGACCTTTTCTGATGAGTATAAAAGTTGTTATTGATATAGGTTGCGGGGTAATGAGTGTAAAAGTCAAAGGAAAAACTGAATTAATTGACCTTAAACCTTCCATCTTTAAACAAAGAGAGATGGTAGAAGAGGTGAGGAAAAAATTAAGAGAAGAAAGATTATGGGTAGATGATGCTCTTGAAGATCTAATATTAGAAGAGAAAAATTTTGATAATAGCTCGACTCCTTCCTTGGAAAAAGGGAGCATGTAAGGAGTAAGAAAATGAAAAATAAGAAGATGAAAAAGAAAGAAGAAGACTCCCCCTAAGCTTGAACTCGAAGGAGTGGATCCGATGAGGGAAGGAAGAAAGGGTGAGGGTTCGAGCCACCGTGAGGGTTGTGCTCACTCTAGCATCCTTAGCTTATGGAAGAAGAACCTATGGATCTGATTAGTTGATCATTAGCAAGTCTAGCTAAAGACGTTAAATTAAGCGCTTATTGGGAGGCAACCCAATCCAAAGAAAAAAAAAAATTGCAGCGCTACAGCGCGCTGCAGCAGAAATCTCGCGACAGCGCATTGCAGCAAGAATACCACGCCATAGCAGAAATCTCACGACAGCATGCTGTAGCGGAAATTCCGCTATAGTGCGCTGCAACGGAAATTTTGTTTCAGCGCGCTGCAGCGGTTTGCTCCAGCTGCAGAAATTTTTCATTGCCTTGGGAACCATGCAGTCAAAAAGTCATGAAATTTGGGTTCCCCATGCCGTCAAAAGTGGGCTAAAAAAGTTGCCCCCCCTTTTCACATGGATCACCACATTTATGGTATGGGGAAGACCCATTGACCATACTCTGTTGCCTTGTATTTCCTTGGCTATATAAGGGAGGCAATGGGGGGGGGGGTTATCCTTGCACCTTCTAAGTTTTTTCACTTCCTAAACGAACTCTTGCTCTCCTCTAGCTACTTCACCATGTCATCCAGCAAGAAGGCAATTCCTAGAAGGGAGGCCGAAGCTTCTTCTTTCAGGGGAACCTTTAACAAAAAAAGGTTCTCTTCCGCGGAAACCAAGCATCGATTCTACTCCATAACTTCTCAGCGAAAGTTAATTTCAGAGAAGAGCTTCAGCGGCTACTTGCCCATTCGTGTGGAGCAAATTGACCCATGGGGATGGAGGGAGATGGTGACGAAGAGATCTCCCATGTACCCACCTATAGTCCAGGAGATTAATGTAAATGCTATTGTTGCAGCTGGACAGAGGATTTTCTGTAGAGGTAGGGGTGTCACCCTTGGGATTTCTCAAATTGAGCAATTCTATGGGTTTGAGGAGGTAAGTTCTTGCTCTTACCTTAAACTCCTGGAGTCTCGCCAAGACCCCCTTGAACTTGTTACGGAACTCGTCCACAAGGACACCGACTGGGAGGGAGGATTAGCCAACATTCCTCCTTCCGAATTAATGGATACGAGTAGTGCATGGCTAGTTTTCATTTCTAGCTTTGTCATGCCTATGAGTCACTTGACTGAAGTGACCTGTGCCCGAGCACTCCTCATGTGCTCATTGGTTAGTTCGGGCGAGATCCGTATATCGAGTATTATTTTTGAGCAGCTCTGGAAGGCTCTCAAGGGACCCTGCATGCATTGGCCTTCGGGTCTTTGATATCAGCGATTTGTGAGGCCCAAGGGGTCAAAATCCTCTCCTCTGATACCATCGTTTCCCCCGGCTTTACCCTTAATCCCTTAAATCTGAATGCCTGGGCAAGTGAACGGAAGCTGCCCAAGAAAAGGAGGGGCGAGCAAGGGGAAACATATGCTCCGTCTGACCAAACTCTCACCAACAAGCTATTGCTGCGTCTCCAAAATTAGCAGGCTGATCTTAACAAGGCCTTGGCCACTGACATGCGGTTTATTAAACAAGAACTCATTCAGCAGCACCAGTTTCAGTACGAGTTTCATGAAGCCATCAGGCTGATGTTCGAGGATTGGAGCTTGCAAGGTGGACAAGACCCTTTCGTATTGCCAAGACCACCCGTTGGTGCCCCCATTCCGGACTCGCGCTACCCTTGCGATTCTGCATACGTGAAAGAAGTGGAGGAAGAGGAGGATACTGAAAAATAAATAGGTTGTAATTTTCTTTTTATTTTTTGTTGTATTAGTTATTTTTTGTCGAACTTTTCATTTTGTGAGTTTTATTTTGAGATCTTAATTTATGAATTCTCATATTCCCTAATTCTTTTGGTATTTAAAAAAAAACTGACAAATTTTTTTGAATTTTTAATGAAATGAAAGTCACGAAATATCGAAAGAAAATGACATGAAGTAAAAGGGTGCTTAACCAAAAGTGATCAAATGTGATAGCATTAAAACCTTTTAACTAAGGAATGAATTAAAGTTAATCTAATCTCCAAAAATTTAAATCATGCTATGAACTAAGTGTTGGAAAAAGCTTGGACTAAGATTAGAGATTTTGGTGAGTACTCTAAAAGAGTGTGATAGGATCCCGTAGGACTTCATGATCACAAAGATGTGAATTGGGGATGAAGAAAATTATCTCTATCTAAGAATAAAAAAACAGAAAAAATATAAAAAAGGGATGATGAAAAATATCTCTCCCAATTGAAAGAAATGAAAAATGATGATGAAAAATATCTCTCCCAATTGAAAGAAATAAGAAAGGATGATGAAAAATATCTCTCTTTTATTCTATTCATCTTTGTGATTCATAAGAAAGGGCACATATGGCATACAACTCTTGAGTATTTCACTACCTCTCTAGTCTAGGTTTTCCATGGAACCTTTCTCATTACCTAGTAACATGCATAAAAATCAAATACTTGGAGATGAACTGATCAATGCCTTGCTTCATATCCAAGGTTAGAATATCTATTGCCAAATGCCTTGGATCACTTCAGTTAAGCACAAGTCTTAACTTACAAATCAAAATCTAAATTGATATCTTTTGTTGACTATCATACCTAAGAAACAGAAAAATACTATTTTAAGCTTACTCGAGGACAAGCAAGAATCCAAGTGTGGGGGATTGATGAATCTATAAATTATTTCTAAAATAAATAAAAGTTTTATTCATTTCTAATTTTAAAGCTACTTCCTTAAATCAAATATTGTGTATCTTTCCAGGAAAAAGGCATATCCTAAGAATTCGGAGTTATTGGTGCAACTTTCTATAATTTTTCAAAGAAAACCGCTGCCACGCGCTACAGCGCGCTGCAGCGAGTCATTTTGCAAACTTAGGCACTATTGCGCGCTGCAGCAGTTCAGTTTGCGAACCGCAGGCGCGATCGTGCACTGCAGTGGTTCAGTTTGCTAACTGCGGGTGCTATCGCGCTGCAGCGGTTCAGCTTGCTGACCAGGTGCGCGGTAGCATGCTACACTGAAGCAATTTGCGAATTACTGGAGCTACCGAGCACTGCAGCGGTTCAGTTTGCAAATCCTAGTGCCACAGCACGCTGTAGTGGGCCTTTTGCAAAAAAATGCCCGCCATAGCGCGCTGCAGCGGCCCGCCGCAATTTTCTCTAGCAGAAGCATTTAATGCGGCTGGGACAAGATCTCCAACCACCATCTTGTCTTCAGCCATCATTCCGTTTGCAGCTGCTACATTTTTTTTTAAATGGAAAAGAGGCTTATGAGGTGATGTAATGGCTAAAACAAATGAAAGAATTGGTCACCTCATCCATCAAGTAGTTTTTACCTTCATTGCTCATATTTTTAAAGGAATATGCTGGTTTTTGGATTTGAAGAATGAAGAGGCAGCTTTCATCTATAAATACCTCTTCTCTTGATTAGAGAAGGGTTCCAATTTTTGCTCAATTCAACTAAGTAAGGAAGAGGGGCTGCATAGTGGAAGATAGGAACTCCCTAAGGCTGGAATAACTCATTTTGCCAAGGAGAAGGAGAAGAAAGGCAGCACTAGCGACCTAAGAGAGGAACTTCAAACAAGGAGAAGAAGAGTCCGGAGAACTTCCAAGGAACGTTCCTAGTATCTTCTAAACTTTATTTTGTAATTTCTTTTCTTAGTTGATCATGAAAGGGTCTTTATCCATGCATGTGTTCTTTTTCATCTCTTTTGTAATGGAGAGCTAAATCTCCCTTGGGGAGGGTTGGGGTAATCTCATATGTTTGATAGTTACTTACATATGTATGAAGTTTTCCTCAAGCATTAATAAAAGTGATGAACTCAATGCCTTGCTCAAGAAATTCTTAATATTACTATAGTCTTGATTGTGAATTAAAGGAAAATGAACTAATGAACTATAGAACTAAAGTGTCTTGTGCTTCATAGGTCACCTTGGGTTAGATGCTAGATCTATGAGTGCATGAGAGCTTAGAACTACGTGAGAAAGCTCTTGAGCTTAGTGCACCTTAATTTAAGCTCAACTAAAGTGTTGATGCATGTGATGCTAACACCCACTAATTGAGCCCGTTAGCTCAACATAATTGAGGGATGGAAAGAAATAGTTGTGTGCTCATGAATGAGGTGACATATTCATTAAGCCAAATATATTAAATCCCTCATTTCAACTATGTGCGATGCGAGTGATGCTCTTAGTAGAATCAATGCTTATAAGATCTTAAAATTTTAATAATCCTCATCTCCTTGATTAAGAGATAAGATGAAAACTAAAAACCTAAGGTCTTATAAGAATCTTTGTGCCAAAATAAAACTGACTGTGCGTTTATTTTGTGCACAAGATTTGAACTTGTGAATCCTTGAGATAAAACTCAAGGAAGAACAATGTGCACTTGACTTAAATTTGAGTATATGAAAGATAAATGCTTGAGGAATCATCATGCATAAGTGACCTATCATGACATATGGGATGAACCCAACTCTCCCTTCCTTTTATCTGACTTATTTTCTACTTAGTGATTGTTGTGCTTGATCTATAACCAAATAAAACCAAATACTCATAGCTTAAACATTAGTAAGAATAGATACACTTTAGTAACAAAACATCCAATTATCTATGGTTCGATAAATCCCGAAAACTCACACTTTTCACTTATTACTTCAGACCACGTACACTTGCGTGCAAGTGCAGATGTGTATTTACAGTCTATCATAGGGCAAAGCTAGGAAATAGAAAACATGGTTAAACTAAATAGTCTAAGTATAGTTTAAGATTAGGCTAATCATTTTATTATTCAATTGGATATCACTATTAGTTACAACCTAAGCATAAGCAAGGGTGCAAGAAGGGAAGCATAAAAGTGTGGAAAAATGAATGTAAATAAGAGGTGTTTTGAGTAAGAATACTAACATAAATATAGATCCTAGCCTGCAAAGAAAAGAAGGGTAAAAGCATCCCTAATATTCTAGAAAAGAACTAATGTGCATATGAAAGTAAATGAAGTAAAGCTTGTATATGTTCAATGAACTTATGCTGAGTAAATAGAAGACACAGTGAAGCCTTTAAATGTAATTATAATAACATTCACTATAATCTTAGTAAGCTGTAAATAACTAAAGTACATTACTAAAATATGAAAAATGCAAAGTAGATAAATTAAAAGAAGATTTTAAACTATTAGTCTAAGATTCATATAGTCAAGAACTATGGAAAGTAACAAAGCTAAAAGCTATGCTGAGTCTTAACAATCTATAAGATTAATGAAGATCTCATATTTTAAAGTTATTTTAGGGAAGTATTCATTCTGCGGGCAAATACAAAATGAAACAATGAGTTAAACACGTCTGTTTAATAAGTAAAGGGAAGCGGGGTCAAAATAAGTAACACTCACATTCACCTTCTAAGAATGCGAGGTCTCCTTATTACTCCTTATTAGCCTGCCCTTGTCTTAACCATCAAGTAAACCCCTATAACATTAATGTGAAAGTTTTATTCATGCACAATGTCTTATATGAATTACTCAAATGAATAAGGCTCAAAGCTAAGCAAGCATTCAAGGAAAATTCAAAAATTGTATCTAAGTGATGTCCAAAGTTATCTAATTTTAATGATCTACTTAATAATTAAAGCTAATAAACTCCCAATTGACTTTGAAATATTGATCTTAAGTCAATTGAATATAATAGTAGTAGTTAGGGTTCTGAAATAATAGTTTTATTTCATTTATTTTGATATGACAAAATAGTTTATAAGTATAACAATACAAATAGAAACTAGTTTTATTCAAGTCTTAAACTCTAAGATTCAATTATGATAATTAAATCAAGGCTTAGGTGACTAGTAGAGAAGGATTGAGGTTATGAAATTATCAAACCTAAAGGAAATAAAAATTAAGATTCAATTCACTAAATCTCTCTAGCTAAGTTGTAGTTTGAAGGTTCTATCCAGATCAAATACTAATCTAGCTAAGTTAAAGTAAAATAAAAGGTTTAAAGTATATATAAGAAGGGATTAAGTACTATAAGTTCTATGTTTTATAATAGTTAAAGTTTAAAGAAAATTAATAGGATTTTTAAACTACCCTAAATGAATTAGGATTCCTATTACTAACTCTTAAAGAATTCAAGAGAAGACTTTAAGGATTAAGATGAATAAACTTGGCTCTAGTTTAGTCACTAAAGGCTACTCTTAGTTGATTTAATAATCTACAATTACAAAGACATTAAGGCTAACTACTCTTAATGGATGTAACTAATAGATCTAGGGATCAACTATAATTAATATTTTAATCAATCCTTGGGTTTCTACCTTATGGTTGAAAGGTGAATCAATCAATTTATAATTAATTCACATATCTAGAATAGTGAGAACTAAGCTCAACATAAAAAATCTAATTTGACATGAGGAATAATAAATATGACATGTTATAATTATCCTAAAATTTAAAATACCTAAAATATGAAATCTAGGAAATTAGAATTTATCATAATAACAGTTAATTAAGAGTCAACAACCTAAAATCACTAATTATTTTCTAATGGAATTATTTGCATGTAATTGAAATCCTTATAACATAAGGAGAAAAATGACACTAAGTATGTCAAATTTGGACAACATTGGAAAATTAGGATTCTTGTGACTCCTAATTAGGGCTAAGAAGTGATTATAAAAATTAGAGTTTAAATA
This sequence comes from Gastrodia elata, assembly GCA_016760335.1. Taxonomy (NCBI): domain Eukaryota; kingdom Viridiplantae; phylum Streptophyta; class Magnoliopsida; order Asparagales; family Orchidaceae; genus Gastrodia; species Gastrodia elata. Next base: position 31,478,335 of record CM028680.1, on the reverse strand, counting down.
TTAAATTTGATTACATATTAATGTTACTCATATTTTCGTGAGTGAAACGGACTATTTGATCATTTAATTTGTATATTAAATGATCAAATTAGGTCACATGAATTGATGAAATTAATTTATAATTAATTAATTAATCTTAAATATTGACTAATTTAAATATTTATCAAAACATAAATTTAATTACATATTATTAATCTACACATTTTTGTGATCAAAATAGTAAATATTATATATTATTGGTTAAGTATGTTTGAAACTATAATTAGTTAAAATTTACTTAGTTAAATATTTAACTAATCATAATCTTAATCAATTACAGAATAATAAAGAAACTTTGACAGCGCTAATAATTAAATAGCACAAGTTACTAGGAAGGGACTACACTAAGAACAAAATTAGATAAAAAAAATTTAATTAAATGATCTTCATCATGACTTGTCACTCAAATCTTCCATGTAGAGAGCAACTAACGTAGACGTGTGGCCGCAGAATTCAAGATTTCGAGAAGATCGGTGCCTAAACTGAACCGGCAGTTCGCCTCTGTCCAAAATAAATTGTGGTTCAGGACTGCACTTCATCTCCTTTGCTTGACATTCGCATAAAGGTAAACTAGGGTTTGCCTTAACTTAATCAATTAATGATTTCGGATGAAGAAGAAGCACTCAAAATGATGCTAAAGAAAAACCCAATGTAATGATTCTAAAAGCCCTAAATTTGGAGTTTTTAAAATATTAAAAACAAAGTTAAATTAAAATCTAGTTTAAAAAAATTATTTTGATTTAGGTCTTAAAAAGATGGCCCAGTTCATCCATTGCATAATACTCTAGGCAGATTAACGCTACTAGACATTGAGTGAAAAGAGATAACCAATGGGTAGAACTAAAAGTAAAATATGCATATTAATGGCGTACCTAAATCCTTCAGATTGCTCCTTCATTGAACAGGTTCAGACTCAGCAGGGCACTCCTTAGCTCTCTCAGGTTTAGCAAAAATGATCAGCAGCTGAAGAGTGAGTTGAAGGTAAGGTTTGGAAGGACTGGAAGGCCAGGTGCCACCGGACGTACGCCATTCTACGATCGCAGGTTTTGGCCAGGCGTTCGTGGAGGGAGATGTACAGTTCAAATATCCTGACTTATACTTGTACGTCTCCCTCCACGATCGTGGGTAACAATACTAGTATTGTTGTAAAACCTGACTCAAAAATTAGGATCCCGGGCGACTTCAAATTAGTGCAAACCAAAAGTGTCATTTGATAGAGTATATTTTTGTGATTGTAATGCCTAAGTTTGGGAATAATCCTTATAACAAATACTGTTGAATTAATTTATGAATTATTTAAATTCAATATATTGGGAAAATTAAATACAAGTTCAAAATCAATAATGTTGGTGTTGTTGGATAAGGAATATTATAAAAAGACTACATAAAATCTTTTATCAAATTTAGAGTTCTGGATTAACCATATTTAATTTTTTATATTTTTTCTTTAGAAATTAATAAAAAATAAAAATTGCTCCAAATCAAAAAAAATTTATGCGAGTATGTTTACTCATCAAGATACACCTCCATATCAAATTTTGTTATTTTTTTGGAAATAATGAAGAAGAGAGAAAGAAGAGAAAGAAAGAGGAGAGAGAAGGAGGAAGAGAAAGCCAATTCGAATACTCAAAAGCATTTAAGAGAGAGAGAAACCAAAATTTTCATGTTAGAATAATGGAGGAGAGAAAACGATGAGAGAGAAAATAAAAAAAAAGTTTATAAATACACCCCATTCCTCTCTCATTCTCCCACTCCTCTCTCCCTATCACTTCCTCGGCCACCACCAGTTCCCCTGCCGACATCTAGTAAAGCCTAATGGTAAGAAATGAGAGAGATGAATTTTTTTCTTATTATTTTCATTTCTTTTCTTCTTTTATTATTAGTGATGATATTATTAGTATTATTATTAATGTTATTATTATTATTATTTTATTTATGTTACATTCATTTTAGTCATTTTTATTGATATATATATATATATCATAATTTTTACAACTTTTATTTTAATTATATTATTTCTTTCTATATATATATATATATAAATATATTAATTTCTGCAATTTTCATTTTAGTTATTTTCATTCTTTATATATATATATATATATATGTTAATTTTTGCAACTTTTATATCTATCATTTTCTTTTTTATTATATTATTTCTTTATATATATCCTAATTTTTGTAATTTTAATTTCAATTATTTATATAAATATATATATATAAATATATTAATGTTATTATTATTATTATTATGATTATCATTATTTTCATTGTTATTATAGCTATTATTATTTTGCTACATATTATAAATATATGTACACATATATTATAAAGTTAGTATTATAGTTATATAATAATTAAAAATAATAAAGATATTATTATTAATATCATTATTATTATAGTTTTTATTATATACGAAAGATAAATGATAAATTCAAAAGGAAAATGAGAAAATGAAAAAAAGATTATTTCTCTCTTATATTATTATTAAATATATTATTTTGTTTTGTAATTAAAATTCATTTTCCTATAAATATTTATCATTATTAAATAAATTAACTATTAAGTTTTGAAGTAATTGCTTATCAAGTACATAATCATGAAGATACTTCACTATTGACTTTTTGATTCACGCACTAAAAAAAGATACCGAATATTTTTTATTACTCTTATTTAATATGTTTTTTCCGCTCTTGTTTAATCGCAAGGTTCAAAAATGATTGAACCTTGCTTTCTCTGTGCTTATCAAGTTCTGAGCGAACCTTGACATTCTTGTGAACTTAACTTCATAATTGGCCATAGAATTGCTACCTTGAACCAATTTCATGAATTGAAGGTTCAATCATTTTTTGAACTCTTGTTTGATCTATTTTTTGTCTAACCAAACATCTACTAGGATAGGGCTATCCGACATCGAGATGCATAAGGAGCCGATAATCATAAGTCTTTGAGGGGGCATGTATTTAGTGAAGTTGGGATATGTAACACAAAATATAACTCCCATTTTTCTCGATTTTGTATTTGCCCAACAAAGTCATGTTTCTATGCTAGATATCAAACATTAAAATTCTATATTTATTTTTATAATAGTAATAATTTTTATACTAAAGTTTTAGTACAATTGAAACAGGTTTGCATGAATAAATTTGTACAGCTTCTTATTTCTTATCAAAATGTAGATTATTTTGCTTATTATTTAACATTATAAAGTTGACTTCTATCATTACTTAGTTTCACAACTAATTGGTATTCAAATACCCATAATTGTGAAACGTGCCTAGATCGAAAGCTCATACTAGAGGAGAGGTGTTAAGGATCAAGCAGTGCTGATACTGCTATCTGCTGATTTTCTGTTTTTGAGTTCATTTAATGTTTGTAACTTTTTTTTATTTAGATCTTTATGATTAAGACTCTATGATATTTCTAAATTAATGAATAAATGGGTTAAGTTTGATGCTTATATATTATGTCTTTTAAATCACTCAATATGATCCTACAGCAAGGGGACTTACCCCAAAATTGATGTTGGATTAGATTCCGCTAACCTGGTATCGGGTCCTCATAGCTGGCATCAGAGTAAGATTGAGTGTAAATTTAACATATATATTATGTAAATGTCAAATCATAATTCATGTTGGGAAGAGATAAGGATAATAAAAACCTATGTAATTTGATTTTTCAGCAATTGGGTAAACAGATGGATTCATACGAAGGATTTATGAGCACCCTAACAAAACCCTCAATCAAGGAACCTTTATCAATGGAAGTTTCAAAAAGTACCAATGACCTCTTCATTAAAGCCATTATGGAGCTCCCAGAAAACCAATATAAAGCAACCTTATCAAAATCCATACAATCACCCCAAAAGCATCATTTTGATAGAATTATACAATCTTTTCTCAAACTAAATTTACCAGATTTCATGGGACTACTTGCCTTATGGAGGCTGAAGACTGGCTAAGAGAGATAGAGAAGACACTAGAAAGGATGTAGTGTCCAAACAAAATGGCGGTGCGAGTGACTCGCTACTTATTTAAAAGCGAAGCTAACTGATGGTGGGAATCTGTCGCCAGCACTGATTTCACTAGTATAGTGTAGAAGAACATAAGTTGGGGAGCATTTTCAGAAGTATTCAGAGCCAAATACATCTCACAAGCTACCCAAAATATCATGGAGAACCAATTCATAAAATTGGTTCAAGGTAGCAATTCTATGGCCAACTATGAAGTCAAGTTCACAAGAATGTCAAGGTACGCTCAGAACTTAAAGCACAGAGAAAGCAAGGTTCAATCATTTTTTATTTGGGATTAAGCACACCCTCTAATGGAGCTTGCTTCCATTTAGATATACTTGTTTCTTCAAAATTCTTGAATGTGTACTAATTATGGAACATGAAGAAAATAGCAAGTCTTCTAATCACTCAGGACAAGGGAAGAGGTAGGATCATCCCACAAAATATTGTGAGACTTTCAAAAAATAATAACCCAACCCATTAGCTAAAATCTTCCAGCTTACTTTTGAGAACCCCAGTCAAAGAATTAAAGGAGAGTGTTGGAGATCCCATCCCTACGGCAAGTGCTACCATGACGGCAAGAGATGTTATCTATGAGGTAAGCCCGACCACCAAATTCAAGAATGTCAATATGTAAGAACAACAGATGAGGTGACAATTAAGAGATGCACAAATACAACAACCACTGTAACCCCGTTTCATGCCCCAACGAGAGGAGCTGGCCTTGAACTAGCCAATGCCTCAAGGCCACCAATTGCACTGTCATCTAATCAAAGGAAAGGACCTGCACCTCATAACTCTACTCCCGCAAGGATTTACATGCTCACTCCAGTCTTATCACCTGAAGATAATGACGTAGTATCCAGTATGCCACTCTTCTCGTTCCCCTTTTCTTATTGCACTTATACAGCTCGTACAAAATACTCATAGTTCATTAAAAATATTTAGGCACCTTATTCATTAATGACATATCTTACAACACCTTATTTGATATGGGAGCAAGCCAGTCCTTCATATCCAAAAAACTTGCGGATACACTAGAACTGCCATCCTCTCATTCAGAGACAACACTTAATATTGGGCTACCTTCTATAGCTAGTATGGAGGCTCAAAGTTTTTATAGTTATAATATCCCCATAAAAAAGGAACTATTCAAGGCTGCATTAGTACTCCAACCCATCACCATCTTTGACATTATTCTAAGAATGGATTGGTTAAGCAAGCATGATGCTATAATTAATTTCCAAAAGAAAAAGGTCATAATCAAAAGTGGTACAACATCAACAGTATTTATAAGAAGACAAAGCCTGCTAGCATCTCTAATAAACTCAATGAAGGTAAGAAAGATGATAAAGAAAGGATGCATCGTATACTTAGTAACAATGATGGGAGAAAGAAATGAAATTGTGCCTTTATCAGAAACACACATTGTTAGAGATTTTGAAGATGTGTTCCCCAAAGATTAACCTGGATTGCCACCCATGAGAGAAATTGGGTTCTCAGTAGAACTAATTCCAGGAACCCAATGTAAGTCAAAATCACCATACTAGATGGTGCAAAAACCTTCAAGAATTAGACCAACAACTTCAAGAGCTAACCGGCAAAGGATGGATTCGGCAGAGCATGTCCCCCTGGGAAGTCGCAGTATTCTTCGTGAAAAGAAGGACTGATCTATACATATGTGCATATATTATAGAGAACTCAACAAAGTAATAGTGAAAAAAAAAATACTCTACCTCACATCGATGACCTCTTTGATTAACTGGCTGAAGCTAAAATATTCTCCAAGATCAATTTAAGGTCTAAATACTACTAGATGAGAGTCAATGAAGAATATGTCCTCAAGTCTGCATTTAGAACTCACTTCAAACACTATGAGTTCTTAGTCATGTCCTTTGGACTCACAAACATGCCCATATATCTTCATGAATTTAATTCAGAGAATACTTCTACCCTTCCTTGACAAATTTGTGATAGTCTTCATCGACGATATCTTAATATATTCCAAGTCTATGGAGGATCATAAGGACCATTTGAAATTATTATTGGGAGCTTTTAAGGAGCATTAATTACTTGCCAAATACTCAAACTGTGAGTTTTTGTTAGACTCTATAGCATTTTTGGGTCATTTAGTAAATATTGAAAAAATCAAAGTAGATCAAAGGAAGATTAGTGCCATACAAGAATGGCCCCAACCAACATTGGTGATTGAGATATGTAGCTTCCTAGAATTAGTAGGATATGACCAAAAGTTTGTTGTAGTATTCTCAAATTTGGCCAAACCATTAACACAGCTAACTCAAATGGAAACACCATTTTTCTGGAGTCAGGAGTGCGAAGAATCATTACTAAAAATAAAGCAATCCCTCACCACTATACTTATCCTAATCCTACCTCAAGAAGGAAAGAGCTACAAGGTGTACACGAACACTTCATTAACAGGACTAGGGTATGTCCTCATGAAAGACAAGCACGACATTGCTTATGCTTCAAGATAATTGAAGATGCGTGAAAAGAAATAGCCAGTTTAGAATTTAGAGCGAGCCGTGTAAGTTTTTGCCTTAATGATATGGAGGCATTATCTTCATGGAGTGAAATGTAGGATCTTCATAAATCATCAAAGTACAAAATACATCTCCATGCAAAACGAACTGAATGTAACAACCCAAGTTGTTACCCTAGTCAATTAGGATAAACCCAGGTCCTAATTTTTGATTTTAAGTGCTAACTAAGTCATTAGGAGTCTTCCACCAAGGCCTAGTATAAATTAGGAGTCAAATAGATCAAACCATGATTTTTGGGAAATCCAAAAACCCTAGAATTGACCTATCTAAATTGACCTCAGATCAAAAATCGGACTTCGCCATTACACTCATTATCCCCAAATTATCTAGGGGTGATGTTTTGGAGGCAATCGGAAGTCGTCCAAAATTCATCGAATATTTTAATAAAATTTAAATACCCCAAAAAATTAGGAAAAAAAATACTCGTCAAATCAAAAATCTGACCTCACCGTTGCGTTCCTCACCCCTCAGTTAGCTTAGGTGAATATTTGAGATTTTTCTAAAAATGCTTAAGTAATTAATTTAATTAAGGAAAAATTAAAAATTTTAAATAAAATAATTAGTATTTTAATTATCATTAACTGTGCCATCCACTTAAATTCGTGCCATTAGGGTCATGCCGTCTGATCTTACGGCTAATCCGTGTCGTCTGATCAAAGGATTAATTTATTTAAAGGATCAGACGGCGGTGCTTCATCTCCCTCGCAGGAATCGCCCTTGTGTCGAGAGATGACACGCGGCGTGATGAATCATAATTTATATCATAAAAAGGGGAAAATTCTCTTAAAAATCCTTATTAGAAACAACCCACCATGATCAAATTCTACTTATTTTCAAGTGACATGTGAGCTCTGCAATTTTTGGGAAAATCAAGAGTATTTATGCAATTTCTTGGAGAAAACTGCTGCAGCGCGCCCCGGCTATTAGCAAGTAGAAAGCACTATCCTAAAGGGATTTTTGAATTATGGAGCAATTCCGCTACCACGCGCCATAGTGCACCATAGCGCGCTATAGCGGATAGAATTACGAACTTGAACCGCTACAGCGAGCAAGTTTTTGAACTTGAATCGCTATAGCGGGTAAGTTTTTGAACAAGGATATATATTATGTTAGATTTCATTCATTGAATAATAGGGTTATTCAATGAATGAATCCTTGATTTTATTAGTTTCAAGATTATTCATAATTATATTTTGATTATTCTTATCTTTCAATCTTACATTAAGAATAGGGGAATCATCCTATCAAGCTTGACTTTGCTTAATAGGATTTACCTCAATCATTAGTTCACTTAGAATTGGAACCTTAGATCCTTTGACTTTACCTTTGGATTATGAGCTTAACTCTAATCTCGTGGTATTTAACTCATAATCCCTATCTTAGTAGTCTTGATCAAGATACTAGCATAGAACATCTAAATTCATTAATTAAGTTATAATGATTTATTATTTAACTTATAGTGATTTTGATTGATCTAAATTAGAACCTGATCAGTTTTAATTATTTTTTAACTTATAAGGCTATATTTTTAAGTTACACTCGATAGTAGGAATTGAAGATCCTAAACTTATGTAACTTAGAATAGTTAATTAGATAACAAGTGTATGAAATGAAAACATAGAATAATTAGGATAACAGTTGCCTTAGGTTCAGTTATATCTTGGTAGGTTCTGGTGCACATTTACCCTAATGGATAGGGGTAAGAAGTAATAAGGATGCTTAACATTACTCATTGTGAAGTGTGTGTGTTAAGCTTGGAACCCGTATAGTCTTGCAGACGTGCTTGACTCCTTAGCTGCTTCTGGATGTGTCCGCAGAAGCAAAAGTAAGAAAATTAAAATATTCTGCATTTGTATTTACTGCATCTTCAGTCCTGCTATTCTGTTCTGTCTGCCCTATCCCAAAAAGGTTTTGGGAATTTTTGTCTGGGTTCGATTGACCAATTTTTTGATATGGTAGTTATACATACCTATTTTTCTATTTCAATTTGCTGTTTACTATTCTAATGATGCATGTTATTTTAGTCCATTGTACTTTACTTACTTGCTCACTTGTACATATTTATAGGATGCTATATTTTGCTGCTTACTATATGTACCACTTTTAGATTTACTATTTTAAATCAGTACATGTCACATGATCACGAGCATGTTTAGTATTAGTCCTTTCTTTCAGTCCTTTTATTTACTATATGAAAGTAAGAAGATTTCAATCTCAAGGACTGAATAAATTATAAATACAATCATAAAGATTGTAAACTATACATTTTATTTATTTATCATTTAAAAGTATTTTGTTCTGAAGGTAAAATTACGAAACAAATGAGGAGTTAAGCACGCTTATTTAACCAAGTAAAGCAAGTTTTCCAATAAAATACACACACTCCCTTTCTAGACTATTTGTGGTCTCTAGATCACTCTATAACCTACCCTGACTTAATATTTCATCACATAAATCCTCTTTATTAAATACTATATATTTAATATATACACATTCAAGGATATTTGTAAAGCTAATTGTAGGCCAAGTGATATTTATTGTTATGTACTTTTGTTATCTATCCTATTATTAGAGCTAATGAAGCCCCTTTATTAACTTAGATATTCATCAAATATTTTAATCAATTGATACATAATATATATATATATATATATATATATTAATGATGTTTTGAAAATAATGTTTGATTAAGATTTTATTTAGGTGAGAAATTAATTTATAAATATATATTAAGATTACAAATAAAAAAGTCATGTCTTAATGCTAGTACTACTACTATCTAAGGTTATCTTAAAATAGTATTTCTACTATAATTCAACAACCTAACTTACAAACTATTAATTTCACTCTGCACATCCTAGGTTTTAGGATTCTATAGTTAAGGTTACTTACAGTTCTAGACTAAATGTTCTCTAATTTCCAAACATAATGATTTTCATCCTAACTTCTTCCTAACATCTTAGGTTGGCTTATCCTTATTTATGTCACTAATGGGTCATTACTTTTCTAGCCTTATACTTAATGGTTCTGCATGACGACTAGTCTAAATTGGTAAGTCTTAAGGGATGATCTCACTATGGATACAATTATTTAGATCTATCGCTCATTAGCTTACTAATCTAAATATTAAGTCCCTTCTCTTAGTCCTAGGGTTCCAAGTTCTAATGTTATGAAAACTAAGTCCAAGTTCTTACTTTGATAATTAACACTTGAAGATTCTAAGCCTCTTCATCACCTAAGACTACATCCAATCTTATCTCAATCACTAATCATTTTAGGTAGTCCTAAGTATTATACTTAGCATTGTATGGTAGCCTACCCTGCACTAAGTACGATACATTTGGTCACATAGATTAATTATTAAGCTCTAGTGGAATCTAAATAATGATTATTCACTAATCCTTTTAAGGTGGTTTCATCCTAAGACCCTATGATTCTTCTCCTAGTCATATGTACTACACTAATACTTACTCACTTTTATCATAAATAGTTCACTAAATCTAAATATAAAATTGCCATATAATTTCTCTTTCCTAAGAGTTAGTGTTCAATTTGGGTTTACTAAATACTAAGTCAAACTAGGTTATTCTATTTGTTTTCCTATCCAAAACAACATTTAATGTTGTATCATGTCATAATCTAAGTTACCCTAAGTTGTTATAGGGTTTAGAAAGCCTAAATAGGAAAAACCTTAATTATAAGAATTTAATATTAAATTAATCAAGGGTCAAATACCCATATTTTTAATTTGATGTTCAAATAATATAAACATAGTGGCTATAGATTTCCTATAGAAAATGAATACAACGAAAGTAAGTATGATCAAATCAGACATCAAATGGCTTAAATAAGCCTTATTGATGCTTAATGTCAATTAGAGAGTGATTAATAAAATTAATTATTAAAATAGAAAATTAACTTCATATTATTGTCCTACATATTCGTATAATCATTTTAATATATATTTAATATTTTTGGATTTATATTTTTTAAGACTTATTAAATTAATTTATTTTGAATTAAATTAAATAAGCTATTTTATTGTTCCCAAGCATTTATTTGAATGCATGGCTCATATGCGCACAAGCATGTGGCCGCTGCACACACGTGGGTTGACCGCTGTGTAGGCCTGATGGACAATGCTGCATGGGTGAGCTGACCTATCTAACACTGTTCATCATCTAGATGGAGACCAATTCTACTCAAACTAGGGCATCAAAATTCTGCCTATATAGTTAACCTCAGTCAGTCCACCATATATCAATTTGAAGCCTACACTGAGACCTTCCAAACACCCATAATATTGCAACCTAGAACAAACCCTATCATTCTCATGAAGCTCAAGAAGAATAGATAATTAAGGTTTATTGTGGAGGGAGATTGCTCCCTCCATAAAGCACCTCGAGGGTTAGGTGACATGCCGTTGGGTTCCCTGGGTCGAGATTAACCCAGGAAATCCTACATTAGGTCATACGTGGGGTAGGAAGTCAGGATGCTGCTCGAGCATATGATTGTACACTATTGTACAGCTGATGCTTACAAGCACCAATTGATCTCACTTACGATTGAATGGAGCTCAACAATCATTACATTATGTATTGAAAAGGGAAACAAAAACCTACGAAGTGAATTCTATATTTAATATAAGGAGTGGAGGGGTACATGTAACGCCGCTAATAACAGATCAGGAACCTATTCTAATACTAGGGTGTTACCATAGCACTTAACACTGAATTAGAAGAAAGCTAACCCAATATTAAGTGCTATGTGCTCAAGTGTAATGCTCCGTTCTGCCACCGCACGCAATAGAAAGATAATGATGACAGTATTGATAGCAGAACAGTGTGTTACTCAGGAAAACTAAACTTCCCTTAATTTGACTTACTGTTGATAGCTAATCTTTATGATATGTGTAATATCCTTATCCAAAGTATTAGTTGAGGTACTTATACATATTAGATTTAGGAAAGATGATGAATAATAACCCAATGTATATGAGTATCTTATATAATTTTCATATGGATAACATCATAATACTAATTATAAGTAGTAGTGATAACAAAAAGAGAGTGTGGAAGCCATAGCATTCATTTATAATGCTCATCATAAAAGCTAAGTAAAAGTATTCATCTCAGAAAAAAAAGAGTAAATACATTCAGAGTTTAATTATTACAAACCATAGCTTAAAATAAAATGAGCAGTAAAAGTCTGATATTTTTAGTTTCACGATAGAAAGTAAATCCTAAAATGGCTAATGCTTCTCTAGCACCTCGTGGATCTCCAGGGATTCTTTCAAAACTGGCTACTCTAATAGCTTAAGATCTGATATTGTCAATTTCACAATGCTAGGGTCCCAACCAAAAAAAGAGAAAATCTTGTTAAACAATAAGTATCAGTATATTTTAGGCTGCAACTAACCTTTCTTACTCCTAAGGGATTTTACTTGACATTTAATAAAACATAAATCAAGTTGTAGAAAATTGAACTAAATGAAAATTGTAAATCTAACACTGAAATTGAAAATAGGAAAAATTATAACTAATCAAAAGTACTGAAAGTAAGTTAACTAAAATGAAACTATAAACTAAAATAACTAAAAGTAAGAACTATGTTGTATGTCACTGTATATGCATCCAAATATACCACTGAATTTATGCCACAAATATGCACACTTTGATGCCACATGGCATCCCACAAATTCTATGTGAGCAGAATCGCTCCACCAACATATCCTAGGTGAATAGAACCGCTCCACTAATGACATGATATGCTTATGCTATTCATGATATGCCAAGGTGTTTAATAATCTACGTGCTACTAAAACCAAAAAATAGAGAAATTAAGTAAATATTCTTTCTTATTGTCTAATTACTTAACCTAATTTCTTATGCACATTCACCTTGAATGTTATACAGATTGAAAGTTTTATTTATATGAACCATACAAATTTATTTTAATTCTATTAAATTCAATGTTTACTCAGCATTATGCTTTTATAACATCCTAATTTATCACATTTTAAGAGTACATATACATGATTAGTATGTCCTAAGAAACGTGACCTTAAGCACTTAGTTTGTTTAACTACACTTATCAATGCACACAAAGATAAGGGACAGAATCATTTTATAGTTTATTCTCTCAAACTAAGCTGTTCAATCCCCCAACTTATACCATACTTTGAACTTGGGAGGTTTATATTGAACTGAACTATACTTATATAATTACTTAATATAAGATAGAAACTCTACAGTTCTATTCAAGATAAATCAACCAATTCCATCCTACTAAATCAAATTAGTCCTATGGATATGTACTACAATCTCCATATGATAAAGCTAATGTTCTCATCACTTATAACTCTAACAAATTAATTTAGAACCAAGGAAATTCAAACTATAGAATCCAATCTCATATATAGTAGGTTCTACACAAATGGCTCCAATAAAATGACATATACCCCATTCATTTTAAAATAACTACTACAAAAGATAACACAATCTAAGTCTCTTTATGTTATCCTACTACACGACATAGGATCAATTATCTAATGTTGATAAGGTTCATCTAAGATCTTACCTCCAATTACCTCAAAATAAAAAATAAGGCATTTCCTACCTCAAAGGTTATCGTATGTAAGAGTGATTTCTCCTTCTTTGCAGAATACCAACCTCAGTTGACCTATTATCATAAGAACACCCCAAGCGCAAGGTCTGAGCTAAACCTGATGCTGCCATATGCACATATACGACAGGGCCAAGCCAACAAAAAAAAAAAAATAGACTTAGAATTAACCTAGAAAATAGCATATGCTTGCATTTAAAAGAAATTATTCAGCATAATAGTAAGATAAAAATCAAACTGCAAAAATACTATAAAATCACTAAAAGTATAAAACTGTACAAAACTGAAGTAAAGTAAACTAAAGTTGAACTGTAAACTGAATACTAAAAATAAATAAAATAGTAAATGATCTAAAACAAAGTAATAACATATAAAACTATGTTGTATATCACTGAAGTCATGCATTTGTATATGTCACGATACAATATGCAACTAAAACATCATTGAACGGGTATGAATCTTACAGTCCAATGTTTACATATATTCGATTGGGAATCTAGTACTAATCATCCTAAAATTTCTCCGATTGATATATGCAACATTTCATAATCCATAATTCATCACTGATACTTATATGTCATGCTCAAATTCATGCTCATGCTCATTCTTATGTCTCTACACTACATGCCATAAAATCTCGATATCTAGAAAAAGTTAAAAGTTAGATAATGAATCTAATATCTCCATTGTGCAGAATCCCTCTAATTGGATTCTAACTCCTATTTCTAATTTCAATAGTAGTTTAGGATTTTACTTAAAATCATCAATTGGAAGGATTGAATATACATAATTAGTAAGTTTCCAATAAAGGTGAATTTAACACTTTGTTTGTTTAAAATTGCACTTATCAAAGTGTACTAAGATAAGAGGTAGAACCCGATCGTAGTTTATATCTCAAACTAAGCGGTTAAATACATTAATTACAAGTATACTTAGTATTCTAAAGAGGGTAACTCGAGCTACTTAGTTTTTTTAAGACACACCTATTAAAGCATTCTTCGCTAGGAGTCATCACCCATTGGCGATTTTTATTTTAATCAAACTAAGGAATTAAGTCCTGATTCATAACACTCTTAGGATTGATTGATGTACTCTTATCGAGATTGTATCTGCCAAAGCCTGCAGGATAGTACAAAGATAAATCTTACTTAGAGTAACTCAATAATTCCCAAATACTGCTGGAGTGATCCAACACTATAGATATACACTACTATACTCAACTAATAATTTGGGTTCAATTAATGCAATTTAATCAACAAGGATCACTAAGGTTATGACATTTAGAGTACAAAGATGTGAATCCTACACAAGGTTCCAAGGATGTGACCAAAGAGATCACTCAATATAGGTTATTATCATATGGGAGAAATCTAATTTTAAGTACTTTAAGTGATTCTACCACAAGGTTCTAAGATCAAACTTCTAGGGTTAAGAAGGATCATCTAAGTTCCTACCTCAAGATATCACAATAAGTTCTTTATACCTCAATGTGTTAACACTTGTTAAGGCTATTGTTATTACCAAATAAACCTAATGTAAGATCAACAAGATCTTACATATCTAACATTTATTGTAAAGTTCATAAGTTTTTTTTATTAAGCTTGCGTTGATCATATCAGATGGGTAAACCTATCTAATCAACACCTATACTACAATTATGGTGTATAATCAAGAGAATTATTAAGATTTGATCTTGTAATAAAGCAATATAGTTTTATAATTATCTTTATGCTAAGAGCCTTATATAAGAGAAAATCAATAATCTTAAGCTTAAGTTCAGATAAAAAATCACATAAGTTCATTTTAGCTCTTAATTTTTTCTAGTTTACTAGTCTAAGATCAATGATAAATCAGCAAGAGTTGTTGAAGTTATGTAGGTTATGGAGCATCCAAATCAAATGTTCATTTAATTCCCATCATGAGACAAGTTATTAAAATTCTTAGGATTTAGTTGTTTGATAAATTGATACATCTTACTAGTTAATTAAAGGTCATTACATGCTGGTTCTCTTATTTAAGAGAAAAATAAGGAAGATACAAGCTTAAGCTCAAGATATAATCATAACACCTTAATCCTTTGTAAGACTTAGTGATCTAACATGTAGAACTTTATTCAAGAGATAAATTTCATATTATTGATTTGTTCATTATAGATAAATGCAATTGTGAAACAATAATTAAGGTAATTCTTCATAAAATCTTTACATTTAACAAGGTGGTAAACTCAACATATAATTTATAATATTTCCTTTAAAATAGTTTACAAAATAAATATAAGCTAGCATTGAATTCAAGAAAGTAAAAGCACAAAAGCAGCAATAAGAACTATGCAAGTGATGTATGCACTTAACACAGAACTAAATAAACAATTTGACTTATTATAATTAGATACAAGTTCTAAGTACTTACGTACCTTGCACAAGCGTTATGAGTTTGCAATCTAATAACTATTTGGGATGAGGTAGCACTCGCAATACCTGCAGAAATTGGGCAAATACAATTAAATGATATTTACTTTACAAGTGATGCTTACTTTAAGCTAGCACGGACCCCAATGGATTTTATTTACCAAAACTCAAAGATAACATATTAGTCTACAACATGTTAGAGTGGGATCTACAATCTTAGCATCAAATGGCTTGACGAGAGTGATAGCCAATATTTTTATGGGAAATTAAATGGAAGCACATAGAATATGATTCATCATAGATGATTATAGTGAACCCAATGACATCGCCAAACTAACATCAAAGAGTAACAAATATTACTTCATGAGTGTTCAAATAAGACATTATTACAGAAATGATTAACTATTACAAGGAGGCCGCATGCAAATGGATTTACAAGGATAGCAACTAACAACATAGGCAAGCATTACATATTGATTATATGAGCAATCAAAGAAGTTATAGTCAAATATTAGATAAGGAATCCTACATCCTTACAGAAATTGAATCAATCGCATAACAAAAATTAATTTGAGCTTAAATGAACGATATCATGAATATTATTAGAATTCCTCCATTTAGTTACAATCAAGGATATGAATTTTATGCAATAATATAACGATGATAACCTACAAGCACAAGCCAATTGGTTAATTATTTTGGAAGATATGCAAGAACCTAATATCTAAGATTGATTCATCATTGCAAAGAGAATGCATGCATAATATATTACATAAAAAAAGGACAAATTAGCTAAGCTATAAAGGATAGCAATAATATTTAAGCAAAAATAATTGCTGAATATGCTTCATTAATATATTGTATATAATTGCTGAATAAACTCTGACAGACTGTAAATACGTTTGCGTTTGCACGCAAGTGTACGTGGCCTGATGTAATAATTTGGAATGTGAGTTCTGAGATTTATTATCCTCAGGGAATTGGGTGTTTTGTTACTAAGGTATATCTACGTTCAAAAATATTTAAACTATGCGTATTTTGTTGAATTGGTTCCTAAACAAGCATAACAATTTTGAGTAGAAGATAACTATGATAAAATGAGAGGAGAGTTGGGTCTCTCCCACATGATATGCTAGATGACTTACGTATGATGATTTCTCAAGCATTTCACTTTTCTTTATTTTTAATCAAGTGCACATTATCCTTCTTAGAGTTTAACTCTAAGATTTATAAGTTCAAATCTTGTGCTTGAAATAAACACACAGTCAGTTCTATTTCATCACGAAGACCCTTATAAGATTTTAGATTATTAATTATAAAAATGAGGGTTGTTCATTGAATATCTTAAAAGTATTGATTCAACTAAGAGCTTCACACGTGTCATGCACAGATTAGATAATAAAGTGATTTCATTTGGGCTCAATGACTATGTCACCTCATTTATAAGCACTCAAAGATTCTACTCCATCCCATCATGTGTGGTGAGCAATGGAGCATATTTTGTGGGTCTTAGCTCACACACTTCAATTCTTTAGCTGAACATAGATCAAGATGCACTATGATCAAGAACTTTCTCACATAGTTCTAAGCTATCATGCACTCATGAGTCTAGCTCCAAACTAAAGATGAGCTATGGAGCACAAGACTTTTTAATCTTAATGACATTTAGTCCCTTGTCATTTGGTCCACATTCAAGTCCACAATAGTCTTTTGTATTTCCTTAACAAGTCATTTAATTCACAAATTTTATTAAAGCTTGAGGAAATTTTCATACATCATAATATCTTTCAATTCATATAGGATTGCCCCAACCCTCCCCAAGGGTGGTTTAGCTCTCCATTGCACAAGAGATGAAGAAGAACACATACATGGATAAAGATTCTTTCATGATCAACTAAGAAAATACAATACAAGAGTTTAGAGAATACTAGGAACATTCCTTTGATGAAGTTCTCCAGACTTCTCCTCTTCTTGCTCGTGGTTGCTTCACCTAGGTCCGTAGTGCTGCCTTTCTTCCTTCTTCTCCTTAGCATGAGGAGTTCTTCTACCCTTGGAGAGTTCTCCTTCTCTTCTATGCAGCCCTCTCCTTACTTAGGATGTTAGTGAGCCAAGTTGGGAACCATTCTTAAGTGAAGAAGAGCTGAACTTAAAGAGGGGCTGCCTTCCTCTTCCTTTCTTTTCATATTCTGCATTTCCTTCTTTAAAAAATCTGCTGTCATCATTTCAAATGCAACTTGAGGGGTGAAGTGACCACCACTTTTCCATTCTTTGGTCTTTACATCACTTTAAAATATCAATTCTCCATTAAAATTAATTATACTGCAAAAACAATGATGGCTAGGAGACAAGGAGAAGGTTGGGGGTCTTGTCCCAACCTCATTTAATGCACCAGTTTAGACAAAAATTTGGCGCGCCGCTGCAGCGCGCTGTACGCGCTTTGGCGCACTATAGCAGTTGAATTTTATGAAATGGTCCGCTATGGCACACTGTGGAGTTCTGGTTTGTTCATTGATGGGCCCCTACACGCGCTGTAGCTCGCTATAGTGCTAGAATTTTGCCAGTTGATCCGTTGCAGCATGCTATAGCGCCAGAATTTGATTAAGGAAGCAGTTTCAATATGAAAATAAATGAAAATTTTTTCTTTTATTTAGGATATAAATTATAGATTTATCATACTCCATATAATTGTTGAATATAATTACTGAATATGATTGCTGAATATTAATATATTTACTGAACATAATTGCTGAATATAATTACTAAATATGATTGCTGAATATACTCTGTGCATATTAATAATAATTGCTGAATATGATTACTGAATATTAATATACTTACTCAACATAATTGCTGAATATCAATATAATTGTTGAATATAAATCTTAAAAACTTAATAAAAGTTATGAGTACCATAAGATACATTGCTTGCTGAATTTTGTTCAAGGGAGAGGAGCTGCACGACAAGGCGGCATCTCGGCAATGAAAATAGTGATCTCGGCTGGAAGGAGACCGAGTATGGCTGGCTGGAGGGAGGCGCCGAATGATAGCTTGGAGAAACTACGGCTCGGGCCTAGAGAAGAAGTGCTGCCAACGGCCATCAGTCGAGAGGAAGGAGATGCTCAGCCTCCTACTAAGAAGGAAGAAAGCTCTGGCCATGAAAGAGAGGCGCGGCCGTGAGAGATAGAAGGAAGCTCTTGGCTCCAAGCCAAGAGAGGAAGGAGGGGAATGAGTTTTGCGTGTGAAGGAGAGGAGGTTGATCAACTTATGCTGAAGCAATAAGGGGATTTTCAGCTGAAAATTAGAAAATAAATTTAGGTTTAAGTTAGAATGAGTATTATATATAAGCATCCCAATTCATTTGAGAGCCTCAGATGGCGATGAAGCGACTACGATTGATCGAAATTTCCAAGCTTTGATTAATCACCGATTGAACTAGGAAAATTACAAATTTGGCATCGAACGAGTGTCTCGATGAGAAAAACACACGTGTTGAAAAATAATTGAATTTGAATGAGTATTTTATTTAAATTAATTTTTTAAGTGGAAAACTTCAAAAATTGGCTATGATTAATTCGTAGCTCGAAAATTGCAAAATTAAGAACCTAGTGTCTTCATATAATGCTTAACTTAAATTTACAAAAATTTCTAAATTCTAACTTATATTTTATCTATTATCAACTTTGGAAATTTAACCTTCACGAATTTATTTTAGACAATTCAGGACCCTAATTGCACTCAAATCTTCGCAGGAGGATCCCCTCAATACGCTTTATTTGAGGATATTTTTATTTAATTTTTTATTGGCTTAAATGAGGATCTTGAATTTTCTTTTCTCTCAACTAGAGTGCGCTATAGGGCATCGCAGTGTCTTAGTGCTACATAACATGACATAGAGCCTAGTTCTCAGCCAGGGAGCGCTGTAGCGCGCCGTAGCACCATAGCTTACGGAGGTGCACCATAGCACTGTGGCATGCAAGAAATGCACTGTAGCAGGATGCAGTGCCCACTTTTGCACAACTTTGCAATTTCCTTGCAATAAGCCCATATCAAAACTGCTAGGTGCTACGGTGCTGTGGCGCACTGTAGCGCTCCCTGGTTGAGAGATAGAAGCTACAATGCATTGTGGCATGCTACGATGTGCTACAGTGCTAGACATCTTGAGACTCGAGCGTTGTGGCGTGCTAAGTCAGGCGCTACGGTGCGTTGTAGCGACCATCGGTCATTCTACACAAACAAAAGGCAATAGAACTCCCCTAGGGCATCTAAATACTCTTAATATAGGGCACCTCAAGGGTGGTGTCATATACCAATGGAAAACAAAAATTGACATGAAAGGACCACTCTAACATTGAAAAAAATGATACCCTAGGTACGAGCATATAGAAATTCTACTACTTGGAAATGTTTCTTAATGGATGATTTGAGCTTCGATCAAACTCATTCGAGTCCGATTGAGACTCAACAATCAAATCTAATGCCATGCAATAGCTAATCAAAAATAAATTGCACTAGATTATTGATTGAATCAACGGGATGAGGGGTACCTTAGCTTGCAATGGAGAGTTCCTACAAAGGTTCTTCTGAGGCTTGGGAGGAAACTTCTTCAGCTGCCAAAAATGAAAAGCTGAGGCCAATGGAGTATATATAAAGGAGGGAGGAGGTATCGGTTTAACCACGGAGATAAGCTTTAGGGAGCTATCATTACTGCAAAGGAGAAGATGGGATGGAGCTGATGGACAAGAGGTAGGCACCTGCAATTTATTTAATTTAAAACAAATTTTTTTGTAATTAAAATTAGACTATCAAAAGAACTCTGAAAAATCCCAAAAATTCACATCTAGCTAATTTGAGAGTGAGGAACTCAACGGTGAACTCAGATTTTAATTTTGAGATCAATTTAATATTTTAATTTTGGGATATTTAAAATATATAAAAATATTCATGAAAATCCAACAACTTCAAAAATTTTGCAAAACATCGCCCCTAGCTAATTTTCGGGTGAGGAGTTCAATGGTTGTAACGCCCCACCCCGTCACCGAGTGGAAAAATAAACTAAATTCGGCACCAGAGATGGATCGAATCCCCCTGGTATGAGGGTCTACGGTGGGCTGGATCACTAGGTCCATACTCGGACACAGGCCCTCTTTCGAGACTTAGCAACGAGGGTACCTGGTTAGACGGGCGAGCTCGCAGACGACATAGAAGAAGCCAGGGGCTGCAGAGCTTCAAACAAACTCACTTAGGATTCCTGAATGCTAAGAATTGCCTAGGGAAGCTCGGAAAGGTCAGCAATGGCAAAGGGAAGCTTGACACAAATTGATCAGCAAAGGATCATATGGAGCAATACTGAGGCTATTTATAGCCTCAGTTGGGTATGAGGAAGCTTCCAGAGGCATTGGCTCGGGCTAGGGTTGACCAGAGAGCTCGGGCCATGGCCGAACTCCAATTTCCTTATTTGGAGCTAGCCATGCCACAGGGCTTGAAAGTTCTGATATACCATTAAGCGATGATCCCCAACGACATTCTGAGATGGAGCGGGTAGTGGGGACAGGCCTGGCTGTCTGGAATCCTCTGGATTCCTTATGTCTCGTTCAGGCGATGCAAAGATGAAGATCAACTGTGCAAGAGCACTGTGGGCCCTCTGATGGATTGATAGGAACTGCGCTACTGTCATGGTCCACCGGATCTTAACAGCCAGATCTGATTGAATCCGCGCTGTAGGATCCACGGGGCACATTTAATGGCAGATCCGCGGTTTCGCGGGATCTAATCCTAGCCGTTGATTCCTTAGGAGTGACGGTGAGATCTGTGGGACTCCACTGTCACGCGACCTGGGCTCTGTAGCAGATCTACTGCGTCCGCACAGCGGATCCTGACCGTTTAATCGGGTATAAGGTATATTTGCAATTTTAAATTATTGGAAACTCTAGAATGCAATTAGACCATTTTAATTTAAATTGAATTATGGTCTAAATAATCTCCAAACTTTACAAAACTTTTACCCCTAGCTAATTTGGGGGTCAGAAATTCAAAAATGCAATCAAATTTTAATTCTGAGATTAAATATTATTAGGTCTTATTTAGGGCATCCAGACTGATCAAAATGCTAAATAGACTTAGAGAAGTCCAATTGACTTTAAATTTTAAGGATAAGCTTAACTTGATATTCTAAATGCAATGGGATTAAAATTAATATATGATTAAAGTGAGAATTAACCAGGTAATAACTTAGGGTTGTTATAGACTCCCCAACTTAAGAATGATGTCATCATCCACATCATCTCAAGAGAGAAAACAACAATAATGCATAAATTTTAAGAACAAAATTATAAGTTTAGAATTTAATGGGTACCGAAATCTTCCAAGAGACTCGGATACTTTCTTTGAATATCAGCCTCTTTCTCCCAAGTATATTCTTCTAGAGAGCGATTCCTCCACTGAACCTTCCCTATTGGAATTGAGCGATTTATTAACTGCTTTTGATCATGAGATAAAATTTTAATTGGCTCCTCCACATAAATAAGATTCAGCTAGAGAGAAAGCACTAGAAGTTGAACTAGATGAGAAGGATTATAAGGACATCTTCATAGAGAGGAGATGTAGAACATATTATGGACTGCAGAGATATCTTCAGGAAGCTTCAATCTATAAGCTGTAGAACTAATCTTCTCTAAGATTTTGAATGGTCCGACGTAGCGGGGACTTAGCATCCTGGCTACACCAAAGCAATATACGCCTTTCATTGGGCTTACATTAAGATACATAAGATCTCCAACCTCAAATTTTAGAGAATGATGATGAGTATCATGATACTTACTCTAGCGATCTTGAGCTGCTTTGATTATCTACTGGATCAACTACACTTTACGATTAGTTTTTTCAACTAATTCTAAGCCATATAACTAAATGCTGCCAGTTTCAGACCATGCTAAGGGAGTACTGCACTTCCTGCCATACAAGGTTTCTTACCGAGTCATACCTATACTTGCTTAGAAATTGTTATTATTTGCAAACTCTACCAAGGGAATATCATCTTCCCAGAAGCCTCCAAAATTCAAAATACAGAGAAGAAGAAGATCTTCCAGAATTTGGTTAACTCTTTTAATCTGACCATCTATTAGGGGATGAAAAGCGATGCTCATGGTTAGTGTAGTCCCCAAGTCTTGATGCACTGCCTGCTAAAATTTAGAAGTGAAACGGCTATCTCGATCAGATAAAATAGACCTCAGAATTTCATGAAGTCTACCAAATTCCTTGATATACAGCTTTGCCAATTTCTTTACAGAATCAGTCTGACGCATAGGAATAAATGGTGCTCATTTGGTCAGTCAATCGACAATGACCTAGATTGAATTGGCACCAGATCTAGATTTTAGCAAACCGATGACAAAATCCATAGAAATATCAAACCACTTTCATTCAGGAATTTCCATATGATGGAGAAGTCCTCCAGGCTTCTAATGTTCTACTTTGACTAGACTACAAGCATAACACTTTGCTATTAATTTGGCTACTCTTTTATTCATTCCAGGCCACCAGAAGAATTTTCTTCAAATCTTGGTACATCTTAGTGCTATCAGGATGCACTTGATAATCAGAATTGTGGCCTTCCAGCAAAATTTCTTGCTGTAAGGATTTAGGAATCCATAAGCGATCTTCTTGATAGACTACATTACCTCACAGTTGGATATCGAAACGATGACCACTTTCAATTTCCATTTTGAACTTCAGATAGCCTTCATCCTTTGTTTGGGAGATGGAGACATCTCAATGAAATGTTGGTTCTGTGGTGCTCATGGATATTATCTCGCTTAACAAGGCACCATAGATTGGCTTCATATCGATCTTTCTAAATTCTTCTTCTAGAGAACTTGACGCTATTATAGATGAAAGTCTGGCATGACGACTGAGCGCATCAGCCACAACGTTGGCTTTTCTGGGATGATATTGGATACTCAAATCATAATTGCTTATTAGCTCGAGCCATCTTTGCTGACGGCAATTGAGCTCACTCTGAGTGAAGATGTAATTTAAACTCTGCTAGTCCGTGAATATAGAACACTGGACACCATACAGATAATGACGCCAAATTTTCAAGGCAAAAACTACAGCGGCTAATTCGAGATCATGGATAGGATAATTCTTTTCATGCGGTTTTAGTTGACAAGACGCATATGCAATGACTTTTCTTTCCTGCATGAGTACACATCCCAAGCCTATACCAGGTACATCGGTATAGACTTAGAAGTTGAAACCTTCTTTTGGTAAGGCGAGAACTAGTGCAAAAGAAAGAGCATCTCTTAGCGATTGAAATGCCTTCTCACACTCTGGATTCTAGATAAAAGGTATTGCTTTCTGCATCAACTTTGTGAGAGGAGATGCAATTTGTGAGAAGCATTTAATGAATTTTCTATAGGAACTAGCTAAACCCAGAAAACTTCTAATATCAGTCATGGACATTGGATGTGACCAATCCTGAACTGCGCTTAGTTTATTCTGATCAACCTTGATTCCTTGTGCGTCTACGATGTGACCCAAGAAAGCGACTGAATCATGCCAGAGATCGCACTTAGAATACTTAGCATATAATTCATGGCTTCAAAGCTCTTGTAATACTAACCGCAGATGATTTTCGTTTTCAGCTTTTCTTCTTGAATACATCAGGATATCGTCGATGAAGATGGTGACAAATTTACCTAAATACGCTTTTAATACACGCTACATTAACCATAAAAAAGGACAATGCATTTGTTAAGCCGATGGACATTACCAAAAATTCATAGGGTCCATAGCGGGTTCTAAATGCGGTGTTCTCAATATCTAAATCTTTAACTCGTAGTTTGTGGTAACCTGATCACAAGTCAATTTCTGAGAAAAATTTAGCTCCAGATAGTTGATCAAACATATCATCGATATAAAATAAAGGATACTTATTCTTGATGGTTACTTTATTCAATTCTCTATAATCGATGCACATTCGCATCGAACCATCTTTCTTTATAACAAATAAAATGGGTGCTCCCCAAGGAGATGAACTCGGTTGAATAAGACCCTTCTTTAGCAACTCTTGCAATTGTTTATTCAGTTCTTCCAACTCCTTAGGCGCCATGCGATATGGAACCTTTGATAGCGGTTGGGTTCCAGAGATTAACTCAATTGCAAACTCTACTTCTCTAACTGGAGGAAGACCAAGTATGTCTTCAAGAAAGATGTCGATAAATTCACAAACTATTCTATTCTCCGAAATAGGCACGAATACTTTCTTATCTCCTAACATTGTTACGAGATACGCAGCACAACCTTTCTTGACTAACTTTTCTGCTTTCATTGCATTAATCAATGATGCATGGGTACTAAATCTACCTACAAAGAATTGTGACTGATTTCCACTTCCAAAAGTGATTTTCTTCTTTTGACAATTTATGGATGCACCATGTTTACTTAGCCAGTCCATACCCAGAATTACATCAAAATTTGCGATTGGCAATACAATTAATTTAGCCCCATGTTTTTGTTCTCCAATAAGTATATCAATGACACAGTATTGCTGGGATAGCATACGGGCTCCTGATGGTAACCCGATGCTCAATGAATTTACTAATCGATAGGTTGGCAGATTAAGAGTTTAACCAGGTTTCCGATGCAAATGAAAGACTTGCTCCCGTATCAAAAAGAATATTGCAAGATTTATTATTTATCGTTAAGGTGCCTATGATTACAACAGTTCTGATTAGGATTTGCTATTCAAACATTCAAAAATACTAAAGTAGGGAAAAACTAAATACAGGAATAGTTGAATAAAGATTAATTTAATGCGCACCTGAGACAACATCACTATCTTCAGGAGCTGAAGCAGGAGTTAGCATATAGACTCTTACAGGAGCCAATGGTTACTTGCCTTGAGGCTACTGGCCTTGGCATTTATAGGCTGGCCTTGGCATAGGAGCAGATGTGTTCTTATTGGCTGTAGGTACTAGAGCTGGCATTACTGCTAGGTTGGAGCCCAACTATTCAATGGCTGCGGACAGAACACTTTATTGCAATGAGAGTGATTGATGAGAACTCCGTCAATAGTTGTTTTAGAGTCACACTGGTATTAGCAGTGACAATTTTGGCCATAGGTGAAACATACATTGCCAAAGTGATGGCATTTACCATATGGATGAGCATGTTTGCACTCGGGAGTTTCAGACTGGGACTATTTCACTTCCATATTGAAGACTTTAGCCACCTTGCGATGACCGAAATGTTCTCTTCTTGACTGCACAAATGCAGCCTTATGCTTACAATCCATTTGTCCTTAAAATTCTTCTTGGAGGCGAGCCACCTTGATCAACTCTG
Organism: Gastrodia elata; assembly: GCA_016760335.1. NCBI lineage: Eukaryota > Viridiplantae > Streptophyta > Magnoliopsida > Asparagales > Orchidaceae > Gastrodia > Gastrodia elata. Next base: position 31,452,347 of record CM028680.1, on the reverse strand, counting down.
TGAAGTTCCTGATTTGATGGGACACCAAATGAGCTTTAATGGAGTCCTCAAACCTTTCAGGAAGTGATGGCATCTGGCTGCTTTCGTTTTAACCAATTCCAGAACAAAACGTGCTAACCTTTGAAACTCTTGTTCATAATCGAACACAAACCTATTCCCTTGTGTAAGGTGGAGATGTTCATCCTCCAAAATGGCTTGAGCTGGTGCGGGGATGAATGCTTCACGAAATGCATCTAGGAACGTATCCCACATGATATTTTTTATCTCATAATCTGTAAACTTATTGTTCCGCTTATTTTCCCTCTGCTTCCTTCTGAAACAGGTTGGTGAATAAGTGAATAGCTTCCGAATTTGGACATTTTATGCTAGCCAAATTCTTCTCGGCCATTTTTAACCAAGTAAAAGTGTCCATGGGGTTGAGAACCCCGCTGAAGGTTGGCGTCCTTAATTGCAGGAAATGATGAAGAAGCCCGTGTCTTGAGACGTGAGAGGAAGATGGAGCTCCTACTTGAGGAAGAGATTGCTGGCGAATGCTTAGTATAAGGGCACGAGTCTCTTGCACCTGTTGTACGTTACTCTTAATCAGTACCTTCATCAGATTCACCATAGGATTCATTTCATCAGGTACACCCGAGGACGAGACCGTGTTTTAATCGGTGTGGGAACAAAAAGAGATCCGAGATTCATGGCTGTAAGTGCAAATATAAATTTAGTGAATAATAAAATTTTATTATCATTTAATTCATTACTTTATCAAAAGAGAAGTTATATAGATTCACAAAATGCATAAACAACTCATAAGAGGAAAGACCCAAGAGCCTCTAGTTACAGTATTATACTCAAAAGGCAGCATAGAAATCATTATAAGTGACTACATGACTCCTCCGACCTAACCTCCTAACAGACTGTAAATACACGTCTATGCTCACACGCAAGTGTATATGGTCTGAAGTAATAAATGGAAAGTGTTAATTTCTAGGATTTATCGAACCTCAGAGAATTGGTTATTTTGACACTAAGATCTATCTATTCTCACTAATGTTTAAGCTATAATTGATTGGTTGAGTTGGCCCTAGATTTAGCACAATAATCACTATATGAATATAAGTTAGATAAAAGAGAGAGGAGAGTTGGGTTCATTCTGCTTATGATGAGAAGGTTATTAATGCATGTTAAATTCTCAAGCTTTGTCTTTTATTCTTTTAGATTTAATCAAGTGCACATTTTTCTTCCTTGAGTTTTACCTTAAGGTTTCACAAGTTCAAATCTTGTGCTCAAAATGAACACACATTCAGTTCTATTTTGGCATAAAGATTCCTATAAGATTTTAGGTTTAGTATTTTTATCTTATCTCTTGATCAAGGAGACATTCGATTTTTAAGTCTTTTAAATCTTATAAGCATTGATTCCACCACGAGCATCACTCGCATCACACATAGTTGAGATGAGGGATTAATATGTTGGGCTCAATGACCACTTCACTTAGTTCATGAGCACTCAACTATTTCTTCCTCTACCTCAATTATGTTGAGCTAAGGAGCTCATTTAGTGGGTCTTGGCATCACATGCATCAACACTTTGGTCGACTTAGATTATGGTGCATTAAGCTCAAGAACTTGTCACATAGTTCTAACTTTTCAGGCACTCATAAACCTAACATCCAACCTAAGGTGAGCTATGGAGCACAAGACAAGTTAATTCTTGAGATTATGAGTTCATTTTTAATTCATCTACATTTAAGAATAAATAATAAAAGGCATTTCTTAACAAAGGCATAGAGTCCTCACATTTTATTTGTGCTTGAGAAAAAAAGACTTCATACATTAAAATTTACTCATACACATGAGGGTTTTCCCAACCCTCTCCAAGGGAGATTTAGCTACTCATTACAAAGAAAATGAAGAAAAACACATACATGGATAAAGATTCTTTCATGATCAACTAAGAAAAGAAACTACAAAAGTAAAGTTTAGAAGATACTAAGAATGTTCCTTGGAAGTTCTCCAGATTTCTTCTGCTCCTTCTTCAAGCTCTTCTCTTAGGTCGCTAGTGCTACCTTCTTTCTTCTCTTCCTTTGCAAGAACTTGCTTTGCCACCCTTGGGGAGTTCCTCACTTCCACTTATGCACCCCTCCTCCTTGCTTAGTGATTTGAGCAAAATTGTGAACCCCCCTCTAGTCAAGAGGAGATGTATTTATAGGAGAGGGGCTGCATTCATCCCTCATTCACTCCATAACTAGCAATTGTCAAAAAAAAATCTAAAGTTATGATGGTAAATCTCAAATTAAGGGTGAAGTGACCAATATTCTCCTTTGTTTATCTTTCTCATCACATCAAGAGGTTATTTTCCATTAAAAATCGAAGCTGTTGCAGAGAATGATGGCTGGGGACAAGATGCAGGTTGGGGGTCTTGTCCCAGCTGCAATAAATGCTCCTAACCGACAAAAATTGCGGCGGCCGCTGCGGCGCGCTACGGTGTGCAATGGTGCGAGCAAAATCAGCCAAGTCTCTCACTGTCGCACGCTACCGCGCGCTACCGCGCGCTACCGCATCCACGTTTCGCAAGGTGACCTGCTGCAGCGCGCTGTAGCGCTAGCATTTTGCAAATAGTACCGCTGCAGCGCACTGGAGCGGGAGCATTTTGCAAAATGCTCTGCTGCTGCGCGCGGGAGCGGCTCAATTTGCAAAATGTATAGCTGCAGCGCGCGGTAGCGGTTCAATTTGCGATAAGCTCCGGTGCAGCTTGCTACCATGCCTACAGTTTACAAATGGATCCGCTACAGTGTGCTACCATGACCGCGGTTCGCAAATGGATCCCCTGCAGTGTGCTACCGCACCCGGCTTCGAAAATGGACACGCTGCAGTGCGCTACCGCGCCCGTGGTTCGCAAAAAGATTCGCTGCAGCGTGCTATAGCGTCCCAATTTGCAAAATGACCCACTATAGCGCGCTGGAGCACGTTGCAGCGCGCGACAGCGGATTCTTTTGAAAAAATTTGAAATTCTGCATAAATGTCTCAGTATTCCTTTGGATGCCATTTTCCTGAAAAGATAGACAAAAATTGATTTTAGAAGCAGTTTAAAGATAAAAAATGAATGATATTTTCCTTTATTTTATGGATTCATGCCAATGTGCATGGGTCGGCCCAACCCGCACATTGGCTTCATCCCCGACCCCTCGGCATGACGAATGCCCGATTAGGGAAACCCTAATCAACTAATTCTTGTGCATCCAAACCATGGCATGACTGGCTGAAGGTCACAACACCTTCACCATGGCCAGACGCACCGGCAGAGACTTAAAGCCCCAAGTGAGGTGGTCTGGATCAGCGGAAACTTACTCACCTGAAAGCTCTTGCTACAGAGCTACTGTGGGGAGACAATTCTCCCCACAGAGGCCATAACTGACCTAGGGCTTGATCCCTACACCTCCGAGGAGGTGAGACAGATCGAATCCACTTGGTCTAAGCATCTGAGGTGGACTGGATCGCTGGGTCCTTACTCAGATTTTGTCCTTCTTTTGAGACTTAGCCTGATTGATCAATTCGATCAATCAAGGCTTGCTTAAAGCACAATTACGATCGCATTAAATTTGGTTCGACAATATACAACATTACAAATTAAAAGGAGAAAAGCTTGATCCTCATTAGCTCAGAACTTGCAATGGGGGTACTTGGTTCGACGGGCGAGCTCGCAGATGACACAGAGGTAGGCAGGGGCTGCAGAGCTTCAAACAAACTCACTTCGGATTTTTGAATACCAGGAATTGCCTCTATCAGCGGTATGCATATCAGGAACACCTAGGGAAGTTTGGGAAGGTCAGTAATGGCGGAGGGAATCTTAACACCAATTGATCAACAAATGGTCGTAGAGAGCAATACTGAGGCCATTTATAGCCTTGGATGGGATGGCAAAGCTTCCAGAGGCATTGGCTCGGGCTAGGGCTAACCTGAGAGCTCAGGCCATGGCCAAACTCTAATTTCCTTAATTGGCACTACCCAGGCCATGTGGCCCAAAAGGACTGATATGCCGTTGAGGGAAGATCCCCAATGGCATGCTGAGGTGGAGCCAGTAGTGGGGGACAAGCCTGGCTGTTTGGAAACATCCTGATTCCTTATGTCAGGTGCAGGTGAGGCGAAGACGAAGATCCATAGTGTGGGAGCACTATGGGCCATCCGATGGATCGATTGGAAGCGCACTACGATTCTGATCCACCGAATCATAATAGCCAGATCCGATTGAATTCGCACCATAAGATCCATATAGCGTATCTAACGGCAAATCTGCAGTTTTGCGGGATCTAATCCTAGCCATTGATTACTTAAGTGCGATAATGAGATCTGTCGGACTCTGTAATCGCGTGACCGGGGCTCTGCAGCAGTTCCCGACCATTTAATAGGTATAAGGTATATTTGTAATTCTAAATTGTTTGAAACTCTAGAATGTAATTAGTCCATTTAAATTTAAATTGAATTATGGTCTAAATGATCTCCAAATTTTACCAAACTTTCACCCCTGGCTAATTTGGGGGTGAGAAATTCCAAAATGTAATCAAATTTTAATTATGAGATCAAATATTTTTAGGTCTAATTTAGGGCATCTAGATTGGTCAAAATGCCACTGGACTTAGAGAAGTTCAATTAACTTCAAATTTTTAGGTTAAGCTTAACTTGATATTCTAAATGCAATGGGATCAAAATTAATGTCTGATTAAATTGAGAATTAATAGGATAACAAGTTAGGGTTGTTACAATGGTGAAGTCAGAATTTCCATTCGAATTCAAATTAATTATCTCAAATTTCTAATTAATTAAATATTTTAAAATAATCATAATATTTAGTTGGGCTCTGAAGCACTCCAAATTTTCAGGGTTTGCTCTAATTGCCTTATGGAGACTAATCGAGATAATTATGAGTTGATTTGATTGATAAATACTTATTAATAACCTTTGGATTGTACATCAAGAATCTTTGTGAGGTAGATAAGTCAACAGTAAAATAAATAAGTAGAAGTATGAAGCAACTAGATGCATCAAATCCACTTTCCAAAATAAGCAAGTAAAATGAAAATAAATCAATCATATAAATAAAGTAAAAATATCACAGAAATTAAGTTATTATAAATTAATTTAAACAAAATTTAAGTAAATTTCACTCATACTCACTAAAGTAGTAAAATAATATGGAATCAGAGTCTTCAAAATATATGTGGGAAGCACTAGTCCCTGCTCCACTATCCAGATGATGCTCTTGATCTATCATATTTAATTTTTAATATGATAAGGCACAGCCAACAAAATAAAAATAAGAGATTAGACTTATAAAGTCCAAGTACATTTTAAAGTTAATCTAAATATTAATTAAGTTTTTGTTGATTATCACATTTGCAATTTTACAATTAAATGAGACTAACATAGCACTAAGCATCAAAGTAGGCTAGGAAAAAATTGTATAAAGATAGTAAGTAAAGTAAGAGAGTAAGAACTCACAAATAGATTTGCTCAAGCCTACAACAATAAGTATGGAAAAATAAGCATCCTAATATGGCTTGAAACTATTAAGGTGCATCTAAAAACATAAAATATACATGAATATGTTCAATGAATATTAGGCTATGTAAAAATGACTAAAGTAATGAAGCATAAATGAATATGAAGCAACATACACTGCATAAAGTAAATACTATAAAGTAAGGAAGTAAGAATTGAATAGTAAAGTAAAGTAAAGTGAGACTTAGTCACACAAACTACGTAAACATAGTCAAAGATAAGGATAATCAAGCATAGTCAAAATTCTATGAAAATTACTCATAATCAATAAGATTGTTATAAATGTTTAATTGTTAATGCTATTTTAAGTTTTTTGTTATGTGGGTATAAATTATAGAACGAGTGGGAAGTTAATAGGTCTACCTAACAAAGTAGAAAAGTGGGGTCTCCAAAACACTCACATTCCCCCTCAAGGATATGTGAGGTCTTCTTATTACTCCATAGCCTGCCTTGGCTTGACATCCTACATATAAAACCCCTAAGTTTTATATTTGAATAATCTATTTATGCATAATATCCTTATGAATATTAAGGTTGTAGCCTCAAAGCAAAGTAGCATTCAAGGAATTCAAGTAATTATAAATTATGTGATATCCATTTTTGTTTAAGATTTAGTTACATAGCTTAATGATTAGAGTTGAATAAGCTCCCAAATAACTTAGGCATATTAATCTAAAAGTTAAATAAAAGTAATATTATTAGTAAATGAGAATTAGAAAAATAGTAAGTTAATTAAGGTTTAATTAAATGACAAAATAATTTATATGTATAAATATGCATTATGACTCTAATCCTACACTATTCCTAAGATACATAATCTCTAATAGTTACTAAACATATGGTTAAGGTGCTAATATGGAGTGATAAATGTTGTAGGTTCACTACACCTAAAAGGTGTAAGTTGTAGGTTCATTACTGTAATCTAGCTAAGGCAATCTAGATTTGATGGTTACTAGCATAATAGCTAACTAATCAAACTAAGCACACCAATAGGTGGTTTTAAGTGCAAAGTTAGGGTAAAGGTTGAAAATCCAGAAGATCTAGTTAACTTATAATTATAAAGATACTATTGCTTAAAGGGAGCCTAGATCACACTAGAGAGCTAAGAGAAGATAAGTTAAGGATTAGGGAACTTAAAGTGAGGTGTTGAACTAAAAAGGGAAGGTTCATTAAGCCTAATTCTAAGTACAAGTAATTGATCCGAATAAGTTCACATACCATAAATAGAGGCACTTTAATAGTTTACTAAACCTAATGGATAGGTTAGATACACTTAAAATGTCCATTGAACAAGGCTATGAATTATCATCCTACACTATCCCTCTCATTGTTGAGTCTTAAATCACATGTTTACTAAACTACTTAAGGCATTTACATACACTAATTTAAGATTAATCTCATAATTGAAAGTGACATGAAAGTTAATTAAATAAATAAGCTTATTATTCTAAGGAATTAAGGCCTATACATGCAAGTATTAAAGTCAATAAAATCACAAAATATTAAGAATTAAGGAGCCAATACCCAAGTTATCCAATTATTGTTCACTCACAATAATAATAACAAATATGGAATCCTCATATCACAAGGAGAAGAATGACACTAAGTATGTCAAAATCTGACAAGGTTAGAAAATTAGGGTTTTAAAAACTTCTAAATTTGATTAAAAGTGATTAAAAAAATTAAGCTTCAAATACTAAGTTAAATTTCACCATTGTGTTCCTCTCATTTTTCTAAATAAAATGTCATATTATTTTGCATAATTTGGATAATTATTTTGCAAGATATGATTAAATGAAAAACTACATTAATATTAAATAATTAATCATGTTATTAATACTTTAATTAATCAAATAATCATCATATCGCTCGGCACTAACACAGAGTGGCGTGGAAGGCGAGACTAGCATGGAAGATGAGCATCAATGGTCAGGCACAAAAGATGAGGTGCCAACCTCAGGATGGAGGACAAGCGGTGATTCCCTAGTCTTCTGGAAGGATGGCGCGGTTTGAGCGCAGTGAACCGGGCCACACTTTTGCAGGGCCTAGACCGAATGGTTTGATAAGGAGAACTGCTTGGCTACCTTCGTCCTTGACAAAACCCAAAGGGGAGCGCCTTGGGCTGACCTTCTCGATCGAACCCGTAACTCCCATGGTGCAGCCCACATACTGGCATGTGTATCCCTCTCCATAGCCGACACACCAAGTCCGAAATCGGCGCCTGACATTGACTCAACGGCCAACAAGGTGATTCCCTAGCCTCAAATGGGCACGCTAAAGCTGGGCTAATGTGGGGGATTATTTGTCGCGCACGTGCTGGGTTTGAATCAAGCTCAAATTGACTTCCTAAAAATCCTTCCTTAGGTAGAAAAATTGGCGAACAAGAAATAGGGAGAACAATTGCTAAGAGAATGCACAATTGAAGACATACCTCGTTCATCTCCATCGACTTTCAAAGAATTATGGTTAGGTAAAAGTTGGTAACCGCATCTCCTCAGCAACCCTTGAGCTCTTGGCAGGTCATGAATGATGAAGTAAGGGATTTGGAGTGAGATAAGAGAGAATTGGAAGCTGGCAGAGGAGTGGAGAGCCAACTGTGGTCCTTCACCTTGTGCATGAAGTGATGGCTAGGATGACATACAAAGTTGTACTCTAGACCGTCAGATTGATATCTCAATATGAGGTCGGATCGAGATCCCAATCTAGCGGTCTCGAATCAGTAGATCGCACGCACGCTGCTGGATCCATATATGGTCAATATGCAATGATCTAGATCGGCTGCAAAGGTCGTCCTCTATTCATCATGCCTCAGCTAAGATCTACCTTTTTGTTAGTAGCCATTGGAATATATATTAATATATTTATATTATTTAATTTAAATACTTTATTTAATAAATTAATTATAACACATTTAATTAATCAAAATTAAAAAACCAAATGGGCTCCAAAAATTCTTAAAAATTCAACCTTATCTAAGAGGTGAGGAACTCAAAAATGAAATCAGATTCTAGATCGGAGGTTTATTTAAATATTTTAATTTTCTATGTATTTAAATATTATTAAAATATTCGGCCACATCCAAACATTCCCAAGATACTGCCCCTAACTAATTAGGGGGTGAGCAGTCCAATGGTGAACTGTGATTTGAACTTGGTCAAAATAAATTAGGTATTTTCAGGTTGATTAAAAAATTAATAATGCTCGTCAATTGCAAACAATCTTCAAATCATACCAAACTTTAGGTGAAGGCTCCTAATGCTATTATAAGAGAATTAGAAGTGAAATAGAGCAAATTAAGCTACTCAATATAGGGTAACAACACTAGGGCTATTGTAGACTCCCTCCTTGAAAGAGGTGTCATCCTTGATGCCAAAACAAATTCAATACAAAAAATGCCCAAAAATGAAAACAAAAGAATGCAAAATACCTAATTAAGGAAAGAAGTCTATAAACTTCTGCTGCATATCCTCTTTTTCCTTTTCCCACATGGCTTCTTCAACTGAGTGATTCTGCTAGTGGACGTTAACTATAAGAATACTGCAATTTTTCAATTGCTTGAGGTCTCATCCCAGAATTGTGATGGGTTTAATGAAGAAAGTTTGGTCGAGCTGCAATTTGACTGTAGAAATCTTAACTTGTTAACTTGGGTCAAGCTAGCACCTTATTAACAACGAAACATGAAGCACATTATGTGTGGCTGAAAAGTCTTCAGGTAACTCCAACCTATTCTCAAATGTCCCAACTTTTCTAATCACTTTGAAGGGTCCCATATAACCAGGACTCATCTTTCTTGGCTTGCCAAACTACTGAATACCATGCATCATACTAACTTTTAAATAAGCACGCTCTACAACCTAAAATTCTAATGGACTATGGCAAGCATCATGATATTATTATGTCTATCCTGAGTTGCCAACACCTTATGCTAAATCAGAAGAACGTTTCTGTTGGTCTCCTCGACCAATTTGAAACCATAGAATTGAGAATCTTCTACTTCGGTCCAAGCAACATGATTAGTACACCTCCTAACATAAACTGCTTTATTTGGAGCCATGCAAATACTAAGCTGATAACTGTTATTGTAGTTGAACTCAACTTAAGCAAGGTGATCTTCCCATGATCCACCAAAATCTAAAACACAAAGACGTGAGAGATCCTCTAAGATCTGGTTAACTCGCTCATTTTGACCATCAGTCCGGTGATAAAAAGTAGTGCTCATGGCTAAATTGGTCCCCAAGTCTTGCTGAACAGCAGACCAAAATCTAGAAGTATATCTACTCTCTTTATATAAAATGGTGCAATTTAGTATACCATTTAAACGGATTATCTCGTTGATCTAGAACTTGGCCAACTTCTCCACAGAATCAGTCTAATGAATTGGATAAAAATGAGATGATTTGATAAGTTTGTTGCCAATCATCCAAATAGCATCGGAACCAGACTTACTCTTTAACAGACCCAAGATAAAATCCATGGAAATGATTTGTTAAGTCTGTCGACAAGGCTTCTGATGATCGGCCTTAACTAAGGAATAGGATTGACATTTAATAATAAAGACAGAAATGTCTCTTTTCATGCCATACCACCAGAATGAGTTGTTCAGATCCTGATATATTTTGCTACTACCACGATGGACAGTGTAACCAGAGTTATGAGCTTCAAATAAATGTTTCAACTTTAGACTTTTGGGAACCCATAATTTTTATTTCTAAGAGATCCTACCATTGGTGTCAAGATGCAATTCAGATTTCTTCCCACTAGCGATATCATATACAAAATTTGAATAATCAACATCTTTCTTCTGAGCTTCGACAATCCTTGACCTTATAGAGCATTCTAACGGGATTGCAATCAAAACTTTATGCAAATCTACAGATCTGATTAGCTCATGGTTTAACCTATCAAACCTTCGATCAAAGATTTATTGCTACAAAGAGAATATAAAGTTGCTTTATTACTAAGGGCATCAGCTACTACATTAGCTTTACTTGGATGATACTGAATTTCTAAGTTGTAGTCATAAATTAACTGAATGCATCTATGCTGACGATAGTTAAATTCTTTCTAGGTGAGCATATACTTCAAGCTTTGATGATCAGTAAAAATCTCAGACTTAACTCCGTACAGGTAGAATCTTTATATTTTGAGGGCGAAAACTACCCCTATAAGTTCGAGATCATGGACATGATAGTTTCTGTCAATAGTTTTATGACATCTATGGAGGCATAGGCTATCACTCTATGTTCTTGCATTAGAACACAACTAAGTCCTATCTTAGAGGCATCAGTATAAACTTGAAAATCCTTACCGTCTTGAGGTAGTACAAGAACTGGCACAAAAGTGAACAAATATTTCAACTTCTAAAAATCTTCTACATAGTAAATGCTCCAAATGAATGATACTTTTTTCCTAGTTAACTGAGTTAACGACACAGCGATTTGAGAGTATCTTGTAATGAACTTTCTATAATATCCATCAAGTTCCAGAAAACTATGAATTTTGGTTACCGAATTGGGTTGCACCCACTGCTAAATAGCTTGGAACTTCTTCTGGTCAACCTGAATGCCCTTAACATCAATTACATGTCCTTGAAATGCCATGGATTTAAGCTAAATTTTGCACTTCGAGAACTTGGCAAACAACTTATTGATAGACTATTTTTGTACATCTGCGCCACATGCAAGTGCACATGGTTTGAAGTAATATTGGGATGGGAGATCCCGAGATTTATCATTCTCTAGGAATTGAATTGGTTTTGTTACTAAAGTTTACTAGAATTCACTAATGTTTGAATGTTGATTTGAGTTTGTTGATAAGTTGGTTCTAATCTTTAGCAAGCAAAATTTATTTTATTGGAAACTACTTTTAGAGAAAAGAGGGAGAGTTGGGTTTCAACATGAAATTTCTTGATAAGTACTCTTCTATATTAATTTAGTGTCAAATGAGGTGAACGAACTATTAGTATCAAAAGAAATAATCTTCTCTGGGGTGTCCCCTAAATGCACTATGTCTAGCCTAGTGTTCAGAGATGAGCATATTAATGTTCAATCTCAGCACAAAGGCTTTCATGTGATCGTTAGAGAATGAATTCAATGCTTACGTCTAAGTTATGAAATCTACAATTTAACTATTGGCTCCCATGCATCAATTTTAAGTTTAGCTAAGAAGATGACCCATTAGGCTAGATGGGCTATGTCACCTCACCCTTATCATATAATGAATATAGCTCCTCGCATTAACCTAAAATGAGCTATGGAGCTTAACTAGTGGTTCTCGGCATCACATGCGTCAACTTCTCAAATTAGCAAGGAGTTTTGCAATGACTATTGCCATGCACAAACTTTTTGCCTAAATTGATGGTGAGCAATGGAGCTTAGTGATCATTAAATATTCCTTGGCTCTATTGATCCACTTAGATCTAAGGGGTTGCACTGCAATTATCGCATAGTGAGTGTTGTCACTAACATTTGTGGTGATGACACTCAACATGCAAACCCTTGATTCTTAGTTATCGAAGAGCTCAATGGTTCTTATGATTTTAAATTCAGACATTTACCAAAATATCTTCATGTTAACATTTACTTATCCATTTTATTATTCACAGCATTTAAATCAAAAAGATAAGATTAAAATACATTCATCAATATTCGAAGAGTACAAACACTTTAATTTCTTGATTTGTTACATGCTTATTCCCAACTCTCCCCAAGGAGGGTTTAGACTGCCATTATAAAGAAAACACAGAAATGATTACAAGCAAAAAGAAGTCCTTGCATGCTTTTTACAGAAAAGAAGATAACATAGAAGGTGAAATGTTACTAGGAACTACTATCGCATTCATTGGCTTGCCTTCCCTTCTCAATGCTCTTCTCCCTTGTATTCTTGTACTTGCTCCTTTCCCCTTCAAGGAATAGCCTTCTCCTTCCTTAGGTAGGGGGAACTCTATAACAACCCTAGTTGTTACCATAGCTAAGTTCAAATTAATTAAGCTAAACCAAGTCCTAATTTTGATTCCATTATACTCAATGGGTCATTTAAACTTAACCCTAAAAGTTTGGGATCAACAGAGCTAAATTGAGAATTTTGGTATTTTTACCTATTTTTGAACCCTAGAAAATACCTAAGTTAATTTGATCTCCAAATCAAAATATGATTTCATTTTTGAATTCCCCACCCCCAAATTAGCTAAGGGTGAAATTTTGAGAATTTATGGAGGTCATTTAGGCTTATTTTGGATTTAATTTAAATTGGTTCAATTGCAAATTAGGGTATTGCATTTATACCCACCCTCCAACGGTCGGCTGAACCCAAACTGCGGGCACCATCTGGGCCATCCATTTTGCAGATCTGATCCAACGACCCATGCCTTCGATCGGATCCATCTTATCTCGACCGTTCCGCGGTTCTGAGATTCCAATCCAACGACATCTAGCTATCTGTCGTAGGATCTCCCGTTCTGATCCAACGGCCAATCTCTTATCTGCATTTGTTCGTTAAGTGTCAAGAGATTAGAGCTGTTCGTGTCAATTACTGATCAATCAGATGACTTGGAGCACCCCAAGCACTGTGGATCATCCCCTTCCTCTCGCCCATCGCTCGTTGGTCCCCCCCGATAACCATATCCCATTCAAGCCCCTGTGGCAGTATGGGAAGATGCCGAAATTCCTCTCCTACCCTATGCGTGACCTCCTGTCAGTAGTAGCTTCCCCGTACTGCCCCTAGCCATTGGAACCGAGCCTTCCCTTCAGCTCAAGCCTTTCTCCATGCCTGAGCTCTGGAATCCACCCCCATTGCTTCCTTAGACCTATAAATACCCCCAGGACCTCACAGTGAGTCCCTTTCCTCATTGTGCATCCTCAATTGCCTAGCCAAAGTCCTCTGGAGCTCCCATCGTCTCAGCAATTTCTTGGCATTCCTGAAGCTTAAAACTGTTGATAGAGGGTCCGTCTGGTGTTCAAACTCTCTGTGAACTTACGTATGCTACCTGGAAAACTCCAGCTCACCTCAATCCCTCTCGACCGTGCCTACAACCTTAACTTTAGGTACAGCCTCTTCCCACTGAGCTATATAAGCTTATCTCATGATTTTAGCTCTACAATTATTGCCTCTGGATGTCGTCTAGCTTGCTTAGCCCTCTAAGAATCCAACCCGATCATTCCCAGGGTTTGAGCTAGCTCTGATCAATCGTATCAATGGATCGATCTAGCAGTCGAGCCATGGCTAAGTCCAAGTAAGGACCCAGCAATCAGCTGAATCCCAGGCTACGATTCCTTGGGGGTTCAACTCGCCTCACCTCACTGATGGTGTAGGGATCAAGCCCCATCCATTTAGTAGCCTTGGTGAGGTGAATTCCACCCTCACAATGAACCCCAATACCCATTCCTTCGGGCATCTCGGTCGAGTAGCACCTCAACAATCCAGCGTGACCCTGATGGGGGTTCTTACCTCAATCATTGCATCTTAGTTCCCTGAAGGTGTAGCCGTCGAGATCCTGGTGTAGCGTGGTTTGAGTGTGGAAAATTTCACGGGCGAAGCAATCCCTAGGGTTGAGGTATCGGGACTCAGCCGCGGAGAAGACGACTAGTCCCGGGTCGGGCCGGACCCCAACCCGCGCGGTTTCAATTTTGTGCCGCCATTTAATTAAAGGATTTCTAGAATTAATTTCCTTAAGAAAAGTAATTCATAAAATAAAACCCTAAGATTCCAATTTAAATAAAAATATTGAATGAATTATTTAAATAACTTTAGTTATGCTTATCCAAATGGTATGATCCAATATACCATTTCAATCAAAAAAATGTAAGGAATAATAATATAGAATAAAATTAGAGATCCAATAGTTAGATTGAAAATAATTGCCTAATCTATCTCTATTTTCATTTAAATCATAATAAATTCATTTATTATCCAAAAATGTTGATTTATGTCTCTGATGGCTCATGATACTATAAAGAATCTATTAAGACCATTAAAAGTAATTTAGGATCATTAAATTTGCTAATCACCTCTTTTTCACCCTAAAAAGAGATTAGTGAATCAAACCCTATTTAGCTCTCTGATATTGGGGAACTAAGTTCCTAATGCCTTCTTATGTGTATTAGAGATTATAAAAGCATATAAATCATATTAGCATGCCCTAATTTTCTTAATCTTGTTATTTGGCCTCTTAATGTATTTAGTGCTAATTAAGTAATTAATGTTATTTGAAAACCTAAGTTAAGGGTTTATTCCACTTCACTAATCAATATGAAGCTCATTAAAACAAATTTGAATCAATTTAGATGATTAAATCCTAAAGTCACATTTTTAGCATTAAGAGGGGTATTTTAATCATTTTGACCAAAATGTGTTTAAGTACCCTTAAAACTTAGAATTCTCAATTAAATTAATAATAATTAGTAATGTAATGCATTAACTTAAATTGCTAAGTGGTATCACTTCTTGAATGAATCCTAGTGTTTAAATCTTAAAATCCTTAAGTTATCTCTTAAGATCTTAAGTGATCTTAAGACCCTCTTCATAAAAGACCTAGCTTAATCAATATCAATGTTAAAGTTTCTAATCCTAATAATCTTACCTAAGTTTTTTCATGAATTATAGTATAAAAGAAAAAAGCCTAAGCTTTAAAGAGCCCTACACTTAAACTTATTAGTTTAGATCTAAGGGATCAACCTTCAGACCCTAGATCTTAGATCTTAGATCTTAACCTTTGTATCATCTAATTGAATTGAATTACCTTCATTTGGAATTCCTTACTTGATTTAATTGTTTAATCTAATGAAACCTTCCTTGTGGGTGTAGGATTTATTCAATCTATGGAATAATGTAATTATTCTAAAGATTTAATATAGAATCTTAGATTCTTAATTCTTAAATGATATTTTATCTTATAATATTAGAATAACCTTTCATTAAGATCATAGTTTCTACATATTTTAGCTTATAAGATTCTATACATTTAGATAATGTTTGGGTGTGAACTGTAGATCCTTAGTAGGATAGTACCTTGGATTCAGGATTTGAACTCCAAAGTGGAGTTTGGATCCAGAATCCTTAATCTCAATTTACTTAATCAAGATATGGGTTAAGAGAAGAAAATAATAATAATAAAGTTGTTGATTTATTTACTTTAATCCTTTATAGTCATTATATGATTATGAATTAGAACTTGTTAGGTTCTAATGTTAACATTAAGGTTGTGAATCTAGGATTATACTAAATAGCTGCATATTGGAGATCCTAAACATGTATCTTCTCAGAATAGTTAGTTGAATAATCTAGATAATAACAAATATCACATAAGTCTAGATTGAGTCTTTTGCTTACTTGACTTGATTGCTTTGCACACCTTGAATATTGAGCCTCATTCCTTGAGTATAATAGGTAAACTGAGGATATGGAAGATAGATCCTAAGTTAGTATTTGAAAAGAATAACATTTATTCAGTTCATTCAGTGCTTTCAGTTAGTAGAGTATGTCCTAGCTTAGTCTGCCTTTTCAGTTCTAGTTTTGTTATAGAATAGACTCGAAGCTAGCTCTGAGGATGTCTAGGATGGATACATGTCTTATTTAATAAGTTCAACTCAGACCTAGCTCAGCAGATGCCTAGGATGGACACATGTTGAACTTTCAATTCAGTGGCCCTGCAAGGCCTATTTCCGTTATGGCAGTACTATGTCTTAGGCTTACTCCTACTTCAATTTACTTTTTAGTATTTGTTTTGCTTTGCCACATGCTTCAGTGGCATTACTCTAGTGCTTGGCTTGCTTTGCCATATGTTTTAGTGGCTTTACTTTTTGCTCATTCATGTACTTAGCTTACTTTTGCTACATGCCTCAATGGCCTTTTACATATTAATCTGCATGCTTGTATAAATGCTCGTATTGATTAGTATTAAGCATTGTCATGTTTAGGATGCTAGAATTGTATGTTTATTTTAGCATGTGTGTTCTTTATATACTCCACATGTATCCATGTGATCATAAGCATGTTAGGATCAGATTTATTTCAATAGTTGCAGTTATTTTGCTTTAAACATCACCATGTTTAGTTGTCATTTTGTATGTTATTTTTACATACTTGTTGATTAGCTATAAATGATTAGTTTATGGCTATCCTGTTCATTGTAGCTTCTAGCACCCTATATTGCTTGCATGTTTAAAGTAGTTAATGTGATATCTTAAATATTCAGTTCACTTAAATAGCTTAAAATGTATTTAGACAAATTATCTAAGTGTAACCTTTTTCTTTTGTTGGCTGGGGCCCTGGCATTTATGATATCGATAAATGTCAGATTTGGAGCTATTCGTAGGCTGCGCTGCAGGAGAGGACTGGTGCATGAGGATAATCTTCCTATTACTGTTTAGATAGATTCTCATTTTTATTGTAGTGAGATTTAGAGATCTTTACTTTCATTTAATTTAATTTGTAATAATTAAACTCTGGATGTATTTATTTTTCTACACTTTGAACTGAGTTACTGTTGCTCTTACTCCTATATACTTTTCTATATTATGCTGTGATGTTATATTATATTGTTTCTTGCTTTCGCCAATTTAATTTGCATTGACGTATATTCTTAGTTCCAGGAGACAGGTCCTTGGCTTAAGGCAGATTGGGTCCTACCTGACTTTACTTAAATTGGGGATTTATCATAGTTAGAGCACTGCCCTCCTCATGTTTGTGTTAATATCAGTATTAGCATGGCCGTAGAGGGTGCGGTGCCCTACAGCTGGTATCAGAGATTGTCATAAAATACTAATATCCTACAAATCTAGTCATCATAATTAATAGAAACTAGTACATTCTACTATTAGGATCAAATGGATCATGAAGAGTCCGACTTAGAATATTATCTGCATCCCTTCAAGTTGGCTTGGAGTTATAGTTTCAAATGGAGACAGAAGAGCAAATGTCAAATCAAAGGAGTTTTAACAAAAGGAACCCTAGTCTCGGATAAACTTCTACATCAAACAATGTGCCGAGAGCTTAACTTTCCCATCTATGCACAAGAGTGGTTGAACTGAGTAGAGTCAGTCCTGAAGCACATAGAGTGTCCAGAGTCCCTTTGGGTTGATATAATAATAGATCAGATGCTAGACTATGCGGGAGTCTGGTGGTACGATACCATTAAGAAGCTCGAATGGAAATGCAAGAGAAAGCGTCAGAAAGTGACCTTTGAAGTTTTTCGTTTTGCATTTAGGACTGAGTACATTAAGGACATCTGAGTGATAGTTAGAGTAATTATCATTTCTTGATGTTAGTAGTGCGGTGATTTTTGGTATTTTCTAAATCCTATGTAGTCCCTCATTTCAGAAGTAATGAGAATTTTTGGCATCTATTAGAAATTTAATTACTATCTTCCTTAGAATGATCCTGAAATTTAGATTTGTACTGCTTAATTAGAATGTATTCTGAATCACCTCCTACTACTACTCCAATCAAGAATACTGTCGCTTCTAGCAGTTCTTCAGATGAAGTAGCTCATCTGCGAGCAATAGTGGCAACCATGTTGGAGAATCAAGCTCAACAAGCACTGGTAATGCAAAAGATGATGTCCGATCATCCAGTACCAGCTGTTGCTACTGCTGTTGCTGTTCCTATTCCGCAACATACTTTTCCTTCCAATCACTCTATGGATAGTCTTTTTCATAACTTCTTAAGACTAAGGCCTTTCACCTTCAGTGAAAACTTATCACCAATGGATACAACTGACTGGCTGAAAGCAGTCGAGAAGAATCTAATTAGTCTGAAGATCCCAAATTCAGAAGTCGTTCGTCTCACGACGCATCTGTTATATGCAGAAGCCGAATACTGGTGGGATGATATCCGGAATACAAAATTCATTGATTATAAACTAGAAGACATCCCTTGGGATGAATTCGTAGAAGCATTCAAGGCTAAATTCATTTCCCCATCTACACAAAATATCATAGCAGACACGATTCTGAGATTAACTCAGGGAGGTAATTCTGTCGCTGACTACAAAGGCGAATTTCTTAGGTTGATTCATTTTGCTCCAAATATTACCCACTTCAAATCGGCTAAGTGTCATCGCTTTCTCAATGGACTACGAGATTCACTAAAAGATCATATTCTTCCACTTCGCCTAACTAGCTTTTTTGAGCTAGTAGAGACAGCTAAAGTGCTTGAACATCATCACTCAGAAAAGGATCTCAAGCAAAAGATGCAATTAACTAGTCATAGTTAAGAAGCCTTCAAAAGGCATAGACCTCACTCAGCAAAGGTCTACCAAATCGAAGCAGCACCCACTGCTGAACCAATCCAAGGCTATAATAGGCCTCATCCCTATGGCAAGTGTTACCACTTTAGCCATAAGTGCTACACTTGTGGGCATCCAAGCCCCCTGTTCTATCATTGCACCTACACAGAGACAGTGGATGGAGTCCAGATTAAGTAGTATCGGAAGAACTAAGTATTCAGAGCAACTCCACTGAATAGGAGAGAACCAGGTTTGGCAATAATGCCAGCCCCTGCATCTGAAGTTGCTCCAGAGCGACCCTCAGCTCCTAAGTCCTAGAACAATCCCAGGAAGCAGGTAAACAATCGTCCTACTGGTCCTGCACAAGTGTAGGCTTTAACACCACTGGATGTTGCAAAAGGCAATAATGTGGTTTCAGGTACACATTTCTAAACATCTTCTTTGTTATTTGCATTTCTGTACCTTAATTATTGCAATTTGTTAATGCGATTTGTATGAATAAATTAGGCACACTATATTTTAATGACTAGTCCTGCAATGTGCTATTTGACACTGGTGCTAATCACTCGTTTATTTCTAAACATTTTGCCAACATCCTTAAACCTCACATGCACAACTTAGCAAAATCAATAAGTGTCAGACTTCCATCTGGAGCCCAACTCAGTGCTCATAAGTTCTGTAATGTCAAAATTCCATTAAATGGTCAGGAGTTAGATTCCAAATTAATCATCTTGCCAATATCAAACTTTGATATTATCCTTGGGATGAACTGGCTTAGTAACAATAATGATGTAATAAACTGCCTTAAGAAGAAGGTCACTCTTCACTCCCAGGGCAAGTCTGAAACCTTTATAGGAAAAGTTAGTACACAACTATCCTTAATCAATGCTATTAAAGCTGAGCAACTGATTAGTAATGGTTGTAATGCTTATCTAGTCACTAAGATGGGTGAAGCAAAGTAAAGTGTCCCCTCTCTGATTGTAAAGTGGTTAAGGATTTCACCGATGTATTCCCAGAAGATTTGCCTAGTGTACCTCCTCCCAGAGAAGTAGAGTTCTCTATTGAAGTAATCCTGGGTACCCAACTTATATCTAAAGCTCCATACAGAATGGCGCCTAAGAAACTTCAAGAACTCAATGAATAGTTGCAAGAGCTCTTGAATAAAGGCTTTATTAGGCCAAGTATGTCTCCTTGGGGAGCGCCCGTTCTATTAGAAAAGAAGAAGTATGGATCTATGCGAGTGTGCATAGATTATCGCAAACTAAAGAAAGTCACTATAAAGAATAAACACCCATTACCTAGAATTGATGATTTGTTCGACCAATTGTCTGGAGCTGTCATATTCTCTAAGATTAACTTAAGGTCTGGATATCATTAATTGCAAGTAAGAGAAGATGATGTACCCCAACTCCCATTCCTTCGGGCGTCTCAGCCGAGTAGCACCCTGACGATCCAGCGTGACCCAAATGGGGGTTCTTACCTCACTCAATGCGTCTTAGTTCCCTAAAGGAGTAGCGTCGAGATACTAGCGTTGCGTGGTCTGAGCGAGGAGAATTTCACGGTCGAAGCAATCCCTAGGGTTCGGGTATCGGGACTCAGCT
Source organism: Gastrodia elata (assembly GCA_016760335.1). NCBI lineage: Eukaryota > Viridiplantae > Streptophyta > Magnoliopsida > Asparagales > Orchidaceae > Gastrodia > Gastrodia elata. The sequence continues at coordinate 31,431,978 of CM028680.1, read as the reverse complement.
GGGAAGAAGAAGACTAGTGCCGGGTCGAGCCGGACCTCGACCCTCGCGGTTTCGATTTTGGGCCGCCATTTAATTAAAGTATTTCTAGAATTAATTTTTTTAAGGAAATTAATTATGAAAATAAAACCTTAAGATTCCAATTTAAATAAAATTATAGAATGAATTTCTTAAATAACTTTAGTTATGCTTATCCAAATGGTATGATCTAATATACCATTTTAATCAAAAAAATGTAAGGAACAATAATATAGAATAAAATCAAAGATTCAAAAGTTAGATTTAAAATAATTGCCTAATCTTTCTCTATTTTCATTTAAATCATAATAAATTTATATATTATCTAAAATTGTTGATCAAGGTCTCTGATAGTTCATGAGATTATAGAGAATCTATTTAGGCCATTAAAAGTAATTTAGGATCATTAAATTGGCTAATCACTTCTTAATCACCCTAAAAAGAGATTAGTAGATTAAACCTTGTTTAGCCCTCTGATTTTGGGGAACTAAGTTCCTAAAGCCTTCTTAAGTAAAAAGAGCCTATAAAACCATTTAGATCATATTAGTATGCCCTAATTTCCTTAATCTTATTATTTGGCCTCTTAATGTATTTAGTGCTAATTAAGTCATTATTGTTATTGAAAATCTAAGTTAAGTGTTTATTATACTTTATTAATCAATACAAAGATCATTAAAATATAATTGAATCAATTTAGATGATTAAATCATAAAGTCCCATTTTTAGCTTTAAGAGGGGTATTTTGGTCATTTTGACCAAAATGTATTTACGTACCCTTAAAACTTATAATTGTCAAATAAAGTAATAATAATCAGTAATGTAATGCATTAACATCAATTGCTAAGTGGTATCACTTCTTGAATGAATCCTAGTTTTAAATCTTAAATTCCTTAAGTAAGATCTTAAGTGATCTTAAGACCCCCTTCATAAAAGACCTAGCTTAATCAATATCAATGTTAAAGTTTCTAATCCTAGTTATCTTACCTTAGTTTATTCATGAATTATAATCTTAAAGAAGTAAAAGCAAAAGCTTTAAAGAACCCTACACTTAAACTTATTAGTTTAGATCTAAGGGATCAACCTTCAGACCCTAGATCTTAAATCTTAACCTTTAGATCATCTAATTGAATTGAATTACCTTTATTTTAAATTCCTTGCTTGATTTAATTGTTTAATCTATTGAAACCTTCCTTATGGGTGTAGGATTCATTTGAATCCATGGAATAATGTAATTATTCTAAAGATTGAATATAGAATCTTAGATTCTTTATTCTTAAATGATTATTTTATCTTATAATATTAGAATAACCTTTCATTAAGATCATAGTTTATAAATCTTTCAGCTTATAAGATTCTATACATTTAGATTATGTTTGGGTGTGAACCATAGATCCTTAGTATGATAGTACCTTGGATTCAGGATTTGAACTCCAAAGTGGAGTTTGGATCCAGAATCCTTAATCTCTATTTACTTAATCAAGATTTGGGTTAAGATAGGAAAATAATAATAACTAAGTTGTTCATTAATTTACTTTAATCATTTATAGTCATTATATGATTATGAATTAGAACTTTTTAAGTTCTAATGTTAACATTAAGGTTATGAATCTGGGATTATACTCGATAGTTGAATATTAGACATCCTAAACTTATATCCTCTCAAAATAGTTAGTTGAATAAACTAGACAATAAAAGATATCACATAAGTCTATATTAAGTCTTTTGCTTACTTGACTTGATTACTTTGTACACCTTGAATATTGAGCCTTGTTCCTTGAGCATAAAAGTTAAACTTAGGCTATGGAAGATACATCCTAAGTTAGTATTTAAAAAGCATAGCATTCATTCAGTTCTATCAGTGCTTTCAGTTACTAGAGTGTGTCCTAGCTTAGTCTGCCTCGTTAATTCTAGTTTTGTTATATAATAGACTCAGACCTAGTTCTGAGGATGTCTAGAATGGATACATATATTATTTTATAAGTTCAACTCAGACCTAGCTCAGTAGATGCCTAGGATGGACACATGCTGAACTTTCAGTTCAGAGGCCCTGCAAGGCCTATTTCTGTTATGGCAGTACTATGTCTTAGACTTACTCGTACTTCAATTCAGTTTTCAGTATTTGTTTTGCTTTTCCACATGCTTCAGTGGCCTTACTCTAGTGCTTGGCTTGCTTTGCTACATATTTCAGTGGCTTTACTGTTTGCTCATTCCTGTACTTAGCTTACTTTTGCTACATGCCTTAGTGGCCTTTTACATATTAATCTGCATGCTTGTATAAATGCTCATATTGATTAGTATTAAACATTGGCATGTTTAGGATGCTAGAATTGTATGTTTCTTTCAGCACTTGTGCTCTTTATATACTTCGCATGTATCCAAGTGATCATAAGCATGTTAGGATTAGATTTATTTCAGTTGTTGCAGTTATTTTTCTTTTAGTATCACCATGTTTAGTTGCCATTTTGTATTTTTACATACTTGTTGATTATCTATAAATGATTAGCTTATGGATATCCAGTTCTTTGTAGCTTGTAGTACCCTAAATTGCTTGCATGTTTAAAGTAGTTAATGTCATATCTTAAATATTCAATTCACTTAAATAGCCTAAAATGTACTTAGACAAATTGTCTAACTGTAACCTTTTTCTTTTGTTGGCTGGGGCCCTGGCATTTGTGATACAGATAAATATCAGATTTGAAGCTGTTCGTAGGCAGTGTAGCAGGAGAGGAGCTAGTGCAGGAGGAGAATCTTCCTACTGCCATTTAGATAGATTCTCATTTTTCTTGCAGTGAGATTGAGAGATCATTACTTTCATTTAATTCAGTTTGTAATAATTTAACTCTGGATGTATTTACTTTTCTGCACTTTGAACTGAGTTATTGTTCCTCTTACTCCTATATACTTTTCTGTATTATGCTGGGATGTTATATTATACTCTTTCTTGCTTTCGCCACTTTGATTTGTATTGATGTATATTCACAGTTTCGGGTGATAAGTCCTTAGCTTAAGGCAGGTTGGGTCCTACCTTACTTTACTTCAGTTGGAGATTTGCCACAATTAGAGCACCGCAGTCCTCGTATTTATGCTAATATCAGTATTATCATGGCCGCGGAGGGTGCGGGGCCCCACAAACTCTTCTTCTCTATCTCTTGCAGGAGCTGCTTATATAAGATCTCTTTAATTGCCAAAAATTAGGAACCCCCACTTAGTCTTCAATTGTTTTTTTATAGACTCTTTCCAACTACTCCAAAATTTATTCAACCATTAATTCCTTAATTATAAAGTTGTTCTTACATTCAATGTTTATTCTTTTATTCTCTTTGTAAGGATGAGTTTCAACTGTTTATCATTTTAAGTCTTGTTGTGCGAAGAGAATAAAATCAGACTTTTGGCCTTCCTTATATTGCTTAGAATGCAGCTGCTGCACAAAAATTCAGTCGGGCGCTACGAAGCGCGGTAGTGCTTAGGTTTCAGCTTTAAGGGAGTTACAGCATGCGGTAATGCCAAGGTCTCAGTTTGGGTTCTGCCATGGTGCACAGGAGCACCAGCATTTCTATTTTTGACCTAATGCAATGCATGGTTGCGCCAGTGTTTTAGCCTTTGTCCTGCTCAACGCGCGGTAGCGCCATATTTTCGAACATTAAATTTATTTGAAGCACTGAGCAATATTTTAAATCCATTGCAGCACATGGTAGAATCTCAGTCTATGGCGCGCTGTAGCAGTGCACGGTTGCACTAGCATTTTAGTCCTTGGACCGCTGCAGCACGCGGTAGCGCTAGCATTTTAATTCTTGGACCGCTGCAGTGCACGATAGCACCAGCATTTCGATCCTTCGACTGCTGCAGTACGCGATAATGTTAAGCCTTCAAACATTAACTTTAGTTGAAGTGTTGGGCAATATTTAAATTCCACAATGGTACAAGGTTGCGCAAGTGTCTCGGTTTTTGCTACCCTATAGCGTGCGGAAGCACCAGTGTTTCTATCCTTGGACCGCTGCAACGCGCTGTGGTGCAACTTAGCGGTTTTCTTCCAGAATTTTAGTTTTTAGCCCAGACTTGAATTTAGTTCTTCTTTGCTCTGAAAATAGAAAAAGAACTTCAAAGCATACAGATTCTAATAAAAAATGTTAGTTTTTAATAACTTAAATCACAATAAATCTTAAATTTATCACTTATGATCTCTATGCAACTCACGAATGGCATGCAGATGCTTTTTTTATCAGCATCTAACTTAGAGTAAATCAAGATAATGTCGATAAAAATGATAATGAACTCATCGAGATACAGCTTAAGGATTCGCTGCATCAAGTCCATGAAGAAAGAAGGATCATTCGTCAATCCAAAAGACATGACTAGAAACTAATACTATCCATCTTGGGTCCTGAATGAAGTCTTGGGAATGTCTTCATCTTTAACTCAAATTTGGCAGTAGCTTAATCTCAAGTCTATCTTAGAGAAGACTTTCACTCCAGCAATCTGATCAAACAAGTCATCTATTCGGGGTAGAGGATACTTGTTATTCAGTATCACCGTATTAAGCTCATGGTAATCAATACACATCCACATCAATCCGTCCTTCTTCTTGACAAACACAATGGGAGCTCCCCAAGTCAACATGTTAGGGCAAACAAAACCTTTTCATGCAACTCATTTAGTTGCTCACATAGCTCATGCAACTCTTTAGGTGTCATTCTATACAAGGCCTTGGATTTAAGCAGAGTTCTCGGAATTAGTTCTATAAAAAACTCTACCTCTCTTAAAGGAGGTAGTCCAAGCAAATCTTCAAAGAACACATCCAGAAATTTGTCTTCCAAGACTCTATCTTCCTTAACTTCATTGATTAAGGTTACGAAAATTGCATCGCAACCCTTACTAATGAGGCGTTCAGCTTTTACGGCATTGATGAGTGATGAATCCATAAATTATATCTAAATAAATTGGAAAATTCATTTATTTAAGATCTTTATGCTGCGGAATAGACTGCTATAGCGTGCGATCGCGTGCTGCAACAGTCTGCAGCGGGGGACTTAGCCAATTTGCTAAGAACCAAAGCACGCCGCAGCACGCCACAGCTCACTGCCGCGGCCCGCCACAAATTTTTCCCAGACAAGCATTTATTGCGACTGGGGACATGACCTCTATCCTGCATTTTGTCCCCAGCCATCATTCCCTGCAGCAGTCCATTTTATTTGAAAAAGGAGGCTTTGAGGTGATGTTTTGGGTAAACAATTGAAGATTATTGTCACCTCACCATCAATGGAGGATATTGTCATGATGAATTCAGTTTTTTAAATGAAAAAGTTGGTGTGAGATTAAGAGAAGAAGATGGCAGCCCCACCCCCCCCTTCCTATAAATACCCCTCCTCTTGACTAGATGAGGGTTCACAATTTTAGCCAAATTCTACTAAGTAAGGAGGAGAGCCAAGGAAAGAGAGGAACTCCTCAAGGGTGGCTAGAGACCTAAGGAGGGAACATTGAGAAGGAGAAGAAGGATTCTGGAGAACTTTTATGGAGTGTTCCTAGTATCTTCTAAACTCCACTCTTGTATTTCTTTTTAGTTGACCATGAAAGGGTATTTATCCATGTATGTGTTTTTCTTCTTTTCTTGTGCAATGAGTAGCTAAGCTCCCTTGGGGAGGGTTAGGGGTGAAGTCCCATTTGCATAATATAATATTAATGTATGAATGTTTTCCCTCAAGCATAATTTGATTGTGATTTTAATGCCTTACTAAGAAATTTTTGTCTAATTAGTCTTGAATGTGATTATGAGAAAAGAACTAAAAAAAAAAGAAAAACTCCAAGAACTAATTGTCTTGTGCTCCTTAGCCAATCTTAGGTTGGATGCTAGATTATGAGTGCATGAAGGCTTGGAACTATGTGAGAAAGTTCATTAGCTCAATGCACCTCAATCTAAGCTCAACCAAAGAGTTGATGCAAGTGATGCTAAGACCCACTAAATGAGCTCCTTAGCTCAACATAATTGAGGTGGAGGAAGTAAGTGTTGAGTGCTCATAAACTAAGTGACATAGTCGTTGAGCCCAACATGTGAATCCCTCATCTCAACTATGTATGATGCGAGTGATGCTCGTAGTGGAAATCAATGCTTGTAAGATCCTAAGGTTTAAAAAATCAAGCTCACCATGATCAAGAGAATAAGATTAAAATTTAAATCCTAATAATCTTACAAGAATCTTTGTGATAAAGTAGAACCAAATGTGAGTTTATTTTGTGCACAAGATTTGAACTTGTAAGACCTTGAGCTAGACTCAAGGACAATAATGTGCACTTGATTTTAATTAAATTAAATGATACAGCTTGAGAAACAAATCTACATAAATATTATGTCATGGCATGTGAGATGGCCCCAACTCTCCTCTTTCTTAAATCTTGCTATTTTTACTTAGTGAATAGTTGTGCTAATTTTAGACTACTCATCCAACACATACTATAGCTTAAACATTAGTGAGAGTAGATACACCTCAGTGCCAAATCAACCAATTCTCTGAGGATCAATAAATTCTCGGAAAGTCACACTTTCCGCATATTACTTCAGACCACGTACACTTGCGTGCAAGCGCAGACGTGTATTTACAGTCTGTCAAGTTTTTGGCGCCATTGCCGAGGAATTGGTTTCTGATTTGAATTAAGGACAATCTATAAGTAACTAGCGATTTAAGCATTTGATTGCATATATTAGTAGTTTTAGATTTTTTGTAATTATTAAGCTAACATTTTATAATTTTTTTTGTTTATTTTATTTCTAAAAAATTTGTGTGATCTTAATTACCAAACTCGTTCTTGATAAGCCATATTGTAACTTGCATGAGTAAAAGAGTCTGTACTGAATATCTTTTTGATCCCAAAATAGAAAGAACATACTTACAAGCTAGGTAAGAACAAAATTTATCAAACCAACAAGTTGTTATGGACAATTTCACTGAAAATTTAGAAGAGCCTAGGGGTAGAGCACTTAGGGATTACGCACTACCCACTGTTAGGGGAATCTCCCATGCGATTGTAAGGCCAAATATAGAAGCCCACAATTTTGAAATCAAACCTTTCACACTGAGTATGGTGCAAAAAAATTAGTTTGGAGGATTATCCACTGAAGATCCTAACTCACATATTTCAACTTTCCTTGAAATATGTGATTCCTTCAAATTTAACGGTGTCTCCGAAGACGCGGTTAAATTGCGGCTATTTCCTTTCTCACTGGGAGATAGAGCCAAGAGTTGGCTCAGCTCTCTACCGAGTGATTCTATCCGTACTTGGGATGATTTGGCTAAGAAATTCTTAGCCAAATACTTCCCTCCGGCTAAAACTGCACGATTGAGAATTGAGATCACCAACTTTACTCAGATGGAAGGTGAGACTCTTTATGACGGGTGGGATCGCTTTAAGGAGTGCCTCATGCATTTCCCACATCATGGGTTCCCTCTATGGATGCAAGTGCAAACATTTTACAATGGTTTGAATGCTCCAACGAGGACACTCATTGATGCGGCCGCTGGTGGCTCCATTAGTGGAAAAACCTAAGAGGAAGCTTACGACCTATTGGAAGAAATGGCCAATAATGCTTACTAATGGCCCCTCCAACGGAACGATTCCAAAGATAAAAAAGAGTGTAATTCATTAGGAAACTCACAACAAATCCTAAAACTGCAAAATCAAAATTTCCAACTTAATAAGAAGCCAGAATTTGGATATATAAGCTCATTTTAGGAGAATGATGGGGAATTGAGAGATGGAACGAATGGAGAAAGATTCGAAAACTCTCTTAAAGAATTTAGAAACTCCACTATTGAATTCATGAATAAAATTGATGCCACACTAAACAGGCATGATCACACTCTCCTCAGACAAGAGGAGACGGTTAAAAGAATTGAACAAAAATTGAAAGATATAATGAAGCAGTTAGAATAACCATCACTAGTAGGGGTGATCGGGGAATACGAAAATGAATCAGGTAACGCAATCACCTAAGAAGTGGAAGGGTTACTCATGAGATTGTGAGAAAAGAGAATAGCGAAAACATCACTAAATCAAGAGAGGAAAAGGAGGAAGGAGAAATAATAAGGACAGAAAAGAGTGTGGCAAGGGATGCCATGAGGGAAGAACTTAAAGACCCACCTAAGGAAACCCCTCATATACCTTATCCTCAGTGTATGGCTAAGGAGAAACTCGATGTACAATATTAAAAATTTCTTGAGACCTTTAAAGCTCTCCACATCAATATCCCATTCGTAGAAGCCCTCGAACAAACGCCTAGTTATGCTAAGTTTATGAAAGATATCTTATCCAAGAAAATGAAGATTGATGAAAAGGAGACTGTGGCATCAACAGAGGAATGCAGTGCAATCCTTCAAAGAAAAATTCCCACTAAAAAGAAGGATCCAGCGAGTTTCACTATCCCATGCACGATTGGATGCCAATATTTTCAAAAAGCCCTTTGTGATTTTGGTGCATCTGTTAATTTGATGCCTTTCTACATATTCAAGAAACTAGGAATTGATCATTTAAAACCTACCTCTGTTGTACTCTAATTTGTCGATAGATCTGCAAAATCTTTTTTGGGAATTGTGGAAAATATACTTGTAAAGGTTGACAAGTTCATCTTCCCGGCAGACTTCATAATCTTGGACATAGAAGATGAAATTCAAGAGATTCCTATTATTTTAGGTAGACCTTTCTTGGCCATAGGACGAACCTTAATTGATGTAGACAAAGGGGAATTGTGTTGCGTTATGGAGAGGAAGAGATTAAATTCCATGTGAATGATTCTATGAAACACCCTTCTAAGTTAAGTGAGGATTGTTGGGAGATCAATTTATTAGAAGAAGCTGGGTTAATAGAAGATGTGGGAGAAGAGGGAATGATGGGAAATATGAAGATCCCACTGAAACGGAAGTTATTGAAGAATTAATTGAGGAAAGGAAGATGATTCAACCTTCGATAATTTGCCCTCCTAAAATTGAATTAAAACCTCCTCTCTCACATTTAAAATACACGTACCTAGGAGAAGATGAATCACTTCCTATAATTATTTCCTCATTATTAACTCAACATCAAAAGAATCTTTTATGTAAAGTTTTAAAAGATTACAAGAAGGCAATATGATGGAGTATTGAGGATTTAAAGGGGGTTAGTCCAACTTTGTGTATGCATTGTATCCTATTGGAGGACAACTCCAAGCCTTCAATTGAACATCAGCGGTGATTAAACCCAAACATCAAGGAAGAAGTTCACAAGGAAATTATCAAGCTCTTAGATGTCGGGATCATTTTCCCCATTTCTGATAGCCCTTGGGTGAGCCCCATACATGTAGTTCCCAAAAGAAGTGGGATGACTATTGTCCTCTACAACAACAATGAACTAATCCCCACTAGGACTACGACTGGTTGGCGAGTTTGCATCGATTATAGGAGATTAAATAAAGCAACACGAAAAGACCATTATCCCCTCCCCTTCATCGACCAATTGCTTGATAGATTAGCAGGAAATCTTTATTTCTATTTTCTTGATGGTTATTCATGATATAATCGTATCCTGATTGCGCCCGAAGACTAAGAGAAAACTACTTTTACCTGCCCCTTTGGAACATTAGCCTTTAGGAGAATGACGTTCGGTCTGTGCAATGCCCTAGCCACTTTTCAACGCTGCATGATGGCAATTTTCTCGGACATGATAGGAGAGTTCTTAGAAATTTTTATGGATGATTTTTCTATTATTGGAACCTCTTTTGATCATTGCCTAATTAATCTGGGGAAGGTGTTAAAAGGTGTGAAGAGTCAAATTTAATCTTGAATTGAGAAAAATATCACTTTATGGTTGAAGAGGGTATTGTTCTTGGTCATTTAATTTCTAGAAGAGGGATAGAGGTTGATAAAGCAAAAATTGAAGTAATTGAAAAACTTCCTCCTCCCATCAATGTAAAAGGAATTAGAAGTTTCCTCGAGCATGCTGGTTTTTATCGAAGATTTATCAAGGATTTCTCAAACATAAGCATGTCGCTCGGTAGGCTGTTAGGAAAGGATGTCGAGTTTAACTTTGATAAAAATTGTCTAAAAGGTTTCAACATAATAAAAACTGCCTTGATCTCTGCTCCAATAATTTCTACTCCTATCTGGGATTCACCTTTTGAAATTATGTGTGATGCGAGTGCCTTGCAGTAGGTGTTGTCCTTGGGCAGCGATGAGAGAGAACCTTCTATTCAATCTACTATGTTAGTAAACTCCTTGATGATGCTCAAAGAAATTACGCCACCACTAAAAAGGAGCTTCTAGCCATAAATTTTGCTTTCACTAAATTTAGGTCTTATCTCATCGGGTCTGAAACTATCGTTTACATGGATCATGCTACTATTAAATATCTCCTCCAAAAGAAGGAGGCAAAACCACACTTAATACGTTAGGTGTTGCTCCTACAAGAATTTGATCTCAAAATTCGGGATAAGAAGGGGAGAGAAAATGTGCTAGCTGATCATTTATCTAGATTGACCCACATTGATCATGATAAGTCGACCGATATTAGTGAATTCTTTCTCGACAAGAAGCTTTATGGGGTAGCTACAAATGACCCTCCCTGGTTTGCTGATATTGCTAACTACCTTGCAGGAGGAGTTATACCAAAAGATATGAGTTACCAACAAAGAAAGAAATTATTTGCGGATATAAAAAATTACTTTTGGTATGTTCCCTTCTTATATAAATGTTGCAATGATCAACTCCTAAGGAAATGTGTTCCTGATTCTGACACCAGAAATATTCTCTTCCACTGCCACACATCTCCTTATGGAGGGCACCATGGGATTGAGCGAACGACTGCAAAAGTGCTTCAATCTGGATTCGTTTGGCCCCATTTGTTCAAAGATGCCGCTAATTTTGTCAAAAGTTGTGACAAGTGCCAAAAAACCGAGAATTTAACAAAAAGGGATGAGCTTCCTTTAAATGGGATTTTTGAAGTCGAACTATTCGATGTTTGGGGAATCGACTTCATGGGACAGTTTCCCTCGTCCCAAGCTAATCTGTATATCCTTGTGGCAGTCGAGTATGTCTCAAAATGGGTTGAGCCTGTGGCATGTGTTAATTATGATGCTAAGACAGTGATCAAATTTCTCAAGGCACATGTGTTAACTAGATTTGGGACACCCAGATTCTTGGTTAGTGATGGGGGAAAGCACTTCTACAACAGGTAGTTAGAGAATGTTTTAAAAAGCTATGGGGTGAGACATAAGGTGGGTACTCTCTATCACCCTCAAACCAGCGGGCAAGTTGAAGTCTCCAATAGAGAACTTAAATATATATTAGAAAACATTGTGAACCAAAATAGAAAGGATTGGACTTCAAAACTTCAAGATTCCCTTTGGGCTTATAGAACTGCCTTCAATACCCCTCTAGGAATGTCCCTGTATAAGCTTGTTTATGGAAAAGCATGCCACCTTCCGATGGAACTTGAGCACCGTACCTTTTGGGCAATAAAGAAATTAAATTTTGACCACCAAAAGGCAAGGGTGCAAAGACTGCTACAACTTAATAAACTTGATGAATTTAAGCTAAATGCCTATGAGAGTGCCAAGTTGTATAAGGAAAAACAAAAAAATGGCATGATAAGCTAATTAAACCTAAGCACCTCCAACCAGGAATGAAGGTATTACTCTTTAACTCAAGATTAAGACTTTTTCCTGGAAAAATAAAATCACGTTGGACAGGACCATTTACAATTACGAAGGTTTTTCCTCATGGAGCTGTTGAAGTTGCCTCCAATAATAGTAATTTTAAGGTGAATGGGAATCATCTGAAGCTATACTTGGAGGAAAAAGTCTTTTATGAAAAGGGCGGATGGACCCTTCAGGACCTTTCGGATGAAGGAATCACATAAGATCTTTCTCTTGTCATGCTGAGACATTAAAACAATCGCTTATTGGGAGGCAACCCACAACTGATTAAGTTGTATTTTTTTTTTTTTTTCATTTTTCCTTTATATCTTTAATTTAGTATGTTCTTATTTTGAGATTTCAATTTATGAATTTTCATATTCCCGCATTTTTGAGTCATTCTTAATTGACATATTTTTTCTGAATTTTTCAAAAGAAATAAAAATCACAAAAATGTAAAAATCAAATGTGATATAAGTAAAAGTATGCTTAACAAAAATGATTAAATGAATTATAAGCAATAAAATGTTGTAATTGAGGAATGAATGGAGGAAAATCTAAATCTCCAAAAATTTAAATAGATGCTTGAGCTAAGTGTGGGGGAAGGCATAGGACTTAAACTAAAATATATGGCATGGATTCAAAATAGAGTGTGCTAGGCTCTCATAGGACTTCATGATCACAAAGATGTTAAGGATAAAGAAAAATGTCTCTTCCTAAGGATGAAAAGAATAAAATATTTATGGAAAAAGGGATGATGAAAAATATCTCTCCCAAATAAACAAAATAAGAAAGGATGAAGAAAATTATCTCTCCTTTAAACTTTTCATCTTTGTGATTCATAAGAAGGAGCACATATGGCACAACTCTAAGAATCTCTAACCATTTCTTTAATCTAAAAGTCCACAATGAATTGTACCCAACACCTAATATCAAGCATTGAAAATTTAAATATTTGGAGATTCATTGATTAAACCACCTTAGTGCCACAATTGAAAACATTAATATTGCTACAATGTTCATTTCATGTTTTTCCATGCATATATTTTGACTTATACTTACTTTATGTACATTATTGTGACTTTCATACCTCCAAAACTGAAAAAATTATCATTTTAAGCTTACTCGAGGACGAGCAAGAATTTAAGTGTGGGGGTATGATGAATCTATAAATTATATCTAAATAAAGGGGAAAATTCATTTATTTAAGATCTTTATGCTGCTCCTAAATCAAATTTTTCTATCTTTTCAAGAAAATAGAATCCAAAAGAGTTCTAAGGCATTTCTGCAGAAATTTTAAAATTTATTAAAGGAATCCGCTACAGTGCGCTGCAGCGCGCTACCATGCGCCGCAGCGGGCTACAGTAGAAACCTCTAAACTATATAAAAATGAATGCCTAAACTAATTGAATAGTGTTTGCGGAATAAGCCACTCCAGCGCGCGGTCGCGCTGCAGCTGTTTGTAGTGGAAATACTTAACTATATAAATAGGGTTGCCCAACTAATTGAATAGTGTTTGCGAAATAAGCAGCTACAGTGCGCGGTTGTGTGGTGCAGCAGTTTGTAGCGGAAATACTTAACTATATAAATAGGTTTGCCCAACTAATTGAATAGTGTTTGCGGAAAAAGCCGCTACAGCGCGCGTTCGCGCGCTGCAGCGGTTTGTAGAGAAAATACTTAACTATATAAATAGGGCTGCCCAACTAATTAAACAGTGTTTGCGGAATAGACTGCTACAACGCCAGGTCGTGCACTACAGTGGTCTACAGCAGGGGACTTAGCCAATTTGCTCCGCCACATCGTGCTGCCACGCGCGCAGTGGCCAGCCGCAAATTTTTCCCAGACAAGTATTTATTGCGGCTGGGGACATGACCTCTATCCTGCATTTTGTCCCCAGCCATCATTCCCTGCAGCAGCCCATTTTATTTGAAAAAGGAGGCTTTTATGTGATGTTTTGGGTAAGCAATTGAAGATTATTGTCACCTCACCATCAATGGAGGATATTGTCATGATGAATTCAATCTTTTAAATGATAAAGCTGGTGTGAGAATAAGAGAAGAAGATGGTAGCCCCCCCCCCCCTCTCCTATAAATACCCCTCCTCTTGACTAGATGAGGGTTCACAATTTTAACCAAATTCTACTAAGTAAGGAGGAGAGCCAAGGAAAGAGAGGAACGCCTCAAGGGTGGCAAGGCAAGCTCTTGCTTTGGAAGAGGAGGAAGAAGGCAGCACTAGGGACCTAAGGAGGGAACATTGAGAAGGAGAAGAAGGATTTCAGAGAACTTCTACGGAGTGTTCCTTGTATCTTCTAAACTCCACTCTTGTATTTCTTTTTAGTTGACCATGAAAGGGTATTTACCCATGTATGTGTTTTTTTTCTTTTCTTGTGATAAGAGTAGTTAAACTCCCTTGGCGAGGGTTGGGGGTGAAGTCCCATTTGTATAATGTAATATTAATGTATGAATGTTTTCCCTCAACCATAATTTGATTGTGATTTTAATGCCTTACTAAGAAATTTTTATCTAATTAGTCTTGAATGTGATTATGAGAAAAGAACTAAAAAAAAAAGAAAAACTCCAAGAACTAATTGTCTTGTGCTCCTTAGCTCATCTTAGGTTGGATGCTAGATTATGAGTGCATGAAGGCTTGGAACTATGTTAGAAAGTTCATAAGCTCAATGCACCTCAATCTAAGCTCAACCAAAGAGTTGATGCAAGTGATGCTAAGACCCACTAAATGAGCTCCTTAGCTCAACATAATTGAGGTGGAGGAAGGAAGTGTTGAGCGCTCATAAACTAAGTGACATAGTCGTTGAGCCCAACATGTGAATCCCTCATCTCAACTATATATGATGCGAGTGATGCTCGTAATAGAAATCAATGCTTGTAAGATCCTAAGGTTTAAAAAATCAAGCTCTCCTTGATCAAGAGAATTAGATTAAAATTTAAATCCCAAGATTCTTACAAGAATCTTTGTGCCAAAGTAGAACCGAATGTGAGTTCATTTTGTGCACGAGATTTGAACTTGTAAGACCTTGAGTTAGACTCAAGGACAACAATGTGCACTTGATTTTAATTAAATTAAATGATAAAGCTTGAGAAATAAATTTACATAAATATTATGTCATGGCATGTGGGATGGCCCCAACTCTCCTCTTTCTTAACTCTTGCTATGTTTACTTAGTGAATATTTGTGCTAATTTTAGACCACTCATCCAATACATACTATAGCTTAAATATTAGTAAGAATAGATACACCTTAGTGCCAAATCAGCCAATTCTCTAAGGATCGATAAATTCCCAGAAAGTCACACTTTCCACTTATTACTTCAGACCACGTACACTTGCATGCAAGTGCAGGCATGTATTTACAGTCTGTCAACGAGTGATGCAGTAAAGCCAAGTTTACCTATAAAAACTTTGGGTTTCTTCACTACCCTTAGCAAAACTTTCTTTTGGTGGCAATCTATTACAGTGTTAAACTTACTCAACCAATTCGTGCTTAAAATTATGATGAAATTTGTGATCGAAATAACAATATGCTTTGATTGAAAGAATTGATTACAAATTAGGATGTCTAATAAACAAAAATTGCTAGCACACATTTTAACTCCCTATGGAATTTGCACTCACAGGGCATTGACCAAGCTGAAAAGTTGAAGTTTGAGAGAAACAACACAACTCTCAAATATAAAAGAATGATTAGCACTCGTATCGAATAGTGTGTCACAAGATTAATTTTTAATTAATAGAGTTCCTATAGCAGGAAAAATAAAACCTTAATTATGACCAATGCAATAAAAGTAGAGAGAACAAAAATAAGATACACATGAAAGAAAGATAGAATAATGAAAATAAAATGCTGAACATACCAGTGACAATGTCATTGTCTTCTTTGGAAACAACAGAAGTCAGAGCATGCACACGAGGTACAGCTGAAATTTGGGCAATAGCTTTTCCCTTGGAGACAGGTGTGTGGTGAGATAGATAGGCTCGCTTTTAGGGTACTTAATAATGCTAGTGGGCTGCCTTTTTTTGGTAAATTAGGTATTTAAATATTGAATGGATTTGTAAGATAATGTCTAAAGTTGATTTATGGAGCTTGTGGTGGGCTAGTTATGGGTTTATAGTGGACTATCTAAGGGAAACCCAAGACTAGTACAGATCGATCCTAGTTTGGACGGATTCAAAATATCACTTTTGCAGGTAGGGTTTTAGAGAGTTAAAGGGCAGGAAATGAATTAATATAAGTAGCCTAAGATGTGTAGTTTTGATATGGAGTAGATGGTTAGGTTTGATGGTGTTTAGATGGGTGTTGAGGGGTAGGGAAGAAGACTAGGTCGACCTATTTATCAGATTTGGCTGGAAGATTATGGTGGAGTATGGAGTGTGTTTAAGAGATTAGGTAATAATTTAATAATATTAAGGGATACTTAAGATGCTGGAGAAGATGTGTGGATAGTTTTAGGGCTATGAAAATAAGAGTATAGTTAGAAAATAAAATATAAATAAGATAACAACCTAACTCACCAAAGATAGGCAATAAAATTAACACTACCAAGCACCAAGCAATAGAAGAGTTATTCATCGCAAAATTCTTTCATTCAAGTTACTTTATTACATTACATTTCAGCTCATATTTATAGGCACTACAAGTCACTTTCCTTATGAGCTTTAGTGGAAAAATATGGAGGGAAGTTTGGAGGGAAAGATGGGTAGTTGGCAATTAGTGGTGTAGTAGCTCCAACTACTTATATCAAATATTTTCCTCATGATATGGCTATCCAAACATGTGAATTAATAAATAAAAAAATTAAAATATAAATAAAAACAAAATACAAATGGTAAGCCCAATATTTGGGCTCATTATTGGGCTTTTGATTGGGCTCTTGTAATTGGGTCAACCTTCAAATTCTTCCCTTAAGCTTTAGCCATGGCTCTTATCATTAGTAACTCCAACAACTTATATTAAATATTCTTAGGATGTGCTACATCACTTAATGCTAGCTAAGTCCTTCTTGATGATCCTTAGCTAGTTTGTAGCTTCAATGGGAAAAGTTGAACGGTTGAATGACGGAGGGTTCAACCTAAAGAATGTGAGAAAAAACTACCCACAATAGGTCTAGGTGCTGGTTGTGGAGCAACATGGATCACTAGAGGAGTAGGAGCATGACTTAGCGGAGGAGTAGGAGTAGGCTGAGGTGAGGGACACAGCAATGAAATCCTCTCTGCAGTACCAGTCTGCACCTCGATCGCAACTTTCATTATATCCATTAGATTTCTTAGCTCGTTAGTAGGAGAAGAGGTAGTAGATGTATCTTCCTTTTCCACAACAGGGAGAGGGGTATCAAGTTCAAAATCCATACTAAGAAAGAGAAAGAGAGATGCAATTTAAGAAAAAGGAAATATAAATGATTCTCATTAAAATTAGAAAATTTAGAAATACAATGTAGAAAGTGCTTTAAAGAGCAAGAAAAGATAGATGAAAGCTAATACCAAAAGAATCTAATACAATCAGCTATGAAACTTAACATATAAAGGACTCTCAAATCTTGATAACTAGGAGCACAGTCGTAACATCAACTCTCGCAAACTAGTCTCTTAAAAGCAAGGTCCCACCACTCTTTGGCGTAGTCATCAAAGAGTTGATCCATCACTCAGAGATGTGATATGGATATCCAATCACTTGGAAGGTCTTGGTCATTGTGGACAACCATTCCTGAGCCAACTTAGGTATTCGATTGTCTCTAAACACCTATAACTTGAGAATTTTGTTAAGGACGTCTCCACCTTTAGGCAATACTCCAACGTAGAGGCTACCATACTTAAGTCCATTTGGACAGTTTTCATCCCAATACTGAAAAAAGTGCCTAGTATAATATTTTATATCGGTTACACAGTTCACCATCTGTGAGCTACTAAAGGTTTAAGTTAAAATAATTTAATTATTGAAGTAATAAGGCATTTACTAACCTATGCTGTCACTTTTTAATATTTTTATTCTACTTTTCTGTATTGTTTGATTTGGATTGGTGGATATTTACTTTAACTTATTTTCCTCAACCTTGGCTCTAATACCAACTGTAACATCCTTAATATTGGATCAGGAACCCAATCTAATACAAGGGTGTTACCATAACACTTAATATTGAATTAGATGGAAGCTAACTTAGTATTAAGTACCATGTGGCCAAGAATCTTTATGAGGTAGATGAGTCAGTAGTAAAATAAATAAGTAGGCAAATGTAGTAACTAGATGCATCTAATCAATTATCCAAACTAAGTAAATAAAATGAAAATAAATCCATCATAGAAATAAAGTAAAAATATTGCAAAAAATAAGTTATTACAAATAGATTTAAGAGAATTTAAAGTAAATTTCACTTATCCTCACTAAAGCAGTAAAAGAATGTGGAAGCAGAGTCTTTAATCAACAAATAGCCAGTACTAGTCCTAGCTCCACTATTTAGATGATGCCCTTGATCTATCGTATTTGGTTTTTAATATGGTTGGGCACAGCTAACAAAATAAAAATAAGTGATTATACTTAACAATTCAAAGTACATTTTAAAGTTAATATAAATTTTAATGAAGTTTTAGTTGGATATCACATTTCTAATTTTATAATTAAATTAGAGTAAGTGGAGCACTAAACATCAAAGTAAGGTAGAAAAGCTATATGAAGATCTTAAGTAAAGTAAGAATGTAAGAACTCACATGTAGGTTTCTCTAAACTGCAATAATAAGGGAAAATAGGCATCCTAATAATGCTAAAAGCTATTAGGGTGCATTTGAAAGCATAAAATGAATACATGAATATGTTCAATAAATAATATGCTAAGTTAAAATGACTAAAGTAGTAAAGCATAAATGAATGTAAAACAACATACACTGCATAAAGTAAGGATTGTAAAGTAAGGAAGTAAGAACGGAATAGTAAAGTAAAATAAAGTGAGACTTAGTCATATGGACTAAGTAAACATAGTCAAAGACTGTGATAAGTAAGCATAGCTAAACAACTATGAAAAGTACTAACAGTCAATAAGATTGCGATAAAATAATGTTTAATTGTTCAAGTTATTTAAATAATTCTATTCTACGGGCATAAAATATAGAACGAGTGAAGAGTTACGCATGTCTGCCTAACTAAATAGAAAATCAGAGTCTCCAAAACACTCACATTCACCCTTTAGGATATGCAAGGCTTCCTTATTAGTTCATAGCATGCCCTAGCTTGACATCTTACATCTGAAATCCCTAAGTTTTATGTTTGAATATTTTATTTATGAATAATGTCTTTATGAATGTTCATAGCTGTAGTTTCAAAGCAAAGCAACATTCAAAGAATTCAAGTAATTGTAAATTATTTGATATACATTATGGTCTAAGATTTAGTTATCTAACTTAATGATTGGAGTTGATTAAACTTCCAATTGACTTAGCCATATCAATCTCTAAGTTAATTGAAAGTAATACTATTAGTAAATGATATTTAGAAAATAGTAGTTTAATTGAGGTTTTATTAAATAACAAAATAAATTATAAGTATAAATATGCATTATGACTCTAATCCTACATTACTCCTAAGCCACATAATCTTTATTGGTTACTAGACTTAAGCTTAAGGTACTAATATGGAGTGATAAAAGATGTATGTTCACTCCACTTAAAAGGTCTAATGCAGCCAAGATTTGATGGACTTTAGCTTAATAGCACACTAAACTAGCTAAGCACACCTTTAGGAGGTTTTAAGTGCAAAGTTAGGGTAAATGTTGCAAAATTAGAAGATTTAAGTTAGCATATAATTATAAAGATAATATTGCATAAAGGGAGTCAAGATCATACTATAGCTAAATGATGCTTATTTAAGGATTAGGGAACTTAAAGTGAGGTTTCAAACTAAAAATGGAAGGTTCATTAAACCTAATTCTAAGTACTAGCAATTGATTCTAATAGGTTCACATACTAGAAGTTGAGGCACTCTAATAGTTAACTACACATAATGGATAGGTTTGTTACACATTAAATATCAATTGGACAAGGTTAGGGATTCTCATCCTACACTATCCATCCTCTTATTGAGGCTTAAATCACAAGTTTACTAAACTACTCAAGTCATCCAGCTATACAAATCTAAGCTTAATCTCATAAATGAAAGTGACATGAAAGTTTAATTAAATAAATAAGCTTGTTGACCTAAGGCATTATGGCTTGTACATGCAAGTACTAAAGTCAAAAAATCATAAAATATGAAGAATTAAGGAGCCAAATACAAAATTATCCAATTGTTGTCCAAATAATAATAACAATATGGAATCCTCAAATCACAAGGAGAATAATGACACTAAGTAGGTCAAAATTGGACAGCATTAAAAAATTAGAGTTTTCGAGACTCCTAATTGTGATTAAAAAGTGATTAAGAAATTTAAGATTTAAATCCTAATTTAGCTTTCACCATTTTGTTCCACTCATTTTTTGGAATAATATGAAATATAATTTTGCATAATTTAGAATATTATTTTGCAAGCTATGATTAAATGAAAATTTGCATTAATATTAATATATTAATCATGCTATTAATAATTTAATTAATCCATTAATCATCATAACTGCCTGGCGTTGAACATAAAGCGGTGCAGAAGGAGAGACTGGCGCGAAAGACAACCGTCAATGGTCTGGCACGAAAGATGGGGCACCGACTTCAAGATCAAGAACATGCGGTGATTCCCAAGTCTTCTGAAGGGACAGCGTGGTTCGGGCTCGATGAACTGGGTTGTAGTTTCGCATGGTCTGGACCAGACGGTTCGACAAGGAGAACCATTTGCTACCTTTGTCCTCGACAAATCCCGAAAGGAACGTGCCTAGGGCTGACCCTATCTGTCAAACCCGAAAGTCCCACAGTGTGGCCCACATTTTGGTGCGTATCCCTTACCAAGGCTGAACACTAAGACTAGAATCAGCACCGAAGTAGCCGATGAGGTGATGCCCTAGCCTTAATAGGGCAGTCTATGTCTCAACTACTATGGGGGACTATTTGTCATGCATGGGCTAGGGTCAGATCGAGCTCAATAGAGCTCGATTGACCCCATAAATATCCTTCCTTAGCTAGATAAATTTGTGAATGAGACAATAGGGAGAACAATTGCTAAGAGAATGTATAATTGAAGGCATACCTCATTTGTCTCCGTCGGCTTGCAGAGAATTAGGGTTAGGTCGAAGTTGGCAACAGCAACTCCTCAGCACTCCTTGAGCTCCCAGCAGGTCAAGGATGATGAAGTGAGGGATTTGGAGTGAGATAAGAGAGAATTGGAAGCTTGCATAGCAGTGGAGAGCTAGTCGTGGTCCTTCTTATGGTGAAGAAATTCGTGGTTGGGATGACGTACAGGGTTGCAATTCATACCATCAAATCAGGATCTCGATTCGACTGTCAGACTAGCATATAGCACGCATGTCGCTAGATCTAAATCTTATTAAAATGTGGCAGTCCAAATCGGTACCAAACGTTGTCCTATGTTTGACCCGCCTCAGCTGATATTCGCCTTTCCGTTAATAGCCATTGGAATATGTATTGATATATTTATATTATTTTATATAAATACATTATTCAATAAATTAATTATTGCACATTTAATTAATAAAAATTAAATAACCAAACGGACTCCAAAAAATCCGAAAAATTCACCCTTTACTAAATGAGGGGTGCGGAACTCAAAAATACAATTGAATTTTTGATCTAAAGTTAATTTAATTTTCTTAATTTTTTGGGTATTTAAATAATATTAAAATATTTGGAAAAAATTCAGTTACTCCCAAATGTTCCCAAAATATCATTCTAGCTAATTTGGGGGGGAGAGGTCTAATCGCAAACATAGATTTTTAATCTAAGGTCAGATTAAATTAGTTATTTTTAGGTTGATTAAAATAATCAAATATTCTTGTCAATCGTAAACGATCTCCAAATCATACCAAACTTCATGTGAAGGCTCCTAATACTATTATAAGAGCACTATAAGTGAAATGGTGTTAATTGGGCTACCAATAATGGGTAAGAACACTATGGATTTTACAGTACCTTTCTTTGATGGGCGTTCGTTAGGGTTATCTCAATTCCTACACGCAGCCGCTCCAAACTGTCCCTTAGCCTCACCCGTAGCCTGGCTTCTTCGATAGGAGTTAATTGAAGGGTCCACCGCGGCCTAAAAACTTTATGAGGATGGCAGAGGACAGCAACATACGGACCCTAAGCCACATTCGTGTGCGGGACAGAGTGGGGATAAAGGCACTGTACGTGCCTGAAGGATTCCTACCCATCAGATCCTCTATGTTGCTCGGATGGATGGCTATGATCGGACCCACCATTTGATCAAATGATGAATTAGACAATGTTAGCCCGAATTTAGGAATTAATTAATTATTTAATAATTAATAATTAATAGCATTTTTATTAATTAAAATTTTAACTATCAAATGAGCTCTGAAAAATATTAAATATTTAATTAAAAGGATTTTTTATGAGATGTCAATTTAATTTTTTAAATTTTCTGATTAATTAAATGCATTAAAAATTTTGATAAATTCAAACAACTTCTAAATTGCTCCAAATAATTATGGATTTAGCCTAATTTGGATATCTAGACTAAGTAACAACAATGAGGTTGTTAAATTTCATGTGGTGGATTAGTATGTACAGACATGTTTTGAGTTAGGGTAGGCTATGAAGAGATCTGTAAACCACACATATCCTAGATAAGGAGAATAACTTTATACTGTCTTTGATTGTGCTTTTTAGCCACTGAAAATGAGACTTCTTTACTTATATTGGTACTTTACATTTTAGCTTACTAATAGCTTTTCTTGTAATATATGTTTTACTTAGCTTTACAACTATATTTTTTTATGCTACTTTACTCTTACTCAGCATATATCCTATTGGATATGAACATTTTTTCATCATTTCCATATGCACACAAGTATACATAGGTACTTATATTTTCTTCCTTTACTTGTCATATGCATGCTTGAGCCACTACCCCTGTACATATACTTACTTTTTTTACTTAATATTTTCTAGACTTTTCATACTTTTAGTATATCACCTTTATACTGCATTGTACATTGCTAATATTAAATTGTAAATTACAAATATGATATCCCTTAATTAAATTAATGTAGTGACATTAAAATGTACTTAAGCTTTATAAGTCTAACCACCTCTTACTTCTATTGGCTATGCCCTTACGTATTAAATATCAAATTTGGAAATCGGAAGCTTGGTGATCCAGACTGCGTGTTGAAGGCTGAATCTGAGGAGCAGCCATAAAGACCTTACTTTTAGTTATTTTTTATTTTATTTATCCATGAGGATGAGTGTTATTACATCTTTAAAATAGTTTGTAATATTAAGTATAACTCTAGATATTCATAATGTTTTTGTGATTAATATTTTCTTACTCTGGATGGTTTGGATGATAGATATATTTGTATTCATTGCAATTTTAGTTTTATTTATTTTCCTTATCTCATAAGATTCTTAGCCACATAGTACTTAATAGTGGGCTAGTTTCTATTAATTCATCATTAAGTACTATGGTAACCCTTAGAGTTGGATAGGAATATACCTAATCTAACACTAGGGTATTATAAAAAATCCTTAGAAGCAAATCATATAGTGCTCCAAATTTACCCTATTACATGTCATTTTAATCCTTAGAATATAAGGATTATATATTCATTAATTTCATTCTATTTGGACATCAATGGAGAACTTGATTTTTATGGCTTAATTATACTATTATTTTAATCATAAAATTAGGATTTCTCTCATTTAGCTTCTTTAAACCCTAAGAAACTTAGATTGATCTAGGTCATAGTATAACTAAAATATAGTGAATATTATTAATGGGAAGACACTTAGATTGACCTACATTTATCTAGCCTTGGTCTACTTAAGCTTGGATCCAATCCTTTAGGAGAGAGAAAAAGGAAATAAAGGAATGTAGTATAAATTAATTTATATATAGTATAGATCAGCGAGTTCAGATCTTTATTATGCCATTTATATGCTTCTTTAGTTAGACATCTAGTTTGGAAAACCTTAAAGAATTAGATGGATCTATATTAGAATTCCCCTTTTCTTAGATAAATAAGTAATGAAAATTAGCATCATAGAGGTAGATGAGAAACCATTAGTGAGTGTGATAGAACAGTTAGATCAATCCATTATTGAACCTCATGGATGGGAAAGAGTCCAATGGTTTTAAGCTTAATAAGACACCTTAGCAAACCCTTGTAGCACGTAGAGAAACTTAGATCTTTGAAACCCTTTTGAAATGTAAATAGAACTAGAACTTGTAGTAACCTACTTATGGTAGATCCTACATTTTAGTATGAAGATAAAGATTAAGTTGAGAACTTAAAAGATCATAGATTATAGATTTATGATAGATGTTGTAAGATAATAATCTTAATATATAATATCATTAGAATAATAATATTTTTTTATCAATATTTTTAAAATCATATATGTATATATATATATATATATATATATATATATATATATATATTACTCAATTGAGTTAGACATCACTTAATGTCTAAGCCAATTGGAGGTTTAATTAGCCCCAGTCATTAAGGTAAATAATTAAAGTAGATAATAATGGATATCATATAATTTATAATTTACTTTAATAATCCTTGAATGTTGCATCATATTGGGACTAAATCCTTAAATATTCATTTAGATATTATGCATAAATAAAATATTAAATATTAAACATAGGAGTTTCATGTGGAGGATTAGTCTATACAGGCATGTCTTAAGCAAGGGCGGGCTATTAAGAGATCAGAAGACAACACATATTGTAGAGGGGAATATGACTTTATACAATTTCTTACTATGCTTTTCAGTCCTTGAGACTAAGACTACTTTACTTATTTAGTAATTTACTTTTCAGCTTAGTTATAGCTTTTCCTACATTATATGTTTTACTTAGTTTTATATTTATATTTTTTTTTACATTATTTTACTTTTTCTCTGCATATATCCTATTGGACATGCACATTTTTTTAGTCATTTTCATGTGAAAACTAGTAAATATAGCTACTTGTATTTGCTTTCTTTACTTAACTTGTTTTATGTAGGCTTCAGCCACTACCTTTGTACGTATACTTACTCTTTTTACTTGATATTTTCTAGTATTTTAATAATTTTAGTATATCACCTTTATTATAACAACCCTAGGTTATTACTTAGCCTAATCTTAGCTTGATCGCATCCTAATTATCATTCCATTAAGTTCATCTACTTATTAGAACCAAACCCTGATTTTTTAGAGAGATTTAAAACTCAATCGAATATTTGGAATATTTAATAATATTTAATTAATTAGAAAATTGAGATATTTAATTTGACCTCAAAATCAAAATTTGACCTCGCCATTGCGCTCGTCACCCCCAAATTAGCTAGGTGTGATATTTTGGCAGTGTTTGGAAGTTATCGAATTTTCTCTGAACATTTTAGTGTATTTAAATACCCCAAAAACTAAGATAAATTGATTTCCAAATTAAAATTTGACTTTGTTATTGAGTTCCTCACCTCCAAATTAGTTAGGGTTAAAGTTTTGGAATTTTTCAGAGCTTGTCTTTCAATCTGATTTTTAAAGTATTAATTAATTAAATAAATTAAATTAATGTTTATCAAAATCCATTTTCTTTCTTTTCTATTTCCCTAAGCTAGAATGTGCTACCTCTTCTCCCCAAAACCTATGCACACAAGACCTTAGCCCTCTCCCCTTCTCCAGGTTGTGATGGGAGAGGGCTTACATCCTTTCCCATAGCCCATGCCTGCCATCTCCCCCTCTCTTCCTATAAGATGGAACCTCAGCCCATCTCTCTTTCTATTTGCTCAGCTGAAGTTCCTTCCCCTCTTCCCTTCATTTGATGTGCTTGCTGCTAAAGGAATCCTCAAGCCCTCAAGCTCCCAATGAATTAGCAAAAATCTTCTTCCATTTGCAAGCCAATGTACCTATTGTTATCACCTTCCTTGTGCTCCATTCATTTGCAAGCCAAGGTACCTCTTTAGTACCTCCTCTCTTTATCAATTAGTTATTACATTTATCTTGCATGTCTATTTCATGCTGATAAGAACCTGGTCTGATCTATGAAGTTCATTAGAGCACATTAAGATTGTAAATTTTATGATAGATGAATAGTTCTGACTTTCCTTCTTTCAGTATACCTGGACCTTTAGCTTCATTATTTGTGTTGTTAAAATAATTGTTTTGTGTTAATTTGGTATCAATGGAAAAACCTTGGAAAGACCTTTCCATTATTATATGGCACCGCACTTATGGTTCCCTAAATCAATAGTATTTGGGTGCTAAACGGGACACATTTCAATTTTTCAAATAGGCAAAATCACCGTCAAGCGCCACAGCGCGCTGTAGCACCCGCTCTCAGCCAAAAGGTACTATAGTGTGCCACAGCGCTAGCATCTTGGGTTGGCAATATTGTAGTGCATGGTAGCGCACCACTGTGCGTCGTAGTGCTGTAGCGCCCAGAACTATCTGAAATAGCCTAAAGTTCATATTTTTTGCATTTTAATGACTCTAGAACTATAATGGGGCCAAAATATAACAAAATAAAAACTGGATTTGGTAAAATCAGGCATTGTGTAAATATAGAGGTGATTTTTAATATGAAATCTGCCTTTTCTCTTAAATTAGATGTTATAGTTTCCTTAGGATATTCCCTTTAACCTTAGGATCCTTTCCTAAAGAATTAGAAATATAAAATTTGGTTAGATTTTATTCATTATGTAAATGGGTTATC
This sequence comes from Gastrodia elata, assembly GCA_016760335.1. NCBI lineage: Eukaryota > Viridiplantae > Streptophyta > Magnoliopsida > Asparagales > Orchidaceae > Gastrodia > Gastrodia elata. The sequence goes on along the minus strand of CM028680.1, from coordinate 31,405,479 downwards.
CAATGAATAAAATCTTGGTTTTACTAGTTTATAGACTTTCTTGCTTTAATTATGACTATTTTGTTTTTAAACTTTAGATTAAGATTAGGAAATCCATTCTATTAAGCCTTGACTTTGCTTAATACAATTTGCCCTAATCATTAGTTCACAACTTAGACTTAAACCATGGTTCTTAAGTATTTCCTTTAGGATTTTGAGGTTAAACCTCAAGACTTGGAGTTTAATTCCTAATCCCTAGCCTTAGTATATTTTGATCAGATATTAGCTTAGATCATCTAAATTCATCAAATAGGATGCATTGATTAATTATTTAACTTTTAAGCATCATTGATTGAATTAAATTAGGACCTAATCAGTTTTAATTATTTTGAACTCATAAGGCCATGGATCTAAGTTATGCTTGATAGTAGGAATTGGAGATCCTAAACCTGTATAACTTGGAATAGTTAGACTGGATTATGTAGATAAAAATATATACCACCTGTGTATACTAGAGTCCCTTAATTACTATAGAGTTATTGTTGCTTTTGCATTCTTCATACTTTGTGCCTTTTTCCTTGAACATGTCATACAAGATACCATTGCTGCATAAAATGAAAACATAGAACAATTGGGGCAACATTTGCAAAGGGTTCAGTTTTTGGTTAATCTTGCACATTTTACCTCCACTGGATATGAGGTAAGGATAAATAAGGATTACTTAACATGTATTGATTGAGGAGAGTTGTGTTAAGTTGGAACTCGATCAGTCTTGCAGAAGTGCTTGACTCCTCAGTCACTTTTGGACGTGTCTACAGAAGTAAAGTAAAATAACTAAAATCTTACTGCATGCGTATTTTCTACCTCTTTTGTACAATTCTGTTTCCTGCATTAGCCCAGAAAGGCTATGGGATCTTACATATCCAGCCCTAGCCCAAAATGGCTATGGGATTTTTGGCTCGTTTGGCCAACACTTCTGATATGAAGTCCTTGCATACTTAGTTTTATGTTATACAATTTACTTTTACTGCAATTAGCCTTTACAGCACTTTCTTAATTATATACATATAGGATGCTAGATTTCTTTCTTGCTTACTTATATGTATCATAGTTAGATTTATTTCTTTTAAATTTGCATAAATCATATGATCATAAGTGTGCTTAGGATGAGTCTTTTCATTCATTATTTACTTTACTTTATATACATACATATATATATATATATATATATATATATATATATATATATATATATATATATATATATATATATATATATATTTGAGTGTGTGTGTGTGTGTGTGTATGGATAAATTTGTCACAACTTCGGTGTTGAGGTAAATCCTTTGTTCCTCACATGTTGCTTAGTTACAAATGCATTTGTTTATAACTTCGTCATATCTTCTTATAGCTTGTTGCACCCAATTATGTTTACTTTCTTCAGTAGTTAAGTAATGATGGTGATATTATAAAACTTATGAACATAAATAGCTTAAAATATACTTAGACAATATCTCTAATCAAATTTTTCTTTTCTTGGCAGGGGCCCTGACATTGTGAAACCGATAATATCATGTTCTGAACAATTTGAGGAACTTGTATTTGAAGAGGAGCCATTCATAAAGGAGCATCAGGTTGGAGCTGAGGAGCAGTAGAGTAGCTGTCTTTTTAATTCTGTGAGGACGAGCAATTTATTTCCCTTCCATTTTAAACTTATTTAATTGATGTAATAATAGTATATGTACCTATTTATGTCCTTATATTATACTATTTTATTATGAGTTGCATGTTTATTCCTTAACTTGTAATGTGGTAGATTTGGATGTAACCTTTTTTTCCTTCCTTGCTCAGCACTTTGTTGAATGTACATATTTAGTGAATGATTCTGCTGTATTAACCAAAGCACATCCTTCCATTATTAGTGGATGGGAGATTACACCCTAATCTAATTATAAGTGAGGGCTTTGCCAAAGTGGCACACTGCTCCTTGATAACCAAGGGGCAGGGCACTATAGTTGGTATCAGAGAATACCATAATGTGTCAGATTGAAATTTGCTTTCCTCTCTACCTAATGGATTGCTCTTCTACCATTCAATCACTAAATAGATACTTGAGTTACATCCAATGTACCATAGTCTTGTGCTCATAATTAAAAAACATAGAATGGAAAATACTTATATAACTATATAATATGCTCTACTATAAGACTTAAACTTTAGTAAATAGCCCAACTTAACAAAAAGGAACTTGATTGAACATATAGGACATGCTTTGTTGAAATTATTAATAAAAGAAATGAACTAGTCCATTTCCAAAATTTTCTTAGATTATGAGAAAGCATTATTTTAATTCATATTATAAAATGAATCCCGAACAGACCCCTTCCCCTGCTGCATCTAGCACCACTTCCACAGAATTGAACGCATTGCTTGAGGCGATATGGACTATGGTGAAATCTCATGATAAATAAGCTAAGAGGATGGAAAGACTATTAATATCACAAACGAATTAGAATCCCCCTCCATTAGCTGTATCCCCTGCACCTTACTACTCCTTTCGGCATCACGTACAATATGGAGATGGACTTCTGGATTATATCCTCTGATTAAGGACTCCCACATTTAATGGAAGTCTATCAGCAATTGACACCACCAGTTGATTAAAAATGGTGGAAAAGAACTTGACCAGTATTAAGTGCTCAGACACAAAAATAATTAGACATACCACCCACCTACTATAGGATGAAGTCGATTACTAGTGGGACAACATTAGGAGGACCCAGTTCACAGACATTAGCATTGAATACATTATGTGGGATGAGTTCTTCAAGGCTTTTAGAGCCGAATATATCCCGTTATCAGTGCAACATAACTTGGGAGACATGTTCCTAAATCTACAGTAAGGGAACTGATAAATCCAAGATGTATGATATAATAAGAGAAGAAATACAAACACTTTTAAGCTTGAATTGTATACTTTGATGGGTTTCTCACTGATTTCAAGAAAAAAAAAGGGGAGCTGAGCTAAATCTGGGCAAAAAAGAAATTCTGGAAGAAAACCACCACGACACGCCCAAGCGCACTACAACACATACAAGTGGGTACAAACCCGAGAGCTCGGTGCTACTGCGCACCAGAGTGGGTACAAACTCGAGAGCTCGGCCCTACCGCGTCACACTGTGGGTTCAAATTCAAGAGCTCAACGCTACGACGAGCCAAAGCAGAACTCACCAAGCCCAGACTTAGCAAGCATTTAAGGAAGACTTCCACGACACTCCCAAGCGCACCAGCACGCTCAAGAGGGTACAAACCCAGGAGCTTGGTGCTACCGTGCACCGCAGCGGAACTCACCAAGCCCAGACTCAGCAGGCATTTAAGGAAAACTGCCACTGTGTGCCCATGCGTGCCACAACGAGCGCAAGTGGGTACAAACCCGAGAGCTCGGTGCTACCACCCACCGCAGCTGGTACAAACCTGAGAGCTCAATGCAACTGCATGCCGCAGCTGGTACAAACCCAAGAGCTCGGTGCTACCACGCGCCGTAGCTGGTACAAACCTGAGATCTAGGCGCTACTGTACACTAGAGTTAGTACAAACCTGAGAGCTCGATGCTATCGTGCACTGCAGCGGTACAAACCCGAGAGCTCGGCGCGCCGCAGCGGGCAGTCACTATACATCTATTTTGAAGAAAAACCATTGTAGCAGCCACCAAACTTCCAGGCAGGAATAAGCAATTAATTCAGCATATGGAAGGCCCCAAATTCAATTCTTTTTTGCCTTCCCGCAGTTGATTTAACTTCAAATACAATTAATATTTTCTTTCTTAAGAGTGGAATCAATGTTTGTGTGATCACTGAATTAAAAATCATTATTTGAGAACTTAGACGTAAGGAATTGAATTTAACCGTTGTCGATCATATAAGGGTATATGTGCCAAGATTGAACCTTCTTGAGTTCATCTTATGCACTAGACATGAAATAGTCGGAATTAGAAGATCAATCTAAGGAATGCTATTTTCACTTGATTATAATTTTGCATGTAAACAAACTCATTAAAAGTTGATAAAAATAAGTACTTGCACCAATCCCATAACAAATTATGTAATGATAACCCAACTCTCCAATTTTTCTCAATCAGTAAATTCAAACTAAGATCTTTGAATTGTTAATTAAGAGCAGACCAAAACCTCAAAATATCAAAAGTCTAAATATTATTGAAAACAAATATACCTTAGTAACAAAACACTCCGTCTCTGTGGACGATTAATCTCGGAACTCACCTTCCAATTATTACTTCGAACTGTGTACACTTACACGTAAGAGTAGACGTGTATCCACGGTCTATCAAGTTCTAGGCATCGTTGCCGGGGACGGTGAACTATTTTGCATTAAGGATAATTTACGAGTCAATAGTGATTTAGAATTATCATTGTACTGCATATTTTTTTTATTTCTATAATTTTCTTTTCTATTAATTTTTATGTTTATATATGGAATACTCAAATCTCATGGTCATGCATAATAATAATCAAAATTGGTGTACGTGGTGCAGGAGAACATATTCAAGTTCTGATTGTAATACAAATACTATTTTGCACTTTCGAGAACAAAACCAATTAATGACATAAAGTATGATCACAACTTGCAACATTATCACACTCACTCTAATATGAACATTAATAACACAAATTGGACGTATGAGCAATCATACTTAGAAGAAGCAGTGAAAGATTTTAGTGGGATTGTGAACAACAATATGCACAAAGTTGAACCAACCTTGATTAAGCATGAGTTTAATATGGAAGATCAAGAGTGTTTATATAAGTCAATTGATGCCAAGTTAGAATTCAGATTGCAACAATTAGCTAACCCTACCCAAGATTTTCTAATTTTTAAGGAAGAAACTTTAACTCAAACAAATAATGACAATAAGAAAGAGTTAGAGTACCAACTCAAGGTAGACCATTTGAAAATGCAATAAGAAATGCCAAAATGCAGAGAAGAAGCTCTAACTCAAACCAATGATAAAAATGAAAAAGAGTTGGAGTATCAATTTAAATTAGATAAATTGGAAATGCAACTAAATTTTTAAACAGAAAAAGTTGATCAAATGCAATCTAAAATTTTTAGCTCTTATACATCTCAAGTACATTTACCTCAATGTTTAACAATAGTTGACACATTATTCGAGGATGACAGGTAAATTGATTCAAAATAATAAAGGTGTCAAAACCATTTGTGGCATCTCAAATATCAATAAATCCCTTCACAATCTTAATGATTATTGTGTGCAATTTGAATTTGTTGAGAAATGCTTTGATTGTACTCCTAAGAAAATTAAATTTTTTGTATTTCTTACAAAAAAAAATTGAAAATGATGAATTTGATGAGTTTTATGATAAACATAAGATAAGAAATGAAAAGAACATTAAAAAGAAGAACTATTACAAGTTAGAAGACACATGTTGGACTTGGAAGGAACAAGATAGTGTAGCTAACATTCATAACGATTACATTATTAAACAAGCTCGTACTCATCCTAAAGCCTTAATGAAAATATGGAAAGAAATTTTAAAGGGATTTAAATTCTTTTTGGTTGGGTCAATGACACTAAACTAAGTGCTTTTTGAGAGGCAACTCAATAGTTTTTGTTTCGTTTAAGAATTAGTTAGTATAATATATATATATATATATATATATTTATTTATTTATTTATTTATTTATAAATATAATAATAAATAAACAACCGAGTTCTAGGAAATGATCAAAATTTTTGGGAGAACTTCTTAGCAATCGCTATAGCGCGCTGCAACAAATTTCACCGCTATGGCACACTGCAACAGATTTCGACGCTGTTGCGCACCGCAGCAGAATTTATTCCTACAATGTACTGTAGCAAAACTCAGCACTTAAGCAAAATTCTTACAAGTCTCTAGGAGCTGTAGCGCACCGCAATGCGCCACAGCGCGCGGCAGCACAAGACATGTAGCTGGAGCAACTATTAATTGCTTGGGAATTCCCAAGTAGTCAAAGTCGCTACAGTGCACCTAGGGACCATAAAATTGAGAAAAGGTGCTGAAAATATGCTTTTTATCACATCATAAAAAGCTGAATTCAAATCACATTAAATGCATATCATTAAAACCAACTTTGACTGTCCTTTAATAATGATTTGAATATTCTTAAGAGCAAAGATCTTTCCAAAATTCCATCTATAAAGCTACAGTAAGGAAGGAAAATTTTCACTTCTTGTTCTTGATTAAATTCTTCCACATTACTCTCATGACTCTTCACAACCCTCTCCCTCTAAGAAGATGGCCTCATACAAGAAGAGCATCGCAAGCAAGGAAGCGGCTGCCTCAAAATCTGGAGGCACAATCAACAAGAAACACTTTTCTTATGTGAAAGCTAAACAACAATTTGTTCAAATAGCGTCACATCGCAAGCTCATCCTAGAAAGAGGATTCAAACTCCCTTGTCTATTTTTATACGTGAATGTCAAAAATTGGGGTGGCACAAGCTGGTCTGCTTACAAACCGACTCATTTCCTTCCTTAGTACAAGAAGTTTATGCCAATGCAATCAACGTGAATGGGCGTAAAAGTTTTATACAAGGGAAGGTTGTGACATTCGAGCTCGAGGAGATCAAGCAATTATATGAGCTTAGGGTGATAGAGGAGCATTCCTACTAGGCCCTACTAAATTTTAAAAATTAATTCAGCAAACATTATCAGCACCCTATCCCACGATGACGCGGGATGGAGAGGAAATCTATCCAACAATTCATGAGCCCTTCTTAGAGATATGTGAAATGCATTGCATGTTCTTATCTCCAGCATCATAATGCCATCTGGATATTTGAGTGAGGTGACAAGGTTGCGAGCACTGCTCATATGCAATATTAAATGACCTGAAGATATCCATGTCTCTAGGATAATACTTGAGCTGCTCTTGAACGCCCTGATCGGGTCATTCTCCACACTTGCTTTCAGATCACTAAATATTGGGATATGACTAACAAAAGGGTCAAGGTATCATCCAGTGACATTGCTATCCCCCCCTAGTTCCTCTTACTCGTCACAATTTAAATACCCGTTTTTAAGAAAGTAAAAATTGCAAGAAGAGGAAGGGGGAGGAAGGAGAAGCTTCATCTTCCTCCAAAATATTGTCATCACTTAAAATTTTACAAAAATGAATGAACAGAATGAGGGATTACGAAATGCAAATGGGGAAGAGTGTGGCAGCAGACATGTGGTAATGCAAGGCCGAACTGTTCAAATAGCACCAATTTCAAAATGATTTCCACTCAGCTCTCGGAATGATATTTTTGAATTGGAGCTTACATAGTGGACCGGGCGACATTGTGTTTCCACAGCCCCCAGATTATGAACCCCTCCAAAATACAGTATAGCTGGAGGAATATGATGATGATGAAGAAGAACAAGAAGAAGAGGTAAAATATGTTGTAATTTACTTTTCTGTTATTTTGTTTCTTTTATTTAAATTGTACTTTTATTTTTCTATTATTTTTTCTTTTTTTGTACTCTTAATCTTTATGAATCTTGGAAATTCACTATTCCCATATGCTGCTGTAATAAAAATTAAACTGCTTACATCTTAAATTATTTCTAAAAATTTAAAGGCTATGGGTTCAAGGATAAATTAATAGTGAAATATTTATCTTGATAATTTTCTTAAACAACATGTGATCAAACCAAAAGTACAGCCCTAAAACTTTCCAAACCAAGTGTTCTGCCCAAAAACTACTTTGAGTCTCCAAATAATTCCAAATGAAATGATGCTTAGCATCTAAGTGTGGGGTGGGGAATCTAAGGAACTTGGCTAAGAATGGCAGGAAAAGGTGAACCGGTGAGTGTGCTAGGCCTCTATAGGACTTCATGGTCATAATGAACTTAGACAAGGATGAAGAATAATGTCTCTCCCTAAAAACTGAATGCAAAATAAATCTGGAGAACGCTAAGGGTTGTTTCGAGTATTTTCTCTTAAACTTCTATTTTTTCTCTACTGTAGAACCATGCAAGGGTTCATGTCCATGTACTTTTTTTCTGTATTTCATTTGTAATGAAAGGCTAAACCTCCTTTGGGGAGGGTTGGGCCAAATTATGTACTAAGTTATGGTATGAAGTGGTGCTTGCATTGGTTGTTCTCAATGAATAAAAGCTTTATCTTTTTTGTTTAGATATGAGTCTTGTGAATACATGCTGTGTGGATTAATATTTAAATCTTAAATTAAATGGTTGAAGAAAAAGTAAATTATTAAGTCAATAAATCACATTAAGGTTTAAGAAAATGCACATAAAGATCATCGTCGTGAACTTATGTTCACTGAGTGAAGATTCTCGGTGTAAACACCCTAAAATTAATGTGATGAGTTAGCTTGATAACTTAACCCTCTTCGAGCTCCATAGCTCATTAATTGGCATAAAGCTAAGAATAGATGCATTAGTGCTTAGAGCCCAGAGACAAGCTCTTGAGCCTAATAGAAGTATTCTTTGAGCTCAGTCAAGAGGTCGATGCATGTGAGTCAAGAGCCACTAATTATGCACTGTGCTCAGCATATGTTAAAGGAGGAAGAGGATTAATTGCATACTTATGGATGAATGTGACATAATCCATATAGCACAATAAATCACTTCCTTATCTAAACTGCGCATATAGCACGTGATGCTAATTGAGTGGAATCAGTGTTTGTGTGATTATTGAATAAAAAATCATTATTTGACAACTTAGACATAAGGAATCGAATTTAACTTTTGTCAATCACATAAGGGTCTATGTGCCAAAATTGAACCTTCTTGAGTTCATCTTGTGCACTAGACATGAAAATATTGGAATTAGAGGACTAATCTAAGGAATGCTATTTTCAATTTATTATAATTTTGCACGTAAGCAGGCTCATTAAAAGTTGATAAAATTAAGTACTTGCACCAATCCCATAACAAATTGCGTAATGATAACCTAACTCTCCCTTTTTTTCAAATAGTAAATTCAAACTAAGATTTTTGAATTGTTAATTAGGAGCAGACCAAAAACTCAAAAATATCAAAAGTCTAAATATTATTGAAAATAAATATACCTTAGTAACAAAACACTCTGTCCCTGTGGATGAAAAATCTTGAAACTCTCCTTCCAATTTTTACTTTGGACCGCGTACACTTGCACTCAAGCACTGACGTGTATTCAAAGTATATTAGGAATCGTCTAGTATTGACTTACAAAGCAGAGTTCCAACATCATGCCCAATTTGCTACAAACATGGTTACTGACAAACGGAAATACACGTTTGCGTTTGCACGCAAGTGTACGTGGTCTGAAGTAATAAGTGAAAAGGTTAGTTTCTAGTATTTATGGAACCTCAGGGAACAGTTGTGTTGATACCGAGTTGTATTTTCTTTCACTAATGTTTAGATGACAAATTTAGTTGATTTTTTGTGGTTCCTAATTAGCAATGCACAATACTTGAGTAAAGATACGATTTGATTAAAAAGAAAAGAGTTGAGATTTCATTATAATATTTGCAAGGGTTGGTTATATAACTTTATTGTTTGAATGTAGATGTTCAATTTAATTACTTTATTAAACCAAGTGAACCTCATTGGAATTGAAGTATCCTTCAATTACATTAGGTTCAAGTTTAGTGCACAAGAGAACTCCATTTGGGTTCCTCCTTAGCACATAAACTCTTATGAGACATGATTTGATTAGTTAGATTTTGATTCCCTACGTCTAGGTTCCCAAAAATATCTTTTAGTTATAATAATCTCACAAGCAAGATTCCATTACCGTGCATCATGCGCTTCACACACAGTTTAGCTAAATGGGAGGATGCATTGGGTCAATGGATTTTGTCACATAATCCATGAAATTCCCAATGTCCTCTCATCCCTTCTACTTTGCTAAGCAGCAGAGCAAGGTAATGGAGAGCTTGGTTCTCAAGCTTCAATCTTTTAGAGAGCTATTAAGGGAGGGTGCAAGTGAGCCTTGAGAATTCTGTCATGTAATTCTCAACTCGACTCGCACTACCTTCCTGGCTCTTACCCAATTGATGAGCATTCAAGCACAAGCTCTTTTAATTAAATTAAAAAAGAGTTCAGTTCATCCAAGCATTCATTAAATACGAAAATTAAATAATACAAATAGTTTTTTTATTACATTTAAATAATGTCATCATACAACCAATATATCCCTTACTTAATTCTACAACTACATCTCAACCATCTCCAAGGGGTTTTTAGCCTACCATTACTAAGCAAGAAAGATGATACATGCAAAGAAAAGTGAACATCGCCGTCAGTTCACGGTAAGAAATTAATCAAGGGAGTTTAGGAGAAATAAAAGGAATCACCCGGAGAAATTATGGGGTTCTCTTTACTTCTCATGTGCTGTCCACTTGAAGCTCCACCCTTCATTCTTTACTGTCGTTTCTTCCTTCTTATTCTCGGTCCTCTCTTCCCCTTGAAGAGTTTTCCTTCTTTCTTTTCTTGCAGCCTTTCTTTTAGCTCTTTTGAGTATAAAAGGTTGGAACCCTTTCAAGGTCTGAGATTGGCCCTTAAATAGGGATGCACTTAGCCTTAAAGTTTTTTTAGTGTGTGACATTTTCTCTTCCTTCATTTAATTCCAATCCCTTCTAATATTTTTATTTGTTTGACTATTGGGATTCAGTAGGGATTTAATATATCAATTTTCAAGAGATTGGGGAGGCCAAAGGTCACATTTTTGTGGCCTTCCCCATGCCTCTTAATTACTATTTTCTAGAAAATTCCAGCCGTCTGCTACGGTGTGCTGTGGCAGTGATGTTTCATTTACTATTCCGCTGTAGCGCGTTGTGGCAGCGATGTTTCAATCACTATTCCGCTGCGGTGCACTGTGGCGACAATGCTCCAAACGCTCTTCCTGCATATAAGTTAGTATCTTTTTTGTTCGGTCGCCGCAGTGTACGCTGAGGCGTACTGCGGCATGCTATAATGGATGACTTACAATTTTTACTATTCAATTAATTTAACTATAGTCTTATAAAATAAAAATTCACCCGTGGCAGTGCGCTACAGCGGACGACTTGCAGGATGACTGTTGAATTACTTGTTTATAAAGTTCAAATAATCATCGAGAAATGACGCTGTAGCGCGCTGAGGCGCACCGTGGCGCACCGTGGCATGCAACTTATGATTTAACTATTCAATTACTTGTTTATAAGGTTTCAAATAATCATCGAAAAATGACGATGTAGTGCACTGAGGCGCGCCATCGCGCGCTGCGATGTGCAACTTGCGATTTCACTGTTCAATTACTTGTTAATAAGGTTTCAAATAGTCATCGAGAAATGATGTTGTAGCACGCTTAGGCGTGCCATGGCACGCTACGGCGTGCAACTTGCAATTTCATTGTTCAATTACTTGTTTATAAGGTTTCAATAATTAACGAGAAATAACGTTGTAGCGCGCTGCGATGCGCCGTGGCACGCTGTGGCGTGCAACTTGCATTTTTTACTATTCAATTACTCATTTATAAGGTTTTAATTTATCCTTATCAATATGACGTTGTGGCACGCAATAGCAAGCCATGGCGCGCTGCAGCGATCGTGCTCCAGATCTGCAGTTTTACTTCCAGGTCAGGTGGTTTTAAGGGGATGTCATGGCGCACACAGTGCGTTGTAGCGCGCTGCGATGGTTTTTGTCCAGAATTTGGTAAATTACTCATTGCAATTTGTTTTCTTCATTTTCCTGAAAAGACATCAATTCTCCAAGTATATGGAAATATATAGTGATATGACTGTTTAAACACTAGATTTTTGCTACAAATTCTGACTACATCACACCCCCACACTTAAATTCTTGCTCGTTCTCGAGTAAGCTCAATAAATGTGAAATTATGAATTTGTTCTTGTCTAAGGATTCAATGCGTTACACCCATGTATCATGAATTTAGATGTCAAGCATACTCTTGTCCAAATTACTTCATGTCTCCAAGTTCTACCACCCCTCTCATCGAGTTCATGTGTCTACCCTTCCTTTGGTTTCAATTCAAAATGTCATGCTTAATGCTTAAATATGGGGAGATGATCTTGAAATTCATAACCTTAATGATGCAATTGGTGAGTCTTTTGAGTGTTGTGCTATGTGTGCTCCTTCTTATAATTCACAAGGATATTTTAACATGTTAGGAGAGATATTTTTCTACATCTTAAATGTTCACTTGTTTAGCTTGGGAGAGATATTTTCATCATCCCTTTATAAATTGATTTCACTCTTTTCTTTTTCAAATTCCTTTTTAAAAGGGAGAGCCATTTCTCTTCATCCCTTAATGCAGTCCTTGTGATCACTAAGTCCTACAGGAGCCTAGCACTTCAAATTATTACTCACCTCTTGCTACTTTGGTTTAATTTTCATATTTTTCACCCCCACACTTAAACTTAAGCACATTTCATTTTAAGTACTAGAAATCAAGCTTAGTAGATTCATGAACTAAATAAGGGGTATGTCACTTAAATTCATTTTCATCTTTATCTCAAACATGCTTGCATCTTAATTCTATACCATAAGTGTTTTTGACATTGAATCTAAAACTTGTCCACATTCAGAAAATTCACTTTAAAGTTAAATTTTAGCAAAAATGTAGGGTGTGTGAAATATGAAATTTTTTTTTATTAATTGAGATCAAACTACAAAATAGAAAACACAAAAAATGAAAACACAAAAATAAGAAATAGCACAACCTCATCAATCTTCACTCCTCATCTTCTTCTACCTCGTAGCGATATGAATAGTCCGCCGGCCAATCTTCTTCCGGAAATGGTGCTCCTACAGGAGGGTGTGGCAAACTTGACCCATCCGGTCCTCCGAGTATGCTCCACTCTTGGAACATTGTTTCGAGAGCTTCGTGGAATTCCGTTTGGAATTCACGCTGTCGGGCCACTTCTCCCTTCATGAAGCGCATGTCACGTGCCAAGGAGATGCCAAGATCTTCCAAATGCGCATATATGTGTGTCAGCATCTTTTCGGTCAATGTTTGGCCAGCTGATGTGGAAGCCTCACCTTCTTCCCCCTCCTCTTCTTAGCTCATGCCCCCTCCTAAGTGCAATCGACGACGTTCATCAATTCTATAGGGGCTCGAGGTGGTATCACCACACTGATTGGGAGGAGTCTCACCCCTTGGACTTTACAGATTCCTGATATTAGTGACCCAAAAGCAATAGCAGCACATGTCCCGGTCAAGGCATTCCAGAGCTCCTCCTTTATAATGCTGGAGATGAGGATATCTCTTTCCCTTTGTAATACACAAAGGAGCAGCGCTAGTGACCGAGTTACCTCGCTGAGATGCCCCAATGGAATCACAAAATTGGAGACAAACACGTGCCAAGCATTACTCGATTCCGTGAGGAGTGGTCGAGGAATGTTGGCAAGGTTTCCTCTCGAACCACAATCGGAGCGAGTAATCTCACTTGCTATTTCTGATAGGCCGTATTGTGAGCTCAACAGTCAAAATATATACAGCTCTCCACCTCACCCAATATGTAAGAACCTTCAATGGCCTTGAGCCCAATCTCCACAGCTTTACCTCTCACAAAGATTTTGTCCCCCATCGCATTGATTGCGTTGGCGTACACTTCCTGCACTAAGGAGAGATATGTGGAGTTTGTAGGACTCACAAAATGGATCCATCCTTGGTTCAAGATTTGGTTTGGGTGTACGGGGTAAGGGAGCCCGAATCCCCGCTTCGAAATCAGCTTCCTTTTGATAACTACTTGATTGAAGCATTGTTCTGCTTCAATCGAAGAAAACTATTTTTTGTTGAATGCTCCACCATCTGTGGAGGTAGAAGCTCCCTTGCTAGCAACAATTTTCTTTCCTGATGACATGATTCTCTTGACGATATTAAGGGTGGATTGAGAGAATTTAATGTTTTAAGAATAGTTGAGAGGATCTAGAGCTGAAGAATTTAGGTTGCAATGGAGTGCGCCTTTAGCCCATCTCCTCTAGGCCTTTTTATAGAGGGTTTATGGAAAAATCATAAAGGGTTAGTTAGGCACACTTATGGCACACTAAGACTTGGTAAAAGATGATTCAATGCATGCCATTAATGTGACTTGATTTCTGCTCAAAGAAGATGAAAATTTTTAGCTTTTCCCAACACATTTTGTAGTTTGGGAGTTCCAAGGCCATTGTAGCATTATTGATTGCTTTGGGAATCCAAGGCAGTCAATTCTGCTTCAGCTGGGCCTTTTCTGCCATACAGCACTATGGTTCACTGCAATGCACTATGGTGCTCTAGTAACAAGGGTGCTAAGCTATCCGCTGCGGCTCGCTGCAGTAATGGAATTCACTGCAGCGCACTATAGCAACAAAATCCACAGCAGCGCGCTGTAGCGGATAAATCTGCTATGGTGCACTGTGGCGATTTTCAAGCAAAAAATTTCAAAACATTAAGATCAACTTCCAGAGAAAATAAAAAATTTGGCTGTGATTAAATTTATTCTACTTCTAAAATAGAATTAAAGTAAAAACAGTAAACTAAGTTGGGTTGCCTCCCAACAAGCTCTTTGTTTAATATTGTTAGCCCAACATATTCAAGGTCAACTTGGGTTTTCATCGCTAGGAGGTTTTCTAGCACAAATTTTTAAATGAGATGAGTGAGCACCAACCCAGATTGGGCTACAACTCATTCGTTCACTGTTGTACTCGTCTTCTACCTCTTCTTCCTTGATCACAATGGGGGCTCCCTTTTTCTTCTTTTTACTCCTCTTAATTTTCCTCTTCTTCTTTTCCCCTTTTAAGTCATTTCCTCTGAACAAGATACCCTGATGATTATAATGGAGTTTTCACTCCAGCGGTTCCATTCGCAAACTACAAAATCTCTGGGGATCACAAAGCTTCATATTTCGACCGGGACATCCTTAACAATTCCAAAAAAGGTTTGTGATGCAAGATTTGTGAATTCCAAAATTATTGGTGTCTCCACCATTCCCCTTATTCCTAGTTTGGTGTAAATGTGCCATGGCATAGCATTCACCGAAGCCCCTAGATCACACAAGGGATCTAAAAGGACTTTGCCTTCGATTATGCATGGAATATTCAATCTTCCGAGGTAACTCTTTTTTGTTGCTACTATCTCCCTCTTATCATTTAGCTTGGGAATCCTTATTGGCACCTTCTTCTCCTCATTATTATGATCAATACAATTTATCTTTTTAGTGTCTACATTTATAACACTCACTGTTTCCCTAGGATTTAATTCAATTGAGCTAGAGAGTATACCTTGCAGTCTAGTAGACAATTGTTTAGAAATTTGTCCTAACTAAACTTCAATATTTCTTAATGATACCTCAATTCCATGAATGGAGGTTTCAAGGTGATTCATTGTCAATTCAATCCTTTTCATAAACTGCATCGTCACATTTTTAAAAGCCCAAAAGGATTCTTCTAAACCGCCATCTTGTTTATTATTCTGATTTTGCTTATACAAATTGTTTCCATTATGTATCGGTCAATTTTGTTATGGGGCATTGGTGTTTCCTTGAGTATTCCCCACACTCTAGGAAAAGCTGGGATGATTTCTCCATCCCGAATTATAATAGTTAGAGTAAGGGTTGTTGTGGGAGTTGGTGTTCATATTGTTATTCCTCATAAAATTAACTTGTTCTATTTGTGAGAGGGCAAATAGATTATTTAAATTACAGTATTCACTAAGGTGACCTCCCCCACATAACTCACTACTAGCTTCGTGAACAACACTAACATTCATTGTCTCAATTTTATTAGTTAGAATTTCAATTTTCCTTTGCAAGGAGGCTAATTGGTTAGATTCGTTTAGATTGTTCACCTCCTTTTTAGTAGAGTATAGCCGCTCAGTCGGCCATTGGTATGCATTATTAGCCATTTCCAAAAGGAGATCAAAGGCCTCCTTGAGGGTTTTACTACTTAGTGATCCTCCTGCGGCTGTGTCTAAAAGTGTCCTTGTGGGTACATTTAATCCATTATAAAATGTCTGCACCTGCATCCACAAAGGGAACCCATGATGCGGGCAACATCTTAAGCAATCCTTAAAATGTTCCCAGCCGTCATACAAGTTCTCACCATGCTATTGAGAGAATTTCAAATTTTCATTTCTCAGCCTGGCAGTCTTTACAGGTGGAAAATACTTGGCGAGGAATTTTCTTGCCAAGTCATCCCAAGTCCTTTTAGACTCACTGGGTAGCGAACTAAGCCAAACCTTAGCTCGGTCTCTCAGCAAGAATGGGAATAATCTTAATCTTAAGGCTTCGTCGGATACCCCGTTAAATCGGAAGGTGTGACATATTTCTAGAAAAGTTAAAATATGTGCATTCGGGTCATCCGATGCCACCCAACTAAATTGGTTGTTTTGGATCATGTTTAAAGTGGATGGTTTTATCTCAAAATTGTTGGCTTGTATAGCATTTTGAACTCCTTCTACTATGGGAAGTGCATATTCTCTAAGCAATCTTCTCCTAGCATTTACCATAGGTTCTACTGGGTTCATATCTAAATATGCCATTTGTGCATTTTGTTGGTTTAAAAAGACTTGCTCTCTCCTAGCTCTCAAATAAGTTCTCTTTATTTTGGGATCGTAAAATAATTCAGTAAGATTTCTCTTACTCATGCAATTTAGGGGTAACTAACTAGAACAAGTTCAACAATCAATATTACAGCACAAAATATAGCACATAATTTAATAAGATAGTATGCAAAAGAATTCAACACAAGTTTTTTTTAGAATATTTTTCAAAATTTTCTCAAAGCAAGCTAATAAAGAAACTAACTACAGGTATGTAAAAATATGCACAAGTTAATTAATTCAAAATCACTAGTTACTAGAGATTATACTTGATACAAAACGAAAATAGTTCCCTGGCAATAGTGCCAAAAACTTGACAGACGGAAATACATGTCTATGTTTGCACGCAAGTGTACGTGGTCTGAAGTAATAAGTGGAAAGTTTAGTTTCTAAGATTTATCGAACCTCGGGGAGCAGTTGTTTTGATATCGAGTTGTATTTTCTTTCACTAATATTTAGATGACAAATTTGGTTGATTTTGTGGTTTTTAATTAGCAATACACAAGACTTAAGTAAAGATATGATTTGATTAAAAATGAGAGAGTTGAGATTTTGTTGTAACATATGCAAGGGTTGGTTATATAACTTCATTATTTGAATGTAGATGTTCAATTTAATTACTTTATTAAACCAAGTAAACACCATTGGAATTGAAGTATCCTTCAATTACATTGGGTTCAAGTTTAGTGCATAAGAGAACTCCTTTTGGGTTCCTCCTTAGCACATAAAATCTTATGAGACATGATTCGATTAGTTAGATTCCCTACATCTAGGTTACCAACAATAACTTTTGATTATAATGATCTCACAAGCAAGATTCTATTATCGTGCATCATGCATTTAACACGTAGTTTAGCTAAATGGGAGGATGCATTGGGTCAATGGATTTTGTCACATAATCCATGAAATTACCAATGTCCTCTCATCCCTTCTACTTTGCTGAGCAGCAGAGCAAGGTAATGGAGAGCTTGGTTCTCAAGCTTCAATCTTTTGGAAAGCTATTAAGGGAGGGTGCAACTGAGCCTTGAGAATTCTATCACGTAATTCTCAGCTCGATTCTCACTACCTTCCTTGCTCTTTCCCAATTGATAAGTATTGGAACACAAGCTCTTTTAATTAAAATAAATTAGAGTTCAGTTCATCCAAGCATTCATTCAATATGAAAATTAAATAACACAAATAATTTTTTTATTACATTTAAATAATGTCATCGTACAACCAATATTTCCCTTACATAATTCTACAAGTACATCTCAACCGTCTCCAAAGGGTTTTTAGCCTACCATTACTAAGCAAGAAAGATCATACATGTATAGAAAAGTGAACATCACCATCAGTTCACGACAAGAAACTAATCAAGAGAGTTTAAGAGAAATACAAGGAATCACCCGGAGAAATTATGGAGTTATCTTTACTTCTCATGCGTTGTTCTCTTGAAGCTCCACCCTTCATTCCTTGCTGTCTTTTCTTCCTTTCTGTTCTTGGTCCTCTCTTCCCCTTGGAGGGTTCACCTTCTTTCTCTTTCTGTAGCCTTTCTCTTAGCTCTTTTGAGTAGCAAAGGTTGGAACCCTTTCAAGGTCTGAGATTGGCCCTTAAATAGGGATGCACTCAGCCTTAAAGTTTTTTAAGTGTGTGACCTTTCCTCTTCCTTCATTTAATTCTAATCCCTTTTAATATTTTTATCTGTTTAACTGTTGGAATTCAGCAGTGATTTAATATATCAGTTTTCAAGAGGCTGGGGGAGGCCAAAGGTTACATTTTTGTGGCCTTCCTCATTTCTTTTAATTGCTATTTTCTGGAAAATTATGTGCTGTCCACTGCGAGCATTGTGGCGCGCTGTGGCAGTGACGTTTCATTTACTATTCCGCAGTGGCGCACTATAGTAGCGACATTTCAATCACTATTCTGCTGCGACGCGCTGTGGCGGCAGTGCTCCAAATGATATTCCTGCATATAAGTTTGTATCTTTTTTGTTCAGTCACTGCAGTGTACGCTGAGGCACCCTATAGTGAATGACTTACAATTTTCACTATTCAATTAGTTTAACTATAGTTTTATAAAATAAAAATTCACCTGCGACAGGGCTCTACAGTGGACGACTTGTAGGATCATTGTTCAATTACTTATTTATAAAGTTCAAATAATCATCGAGAAATGACGCTATAGCGCTTTGAGGCGCGCTGGGCGTGAAACTTACAATTTCACTGTTCAATTACTTGTTTATAAGGTTTCAAATAATCATCAAGAAATGACGATGTAGCGCGGTGAGGTGCGCCGTGGCGCGCTGTGACGTGCAACTTGCGATTTCATTGTTCAATTACTTGTTTATAAGGTATCAATAATTAATGAGAAATGATGCTGTAGCGTGCTGCGGCGCGCAATGGCGCGCTATGGCATGCAACTTGCATTTTTTACTATTCAATTAGTTGTTTATAATATTTTAATTTATCATTATCAATATGACGCTGTGGCGCGCCATGCCATGGCGCGCTGCAGCGGTCGTGCTCCAGGTCTGCAATTATACTTCCAGG
This sequence comes from Gastrodia elata, assembly GCA_016760335.1. Taxonomy (NCBI): domain Eukaryota; kingdom Viridiplantae; phylum Streptophyta; class Magnoliopsida; order Asparagales; family Orchidaceae; genus Gastrodia; species Gastrodia elata. The sequence goes on along the minus strand of CM028680.1, from coordinate 31,386,380 downwards.
TCAGGCGATTTTAAAGGGACACCATGGCGCGCAACAGCGCGCTGTAGCGTCTGTGGCGGTTTTTGACCAGAATTTGGTAAATCAGCCTTTACAATTTGTTTTCTTTATTTTCCAGAATAAACATCAGTTCCTACTCAAAGTATAGGGAAATATATAGTGATATGACTGTTGAAACATAAGATTTTTGCTACAAATTCTAACTACATCAATTACTATGGAGGCTGATTGCTATCACCGGTTCCAAAGCGGGCTACATGACTCCATCAAAGATCACGTTGTGCCCTTGGGTCTAACAAACTTCACCGAACTCCAGGAGACGGTGAAAGTAGTGGAATAGCACCAAGCCCAAAGAGAACCCAAGAGAAGTTTTGGGTCAACCTCCTACCGCAAAGACAACCCTAAGAGAGCAAGCATACCAGATCGAGGCTGGCTCCACTGACCAATCCCTTCAATTCCTGCACAAAACCCCACCTCTATGGCAAATGCTACCATGGGAGCGGGAACTGTTACATGTGCAGGAGGCCTGGCCATTCTATTTTCAGTGTACGTCCAAGGAAACTATCGATGGTGATCAGATTAATCACTCAAAGTGTTGACCAGTTTTTGACTTATACCATAAGAATCCTCAAACTTCATCTATAACACCGATCCAAAGGCACAAGGCAACCATTTCACCTCTCCAAAATGCTTCAAGACCCCCACCAAGGCAGGCATACAATAATAAGCCTACAGGTCTTGCTCAAGTCTACGCCCTCACTCCACTCGAGGTCGTGGAAGACAATCACGTGGTTTTAGGTACATGATGTAGTCAGAATTTGAAGCAAAAATCTAGAGTTTAAACAGTCATATCACTATATATTTCTCTATACTTTGAGTAAAAATTGATGTCTTTTCAGGAAAATGAATAAAACAAATTGCAAAGGCTGATTTACCAAATTCTGGACAAAAATCACCTTAGCGTGCTACAGCGCGCTGCAGCGTGCCATGGCATCCCCTTAAAATTGCCTGACTTGGAAGTACAACTGCAGACATGGAGCATGACCACTGCAGCGTGTCATGGCTCACCATAGTGTGCCACATCATTATATTAATAAGGACATATTAAAACCTTATAAATGAGTAATTGAATGGTAAAAAATGCAAGTTGCACGTCGCAGCGCTCTCCAGCGTCATTTCTTGTTAATTATTGAAACCTTATAAACAAGTAAATTGAACAGTGAAATTGCAAGTTGCACGCCGCAGCGCGCTCCAGCGTCATTTCTCGTTGATTATTTGAACTCTAAAAACCAGTAATTGAATAGTGATAATGCAAGTCGTTCGCTGTAGCGCGCTGCCGTCGGTGAATTTTTATTTTATAAAACTATAGTTAAACTAATTGAATAGTAAAAATTGCAAGTCATTCGCTATAGCGCACCGCAGCACGCCTCAGCGTACGTTGCAGCGACCGAATGAAAAGTTACTAACTTTTATGCAGGAAGAGAGTTTGGAGCACTGCTGCCACAGTGCACCACAGCAGAACAATGATTGAAATGTCATTGCCATAGCGCGCCTCAGCGGAACAATAAATGAAATGTCGCAGCCACAGCGCGCCGCAGCGGACGGCCCAGAATTTTTTAGAAAACAGCAATTAAGAGGCATGGGAAGGCCAAAAAAATGTGACATTTGGCCTCCCCTAGCCTCTTGAAAATTGATATATTAAATCCCTGCTGAATCCCAACAATTAAATAGATAAAAATATTAGAAGGGATTGGATTTAAATGAAGGATGAGGAAAGGTCACACACTAAAAAACTTTAAGGCTGAGTGCATCCTTATTTAAGGGCCAATCTCAGACTTTGAAAGGGTTCCAACCTTGGCTACTCAAAAGACTTAATGGTAAGGATGCAGGAAGAAAAAGAAGGAGAACTCTCCAAGGGGAAGAGAGGACCAAGAACATGAAGGAAGAAAAGATAGCAAGAACGAAGGGTGGAGCTTCAAGAGGATAACGCAGGAAAAGTAAAGAGAACCCCAGAATTTTTCCGGGTGATTCCTTGTATTTCTCCTAAACTCCTTCAATTAATTTCTTACCATGAACTAATGGTGACGTTCACTTTTCTTTGCATGTATGATCTTTCTTGCTTAGGATTGGTAGACTAAAAACCCCTTGGTGAGGGTTGAGATGTAGTTGTAGAATTATGTAAGGGAAATATCGGTTGTATGATGACATTATTTAAATGTAATAAAAAAATTGTTTGCGTTGTTTAATTTCAATATTGAATGAATACTTGGATGAACTGAACTCTTATTTATTTTAATTAAAAGAGCTTGTGTTCCAATGCTCATCAATTGGGTAAGAGCAAGGAAGGTAGTGCGAGTGGAGCTGAGAATTACGTGACAGAATTCTCAAGGCTCACTTGCACCCTCCCTTAATAGCTCTCCAAAAGATTGAAGCTCAAGAACCAAGTTTTCGATTACCTTGCTTTGCTACTCAGCAAAGTAGAAGGGATGAGAGGACATTGGGAATTTCATGGATTATGTGACAAAATCCATTGACCCAATGTATCCTCCCATTTAACTAAACTACGTGTGAGGCGCATGATGCTCAGTAATAGAATCTTGCTTGTGAGATTATTATAATTAAAAAATATTTTTAGTAACCAAGACATAGGGAATCAAAATCTAACTAGTCAAATTATGTCTCATAAGAGTTCATGTGCTAAGGAGGAACCCAAAAGGAGTTCTCTTTGTGCACTAAACTTGAACCTAATGTAATTGAATGATACTTCAATTACAATGGTGTTCACTTGGTTTAATAAAGTAATTAAATTGAATGTCTACATTCAAACAATGAAATTATATAACCAACCCTTGCATATGTTACAACAAAATCTCCACTCTCTCCTTTTTAATCAAATCATATCTTTACTCAAGTCTTGTGTATTACTAATTAGGAACCACAAAAATCAACCAAATCTGTCATCTAAATATTAGTGAAAGAAAATAGAATTCGGTATCAAAATAATCATTCCCTGAGGTTTGATAAATCTTGGAAACTAAACTTTCCACTTATTACTTCAGACCACGTACAATTGCGTGCAAACCCAGACGTGTATTTACGTCTGTCAAGTTTTTGGTGCCATTGTCGAGGAACGGTTTTCATTTTGTATCAAGTATAATTCTCTTGTAACTAGTGATTTAGAATTAATTAACTTGTGCATATTTTTTACCTAGCTGTAGTTAATTTCTTTATTAGCTTGCTTTGAGAAAATTTTGAAAATTTTTTTAAAAAGAACTTGTGTTGAATTCTCTTGCATACTATCTTATTGAAATATGTGCTATATTTTGTGCTATAATATTGATTGTTGAACTTGTTCTAGCTAGTTGCCCCTAAACTGCATGAGTAGGAGGAATCTTACTAAATTATTTTACGATCCTGAAATAGAGGGAACTTATTTGACAGCTAGGAGAGAGCAAGTCTTTTTAAACCAACAAAGCGCACAAATGGCAGATTTAGATATGAACCCAGCAGAACCTATGGTAAATGCTAGGAGAATATTGCTTAGAGAATATGCACTTCCCATGGTAGAAGGAGTTCAAAATGCTAATGTTATACCTCCTATACAAGCCAACAATTTTGAGATAAAACCATCCACTTTAAACATGATCCAAAACAACCAATTTAGTGGGATGGCATCGGATTACCCGAATGCACATATTTCAACTTTTCTGGAAATATGTGACACCTTCCAATTTAACGGGGTATCCGACGACGCCTTAAGATTAAGATTATTCTCGTTCTCGTTGAGAGATGGAGCTAAGGTTTGACTCAGTTCTCTACCCGATGAGTCTAAAAGTACTTGGGATGACTTGGCAAGAAAATTCCTTGCCAAGTATTTTCCACCTGCAAAGACCGTTAGGCCGAGAAATGAAATTTTGAACTTCTCTCAATAGCATGGTGAGAACTTGTATGACGGCTGGGAATATTTTAAGGACTGCTTAAGACATTGCCCACATCATGTGTTTCCTTTGTGGATGCAGGTGAATACATATTATAATGGATTAAATCTACCCACAAGGACACTCATAGACGCAGCCGCGGGAGGATCACTAAGTAGTAAAACTCTTGAGGAGGCCTTTGATCTCCGACTGAGCAGCTAAGCTCTACCAAAAATGAGGTGAACAATCTAAATGAATCTAACCAATTAGCCTCCTTGCAAAGGGAAATTGAACTTCTAACTAATAAAATTGAGATAATAAATATTAGTGTTGTTCATGAAGCTAATTGTGAGTTATGTGGGGGGGGGCCCACAGTGACTACTGTAATTTAAATAATCCATTTTCCCCCTCACAAACGGAACAATTCAATTTTATGAGGAATAACAACATGAACAACAACTCCCACAACGACCCGTACTCTAACTCTTACAATCCATGATGGAGAAATCATCCCAACTTTTCCTGGATTGAGGGGAATACTCAAGGAAACACCAATGCCCCACAACAAAACCGTCCAATGCACAATATAAACAATTTATATAAGCAAAATCAGAATAATAAACAAGATGGCAGTTTGGAAGAATCCTTTTGGGCATTTAAAAATGAGACAATGCAGTTTATGAAATGGACTGAATCGACAATGAATCTCCATGAAACCTCCATTCAAGGAATTGAGGTATAATTAAGAAACATTAAGTTTAGTCATGACAAATTTCTAAACAGCTATCTACTAGACAGAAAGGTATGCTCCCTAGCTCAATTGAATTAAATCCTAGAGAAACATTGAGCATTATAAATGTAGACACTAAAAAGATAAATTGCATCGATCATAATAATGAGGAGAAGAAGGTGCCAATAAGGATTCCCAAGCTGAATGATAAGAGGGAGACAGTAGCAACAAAAAAGGTGACCCCTGAAGATTGAATATTCCATGCATAATCGAAGATGAAGTCCTTTAAGATCCCTTGTGTGATCTAGGGGCTTCAATGAATGTTATGCCATGGCACATTTACACCAAACTAGGAATAAGGGGAATGGTGGAGACACCAGTAATTCTGGAATTTGCAAATCTTGCATCACAAACCCCTTTGGGAATTGTTAAGGATGTCCCAATTGGAATAGGAAGCTTTGTGATCCCCACAGATTTTGTAGTTTGCGAATGGGACAGCTAGACTGAAAACTCCACTGTAATATTTGAGAGGCTATTCTTAGCTAGCTCCCGGGCTATCATAGATATTGAAAGGGGACTCATGATTGTTAAAGTCAAGGATCTAGAGGAAGTGATTGATCTAATGCCCTCATTATTCAAGGAAAGAATTATAAAGGAAAAAGGGAGAAAGTAAATAAGGAGTCGGAGGGAGAGAATGAGCTAAAAAGTGTTGTAGATTTTGCCGATCATCAGGATATATTGTTTGGAGGAAAGGACTTAAAAGGGGAAAAGAAGAAGAGGAAAACTAGGAGGGGTAAAAAGAAGAAAAAGGGAGCCCTCCATTGTGAACAAGGAAGGAGAGGTAGAAGACGAGTCCAACAGCTATTGAATGAGTTTGAGCCCAATCTCGGTTGGTGCTCACTCATCTCATTTAAAAATTTGGGCAAGAAAACTTCCTAGGGATGAAAATCCAAGTTGACCTTGAATGTGTCAGGCTAATGACATTAAACAAAGCGCTTGTTGGGAGGGAACTCAACTTAGTTTACTGTTTTTACTTTAAATCTGTTTTAGGAGTAGAATAAATTTAATCACAACCCAATATTTTATTTTCTATGGAAGTTGATCTTAATATTTGGAAATGTTATGCTTGAAAACCGCAGCAGTGCGCCATAGCGAATTTATCTGCTACAGCGTGCTATAGCAGATTTTGTTGCTACAGCGCAATGCAGCAGATTTCGTTGCTGCAGCACACCGCAGCGGATTTCATTGCTGCAGCGCGCTGCAGCGGATAGCTTTGCACCATTGTTTCAAGAGCGGCATAGCGCACCACAACGCGCCCCAGCGCGCTGCGGCGGATAAAGCCCAGCTGAAGCAGAATTGAATGCCTTGGATTCCCAAAGTAGTTAATAATGCTACAGCGCGCCTTGGAACTCCCAAACTGCAAAATGTGTTGGGAAAAGCTGAAAAATTTCATATTTTTTGAGCAGAATTCAAGTCACACTTATGGCATGCATTGAATCATCTTTGACCAAGTCTTAGTGTGCCATAAGTGTGCCTAACTAACCCTTCTAGATTTTTCCATAAACCCTCTATAAAAAGTCCTAGAGGGGATGAGCTGAAGGTGCACTCCATTATAACCTGAATTATTCAGCTCAAGATCCCTTCAACTATTTTTAAAACATCAAATTCTCTTAATCCACCCTTAATATCATCAAGAGAATCATGTCATCAGGAAAGAAAACTGTTGCTAGCAAGGGAGCTTCTACCTCCACAGTTGGTGGAGCATTCAACAAAAAATGGTTTTCTTCGATTGAAGCAGAACAATGCTTCAATCAAGTAGTTATCAAAAGGAAGCTGATTCCAGAGTGGGGATTCGGGCTCCCTTACCCTGTACACCCGAACTAAATCTTGAACTGAGGATGGACCCATTTTGTGAGTCCCACAAACTTCACATACCTCTCATTAGTGCAAGAAGTGTACGCCAATGCAATCAATGCGGTGGGGGACAAAATCTTTGTGAGAGGTAAAGCTGTGGAGTTTGGGCTCATGACCATCGAAGGTTCTTACATCTTGGGTGAGGTGGAGAGCTGTATATATTTTGACCTGTTGAGCTCACAATACGACCCAACAGAAATAGCAAGTGAGTCGCTCTGATTGTGGTTAGAGAGGGAACCTTGCCAACATTCCTCGATCACTCCTCACAGAATTGAGTAATGCTTCATACCTATTCATCTCCAGTTTTGTGATGCCATCGGGGCATCTCAACGAGGTAACCTGGTCACGGGTGCTGCTCCTTTGTGCACTACAAAGGGAAGGAGATACCCTCATCTCCAGTGTTATAAAGGAGCAGCTCTGGAACATCTTGATCATGACATGTGCTGCTATTGCTTTTGGGTCGCTAATATCAGGAATCTACGAAGCCCAAGGGGTGAAACTCCTCCCAACCAATGTGGCGATACCACCTCGAGCCCCTCTAGAATTGATGAACGTGGGCAGTCACACCCAAGTGGGGGCGCTAGCAAAGAAGAGGAGGGGGGAAGAAGGCGACGCTTCCACATCAGCTGGCCAAACATCGACCGAAAGGATGCTGACATGCATATATGCGCATCAGCAAGATCTGGGCATCACCTTGGCACGTGACATGCGCTTCATGAAGGAAGAAGTGGCCCAGCAGCATAAATTCCAAATGAAATTCCATGAAGCTCTCTGAACAATGTTCCAAGAGTGGAGCTTATGTGGAGGACCGAATGGGTCAAGTTTATTGCGCCCTCCTGCAGGAGCACCATTTTCAGAAGATGATTGGCAAGTGGACTATTCATATCGCTACGAGGGAGAAGAAGATGAGGACTAAAGATTGATGAGGTTGTGCTATTTCGTGTTTTTGTATTTTCATTTTTTTTTTCTATTTTCTATTTTATAGTTTGATTTCAATTAATAAAATAAATTTTGTATTTTACGCACTCTACATTTTTGCTAAAATTTATCTTTAAAGTGAATTTTTTGAATGTGGACAAGTTTTAGATTCAATGTCTATAGAATTAAAATGCAAGCATGTTTGAGATAAAGATGAAAATAAATTTTAGTGACATACCCCTTATTTAGTTCATAAATCTACTAAGCTTGATTTCCAGTATTTAAAATGAAATGTGCTTTAGTTTAAGCATGGGGGTGAAAAATTAGAAAATTAAACCAAAGTGGCAAGAGGTGAGTAATAATTTGAAGTACTAGGCTTCTGTAGGACTTAGTGATCATAAGGACTACATTATGGGATGAAAAAAAAATAACTCTCCCTTTTAAAAAGGAATTTGTAAAAGAAAAGAGTGAAATTAATATATAAAAGGATGATAAAAAATATCTCTCCAAAGCTAAACAAGTGAACATTTAGGATGAAGAAAAATATCTCTCCTAACATGTTAAAATGTCCTAGTGAATCATAAGAAGGAGCACACATAGCACAACACTCAAAAGACTCACCAATTGTATCATTAAGATTATGGATTTCAGGATCACCTCGCCATATTTAAGCATTAAGCATGACATTTTGAATTGAAACCAAAGGAAGTGTAGACACATGAACTCGATTAGAGGAGTAGTAGTACTTGGAGACATGAAGTAATTTGGACTAGAGTATGCTTGACATCAAAATTCATGATTCATGAGTGTAACACATTGAATCCTTAGACAAGGACAAATTTAGAATTTCACATTTATTGAGCCTACCCGAGGACAACCAAGAATTTAAGTGTGGGAGTGTGATGTAGTCATAATTTATAACAAAAATCTAGTGTTTAAACAGTCATATCACTATATATTTCCCTATACTTTGAGTTGAAATTGATGTCTTTTCAAGAAAATGAAGAAAACAAATTGCAAGGTTGATTTACCAAATTCTGGACAAAAACAGCCGCAGTGTGCTACAGTGCGTTGCCGCGCGCCATGGCGTCCCCTTAAAATCGCCTGACTTGGAAGTTCAACTGCATACCTGGAGCACGACCGCTGTAGCGCGCCATGGCTCGCCATAGTGCGCCACAGCATCATATTAATAAGCATAAATTAAAACCTTATAAACGACTAATTGAATAGTAAAAAAAGCAAGTTGCACGCCGTAGCGCGCCGCAACGCGCTACAATGTCATTTCTCGTTAATTATTGAAACCTTAAAAATAAGCAATTGAACAGTGAAATCGTAAGTTGCACACCGCAACGCGCCACAGCGCGCCTCAGCGCACTACAACGTCATTTCTTGATGATTATTTGAATTTTATAAACAAGTAATTGAATAGTCATCCTGCAAGTCGTCCATTGTAGCGCACTACCACGGGTAAAATTTTATTTTATAAAACTATAGCTAAACTAATTGAATAGTGAAAATCGCAAGTCTTCCTCTATAGTGCACCTCAGCGTACGCTGCGGCGACCGAACGAAAAAGATAATAACTTTTATGCAAGATGAGCGTTTGGAGCACTACTGCCACAGTGCACCACAGCGGAACAGTGATTGAAACGTCACTGCCACAGCATGTAGTAGCGGAACAGCAAATGAAACGTCACTGCCACAGCACGCCGCAGCGAACGGCCCAGAATTTTCTAGAAAATGGCAATTAAGAGGCATGGGGAAGGCCACAAAATGTGACCTTTGGTCTCCCCCAGCCTCTTGAAAACTAATATATTAAATCTCTGCTGAATCCCGACAATTAAACAAATAAAAATATTAGAAGGGATTTCAATTAAATGAAGGAAGAGGAAAGGTCACACACTAAAAAACTTTAAGGCTGAGTGCATCACTATTTAAGGGCCAATCTCAGATCTTGAAAGGGTTCCAACTTTGGCTACTCAAAAGACCTAAAAGTAAGGCTGCCTAAAGAAAAAGAAGGAGAACTCACCAAGGGGAAGAGAGGACCAAGAATAGGAAGGAAGAAAAGACAGCAAGAATGAAGGGTGGAGCTTTAAGAGGATAGCGTAGGAAAACTAAAGAGAATCCCAAAATTTTTTCGGGTGATTCCTTGTATTTCTCCTAAACTCCCTTGATTAATTTTTTGCTATGAACTGATGGCGACATTCACTTTTCTTTGCATGTATGATCGTTCTTGCTTAGTAATGGTAGGCTAAAAACCACTTGAAGATGGTTGAGATGTAGTTGTAGAATTATGTAAGGGAAATATTGATTTTATGATGACATTATTTAAATGTAATAAAAAAACTATTTGTGTTGCTTAATTTCAATATTGAATGAATGCTTGGATGAACTGAACTCTTATTTATTTTAATTAAAAGAGCTTGTGTTCCAATGCTCATCAATTGGGTAAGAGCAAGGAAGGTAGTGCGAGTCGAGCTGAGAATTATGTGACAGAATTCTCAAGGCTCACTGGCACCCTCCCTTAATAGCTCTTTAAAAGATTGAAGCTTGAGAATCAAGCTCTCCATTACCTTGCTCTGCTGCTCAGCAAAGTAGAAGGGACGAGATGACATTGGAAATTTCATGGATTATGTGACAAAATTCATTGACCCAATGCATACTCCCATTTAGCTAAACTGCGTGTGAATCGCATAACGCTCGGTAATAGAATCTTGCATGTGAGATCATTATAATTAAATGATAATTTTGGTAACCTAAATGTAGGGAATCAAAATCTAATTAATCAAATCATGTCTCATAAGAGTTTATGTGCTAAGGAGGAACCCAAAAGGAGTTCTCTTTGTGCACTAAACTTGAATCAAATGTAATTGAAGAATACTTCAATTCCAATAGTGTTCAGTTGGTTTAATAAAGTAATTAAATTGAATGTCTACATTCAAACAATGAAATTATACAATCAACCCTTGCATATGTTACAATAAAATCTCCACTCTCTCCTTTTTAATCAAATCATATCTTTACTCAAGTCTTGTGTATTGCTAATTAGGAACCACAAAAATCAACCAAATTTGTCATCTAAACATTAGTGAAAGAAAATATAACTCTGTATCAAAACAATTATTCCCTGAGGTTCGATAAATTCTGAAAACTAAGCTCTCCACTTATTACTTCAGATCACGTACAATTGCGTGCAAATGCAGATATGTATTTCCGTCTGTCAGTACACAATTTTCAACTAGCTTTCTGTTATAGCCAATACTTGCCTATATAGTTAGTAATTTACTATATATGTAACTAGGCTCACTATATGTAAATAATAAACCTTGCAATGTACTATTCGACACAGAAGCTAGTCATTCCTTTGTGTTAAGAAGTTGGATTCAGTCTCTCAACCTGCCTCTATATCACTTTGATAGTCCTTTAAGCATTGGTTGCTATCTGGAGCCCATATGCCTGCTCATCAGTTCTGTAAAATACCAATCCCTATCGGTGATAAATAAATCAAGGCCAAGTTAGTTGTCCTTCCTATAGAAAAATTTGATGTGATTTTAGGAATGAACTGGTTGAGCCAGCATACTGCTACTATCAACTGCCAGAAAAAGAAGATCATTCTGGGCAGCAGTAATCAGGCATAATCCTTCATTTGCAAATTTAGCACTCGACTTTGTTGATTAATTCTATGGAAGCCAAGAAATTAGTTAAGAAAGGTTGCAATGCCTACCTAGTAATAATACTAGGTGAGGAGAAAGACAATGTCCCCATACCTGAAAATCATATCATTTGTGAATTCTCCGATGTTTTTCCTGAAGATCTACCCGGTCTTCCACCTATTCGAGGGATAGAATTTATAATAGATGTAATTTTAGGAACCCAACTAATATCAAAGGCTCTTTTTGCATGGCTCCTAAGGAGTTGCAAGAACTAAACAAACAACTACAAGAGTTGCTTGAGAAGTGTCTCATCAGACCAGGTTTGTCTCCTTGGGGAGCGCTGGTATTGTTCATGAATAAAAAGGATGGTTCGATGCATATGTGTATTGACTACCATGATCCGAACAAGATAACAATTAAGAACAAAGACCCATTGCTGTAAATAGATGATCTCTTTGATCAATTATCGGGAGCTAAGGTGTTCTCCAAGATTGACTTGCGATCAGGTTACCACCAATTGCGAGTCAAGGGAACAGATATAGAAAAGATAGCATTCAGGACTCGTTATGGATACTACGAGTTTCTAGTAATATCATTTGGTTTAATGAATGCAGCCTTTATCTTTATGGATCTAATGCAGTGCATTCTCAAACCATACCTTGATAAATTTGTCATCGTCTTTATCGATAATATTTTGATCTACTCCAAAAGAAAAATAGAGTATGTGAACTGCTTAAGGTTAGTGTTGAAAGAATTGTATGACCACAAACTCTACGCTAAGTATTCCAACTGTGAATTCTAGTTCGATTCAATAGCTTTTCTGGGTCATGTCATAAATGCCCAGGGTATTATGGTTGATCAAAATAAGGACAACTCCATTCAAGATTGGGTACAACCAAAATTAGTAACTGACATTCGGAACTTCCTGGGATTGGCAGGTTACTATCAGAAGTTCATTAAAGGCTTCTCCCAGATTGCCTACCCATTAACCAAGTTCACCCAGAAAGCCATACCATTCAATTGGTCATCAGAATGTGAATGAGCATTTAAGGCATTAAAAGATGCACTATCCTCTGCACCATTTCTAATTCTTCCAAAAGAAGGCCTGAACTACCAAATCTATACTGATGCTTCTGGAATAGGCTTGTGTGATGCAGTGCTGCATGATTGAAAGGTGATTGCGTACGTGTCTCGCCAGCTTAAGCCGCACAAAAAAAACTATCTCGTGTATGATCTAGATCTCACAGCAGTCATTTTTACTTTGAAAATATGGTGTCACTATCTGTATGGAGTCCAATGCTCTATTTTTATTGATCACTAGAGTTTAAAATATATATTCACTCAATATAAGCTTAACTATTATTAGAGGGGATGGTTGGAGCTTATAAGTGACTATGATTTGGATATCCAATACAACCCAGGAAAGGCAAATGTGGTTGCTGATGCACTCAGTCGTCAAGTTACCCTCAATTCCGTCATCTTTGAAAGCCCATTGGAAGAATAATTTTGCGAGCTAGGCATTAAGCCTGTGCATGGAGATCTACTAGATGAAAAGATTTTTATGAGTAATGTAGAGCCAATGTTCCACAGAGACATTTCAATTTCATAGGCAAAGGATGAGGACTATCTAAATTTCAAGGTTGCAATTGAGAGTGATCATTATCCTAAGTTGAATTTTTAGAAAGGCACAATTTATCTAAATAACTGTCTCTGGATTCCAAGGTCCATGCACCAAGAAATTCTTATCGAAGGCAATAACTTGAGATTTCAAGTCCACCTTGGCAGCACTAAGATGTATTAGAATCTGAAAGAGTCATTTTTGTGGCCTAAAATGAAAAAGAGTGTGGCAGAGTTTGTTACAAAATATCATGCTTGTAGCCTCGTCAAAGCTAAACATCAAAGGTCCAGAGGACTTCTTCATCCTCTGGCTATCTCTGAATAAAAATGGTTTGATATTTCCATGGGCTTCATCATGGGTTTACCTAAGTCAAGGTCTGGAGCAGATTCTATTTGGGTCATAGTCGACCGACTGACCAAGTCAGCTCATTTCATTCCAATGCGTCAAATAGATTTTGTGGAGAAATTGGGAAAGCAGTACATTAAGGAAATAGTCAGACTCCGTGGGATTCCAAGATCAATCATGTATGATCGTGATAGCGGTTTCACATCAAAGTTTTGGCAAGCAGTACATCTAGACTTAGGAACTACCTTGGCCATGACCACCGCCTTCCATCCTCAAACCAATGGACAAATAGAATAAGTAAATCAGGTTCTGGAAGATCTTATGCGTTTGTGTATTCTTGATTTTGACAGCTTCTGGGAAGATCATATCCCTCTTGCAGAGTTTGCCTACAATAATAGTTTTTCAGGCATGCATTGGCATGACTCTGTATGAAGTGTTATATGAGCAAAAATGTGGCACTCCACTAGCATGGTCTAAAATTGAAAGTGTTCAGTTGTATGGATCCGAGGTCAATGAAACAAATAGAAAGGTGCAATTAATCCAACAAAGAATCAAAACAATGCAAGATCACTAGAGTAAATATCACAATTCCCATTATCTTCCTCTGGATTTGAGGCTAGGGATTTTGCTTATCTCATAGTCAGCCCCAAGAAAGGAATGTCCTGTTTCGGTGTAACTAGCAAACTCAGTCCTCGCTACATCGGACCATTCGAGGTATTCAAAAGGATAGGCTTTTCAACCTATAGATTAAAGCTTCCAAAATATTTATCTACAGTCCATAATGTGTTTCATATATCCTCACTACGAAGATGCCTTTGTAATCCATCTCACCTAGTTTAACTTCCAGCAGTATCTCTTCAATCGAACCTTTCTTATATGAAAAAGCCTATCATAATCTTAGATCATGATCAAAAGCAGCTAAGAAATCACTTGATCCCTATGGTGAAAGTTCAGTGGATGAATCACTCTCTCAAAGAATTCACTTGGGAGAAAGAGGCTGATATGTAATAAAAATATCCCAGTCTCTGTGAAACTCTAGGTACCTTCAAATATTCTAAATTTTAGTTCTTAATTTTCTGCACTTTCTTTTCCCTTCATAGCAATGATGACAAGGATGACATCATTTATAAGTGGGGGAGTCTGTAATAATACTAGGTTGTTACTTAGCCTAATTAGCTTGATTGCATCATAATTATTATTCCATTAAGTACTTCTACTTATTAGAACCAAACCTTAAAAATTTGGAATGATTCAGAGCTCAATTAATTATTTGGAATATTCAGTAATATTTAAATAATTAAAAAATTGAGATATGTAATTTAACCTTGAAATCAAAATCTAACTTTATCATTGCGCCCATCACCCCCCAAAATAGCTATGGGTGATATTTTGGTAGTGTTTGGAAGTCGTCGAATTTTCTCCGAATATTTTAGTGTATTTAAATACCCCAAAAATTAAGATAAGTAAATTGATCTCTAAATTAAAATTTGACTTCATCATTGAGTTCTTCACCCTCAAATTAGCTAGGGCTGAATTTTTGAGATTTTTTGGAGCTCATCTATCAATCTGATTTTCAAAGAATTAATTAATTAAATATATTAAATTAAAGTTTATCAAAATCCATTTTCCTTTTTCTTTGGTACCTCCTCTCCTTATTGATTAGTTGTTATGCATGTCTATTTCATGTTGATAAGAACTTGTGTTTGAGATGTGGAATTCATTAGAGCTCATTAAGATTGTAAATTTTAGGGTATATGAACAATTCTGATTTTTCTTCTTTCTATAAACCTGGTCCCTTAGCTTCATTGTTTGCATTGTTAAAACAATTGTTTTATGTTAATTTGGTATTAATGGAAAGGCCTCGGAAAGACCTTTCCATCAGTGTATGGCACTGCACTTGAGGTGCCCTAAATTAAGAGTATTTGGGTGCCAAATAGGACACATTTTGGTTTTTTGCACAGGCAAAATCACTGTCGAATGCTACAGCACGCCGTAGCACCTAGCTCTTAGCCAGGAGATGCTATCGCATGCCGCAGTGCCTGGCTCTCAGCCATGAGTCGCTACAGTGTGCCGCAGTAATCGCATCTTGGGCTGGCTACATCGTAGCGTGCCACAATGCATCGTAGCACCAGGCTCTCAGCCAAAGGGCGCTACAGCACACCTAGCACCCATCTCTCGATAAACCTGATGCTGTGGTGCATTGCAGCACCTGAAAATGCTATCGCGTGCCACAGCACTAAAATCCACTGCATCACTTGAAAGCGCTGCAGTGCGTCGTAGTGCCCACGCCTCTTGAAAAATGGAGTCATGGCGCATCGTAGAGCTTGGCTCTCAGCTAGGGGGACGCTACAGTGCGCCATAATGCCCAGAACTGTCCAAAATTGCCTAAATTTCATATTTTTTGCATTTTAATGACTTTAGAACCATAATGGGGCTAAAATATACCAAAATCAAAATTGAATTTAGTAAAATCAAGCACTGTGTAAATATAGAGGTGACTTTAATATGAAATCTACCTCTTCTTTTAAATTAGATGTTCTAGTTTCCTTAGGATATTCCCTTCAACTTTAGGATCTCTTCCTTAAGGATTAAGAATAAAAAATTATGTTAGATTTCATTCATTGAGTAAATGAGTTATTTAATAAATGAAACCTTGGTTTTATTAGTTTTTAGATTTTCATGTTTTAATTATGACTATTTTTTATGTTAACTTTAGATTAAGTATTAGATTTTGATTATGACTTTAGATTTTTATGTTTTAATTATGACTAATATGGAGTCTTTAACTCCTTTGGGTATTGCAAGAAATGTTACTGTAGGGTTGGAAAGCTTTATTGTCCCAATAGATTTTGTAGTATGTGAATGGGATAGGTGGAATGAAAACTCCACCATTATCTTTGGATGACTCTTCCTTATGAGCACTAAATCCATAATAGATGTGTGCTAGGGCGTAATGAGCATAAAGATCTGGGCTAGGTCTGAATTGATACACCTTAAGCCAACCCCTTTCAAACAAAAAGGGAGTTTAATTCCTTATCCCTAGCTTTAGTAGATTTTTATCATATCTTATCTTAGATCATCTAAATTCATCAAATAGGATGTACTGATTAATTATTGAACTTATAAGCATCATTAATTGAATTAATTTAGGACCTGATCAGTTCTAATTATTTTGAACTCATAAGGCCATGGATCTTAGTTATACTTGATATTAGGAATTGGAGATCCTGAACTTGTATAACTTGGAATAGCTAGACTGGATTATGTAAATAACAACAGATATCACCTGAGTGTAGTAATATCCCTTGTAGTAATATCCCTTGCTTATTATTGAGTTATTATTGCTTTTACATTCCTTGTACTTTGTGCTGTTTTTCTTGAACATGTCATACAAGATAACATTTCTATATGAAATGAAAACATAGAAAAATTAGGACAATATTTGCATAAGGTCAGTTTCTGGTTGATCTTGTGCACTTTACCTCCACTAGATAGGGGTTAAGAGAAATAAGGATTACTTAACACGTACTTATTGAGGAGAGTTGTGTTAAGTTGTAACCCGATCAGTCTTGCAAACATGCTTGACTCCTCAGCCCTTTCTAGACGTGTCCATAGAAGTAAAGTAAGATAATTAAAATCTTACTGCATGTATATTTTATGCCACTTCAGTATAGTTCCGTTCCCTACCCTAGCCCAGAAAGGCTATGGGATCTTAGATATCCTATTTTGGCCCAGAAAGGCTATGGGATTTTTGGCTCGTTTGGCCAACCCTTTTGATATGGCAGTCCTTATATACTTACTTTTCTATTTTATAGTTTACCATTACTGTAGTTATCCTTTATATTACTTGCTTACTTGTATACTTATATGATGCTAGATTGCTTTCTTACTTACTTATATGTATCACAATTATATTTCATTCTTTTAAATTTGCATAAATCATATAATCATAAGCGTGTTTAGGATGAGTGTTTTCTTTCAATATTTACTTTACTTTATATATATATATATATATATATATATATAGATATATATAAGCCTAACTTTATCACAGCTTTAGTGTTGAGGTGTGTCCTTTTTACCTCACATGTTGCTTAGTTATAAATGCATTTATTTATAACTTCTCATATCCTCTTGTAGCTTGTTGCCCCCAATTATATTTGCTTGCTATAATAGTTAAGTAAAGATGGTGATATCATAAACTCATGAACATAAATAGCTTAAAATGTACTTAGACAATATCTCTAATCAGATTTTTCTTTTCTTAGCTGGGGCCTTGGCATTGTGAAACTGATAATGTTAGATTCTGAGCAATTTGAGGATCTTATGCCTGAAATGAGCCATTTTTGGAGGAGCATCAGGTCGGAGCTGAGGAGCAGTAGAGTACTTGTCTTTTTAATTCTGTAAAGATGAGCGACTTATTTCCCTTCCATTTTAACTTATTTAATTAATGTAATAATAATACAGGTACTCATGTATTTCCTTTTATTGTACTATTTTATTCTGAGCATCATGTTTATTTCTTATCTTGTATTATGGTGGATTTGGATGTAACCTCTTATTCTTTCCTTGCTTCTACACTCTGTTGAATGTATATACTTAGTGAATGATTTCGTTGCATTAACTAGGGCACATCCTTCCATTATTAGTGGATTAGGGATTACACCCTAATCTAATGATAAGTGAGGGCTAAAATATTTGAAATTTATAGCAAAATAAAGTGGTAAAAACATTTAAAATATCATACAAACTAGCATTTTGAGTGGAATTTATTCATTTTTAGGAAAAATTGAGAAAAGGGCAAGCCTGAGCTAAATTTGAGAAATCTGGATGAAAACCGCTGTAGCGCACCACAGCATGCTACAGCGGACCACGGCGGACAAGTGCACCAAACAAAGCCTTGAACCTAATATGTCAAACTTGAAGCAAAATGCTGCAGCGCGCAACAGCACATCACAGTGGGCTGCGGCGGCATTTTAGAGTTTTAATATGAACTTTATATGAACTATTTGAATAGAGCTAAATCCGCAATTTTGAACTTTTGATAGCTGCAGCGTGCTCCAAGCGCCACAGTGTGCTATGCCTTATGAAGATATATGCAAACCTGGAACAAAATCGTTGTAGCCCACCGCGGTGCACCACAGCGTGCCATGGTAGCATTTTAGATTATTCATGAAAACCTTATATGAATTAATTGAACAATAACAATTCTGTGTTTTCAAAACTCAAACCACCATAGCGCGCCGTAGCGATAAATCGAATTAATTTGACCTGCTACATCACGTTGCAGCGAAATCATGTTTGGAATGAAGGTGCCATAGTGCGGCCCCCCTACATCGCGCTGCAGCGGAATCGTGTTTGGAATGAAGGTGCCACAGTGCGATATGGTGGATCCTTAGCAGAACATCCCATCTAGAGCTAAATTTAATAAAATCAAATGCAATTGCTACAACGCGCCCTACGACGCACCACAACACCCAATATAGAAAAAGCTCCAAAAGTTGCATTTAATACAGCATAGGGAAGGACAATTTCAGACCTTTGGCCTTCCCTAGCCTCTTAAAACCTGAAGTAACATTAAATCTGATGAATCCCAAGTGAATAACAGAATAAAATTTAAATTGTTTGCATTAAATCAAGAAAGATGAAGGGTCACATGTGAATAATGCATGGGGGCTGAAAACTCTTATATTTAAGGTAGAATTTCAGACCAAAGAAGGGTTCCAAATTTCTATATTCTAACATCTAAAAAGGAGGCTACTGATGAATCCATAAATTATATCTAAAATAAAGGAGAATTTTATTCATTTCAGATCTTTATGATGCTCCTAAAATTAATTTTTTTTATCTTTTTTAGGGAAAAGGCATCCAAGGGAATTCTGAGGCATTTCTGGAAGCATTTAAAATTTATTAAAGGAAATCCGCTACAGCGTGCTGCCGTGCGCTACAGCGCACTGCAGCAGGCTGCAACAGAATTATTTAAACTTTATAAATAGGTGCTCAACTAATTGAACAGTGTTTTTTGCAAAATGAGCCGTATAGCACGCCGTCGCGCGCTACAGCGGTCTGCAGTGGAAATATTTCTAACTTTATAAAATGGGGAAATCGATTAATTGAACAGTATTTTTTTTGCAAAACGAGCCGCTACAGCGCGCGGTCGCGCACTGCAGCGGTCTGCAGCGGAAATATTTGTACTTTATAAAATAGGGAAATCGATTAATTGAACAGTGTTTTTTTTTTTGCAAAACGAGCCGCTACAGTGCGCGGTCGCGCGCTGCAGCGGTCTGCAACGGAAATATTTTACTTTAAAAAATGAAAAGTGAAGTAATTGAACAGTAGATTTGTAAAATGACTCGCTGCAGCGCGCTGCAGCGGGACATCTTCCAAAGCTCAAACGTGGTAGCGCGCGATAGCGGGGGACTTGGCGAATTTGCTAAGGACCATTGCAAGTGGCCCGCTGCATTTTTTTTTCCAGACAGCATTTATTGCGGCTGGGGACATGACCTCTATCCTGTATTTTGTCCCCATCCATCATTCCCTGTAGCTGCTACATTTTATTTGAAAAAGAAAGTCTTGAGGTGATGTTTTAGGTAAACAAATAAAGATATTTATCACCTCACCATCAATGGAGGATTTTGCCATCATGAGTTCAGAATTTTAAATAGAAATGCTAGTTTTGAAATGAAGAAGAAGAAGGCAGCCCCTCTCCTATAAATACCCCTCCTCTTGACTTGAGGAGGGTTCACAATTTTAGCCAAAAATCCACTAAGTAAGGAGGAGTGCCAAGGAAGAGAAGAACTCCCCAAGGGTGGCAAAGCAAGCTCTTGCATTAGAAGAGAATGAAGAAGGCAGCACTAGTGACCTAAGAAGGGAACATTGAGAAGGAGAAGAAGGATTCTGGAGAACTTCCAAGAGAGCGTTCCTAGTATCTTCTAAACTCTATTCTTGTATTTTCTTTTTAGTTGATCATGAAAGGGTCTTTATCCATGTATGTGTTTTTCTTCTTTTCTTTTGTAATAAGTAGCTAAAGTCCTTGGGGAGGGTTGGGGTGAAGTCCCATGTGTATGATGTAATATTCATGTATAAATGTTTTTCCTCAAGCATATTTTAATTTTCAATCTTAATGTCTTGCTAAGAAATATTTTATCTAATTTAGTCTTGAATGTGGAATAAGAGTAAAGAATAAAAAAGGTGTAAGAACTAATCGTCTTGTGCTCCTTAGCTCACCTTAGGTTGAATGTTAGGTTTTGAGTGCATGAAAGCTTGGAACTATGTGACAAAGTTCTTGAGCTCAATGCACCTCAATCTAAGCTCAACCAAAGTGTTGATGCTAGTGATGCTAAGACCCACTAAATGAGCTCCTTAGCTCAACATAATTGAGGTAGAAGAAGGAAGTGTTGAGTGCTCATGAACTAAGTGACATAGTCATTGAGCCCAACATATGAATCCCTCATCTCAACTATGTGATATGCGAGTGATGCTCGTAGTGGAATTCAATGCTTGTAAGATCCTAAGATTTAATAATCAAGCTCTCCTTGATCAAGAGAATAAGTTTAAAATTTAAATCCAAAAAATCTTACAAGAATCTTTGTGCCAAAGTAGAACCGAATGTGAGTTCATTTTGTGTAGGAGATTTGAACTTGTAAGACCTTGAGTTAAACTCAAGGAAAACAATGTGCACTTGATTTTAATTAAAATGAATGATAAAGCTTGAGAAATTAATATACATAATTATTATATCATGACATGTGGGATGGTTCCAACTCTCCTCTTTCTCTCATCTTGCTCTTTTGCTTAGTGATTATTATGTTAATTTTTATACCAACTCATCCAAATACATTGTAGCTTAAACATTAGTGAGAATAGATACACCTTAGTGCCAAATCAACCAATTCTCTGAGGATCGATAAATTCCCAAAAATTAACACTTCCACTTATTACTTCAAACCACGTACACTTGCGTATGAGCGCAGACGTGTATTTACAGTCTATCAGCTACTGTGAAAAAAGAAGAAAGAACTCTCCAAGGAGAAAGTGAAGAGAACTGTAATGGATTAAGAAGAAAAGATAGTGGAAGATCTCAAGAGAAGGAAATGGGAGAAAAGGAGGAATACTAAGAGAACACTAAAAAACCAATAGGTTATTTCCTAATACCCCTTCTAAACTCTGTCTTCTTATCCTTTTTGTGAATCGATGTCAATGTTCATTTTATTTTACTTGTTTTTTTGTATTAATTCCCAAATAGAAGGCTAAACCCTCCTTAGAGAGGGTTGGGCTGTATTTGTGGGACAATGTAAGGGTCTATGGCATTCTACACTATTTTGAAATGAATAAAAACTATTTGCTGAATTGTTTCTTATCCTTATTTAATAAAAATACTTGGATGTATCTTACAAAATTTTTTATTAAATCAAATTAGATATGAATTATCATTAAAAAGGACTTATGCTCCAAAGCTCATCAATTGGATTAAAGCAAGGAATGAGTGCAAATTAGAGCTGAGAACTATGTGACAAGTTCTCAAGCTCGTTAGCACCATTGCTTAAGGCTCATTCGAGAAATTGATGCTTGTGAGCTAAGTCCCCATCAATCTTACTCTATGGCTCAGCAAAGTAGAAGGAATGAGAAAACATTGGAAACCCATTGGATGATGTGACATAATCCAATGAGTCTAATGTTATAACAACCCTAGGTTATTAATCTAATAATATATAGCTTACTTACTTCATTAATTTCAATACCAGTGTTGTTAGAACATCAAATTGAGCCTATCTAGAAAAATTTAAAGTCCATTGGACTTCTCTAAGTCCAAAAAAGCATTTTGATCAGTCTAGATGCCCTAGATTAAACCTAAAATATTTTGATCTCATAACTAAAATTTGATTGTATTTTTGAATTTCTCATCCCCAAATTAGCTAGGGCTGAAAGTTTAGTGCAATTTGAAAATCATTTAGGCCATAATTCACATTTAAATAAAATGGCCTAATTGCATAAAAGGGTTCCCAATCTTTCCAAATTGTAATAATATCCCTAAAACTAAATTAACGGCCGAGATCCACTGTGCGGACCGCGGGCAATCCGTTACGGAGCCCGGGTCGCGCAACTGCGGAGCCCCACAAATTTAACTGTCGCACGAATCTAATGGATGGCTAGGATTAGATCCAGCGGAACCACGGATCTGCCGTTAGATGCGTCCCGTGAATCCTATGGCGCAAATTCAATCGGATCTGGCTGTTAGAATCCAGAGGATCAGGACCATCGCATCTTTCTGATTGATCAATCTGATGGCTCCAGACCCTCCCGTGACTGTGGAACTTCATCTTACTCTCGCCCGCGCCCGACATAGAAGATCCCCCATACTTCCAGCTGCCGAGCTTGTCCCCCACTCCCGCATCTACCTCAGCAGACCGTTGCCACCTCCCCTGTTTCAGCAAGGAACCCAGTTGGGCCTCGTGACCCGACCGAGCTCAAAATGGAATTTTGAGGGCTCAGCCATGGCCCGACCTCTCGGGTCCCCCCCAGCCCAATTCAACCCTCTGGAACCTTCTCTGCACTCCCCTGAGGCTATAAATAGCCTCATCACTTCTCCATTGACCGTTGGTGATCAATCGAACTCGCTTACCCTCTTCTTCCATTGTCGTCTCTCCGAGCTTGCGTAAGCGATCGTAGGAGCTCTCGAACCGTTGATAGTAGGCTCTCCTAGCATTCAGGATCCTTTGCAGCATCTGGAACATCAGCTAAGACCAGCGGAGCCCTCAGTCGATCATCCTGAGCTCCCCCGTCAAACCAAGTACCCCCGTTTGCTCGGCCTGAGCCAATTAGGCTCAGCCCTCTTCCTTCGATTTGTAATCGTACGTATTATCGAAATGAACCCAAGGCTATTGAACCAAAGCCCTAAGCTAGCTCTGATCGATTAGGCTAAGTCCTTACGAAACACCACAGGTCGAGTAAGGCCCCGGCGATCCAGCCCACATCAAGCCCTCATACCAGGGGCTTCGATCTGTCTCACCTCCCTAATGGTGTAGGGATCGAGCCCCGAGTCTGGCGTGGCCTCTGTGGGGAGAATTATCTCCCCATAGTAGCTCCGAGGCGAAGCCTCTTGGGTGAGTAAGGTCGGGGCTACCCCGACCACCTCACAAGGAGCTAAGGGGTTCGATCGAAGCGTCTTGGCCCACTGATGGTGTGGGGATCAATTAAGGGCCACGGTGTGACCGCAGTGCTCGGGATTTTGCTACGGAAGCCAACCCTAATTCCCTGGGTATCGGGGAAGTGGGGTTGGGGACGACGGCACTGTGCGGGTCGGGTCAGCCCATGACCCGCGCTGCTCGACAGTGCCGGGTCCCTTGGGCCCCGATCGATCCACGCGGTTTGGCTAATGGGCCGAGCCCGATTAATTAAATCCAATTATTTGGATTTATTTTCCTTAAGGACAATAATCTAATTAATCTAATCATAGGAAATAATTTAAATAAAAATATAGAATGTATTAATTAAATAACTTTTAATCCACTGGTCCAAACCCTATAATACTATATATGAAATTGATCAAAAAATCCTCAAGGATCTAAATATCAAATAATATTGAACATCTAATGATTAGATTTTCCATTTTTTCCTAATTATTAGAGATCTTGATTAGGGTTGATTAGCAATTATACTTAACCAAATTGCATGTTTATGGTGCCATTAGTCTCCTTATGAAGAGTCGAAAGAATGTGCTAAGTGATTTATTTTTGTGATCTCTGTATTTCAATTTATGCCATAATCTTGTTAAATAATGATTAGTAAAAATTAGGGTTTGTAGATATTAGATCTTAGAAAACTTAGTCTCTGATTAATTGTATGATTAAATAGAACTTATATGCCAATTTGTATGAAATTCTGATGGCTAGATTTATAATTATGTGTTAATCTTTTTGGATTAATTTAGGGCTTGATTAGCACTAATTACTTTCTGTTTTTCTGAAATTTTCTATTAATATGATTTATAACAGTAAGCTAGATGTATTGAAATCATGTATGCAAATTTATAAGGTATAAATTGAATAAATCTAAAATTGGGAACTTAAACCTCTTAATTAACCTTAAGAAGTCTTAAGACTTTGATCAAGCTATTAATACTTGATCTAGGTCTAAGATTGCCACCAATAATACATTCCAAATTCACTGATTTGACATTTAATTTATATATAAACATTTGATCTTAAATAAGCATGAGTAAGGGGTTAAACCTAACCTATTTGATTAACATACCAAACTCTTAAATCCTTAATTAAATTGACTTCATTATAAGATAATGAAATTGATATTATTCAAATAATACATCTGATTTGGTATTGATCTTAAACATTTGAATTAGACATATTAAGATATTGATAAATCTATGTGATTGATTAACCTGAATATAAACTTTAGACCCTTGATTTTCTCCTAAATAAGACTACTAACATAAAGAGATAATATAACTAAATTGATTTGATAATTGATCTGACTCTTATAACATCCTTGATTTAAATCCCATAATCTTAGAATAAGATATGATTAGATGACTTAATCATCTGATTTGATCACTCTAAACCTAACTATTAGCTAGAATCTAAAGTGTTATCTTTAGAATTAATAGTATGAGATCTTAAGTATCTCAGCATAAGATTATCTCTAAAATATTTTAAAGACCTAAATTTAAATATATATTGAGATAGGAGAATTTTGTATAACTCATTGAGGTAGAAGCTTAGATAATCCCTAAACCTTAGAAGTTGATCTTAACCCCTAGTGGTAGGAATCACTTAAGATATTAGAATGACAATTTTCCTTGTGGCATAATCTATATTTAATGATCTTTGATCAACTTTTTGGAGCCTTGTATAGAACTTACCTATTTAAAATAAGAATAGATAGTTCTGATAAATCCTTGCTAATTAAATATAGTTGTTTGAAACCAGGCCATTGGTTGGTGTAGTATGGTATACCCATAGTATTAGTTTTCTTTAGTAGTATTCAAGATTGGTTGATTCACTCCAATATGGACTTATGAGCAGGTGCTATCTTGAGGGATTAGATGAATACAGTCCTGTTAGAGTAAATCTCTCAAGACTAAGAGTGTATTAAACAGGGACTCATTCTTTAGTTTTATTGAAATACAAATCGTCAACGGGCGATGCCTCCTAGCGAAGACCGCTTCAATAGGTGTGGCTCAAACAAACTAAGTAATTAGGATCACCTTCTTTAAGACAGTGAGTGTGATTGTGAGTTAGGCATCTTAATAACTCAGCTCGAGATACAAATTGCCAATGGGAGATGCCTCCTATCGAAGATTACTCGATATGGTGGCTTAATAAAACTAAGTGATAAGAATCACCTTCCTTGAAAACATGCTAAATATGTGTATAAAATCATCCCATCTAATGATCTTTAAGTAAATCTTCAACTGTAACCAATTATTATTATAGAAACTAGGAGTCAAAATCATTTTAGCAAAATTCTGCACAGTGGAGACCTTGAATTCAAAGCTGTATGGATTTTCTTAATTTTCCTCATATATAATAGAAGCATGGACATAAACATGAGCATGAGCATTTCAGTGGTGATGAATGAGTATCAGTGACAAATTATGGGTTACAGAATGTTGCATACATTGACTGGAGAATTTTAGGATGCATCAGCATCATCGTATTGTCTTCCCAACTGGGTGCAAGTTTACATTGGACCATACGACTCATAGCCTTTCAGTGATAGTTCTGTTACATACTGTGGCATACCGTGTTGTGGCATATTTGGGTGTATCATTCTAGTGACATATAGTACATTATTGAATATTTTTCACATTGATTTCTGAGCATTTGATATTTTTGTTTACTTTTCGTATTCAGTTTCGATGTAGTTTTACTTTGCTTAGTTTGTACAGTTTCAGTTATATATTGCCTTTACTATTATGTTCTATAGTTGTGTTTACTTTACTGTCCATTGTATTTAATTTAGAACTTCTTAGTTAGTTGCAATGTTTTAGACTTCTTGTCTAACATGGGGTACTTTTGGGATCCGGCAATTTACTAGATCCCGAGCAGCTTATGGAGACAGGGCAGGAGGACCTACAAGGGATCCAGGAGGAGTACGTGGAGCCTTCATGGATCAGCCTTCCACCTTTTTCTTATTACTTTATTTTCAGTACTTCAGATAGACTTTACTTTTCATCTTCTAAATTAGTTTGTAATAATTCTGGATATATTTTATTTTTCTTTTCTAAGATGAATGTTTACTACTGCATTGTGAAGAATGTACCCTATATATTTTGATTTAGCTTTTGCACTCTGTTATACTACTATACTTAGTATTATGATGTGATCAGCATATTGGAAATGCTGATATATTGATAACGTATAGTGGACTCATATTTACCTCTTTAAATCTAATATACGTATTAGTATAATACTTAAGATAAGTATTCTACTCATATCTTAAGTATTAACTCTCGATCCTACTTTTAGATTTAAGTCAGCAGCCTTCAGTGTGGCTCAGTCTTTTATCCTATTCGGGGAGATGGTGTTGTCAGTTGCTCCCTCCCTGAGTAGCACACCGCTCTGCCGCCGATCTTGATTATACTTATCTCTTACGCGCGGTGATGGGGCGGGGTGCTACAAATGCATTCTCTCATTTAGCTAAACTATGTGTGTATGCGCATGATGTAGATTGATGGAATTCATGCTTGTAAGATCAATTAACTAAAAGTAACATTTTGGTGACCTAGACAAAGGAAATTATAATTGAAGTAAATGACAATCACATAAGGGTCTATGTGCCGAGGTAAAACCCTAAGGATGTTCTCCTTGCTGCACCAGACTTGAACTTGTTGAATTAAAGGATTGTTCTAGTTTAGGAAATGTTCACTTGATTGTTTAGGCATAGGAAAACACTTTATAAGTTTCAATGACTAAATGACAGCACCAAGCCCTTATGAGTCCCATAACCAATCCCCAACTCTCTACTCGAATAAATAGTATCTTACCTTAAGTAAATTGTATTATTAATATAGGAATCAACAAAAACCCAAAATCAATTATTTTAAACATTAGTGAAAAATGATATGACTTAGTATCAAAACCACTATTCCTTGAGAACGATATAAATTCCTGGAACTTACCGTTCCGCTTATTACTTTGGACACGTACACTTGTGTGCAAGCGCAGATTTATAGTCTGTCAAGTTCTTGGCGCCATTGTCGGGGAACGATTTTGTTTTGTATTAAGTATAATCTTCGATTAAATAGTGATTTAGGTCTTATTTTAATTTTGTATATAATATTTAGTTGTTGTACTAATATTGTGCTAACTTTTGTGTTAATTTAGATTTTGCTTTAGTTATTTGTTATTGAAGAATCAAAATTTTCTAAAAATTATGCTGAACTATTTTGCTGATTACAGTTTTACACTGCTAAAATCTGTGAACTGCTATAACTATATTGTTGAATTTATTCTGTTGAACTATTTGCTCTAATCCGTGTTTGCTAAATTTTTGTGATTAAATACATTGCTAAAACGGCTTTAACGTTTAAACGCACCCACTATGACTCTCATAGATGCAGCCTCAGGGGATCTTTAAATAGCAAGACACAAGAGGAGGCTTTTGACCTTCTCGAGGAAATGGCAACTAATGCATATCAATGGCCCAGTGAAAGGCTTAACATAGAAAAAGGGGAAGTCAACCTGATTTTTGAGTTAAAAAATCAAATATCCCAACTAAATCATAGACTTGAGAATATGCAACAAAATTCATATCGTGGGAACACTAGTAAAACAGAAGGTGTAAATGATGTCCTAAATCATAGGAATAATCAAGGAGAGGATAGAAGGGGATTATAGCACTCTTTCATAGAGTTTAGAACCTCCACAAATGAATTTGACAGACGGAAATTACACGTCTGCGTTTGCACATAATTGTACATGGTCTGAAGTAATAAGTGGAAGTTTTAATTTCCAAGATTTATCGTCCTCTGGGAACGGTGCTTCTGATACTAAGTTATACTTTCTTTCAATAATATTTAGAAGTTTATTTTTGAAATGATTGTTGGTTCCTAGTTTAGTAATACAAATTTACCCTTAAGTTAAGATACGATTTGATTAAAAGGAGAGAGTTGAGTTTCATTATAATATTTGCAAGAGCTTAGTGATATAACTTTATTATTGAATATATACTTTAAATCTTAATGCTTAATACACTTAAGTGAACACTATTGGAATCAGAGCTACCCTCCAATTATAATAGGTTCAAGGTTAATGAATATAAGGAACTCCCACTGGGGTTCTTCCTTAGCACTTAAACTTTCATGAGATGAGGATTTGTTATTAGACTTAATTCCCTACGTCTAGGTTACCAAATAGTATCTTTTATTCCTATTGATCTCACAAACGAGACTTTTATTAACCATGCATCATGCGCTTCACACGTGGTTTAGCTAGATGGGAGGATGCGTTGGGTCGATAGATTATGTCACATCATAAATTGATTTTTCTTACGTCCTCTCATCCCTTCTCTTTACTGAGCCGTAGAGCAATATTAATGAAGAACTTGGTTCACAAGCATCAAATCTCTTGGTAGAGCCTTTAAGGGAAGCTACAGGTGAGCTTGCAAATTTGTCAAATAATTCTCAGCTCTACTTGCACTATCTTCCTTGCTCTTACCCAATTGATGAGCTTGGAACACAAGTTCTTTAATCAAATAAATTTGTACTTTATTCCATCCAAGCAATCATTTCAACATAAATAATAATAAAAATAAGAAAATCTTTTCATTCATTCAAATGATTTCATTACAACACCATCATACCCCATATAATTTATACAACTACATCTCAACCCTCTCTAAAGGGATTTTAGCCTTCCATTACTAAATAAGAATAAGCACACATACAAAGAAAAGTGAACTTTGCCATCAGTTCACAGCAGAAATAAATTAGAGAAGGTTATGAAGAAATACTAGGAATCACACGGAGGTTTTCTGGGGTTCTCTTGGACTCCTCCTGCACTTCTTCTTGATTGCTCCGCCTTTTTTCCTTTGTTGTTTCTTTCTCCTTACCGTTCTTGGCCAGCCTTCTTCCCTTTGGAGAGTTCTCCTTTCTCTTTTTGCTGTAGCTTTTTCTTTAGGGGACTTGAATGTTAAAAATTGGAACCCTCTTAAGGTCTAAGATGGGCCCTTAAATAGGAAAGTTCTCAGCCCCTAAGGCATTAATCACGTGACTCTTCACCTTCCTTAGCTTTAATTCAAAACCCTTTAATTGATTTTCTTGTTTATTCTATTGGGATTCAATAGAAATAATGTATTTCAGTTTTCAAGAGGCTGGGGAAGGCCAAAGGTTACATTTTGTAGCCTTCCCTATGCTGCATTTATAACTATTTCTGAGAAATTTTGGATCGTTCGCTGCGGCGCGCGGTGGCGTGCTGTGGCAGCTGTGTTCCAAATGCTGTTCCACTACGGCGCGCTATGGCAGCAGCATTCCAAACACTGTTCCTGCATGAAAGTTAGTATCTTTTCCCTTGGTCACCGTAGTGTCCGCTATGGCGCGCTACAATGGATAAACCTTATAAATGACTATTCCAATAGTTCACCTATAGTTTTTAAGTTTAATAAAATATTTTGTTGTGGTGCATTGCAGCGTGCTATAGCAGGGAATAGTTCAAAAATGCAGAAGATTCACTATTCAATTAGTTCATATAAAGTTCTTGTGAATAATCAGAAATGTCGCCGCGGTGCACTGCGGCGATTGAAAGTTCAAAAATGCGGAAGATTCACTGTTCAATTAGTTCATATAAAGTTCTTGAAGATTAATTAAATATGCTTGCATGGCACGCTGTGGCACGCTGCGGCAAGCTGCAGCGGTTTTGTTCCAGGACAGTGCAAATCCATATGAGTCAGAGCGCGCTATGGCGCGCTTGGAGCGTGCTGCAGCAGTTTATTTTAAAAAAAGGCGAATATAGCACTGTTCAATTAGTCCACATAAGGTTTTAATTTATCTTTAAAAAATGACAATGGAGTGCGCTGCAGCTGTCTTTCTTCCAGGTTTGTAGATATTCTTTCAGGTGAAGAATTTTCCTAAGCCGCCATGGCGCGTTGTAGAGCGTTGTGACGGCTCTTACCCAGATTTTAGCAATTCAGCTTTTGCATCAATTTTTCTTCATTTTCCTACAAAAACATATGATTCTATTCATAGTACCTTATTTCATATAGAGTTTAGTGATATTTTGATATTAATTTTAGCTATAAATTCTATACATTTCAAACTCTTACACTTATTTTCTTGCTCGTCCTGAGTAAGCCTTAGAGAATGATTTTCTAACATTCTTAGTTTATGGATTCAATGTTCTTGTCAATTGTGTAAAGAACTTAGCTAGCTAGTAATGGTCTAAGTTAAGATGACTTCAAACATTTCAATTTCTACTATCCCCTTTCAACAAGTTCAAATTTCCACTCTCAATTTTGTTTCACATCAAATATTATACTTAATGTTATTATGGGGGAGGTGATCAGAAAATTCAAACCTTAGTGGTGCACTTGGTGAGTACTTGAGCATTGTGCCATGTATGACCCTTCTTATGATTCACAAGAAACATTTTAACATTTTATGAGAGATATTTTTCTTCATCCTAAATATTCAATTTTAACTTGAGAGAGTATTTTTCATCATCCCTATTTTTTGTCTCTTTTAGATTTTCAGCTCTAAGAGAGAGACATTTTTTTCATCCCTTAATTTAGTTTATTGTGGTCATTAAGTCCTACAGGAGCCTAGCACCTCAATTTCTCACTCACCTTTTGCAATTTTAGTTTAATTCTTAAATTTTTAACCCCCCCACCCCCCACACACTTAAACTTCAGTACACGTCATTTTAATTTTCAGAAACCAAGCATTAGTCTTAATTTCTACATAATTGATTTTAACCTTAAATCCAAAAATTTATTCCATTCAGAAAATTATCTTTGAAGTTTAATTATAGCAATGATGAGGGTGCACTAGATACGAAATCCATTTTATTAAACAGAAATAAAAATTACAAAAACAGAAAAGAAAAATAGAAAGCATAAATTCAAAAACAATGCAACCTTATTATTCATTAGGTTCGTCTTCCTCCCCCGCGTATTGATATGTATAATCCGCTGGCCAATCATTGTCTGGGAATGGTTCTCCTACAGGAGGGCGAGGCAACCTTGACCCATCCGGTCCTCCACGCAAGCTCCACTATTGGAACATTATTCTGAGAGCTTCATAGAATTTCGTTTGGAATTCATGCTGTCGAGCTACCTCTCCTTTGAGGAAGCGCATGTCGCGTGCTAAGGAGATGCCCAAATCCCATTGATGCATGTACATACGCATCATCATTTTATCGATCGAGGTTCGGCCAGTGGATGTTGAAACTTTGCCTTCTTCTCCCCTCCTCTTCTTAGCTCGCGCCCCCTCTTGGGTGCGGGCACTCAAGTTTGTTAGTTATAGATGAGCGCGGGGCAGAAGAGTGATGTCAAAAGAGGGGATCTTCACCCCTTGAGCCTCACATAACCCTGAAATCAGTGACCCAAAAGCTAGTGCAGCACATGGCCCGGTCAAGGCGTTCCAGAGCTGCTTCTTTATAATGCTGAAGATAAGAATATCTCCCTCACTTTGCAATACACAAAGGATCAGCGCCCGTGACCTGGTTACCTCACTGAGATACCCCAATGGCATAACAAAACTGGAGACGAACACATGCCAAGCATTGCTCGACTCCGTGAGGAGTGCTCGAGGAATGTTGGCCAAGTTCCCTCTCCATCCTGCATCTAGTTATTTCTGCTGGGCCATATTGGGAGCTCAGCAGGTCGGGGTAGATACAATTTTCTACATCTCTCAATGAATAAAATTTTTCTATGTTCTTATTCCCAAACTCCATAGCATTACCTCTCACAAAAATTTTAATACCCACCATATTGATAGCATTGGCATAGACTTCCTACACAATTGAGAGGTATGTGGAGTCTGTGGGACACACTAGGTGGTCCCATCCCCGATTCAGAATTTGGTCAGGGTTTACCGGGTATGGGTGCCCGAATCCCCGCTTTGGGATTAGCTTCCTTTTTATTATAATCTGGTTGAGGCGTTGTTCTGCTTCAACCGAGGAATATTTCTTCTTAATAAACGCTCCACCAGCTGTGGAGGTAAAAGCTCCCTTGCTCGCAATTACTTTCTTTCCCGAAGACATTTCTCTCTTTATGATAGAAAGAAAAGATTGAGAGGAATGAAGACTGAGATCAGTTTGAAGAATTAGAGCAGAGGTGATTGATTTTCAATGAGGTGCAATCCTCAAAGTCTCCCCTCTCAACCCTTTTATAGTTGATAGAAAAGAAAATTCTGGAATGTTTTGAATTAATCACACTTATGGCACATCAATTCTTGGTCAAAGCAAGATTTAACTCATGCCATAAGTGTGACTTAAATTTCATTCAAAAAAATAGAAAATTTTAGCTTATTCAGCACCTAATTTGCAGTTTTGGAGTTCCAAGGCACACTGTAGCGTCTTTGACTGCCTTGGAAATCAAAGGCAATCAAATTCTGCTTCAGCTGGATATTCTTAATTGCAGCGCGCGGTAGTGTCTTCAAACATTTGTCATGAGTTATCCGCTATAGTACGCTGCGGCAACAAAATCTACTGCGGCGAATAAATCTACTGTGGCGAGTAAAGCCGCTGCGGTGCGCTGTGGCGAATAAATCTACTGTGGCGCGCTGCGGAGGTTCTTTAAGCAAAAATTTTTAGAATAAAGTTTCACTTCCATAACTCTTTTCACAAAATTTTTTTGGTTGTTTATTGATTTTATACTACTCCTAATAGCAAAAACATTAAACAAAATATAAAAAGTTGGGTTGCCTCCCAAAAAGAGCTTGGTTTAATGTCGTCAGCCCGGCACGTTTTAGTTCACACCAATTCAAAATTAATATTTAGTCTCCGTTTCCAAATTTCAAATTTTTGCCCTTTAGTTTCACTAGAAAATTTTCTTATTTTTATTGGGTCAGCAGCTATTTTTATTTTTTCTTCCACTTCATTTCTAGAATGGGGAATCCCTTTCTTTTTTCTTCTTCCCCTCATTTTCTTTTTATAAATAGGAGAATTCTCACTTTCTCCTCCAAATGAGGGATTAATCATACTCTTATCTCTCTCTTCAACCAGTTACAGATTTTGCAAATTCAGCATTTTGCTCAAATCCTCCTCCCTCATTCCTTTTCCAAGCAATTTCAAATATTTTCTTTTTAAAAATGGTAGGTTTTAGATCGATAATAGCAGCCTTACCCTTGACTTTGATGTTCATTATACCCTTGACTGTGTCGATTATGGCATTGGTGTTAGCTAGGAAAGGTCGCCCAAATATGATAGTGGTATTTTTATTTCACGTATCCCAGTTGCAAATAGTAAAATCAGTGAGAATAAAGAACTCTCCTAAACTAACAGGTACATTATTGGCCTCAATATTCATATTACAATCACATGAGGGATGCCTCTAACAGTAGGCAGCGCATAATCTCTCAAGGTTCAACCCCTAAGTTCCCCTAAATGGTTAGCTTTTAACTTTTCCATTTCAAAATGATGTTGATTAAGGATTACTCATTCTCTTCTAGATCTTAAGTACGTTCGCTCAATTTCAGGATCAAATAAAATATCAACGTTTTCTCTCCTATTCATGCAATTCCTTAAATTTAGCTAGACAAAAATAATTACAGCAATCACAATGAATAATTTAACAATTCAATCACTCCAAGATAGAGAATACACAATATAATTCCAGTTCTACTAAGCACAACAAGTAAGCAAAATAAAAACTCTAAGGACACTACAGTTAACACAATATTATATAATTATAAAAAATAAAAACAAAGATAATTAAGTAAGGTATCTAAATCACTATTTACTAAAAAATTATACTTAATACAAAATAAAACTATTCCCCGGAAACGGTGCCAAAAACTTGACAGATGGCAATTACACGTCTGCATTTGCACACAAGTGTACGTGGTCTGAAGTAATAAGTGAAAGTTTTAATATCCAGGATTTACCGTCCTGTCGGAACGATTGTTCTGATACCAAGTTATATTTTCTTTCAATAATGTTTAGATATCGATTTTTGTAATAATTTTTTATTCCTAGTTTAGCAATACAAATTTATCATTAAGTTAAGATATGCTTTGATTAAAATGAGAGAGTTGAGTTTCAATGTGATAATTACATGGGCTTGGTGATATAACTTCATTATTGAATGTATACTTTAAATTTTAATGCTTAATACAATCAAGTGAACACTGTTGGAATTGGAATTACCCTCCAATTACAATAGGTTCAAGTTTAGTGCACATAGGGAACTCCCACTGGGGTTCTTCCTTAGCACTTAAACTTTCATGAGATCAGAATTTATTATTAGACTTGATTCCCTACGTCTAGGTTACCAAATAGTATCTTTTATTCCTATTGATCTCACAAATGAGACTTTCATTAACCATGCATCATGCGCTTCACACGCGGTTTAGCTAGATGGGAGGATGTGTTGGGTTGATATATTATGTCACATCATTAATTGATTTTTCTAACGTCCTCTCATCCCTTCTACTTTGCTGAGCAACAGAGCAACGTTAATGGATTACTTGGTTCACAAGCATCAAATCTTTTGGTAGAACCTTTAAGGAAAGGTGCAAATGAGCTTGAGAATTTGTCACATAATTCTCAGCTCTACTTGCACTACCTTCCTTGCCCTTACCCAATTGATGAGCTTGGAACACAAGCTCTTTAATTAAATAAATTTACACTTATTCCATCCAAGCATTTATTTCAACATAAATAATAATAAAAATAAGAAAATCTTTTCATTTATTCAAATAATTTCATTACAATACCACCATACCCCTTACAATTTATACAATTACATCTCAACCCTCTCCAAAGGAATTTTAGCTTTCCATTACTAAATAAGAATAAGCACACATGCAAAGAAAAGTGAACCTTGCCATCAGTTCACAGCAAAAATAAATCAGAGAAGTTTATGAAGAAATACTAGGAATCAACCAGAGGTTTTCTGGGGTTCTCTTGGACTCCTCCTGCACTTTCTCTTGACTGCTCCGTCCTTTTTCCTTTGTTGTTTCCTTCTCCTTACTGTTCTTTGTCAGCCTTCTTTCCTTTGGAGAGTTCTCATTTCTTCTCTTGCTGCAACTTTTCTTTTAGGGGACTTGAATGTTAAAAATTGAAACCCTCTTAAAGTCTAAAATTGGCCCTTAAATAAGAAAGTTCTCAGCCCCTAAGGCATTAATCATGTGACTCTTCACCTTCATTGGCATTAATTCAAAACCCTTTAATTGATTTTCCTATTTATTCTATTGGGAATCAGCTGAAATAATGTATTTCAGTTTTCAAGAGACTGGGAAATGCCAAAGGTTGCATTTTGTGGCCTTCCCTATGGTGCATTTATAGTTGTTTTCGAGAAATTCTGGATCGTCCGCTACGGCGCGCTGTGGCAGCAACGTTCCAAACACTGTTCCGCTACGGTGCGCTGTGGCAACATCATTACAAACACTGTTCCTGCATGAAAGTTTGTATCCTTTCCCTCGGTGGCCGCAGTGTCCGCTATGGCGTGCTGTGGCGCGCTACAGCGGATAAACATTCAAAATGAATATTCCAATAGTTCACCTATAGTTCTTAAGATTAATAAAATATTCCGTTGTGACGCGCTGCAGCGCACTATAGCGAGGAATAGTTCGAAAAGGCGAAAGATTCACTATTCAATTAGTTCATATAAAGTTCTTGTGAATAACCAAAAATGCTGCAGTTGAAAATTCTAAAACGCAGAATATTCACTGTTCAATTAGTTCATATAAAGTTCTTGAAGATTAATTAAATATGCCGCCGGGAAGCGATGTGGCGCGCCGCGGCAAGTTGCCGCTGTTTAGTTCCAGGTATGTGCAAATCCTTATGAGGCATAGCGCGTTGTGACGCGCTTGGAGCGCGCTGCAGTAGTTTATTTTACAAAGAGACAAATTTAGCACTGTTCAATTAGTCCGCATAAGGTCTTAATTTATCTTCAAAAAATGACGTTGGTGCGCGCTGCGGCGCGCTATGGCACGCGGCAACGGTCTTTCTTCTAGGTTTATAGATATTCAGCGCGCCATGGCGTGTTGTGGCGGTTTTTACCCAAAATTCAACAATTCAGCTGCTACATAAATTTTTCTTCATTTTCCTATAAAATAAAATAAAAACCTTACATAAGCAATTCTTAAAGTAAATCCCTAAAAGCACCTTAGCCTTTGAGATGTATAAGAGAACTTAAGAGACTCGTCAAATTTTTAAATATTTTCCTTATTCCCTCTTTAGAAGGTAAGAATGTTTTAATTTAAGATGTGATGTCTTCAAACATTCGCTAGGGCTTCTATTTACATTGAAAATCAAGATGTGCAAAATATGGTAACAATTAGTTTTAAGAGATGTGCTTGGGAGTGTATCAGGAGCGTCTGGTGATGACCACGATCAATGTTTATATTTCTATTAAAGTTATGCCCATAACAGATCCAAAAAGTGCAGTCCAGCCTTTTTTTCGTCTGGGCGCAAGCCTTGGTGTGCCTGAACGCGTAGCACTTTGACAAGCTAATTTATGTGCATAGATGTGATGTCTAGAAAAAATATTTACTTAGTTATTACATGTATTTTAGGCTCTTTTAATTATTTATCATAATATAAAAGCTTTTTTTTTTTTCATACAAAAAACTTAAGTCCAAAATTACGTAACTAGTCATTCTTCTGTGCAATTGTTGAATGAATCTTGATAGTTTCATCTCTCCTTATTAATTCCTATCTTAGTCCTTTTATTGTTTAGTTGAGTTCCATTTTTTAGTTACATGAATGCTAAAATGAGTTTTTCCTATAAATGCTAATAAAATCATGGTAGTATCAAAAGTTATTCTACCATATTTTGTTATTATCAAAGGTCACACATCCATCTAATAGATGGATGTGTAGACTCCTTAGAATCAAGATTACACACAAAGGTGGTTATTGTGTGATTGGGACCTCATTCTTTGGGGAAATCTTTATTTAACTATAAGAAAAGTGATGTAAGTCATATATTTCTCCTCTTTATAGAAACTTTTTATGGTGGTAGCTCTATGATTTTTGCCCGTTTTGAAGCTTTCCATATAACTCATTATGTCTCATGTGATTCTTTTAATGTGTACTTTAATGTGTATGTATTGCACCATGGTCCTATAATTGTATACCATAGCTTTACATCTTTTTTATGTTGCATTATGTTTCTTATTATGTGTGTTCATTACAATGTCTTAACTGTGTTTCTTAGTGAGTGTGTGCTCACATTTTTTTTTTCGTTTAGATCATTTTTAGCATTTTATATCAATAATCGAATGCACACATGAGTGTGAAAGTAGTACAAAAAATCTTGAAATCCTCTAAAACTTTCTTATTTATATGTAAAGTTTATTGTTCTTCTCAATTAGCATCATTAAATAATCTTGACAATGAATCATTCAGTGATAATAAAATGGCCAAACTCCATATGGCAATGTGACCTTCAACACCAATTCATGTGCATTGAAAGTTAATAAGCAAGTAATTATCATCTATATTAAGTTTAAAATTATTATTTTTTGTGCCTATAGCCTAGACAATGAATAGGATATTACACAAAAGAGAATTTTTAGCAAAATTTAAGACTTTAAAATCTAAAAAAGCATGTTGTCACTTTAATCTTTTTATTGTATAAAATTTCCAAAACTTCTTAAATTTGATTATTCATAATCTCATTTAGCAATCCAATGTTCATGCTATAATCCTTGCATCATCTTGGCCATAAGTAATTCTCTAATAAAATTATTGACATGCTTTAATTTTTTCACGTTGCACTAAAAAGACCTCAAATTAAAAGATCAAGCCATCGAAGAATAACACACAAAGCTCACCCAAAGCACTAAATCACTGAGCTCAAAAAGGCTGCTCATGCTCAACAAGCATATTTTCACCTTGCCAACAACCTCTTAACAAATACTCAACCAAAAATAATAATTAGTAGGTATCATATCAAATATCCTAATAATGTATAACATGCTTAGCAAACAAGCTTAAAATCTAAAAAGGAGCTTACTTTAAATTTTAAAAAAATACTCAAAAAACAATTTATAATACCAAGTACAAGGTTTCTTAACAAATATCCTAAAATTGCATGATAAACTCAGCTAACAAATATTGCATGACAAGCCACATATCCTAAAATTACTTCATTGCGAGCGTTGCAAGTCAGCTCTACGGTGCTGCAATAAGAGCCCAACAATAGGAGCTTCGATGCATTTTAGGAGTTACATCTCAGCACAAGGGTCTAGTGGAAATTATTCAAAGATGTCACCGGTGTTGGCAACAACAAGAGGGGACTAGCAAAGTTTCAAGTCGCTACAGGGAACACTTTGTCACCTGCTACAGCTACTACAGAGCCATAGTGGAAGCCTCTGATATTTGAGTTCTACGTACTACAATTTTCCTACTGGGATCAGCTTCTCGCTGTTCTCTGCAGCCACCTCTTGCCGTCGTTGCTCCCGCAAATAACCAGCCAAACACAATACTATTTGTGGTTGGACTTTGTGGGGCTCCCCAGCTCTCTTGGGCCCAACTACCTATGAGGCTCACTTATATATGTCATATTTTGGTAGTTAGCCTACTACACGCGAAATTAAAAGGCCATGCTCACATTGAGCTCAAAGCCCAATGTTGCTGGAACTCTAAGAAGAAGCATTTGGCGGATAGTTAAAATGCAAACAATAAAACAAAATCACAAGTTGCAATAATCAATTTATATTTAATCCAGGCTACAGCATTAATGTTAGATGATTAAAAATAAAAGATGAGCATCCTGATGGCCTTAAAACAAAAATAAAAAAAAAATAAAAAAGCGGGAGAAAGGCGGTCAAAGACAAAGCACGTAAAACAAGAGGGGAGGGGCCCACAGCATGATCCTTCGGGCCGAAGAAAGCTCCCGCGAGTTTCTAAAAAGAACGAGACGACACGCTATTTAGATTCCGCTTCCTCTCTCCCCGAGTTAGCATATCGCTAAACAACACCACGCAAAACCAATTAGTTTTTGCCGCATTCATTCTTCCATTAAACAACGGGCGAAAGGCTTGTAATAAAAAAAAGTTGGCTTCTTTTTTGCATAGGAGCCCCAAAAGTGTACAAGGCTGCAATAAGATAATGTGAGCTGGGGGGGCTGAAACATATCCTTATTACAGAAATAACCCGCAGACGGATTTATTGTTGTTTTCCTCCACTCTGCTTTCACTGCTAACCCACAGAAGCAGAGCTGCTGCGCGCAGCTCTGATTCCCATCACCCTCTCACCAAAAACCCAATCCAAAAATTCATAGAGATCTAAAACCTACTCTACTAACAATACTGATCTATAAATTTAATTCTTTTACTTCAAAATATAAAGCTTCCTTCCTTCTTCAAAGTTCAAACAGCTAGCCCTAATTGCAAGTGCTTTCTATATTCACTGATTAGTCGACGCGTCAATAGGTCCATTCCTGTGGAAGTTGGATCTCGTGGCTGGAGACGATGGGTGGAGGCGGATGATGGTACTGTCCTTTCTGATAGAGGTTTCCTCGATTCGCAGCAATTTCTGAGAAAGTGAGATAAAATCAGAAAATAGACGAATCACACCAGAAAAAAGCAATGAGATGCTTGCCTTGATCGAGAGAAAAGTATCCACTGTACCGAGGATGGGCTACTGAATCTTCGAGGTTAAATTTGTTAAGCGCCTGGACCACCTTTGCTGGCAGCAAAACCGTTGAACAAGCTGGAACGAAGACGAACATATAGAGGAATACGAGGAAAATAGAACTTTAAGAAAATATTGCAGAATCTCAGCCACAAGCCGTGCCATACCTGGCTTCTTACGGACTTCGTTGCAAGGGACAGAACGACGAGGAAGGAAGACTCCAGTGCCTGCGGATTCGCGCCGAGATCCGGAGCTATTAAGGAACAATGCTCTCATTCCCGAGCCTGGTTGAGCTCGTAGAAGAGGAGGCCAAGCGGAAGCAGAGCAAAAGGGCTTTCCGTTTCTTGCTACTCTGTTTTGCCTACCCCAAGCAGCAGAGACTTGTTGCTTGATCAATTGCTGGTGCTTGAGCTGATAAAATTGCTGAAATAGGGAAATCATAAATTATTAAGCTACAAAAGTTTGTTTTAGTGTTCATATTTTCTTTCTGGCTGAAATCTGAGAGACAAAAACCTGCGCTGCCTGGAGTTGCTGCTGGGCGAGGATGGGGTTGTAAGATCTATAATGCGTAGCCAGAGATTCTTTCGCCACATGTTCCGAGGGTTTCTTCGACGGGATGAGAAGGCCGCTGCCATTCATCTTTTGCTCGTTCTGTTTCATCTTCCCAACCTCGCCCGCAGCAGCGTAAAGAAGATCCCAAGCGTCATCTTTCCTTTGCTCAAAGGGAGTGGACGGAGGCGAGGAAACCTGGGACGGCCCGTTGGGGCTACCTTGACTTGAAGCAGACCAGATTCTGGAGTCACAGAGGGTCGACTGTGGCGATGTAGCCATATTCTGAAACACGATAAAATCAGCTTCTCTCAGCCCAAAAACCCCCCAAAAATTAAGCATACATACAAAGCCAGAGCGACAGAGAAGCATACCTTAGCAGTCGCAGCCAAGCCATCTCCGTTATCTCCGAGGAGGTACGACTGTGCCATCTGCTGAGTTAAACCCGCCATGTATTCTTCCTCTTCGCTTTCAGACTCCATGGAATCCCCAGCATAGAAAGTCTTTCTGTCGCACGACACCGCAAGACCACTATCTTTAAGGAAAAAATCCTCGTCGAGAAACTCAGCCGGAAGCCAGAACTCCCCGTCTCCGAACTTCTCCGACATGGTTGCTCCGTTTCTGCTTCAAGTCCCGAATGAGAAAGAGAGAGAGGGAGGGAGTGGAGAATGTCAAAGCAATTGTGTACTCGGTCGTCAATCGAGCCTTTTATGGAAGCGGGGGCAAATTATTAGTGTGAATTAAATAAAATAAGAAATAATTAATTTCGACGAAGGGCAAAAGCGTAATCCTAACCCTGAATGTTGGTCACACCCCGCCGTAGTGGTTGGAGCTGCGGCCAACCCATCTTCGTCGCCTTCCATATGGCTTGAATTCCCAATTCTCTCCTATATTTAACTAAGCTGCGCTTATTTGTTTATGCGCGGTTAGCCTGAGTTGAAATTACTGAAACGGGCAGTAAAAAATCTATATCCGCAAATACGAATGGCAAATTAGTGATTATCCATCCGTTCGATGAGGGGTAAAATGGTCATCTTTAATTGTGGCCACGAAATCCCTGCGGCGGGAAAAAGATCTGAATCTTCGTAACAGGGCAGGGCTGTCATGTGCCTGTCGGGCAGAACGTCCCCACCATCGTTCCAATCCCCTTTCTAGCCATAAAAATTGATAAGTTGCCAAAATTGCCCTCGCATTACGCCGTATATTCCGCTCCACTAATTCGTGCCAGCTCCAGATACTGCGGTAACGTCACCGAGCGGCATTTTCTCTTTCGCTGCGGATTTGTTGCTCGGAATTGATAATGGTGACCGGGCTCCGGATTTGGAATCTGAATCTTGTGGTGACGTGGAAGTTACAGGGACCCGAAATAGGATTACCGTCTATCTAACGGCCGTCGCTTTCGGTCGATGCCTTCACGTCTCCGTTGACGGTGTTGCGGGACGGCTAACTGCCGGCGAAGACGTTAAATTGTGTCTCGAAAATTAAAAAACATTCACGATTCACCTGATGCCCGGTGGACGTGCGCGAGCGGGGATCGAATATTTTTTAAAAAAATTTGGATTCAACGTGTCACCTACAAAAATCTCATTCAAATAAAATTTGAGCATATTTCATTAATTTTTTTATTTATATTAAAATAATATATAATATTATTTTTAATATTTATATTTAAATTATGTCCAAATTTTATTAGATAAACTTTTTTAGGTACAACATCAACGAATTGAAAATGCTCGCAAATCTTCATTTTCTGAAAATTATTACTTTTCCTCTTAAATATATATATATATACATTTATTTATTTTTTTTTTTTTTTTTTTTTCTTGTGTGTAAGTTTTGAGAGCTTGGCCCAAATCATTAAATCTGAATAGAGCTAAAAAGAAATGATCAAAATGAAAACATATAGAATTAAAAGTAAAAATAAATTTGATTAGAATAGATAACTAAGACTTCAGATCCTCTAATATGAGATCGGCGTGAGACCAATGATCCGCTGGGCATCAGTCTGAAGAACAATGTAGTATTTAAGACGTGTAGTATCAAAATTAGAAAGTCACCAGCAGCGAATGAGGTCTCAACTGCATCATTAGTCTTCATTTTCCTCCAAAAATAACACCCCCAAAGCTTACGAAAATCTCGGGACAATAGCAGCAGAGCATAGAAAATATCAGCAATAAACGAAATCTTCATAAAGGCAGCCAAAAATCTAAAAATCCAGCATCAGGTCGAGAATCTAAAAACAGCCAGCAACGGACCAGGGAAGTATGAGACCTCAGATGCCTTCCAACAGCCGAAGACAGCAAAGGGGAGAGTGAAACTCCAGAAAAAGGCAACAGCCAAGCAATTCAAAAGACAATAGTCATCCAACGTCTGGAAAAAAACACAGAAATAACTAAAAAACTTCCAAATTATTAACGGTCCAGAAGCTCATCTTTCCAATATTGCAGAAAGGTGGATTTACTAAAACACTTCCAGTTATTAATAATGGAAATCAAGTTAAATTTGATGTTGCTTGTAATGGGACAAGCGTTTGCCAAGGAACCATTAAAGGTTCTAGCATTGCGTTCCAACCATATGGTATCAGTAATTAACCCCAAAAGCAGTAATGATCCCACGCTTTTGGGGTTTGAAAAAATTGGAGGTGTCACATATTTTTTGAGAGAGAGTAGGTGGAAATAAGTATCTGTTTCTTCTCGGCATAATTTTGTTCAGAATGTAGATTGTAAAATCGCATTGAAAGAACAAATGTGTGTGGAATTCATCACATATGAAGCAAAATTTACAAGCTGCGGAACACCGGGCACCACGCTGATTCAGAATGTCAACGATTTTGAGGCTACCATTTAGAGCTTTCCATAAAGTGCATTTAAGTTTAAGCTTAATACCTTTAAGCCAGAGGAGAGGAGCCCAGGGCACGATCGACCAATCCGCAAACTGAATGCTATGAGCATCCTTAAAGGAGAGCACTGACTTGTTTTGAAAATTATAAGAGATAGTTGCTAAATCAAAAGTAATGTAAGGATTTAAAATGCCTACCAAGTTGATTAAGCTTTTCCAAAAAGGAGAAGCATCTTTGTTTGCCAGAAAATAAGCATCCGTAATCTTTAAATTATCACTCTTCCACCAATTTGTTAGAAGGGTGGTATTGCATAAAATGAACCAGCTAAGAAGCAACTTTGAAGGACAGATGAGCCCAATACCTCCATTTTCCGTGGGAGATGCTATTTTAATCCAAGCTATAGTATGCAACTTACGATTAAGGGACCCGTGGTCCAAGAAATTTGAACAAATCTTTTTTATAGTATTGATAATACTCATAGGGATGAGAGTCGCTTTGAGCCAATGAATCAAGAGTGGCCAAATCGAATATCTGAGCAATTGCAGCCGGCCAGCAAAACCCAAGGATTACTGCGCCCATCCCGATATCCAATTATGAAGTTTTGAAATAAGGGGAACGAAGTGAGATATGCAGGGCCGGCAGGGAAGAACCGGAAGCCCTAAATATTTCATGGGGAAGAGGGCTGTGGGAAAATTCCATATTTCAGATAGAATAGCAGTATTTTTTACAAGTTTGGAATAGAAAATCTGAGATTTTTCCTCATTTATATTAAGACCTGAGGCTTCCAGAAAGCCATCCATGCACTTTTTAAAACCATACATGTTATCTTTATCAGCTTGCCCAAAAAGTAACATATTGTCCGCAAAAAGTAAATGAGAACACCTGAACTTGGCATGGGTAAAAGGGTAGATGAGCTTATCATTGACCCCTTGCTCAATTGAAGCTGAAAAAACATTCATTGCTATGATAAATAAGAGTGGGGAGAGGGGGCAGCCCTGTCTTAGCCCCGATTTTGAGCCAAAATAACCATAAGTGGAGCCTTGTAAATTGATTGAAAAAAGAACATTGAAAATACAGGCTTTGATCCAGCCAATAAGTTGCCTCGGAAGTTTAATGTGCAAAGGAGCATTGATAATAAAATT
This sequence comes from Gastrodia elata, assembly GCA_016760335.1. Taxonomy (NCBI): domain Eukaryota; kingdom Viridiplantae; phylum Streptophyta; class Magnoliopsida; order Asparagales; family Orchidaceae; genus Gastrodia; species Gastrodia elata. The sequence goes on along the minus strand of CM028680.1, from coordinate 31,341,997 downwards.
CCTATTAATAGTGTCAAATGCTTTCCTCAAATCAATTTTTGCACAGAAAGCTTTAGACTAGGGCCAATTAAAAGTTCTAATCATTTCATTAGCTGGAATAACATGATGAGATAATTGCCTCTGTTTGACAAAAGCAGCCTGGGCCGAATGAATTATATCAGGCAAGAGGCTGGAGACTCTCTCAGTTAAAAGCTTGGATATCATTTTATACAGGGTGTTACAAAGTGCTATCGGCCAGAAATGATCAATGGAATCAGCCCCTTTGCTTTTGGGAATTAAAGAAATAAGAGTATGATTAAGCCATCTGGGTATTATACTTATCTTAAAGAAAAAGCCAATTTCATGATAAACAGAATTACTAATGATTCTCCAAGCTTTTTTAAAAAATAGAGCAGAGAACCCATCTGGACCCAGGCTCGCATTGTCTTTTATGGAAAAAGTGACCTTTTAAATTTCAGCATCGGAGAAGGGCCTGCAAATGTCTTTGTGGAGAGCAGAATTAACAATAGCATAAGGAGCAGAAGAGATATTACCATGCCCCTGAGTGTCATTTAGCAAATTCTTGAAAAAAGTAATAGCCTGATCTTTAGAAAGCAGCTTGCAGGGATTAGACATATTTCTTCGCATGGCCATGTGATTGTAAAAGAATTTCAGGTTATCTTCACCAAGGGGTAACCAATGCGCTTTGGAACGCTGCTTTGCCCAGGATAATTCATTAAAGATAGCAGTTTTTAAATTTTGCTTAAGATTAATATAGTAGAGACGAAGATCATTCGATAGTGGATGGGTATTAGATAAATTGAAAACCTCCATTTGGGCAAGGCGCAGATTCTTTGTTTCTGAGGGATTATGCCAATGGGACTGATTTTTCAGTTTGAACAGCTTTTTCATTTGAGAGAGCTTTTGATGAAACTCAAATAAAGGGTCCCTGCCATAGGTTTCATTCCAAGTGGAATGGACAAGGTAGTTGAAATCCGGACTATTAGACCAATAATTTTTGAAGCAAAATCTAGAAGGAGCTTTATTATGATAAGTACCCGCAGTGATAATGGGGGAGTGATCCGAGGTGCCTGGGGGAAGAATTTTACAATATGAATCCGGAAAGAAATTTAACCAGTTCATGTTAACCATACATCTATCCAATTTTGCTTTGATAGGAAGGTCAATCTTGTGATTATCCCAAGTAAAAAGATTGCCCGTATGCTGCAAATCAATTAAACCAGTTGCATTGATTCAATTATTGAAAGCCAGAAGTTTGGATAAAGCAGCTTGAGAACCACCAAACTTTTCGTAAGAGTATCTGATGCAATTGAAATCCCTAAAGACAATCCAAGAGCCTGAAATACCCTCGTGGATATTGATAAGGTCCTCCCATAACTTTAGTCTTTCCAGCTCATGATTAGAAGCATATATGAAAGTGAACAAACAATCAATGTTCTTATGCTGAAACCTTCCATGAATGAATTGCTTTTTGATGGCAATTGGAGTAAAAGAGGAAGTAAGAGAGTTCCATTTTACCCAAATTCTACCGACAGAAGACGAATCAAATTTATTGCAATACTTTTCAGGATTGAAAAGATAGAATTTTGCCAAATTGAAAGGACTTGAAATATCCTGATTGTTAATTTTAGGCTCCAGAATTCCCACAATATTCGGACGCTGATCTTAAATAAGAAATTTAAGATCAGTGATACGGATGGGGGAGTGTAGGCCTCTCACATTCCAAGAAAGTATGTTTGGGGTCTGCATAGAAAATATAAAAGGGGAGGAAAGAAAGGAGAAAGAAGTGCAAAGTGGGATCTATTTGGGATGATTCCAAAGGGAGCGACTTCGACCCTCTAATTTGTGTAATTCGTTGGCAACTTTTAGGTCAAGGAAAAGCCCAATTTCATCACTAATAACAATGCCCTTACCCTTACTTGAGGTGGAAAGCAGATTGTGATCCTGGGGAAGAAGGGAAGATGAAGAAGGATCCAACAAAATTCTGGGGAGGTCATTGGGAGAATTGGGGCCAAAACAAAGAGCAGGGTCTGGAAGGACGTTTTAAGTCCTAAGCAGACCTGGGACTGGGAATAACAATGGGAAATGGCAGATTTTTCCTGCCTTGAGAGGAAGAGGAGGTTTCCACGATGGGAGATAATGGGGTTGAAGAAAGGATTGGCATGGAGTGGTTAAGGGAAAGAGAAGGAGGTCTGGAACCGTGAGTTCTGGGTGGTCTGGCATGCCTGGAATGGCTGCGCCCTCTAGTGAGGTGTGGAGAAGGAATGGAGCAGGTGCAGCCTGCGTTTTTGAAGGAATTACATTTATCACAAACAGATGGAACTCAGTCATATTCAATTTTTTGATTGAAGATGGAGCCACCTACCCTAATGGGTATTGAGTTGGGAAATTCAAAAGATGTTTGCACTTCAACACAAACCCTTGCAAAAGTGAAGCACTGTTTTGAGACAGTGAGGGAATCTGCCATAATCGGATTACCAATTTTACTTGCAAGCTTAGATAATATACCTTCCGGCCATAGGTGGAGAGGAGGCTCTAGGAATCTAATCCATACCGGCAATGACGAGAACGAGGAAGCTACGGGAATGAAGTTCCGGCTCCATGGCTTTACTAAGAAGGGAATGCTGAAAAAAAACCAGGGACCACCTTGGAGAATGGTCTGCATATCCTCATCACAGCATAACTTTATAAGATAGCAGTTAGCACTTAAGGAGAATAAGGAGAAGGAACCTTTAATTTTCCAGGATTTGTTCATTGTTTCATAGAGAGCTTTGTAAGTGTGCTTTTTTAATTAGTATTAATATTTAATAAATTTTTAATCATAATTTTAACTAATAAATCTTATTTATTATAAATTAATTATTAATTTTAAGTATTTTAATGATTGTAAAATATTAAAAAAAAATATTTAAGAATATTGTAGCAGAACTTTTTCATATAAAAATTGCTCTTCATCTAAACATTATAGAGTAAGAGAAGATGGACAGTGATAATATTGGCTTTAACTCATCTTTGCAATGCTCAAAACAGATTTAGGAGCATTAATAAAAAGAAATACTTAGTTTTGTTCCCAAATAATTTCTCAAAAAACTTAGATTATTAGAATTTGTATTTTAAATTTATATTTTTTGTAGGACACATGATACAAAATATTTTTAAGACTTAATTAGAAGGTATTTGAGAGCTACGTAATTAGTGTTGGCTTCGAGTTTGAGTCGAGTCAGTTCATACTCAAACTACAAATTTTTGAGTACTTCGACTCGAATTTGACTCGAACGGTCGAGTTCGAGTCATTTCGAGTCGAGTCAAGTCAAAATATTCTTAGTTCAAGTTCAAATTTCAATTTTCATATCAAATTGTAAGCCCTATGTGTAACTGGATTCTTGAAATTGTTATATAAACAACTACGCTTTTGACCGTTCGATCGATTCGCCTCTTAACTGACAAAAATGCATTCCTACTTGGGCTTGAACTTAACTCTCTATTCCACATCTTATTATGTTTTGTCATCTCTAGTCATTTTACCCTCTTCAACCTCCCCAAAAAGAAAATCCTTTCTTCCATTGATTATGCATATTCTTAATACTGCATTTAAGAGATAGTAAAGCAATGTTCATACAAGGCAAAGATATTTGTTACAAGAAATATGAAGAATTTTTTATTTTGTTCGATGCAAATTATATTAAGAGATTATGAAATCGATATGCAATTTGATTAATGAATTCGACTACATAAGTTATATATTTTGATTAAAGGTAGTCTTTATGGGAGTGTGCCACAGTGAGAGCGTGCAGGGTGCGCCGCAGCAATGGGCGTTCTAGAGAACGTGCCATGCCGTGGCACCCGTGGCTCAGCTGACCCAGTTTGGAGTCTCTATAAATATTTTCTAAGCCTATTTTAGGGTTAGAACTGAAAAATACAAGTGTTCATTTTTGTTTGGGTGTGTGGTGGTTGTTCCAAAGAGAAGAAAGAGGGCTCATCAGGTTTGGGTAAGAGTTTCTAAACTCTAAAATCATTGTAATACTCTTCAATAGTGAAAATTTCTCTGCTTACCTCCTCGTTGACGTAAGTGTTAGCACCGAACCACGTAAATCTCTTGCCTTGTATTGTAATTGTATTTGCATGTGGGTTTTCTTTATTTTATTTTAACTTTTCTCAACATATACATATTTTGTTTCACATTGTTTGAACCCTAAAGCTCCCAATAAATAGTATCAGAGCAAGATTTTGGGGTGATTGAATGTTATGATTTTGTTACAAGCTGTATTTCTTTATGGTTGAGTTTTGTAAAGAAAAAAATAACATGGGAGGTAGAGTAGAAGCAGTGGTTGGTACTTCATCATTATCGGTGGTGGAGAGATCTCTCCACCAAATTGTGACGCATCCAATGAAAATTGATGTGGCCAAATTCGATGGAAAGAACAACTTCGGTATGTGGTGATGTGATATGACAGACGCAATATGTGCACTAAATTTGAAAGATGTTCTTAATGGTGAAGCAAAACTTGAAGAAATTTTAAAGAGGAATTGGATCAAAATAAACCATAGTACATGCGGTTTGATCTGAAACTGTTTAACCTAGGAGATCAAGTATACAGCGATGATGGAGACTTTGACGTGAAAGATATGGAAATTCTTAGAGACCAAATACCTAATAAAGAATGTGGAGAATCGACTCCACATGAAAAGGCAGCATTGGTTCCAAATGAGAAGATGAATTTCCATATATGAGAATTTTAATGAGTTCACAAAGTTATTGGTGAATTTGCTAAATTTGAATGAGACAGTGGAGGATGAAAATAAGGCTCTACTTTTGTTGAACTCATTTCCTGATGAGTTTGAGAACTTCACCATGACATTGATTCATGGGAATGATTCCTTGAGGCATGAAAAGGTGACTGCGGCCCTTCTGAAATTCGAGTTTAGGATAAAGGATAAAGAGTCTACTAAATCAGATATAGCAGATGATCTTACACTCCAGTGAAGAACATTAAAAAAGAAAAAGCAATGGCCAAAGAAGAGTTCTAATTTCTAGAAGAGGGGAAATTCAAAGGCCAAAGTAATTGGCACAATTAGTGCTTATTCTGATTGGAGATAGGACATTAGAAGAAAGATTGTCTAAAGTTGAAAGAAAATTATCGATCAAATGGATCTTCTGTGGTAAAGACTAATGTGATTTCGAATGTGGTGGAGGGTTCAGACTTAGAGGTATCTCTTATAACTATTTCTATGGGTCTGTAGTTGACAATTCTAGTTAAATTATGGATACGAGTGCAACATATCACATATGTTTCCAAAAAAATTAGTTTTGTTAGTATAGAGAAACAGACTGCAATGCGATCACAATGGGGAATGATGTTGCATGTCAAATTGCAGGAGTTAGAAGTGTGTTGATTAGGACACATGCATGGAGATCTTAAGAACTGAAAGAAGTTAGATATGTATTAGAGATCAAGAAGATTCATCTATCTATTGGGGCCCTAAAAGCTAATGGTTTTAAGATAATGATTGAGGCAGAGGTCTTAAAGGTCAGCAACGGTGCGATAACTTACTTGAGAGGAGTTAGATAACATTACCTCTACTATCTTCAAGGAAGTACAGTGACAAGTTTGGTAGCTGTGGTAAAAAATTTAGATGATGCCATGGCGCTATAGCATAAGAGGTAGGCACATACATGAGAGCCTTCACTGAGAGCATTGGAAAGGGATGGACTCATAAAATGTATAATTTCTTGCAAATTACAGTTTTATGAGCATTGTTTATGTGGCGACCCTACCCCGCCGTGGTCCTGTTAACTCTTAAGTTAACATGATTACAGTGGAGGGGTCACCTAAACGATAAGGTCCCTACTTATAATTAGATTATGCACACATCATAATTCATCATAATTAAGGACTTTGCCATAATCAAAGTAAAATTTCACTAAATGAAAGATACATGAAAGCAGAGTGTGGGAGCATAAAATATAACATCCATTCATCACAATATAAGAAGAACTAAATATCCAACTCAGAATAAGTAAAGTAGTAAAAAGTAAAGTTAACCCTGTATTATTACAATATGATTTAAAAGTTAAAAGAGAAATAGAATAAATCACTCATCCTCACAATACAGAAAGAAAACTAAGGATCTTCAGTAATACGCTCCTCTTCCAAAGGCAGATCTCCTGAAAGTTCTACAATCTCAAATAGCTCAGAGTCTACCATTGTTAGTTTCACAATGATAGGGCCCCAACCAACAAAAAATAATTTAATTAGACAAGATGTTTAAGTACATTTTAGGCTGCAAATTTATTAAGTTATTTAGATATCACTATTAAAACGTAACATACAAGCAAGTGTAGGAGCAGAATGCATATGAAAGAAAAAGACAGTTATAAATAATAAGTCTATAACTTAACAAAATAAAAAGTAAGCACATACCTCCAAGTATAGCTTCAACAAGGTTAATTATAAAATAAAGACTAAATATTAATATAACAGAAATGAAACTCAACCTAAACATACTTATGATCAACATAAATTCATGCTAATTAACATAAGTAAAAAGGCATAAGAAATAATTAAGTAACTAAAAGTGAGACTAACATCCTATGCATTTAAACATTAAGTAAAACTAGCATCCTATAAGTAGAAGTAAAGCTAGTAAATGCAGAAGAATAGTAAATAAGAAAGTGCTAAAATGTAGACTGAAATAGAAAGTATGAAACTAAAATTATTATGACTTAAACAAGATAATCAACTTAAAGTAGAAATGCACTTAAATTAGTATTGCCAATAAAGGGAGAAAAAGGATATAAAGTCTAAAGTCTAACGAATACCATCCTAGCCGGTATTAGGTCTAGGCTTGGTTAGACTTGCTTTAGATAGACGAATACCATCCTTGCCAGTCATAGGTCTAGGATTGACCTGTATTAAAGTATAGGTATAGAAAAAGGCATACTAATTAGGCTACATTCTAATAACCATATGTTTAACTCAATAATATGCAAATACTACTATGCAAAACAAGTTTGGCATGAAACATTTTTTAAATGTCTTATGCCTAATACACGTGATCAATGTATAAAGCTCAAAAATAAGGAAAGCATAGCATAAAATGTCAAAGTGAGCAAGACACTCTACTAGAACACAAGTATTATCCATTTGTTATCTAATTTAATCATCATATCTACTCTAAGTTACACAAGTTCAGGATCTCCAATTCCTATTATCAAGTGTAACTCAGATTCACGTCCTTATAGATTGAAAATAAATAGGACTAGCTAGGTCCCAATTATAAATAAATTAATGTTAACTATATAAGTTAAATGATTAATCAATCAACCTATTTTAATAATTTAAGCAATCCCAAGCTATTTTGATTAGCTAATTCAAGATGAAATGATTAAGAATTAAACTCCAAATATTGGGGTTTAATTACTTAATCCAAAAGGTGATCCTAAAGGACTAAATTTCAAATACCCAAACTCACAAGTTAAATTAAGGAAAATCTTATTGAGTGAAGTTATACTTAATAGAATAGATCTCTATTCTTAAATCTAATGTTAAAAGATTAAATAATCATTAATAAACTATAAAAATCTATAAACTATAAGAATCAAGGCTTCACATATTGAGTAACCATTTTTACTCAATAAGTGAATTCTAACATAAGAGCATTTCTAAGAATTAAGCTCTTAAACCCTAAGATAAACACTCAAGCTCTAATCTTAACTAATATTATTAAAAAAGATTAAGAATGGATTAGGAAGGTTAAATATGATTTTCTTGAGGAAGGGAAATTAGGGTTTTAGATCTAAGCTTAATTAATGACTTAAAAATTAAAATTACAATCTAAATAACCTTACTTATTGATTTTAATTATTATAACAAGAATTTAAGGCCTAAAAGCATTTAACCTTAAATTTGGGCAAAATGACCATTTTGCCCCTACTTAAGGGTCTAAAATATCAAATTTTGATTTAGAGTTCCAAATCTGAAATTTTTAGTGACAAAATGTTTCTTACTATCTAATATAATATTAGACAGTAATTTCAATAATTTTGGATAATTATTAAGCCTCATGAGATCAAATTAATGAATTTGACTTATAGGGGCATTTTGGTAATTTTACCTAATGGAATCTAAATTTTCTATCAGTTTATTGCTTCTTACTATTTAAGGTTTCTGTAGAATCTAAAATCATTAAATTATGTTAAGTATTGGCTAAGTTATAGCCAATACAAGCTAAGGGGTAAAAAGGAAATTTAGGGTTTCTTAATTAAGTTCAAAAATCTTAACTTTTCTAATTGGTGTCCAAATTGAACAAAATTAGTGGCTGTAGATCACAAATGATCTATGATCACAATGATTGGTGGTAGGCTCAATTTGGATTCAATTTGGCTAATCTATGGCCTAATTAAGGTTTAGGATGATTAGTGAGTGATTAGTGAAATTAATCACCAAATCACTAAACTAACCACACCGGTAGGTTCTAATCTACTTTATGAGCTCTCTGAAATTTAAATCACTAAATTTGGATCTTTAAATTTGATAATCTTCACTAACTAAGTTTTAAGGTAATTAGGGTTGATTAAGGAATCTAACTATTGGATCTTAAATATTTTCTTGCAATTTACTATTAATTAGGTTTTTTTGATCAAAATAGATATATGGATAACCTAATTTAGAGCTCAATTGACCAAATTATAGTCAATTAAAGTTCTAGGGTTAATTAGAGTTAGGTCCTAAAAGTGATAAAGCTCAAACTAAACCAAACAGAGAATTGAACACTACTATATTATTCTAGAGGTTCCACGGATCACTTTAAGACCCATATTGATAAGGTTTGGATTAGTGGTTTAAAAGTTATGAGCCTTACAAGATTAGGTTTTAGGTAAAAAAGCGATTAACCTAAATATGTCTCAAACAACAAAACCAACACCACTAGATTACTCCTTAGGCTTTGCTGATTAATTTAAGACCCATATTGGGTATGTTTAGATATGTGTGCACAAAGTTATGATCAAATAAAATTTTGGATCATTTAGGGCTAATTTAGAGATCCTAAATGTCACTATATTAAATAAAGCTCCAAATGGAAATTTGACAGTGCCAAATTGGTCCTCATAATTTTTTTAATTCAATGGTATATAAATATGTTAAATTTGGAGTTCAGGATTAAGAGTTATTAATGATTGAAAATTTAGCAATTAATTTAATTAACTAAATATTATTTAATTATTTATTCAAATTAAATTAAATTAAAATTAATTATCAAAAAGGCGGGATTTGACCAGCGGACCCCGTACATCAGCAGATGGCAGAGACGAGTCCTGCAAAACCCACGCGGCGAGGCGTGACCCGCTAAGGGTCTGAATGGTGGACCCCACCAGCGCGCATTACGAATGACCCGCTGACGGCTTATGCAGCGGAGCCCGTAACCCGAGCCGTCGGGTCGGGCTTGACCCGACCCAGCCTGACCGGGAGCGATGAAGCGAAACGCCTGATAACTAGGGCTTCAAAATTGGCAGTCAAGAAGCTGCTGCCGAGGGCTGACCCGCATACCAATCGAAAGGTCTCGAAGAGATCTTTCGATTGGTATGAAAAACACTACCAGAGGAGGTATACAACTCCGGCAAGATCAAACCCTAGGATTTCGATCGGGATGAGATGAGCTTAACGGTATGTACTGTAGAGCCCCGATCAAATTCGCATTCATAGGACTCAATTAACCTTATCAGATCCGTACATAGCTTAATCAAATTCCTAAAATCAAGTTCTAAACAAAGATTGCAGCAATCGAATGAGTATATTAAAAGTAACGATACCTCAATTTGAACGGTACACGGATGAGTATATTGAAACGAGGGTCCAGGCGTTCGCTTGACTTCAGCTCTAAGAAAGTTACGCTAATGGAGCGGCCTATTTCTTAAGCTAAACCTTTAGGCTGTGGAGGGAAGCCACGTAGTGCTGCGGTTGCCGCGTGCCTGCGTATGGGACACGCGGACGACGCCATTCCTACTGACGAAAGGGACGATCGAACGACCGTTCCATCTTTCGATCAAACGAATCAGATGATTCGTTAGGATTGATGGCAAGGGTAGATTAATGAAACGGCGTTAGCTACTTTTTTGACGGTGGTCGTTAAGTTAGTTATAAATAATAATAATATTCAAATTAATTTATTCTAATTCTATTAAATTAAAATTTTTTAATTAAAAACATCCCGAAAATTTCTAATAAATCTCGCTTAGCTAATTGAGGGGTGAAGAACGCAATGACGTAATTGGATTTTTTTGATTTGATGAGTATTTAATTATTCGAATTTTCGGGGTATTTAAATAATATTAAAATATTTGACGAAAATCCAACGACTTCTAAATGCCTCCAAAACTTCACTCCTAGCTAATTTGGGGGTGGTGAATACAATGGTGAAGTCAGATTTTTGATTTGAGGTCAATTTAAATGGTCAATTTTCTAGGGTTTTTGGATTTCCAGAAATCAGGATTTGATCCATTTGATTTCTGATTTGAACTGGGTGTTTGAAGTGAGTTCTAAATAACTTATTTAGTGTACTATAACCATAATTAAGACTTAGATTAGTCTTAATTAACCTAGGTAAAAGCTTGGGTTGTTACAGACTCCCCCACTTAAGAATGAGGTCATCCTCGACATCACTCAAGTGGAAAAATAAAACTAATTAGAATATCGGACTTGAAAATACTAGAATTGGATAAGTACATTGATTAAAGAGATTTGGATACTTTTGGCACATATTTAATTCATTTTCCCATGTTGCTTCATTACATGAACGGTTCCTCCATTGAACCTTGATCATTGAAATATAATAATTCCTTAACTTCTTCTGATCATGATCTAGAATTCTAACTGGTTCTTCAGCATAAGTATGATCAGGTTGAATCTCGATTACTGGAAGTTGAATAAGATGGAAAGGATCTCGAAGACATTTTCTTAATGATGATATGTGGAATACATTGTGAACAGTAGCAAAATCTTCTGGCTGTTCAAGTTTATAAGCTGCTGACCCAATCTTCTTTATGATCTTAAATGGTCCTACATATCTTGAACTGAGTTTTCTTGAAACTCCAAAATAATAAATTCCTCTCATTGGGCTCACTTTTAAGTATACTAAATCTTCTTCTTGGAACTCAAGAGGATGGTGATAATTACCATAATATTTACTTTGTCTATCTTGAGCTGTTCTGATTCTCTATTAAATGAGCTTTACTTTCTTGTTTGTTTCTTCCACTAACTCTGAACCATACAATTGAGTATCTTCTATTTTAAACCAAACTAGTGGAGTGGAGCACTTTCTACTATATAAGACTTCATATGCTGCCATTTTAATACTGTACTGAGAACTATTATTGTATGCAAATTCCACTAAAGGAATGTGCTCTTCCTAAGATCCTGAAAAATCTAGCATGTAAAATCAGAGAAGATCTTCTAAAATATGATTAGCTCTTTTTGTTTAGCCATTAGTTTGTGGGTGAAATGTTGTACTCATGTCTAAGGCAGTTCCCAAATCTTGGTGTACACCCTGCCAAAATTTTGAAGTAAAATAGCTGTCTCTATCAGACACGATTGTTTTGAGAATTTCGTGCAATCTGACTATTTCTTTGATGTACAGTTTTGCTAACTTTTCTATATAGTCAATTAGATATACTAGGATAAAATGTGTTGACTTAGTAAGACGATCAACTATAACCCTTATTGGATCAGCTCCCGATCTAGAACGAGGTAAACCCATAACAAAATCCATGGATATATCTGTCCACTTTCATTTTGGGATTTGTAGTGGATGCAGTAAACCACCAGGCTTTTAGTGTTCTACTTTTACTAAACAACATGCATGGAATTTTGCAACAAATTCTGCCACACTTTTCTTCATTCATGGCCACCAAAACAATTGTTTTAAATCTTGATACATCATAGAGTTTCCTAGATGTATCTAATATCCTGAGTTATGACTTTCAACCAAGATCTCCTTTTGCATGGATTTGGGAATCCAGAGGCGATTATCCATATAGATAGCACCTTTCTTAAGCTTCATTTCTGGGCAACAACCACTTTCTATCGTCACTTTAAGATTTAAATAATCATCATCCTTTGTTTGAGAGATTGAAACATCTCTATGGAAGGTGGGCTCTATATTGATATTAGTTAGTATAGAGCTCATCATGTCACCACTAATTTGAAAAGTATCCATTTTTTGAAATTCTCTTACTAATGAACTTGTAGTAATCAAGGTTGATAATGTAGCGCAACGACTGAGGGCATCTGCTACAATATTTGCCTTACCTGGGTGGTGCTGAATTTCCAGATCATAATCACTAATCAATTCCAACCACCTTCTTTGTCTACAATTCAGTTCTCTTTGGGTAAAGATGTATTTTAAACTTTGATGATCTGTAAAGATAGAGCACTGAACTCCATACAAATAATGGTGCCAGATCTTTAAGGCAAAAACTAATGCTGCAAGTTCCAGATCAAGAACATCATAGTTTCTTTCATGTGTCTTAAGTTGACGAGACGCGTATGCTATCACTTTGCCTTCTTGTATTAATACACATCCTAAGCCAATTCCTGATGCATCTGTATAGATTTGATAGTTAGCACCTTCTTTAGGAAGAACTAACACGGGAGCAGAAGATAACACATCTTTTAATATATGGAATGCAATTTCACATTCTGTTGACCAGATAAATGGAACTGCTTCTTGGGTCAATTTTGTTAAAGGAGATGCGATTTGGGAAAAACCCTTAACAAATTTCTATAATATCCAGCTAATCCCAAAAAGCTACAAATCTCTGTGACTAATTTTGGCTGAGCCCAATCTTATATAGCACTAATCTTTTGTTGACCAACCCTGATTCCTTGAGCATCTACCACATGCCCCAAAAAGGATACTGAGTTTAACTAAAATTCACATTTAAAAAATTTAGCATACAATTTATGTTCTCGAAGAACTTCCAGTACTAATCTCAAATGATTTTTATGATCTTCTTGGGTTTTTGAATAGATAAGGATATCATCGATAAAAATAATAACGAATTTATCCAAATATGGCTTTAGGATTCTCTGCATTAAATCCATAAACATAGATGGTGCGTTTGTGAGACCAAAATACATTACAAGAAATTCATAGTGTCCATATCGTGTGTGAAACGCAGTTTTCTCTACATCTGAATCTCTTACCCTCAACTGGTGGTATCTAGATCTCAGATCAAATTTTGAAAATACTATTTCACCAGCCAATTGATCAAAGTGATCATCTATTCAAGGAAGAGGATACTTGTTCTTAATGGTCACTTTGTTTAATTCTTTATAATCTATGCATATCCTCATAGATACATCCTTCTATACAAATAGGACTGGAGCTCCCCATGGGGATATGCTAGGCTTTATAAATCCTTTGTTCAACAAATCTTACAACTATTCATTTAATTCTTACAATTCCTTAGGAGCCATTATATATGGAGGTTTTGATAATGGTTGAGTACCCGGAACTAAGTTAATCAAAAATTCTATTTCTCTTACCGGTGGTAGTCCAGGCAATTCTTTGGGAAATACATTTTGAATTCATTAACTACTTTAATATCAGAAATAGAAACTTTGTTCTTACTATCTCTCATCATGGTGACTAAAAATGCCATACAACCCTTGCTTATTAACTTTTCTGCTTGAAGTACATTTATTAGAGTCTTGAGTGTTAAATCTTCCCATAAAGGTTTTTGAGGCACCGAATGATTGGAGAATAATCTTCTTCTATTGTCAATCTATAGTGGCGTTATGCATACTAAGCCAATTCATGCCTAGTATAATATCAAATTTTGCAATGAGTAATACTATTAACTTAGCCTGAAAAGTTCTTTTATTCACCGGTACTTGTAGGTCGCAAAACTTAGTGGCACTTAGTTGAGCTTCAGATGGAAGTCCAACATCTAAGGTTTTGGCAAGTTTGTAACACAAGAATTTCATATGGTTAACAAACTTTTTGAGATGAAAGAGTGACTGGCCCCAGTATCAAATATTACATTACAGGGCTTTTCTTCTATATTTATGGTGCCTAATTTAACATTTAAATGGAAAAAGCATTTAATAAATTTTGAAATGCTATAAGTAAAGGATAATTGAAGATGTGTACCTGAAACCACGTTGTTATCTTCAGTGGCTTGAATAGAAGTAAGATTGTAAACTCTAGCTGACCCAGCAGGTCTACTGCTGGTTGTTTGGACTTTCACTTGATTTGGAATTGGGAGTCGAGAGATACTTGTCTGAACCTTAGAAGGAACTTAATCTTTATCGACTGGAGGTGGCATTAGGGCCATCCTTGGCTCCCTTTTGTTTAGAGGAGTAGGTATGAATATCTGGTTTCGATGAGTATGATTAATTTCTACCCCATCGATTATCTTGAAAGCATTACATTGCACATATTGGTGGCCCTGATGACCACATGTAAAACATCGATGACCATAAGGGTAACACTTTCCATAAGGATGAGGCCTTTAACATTCTTGAATTTTGTTGATAGCTTCCTTAGCCTCCATCTGGTAGGCTCTTCCTTGATTAGGATGGTGGTGCTTGAAGCTCTCTTAACGATGGGTAGGAGTAAATTCTTTCCTCTTAAACTCCCTTGCTGACTGGTGGTGTTCAACCACTCTTGTAGTATCTACCAACTTCTCAAAATTAGTTAACTATAAGGGAATGACATGATCCTTGATGGATCCACGCAATCCACTTTGGAAGCGGTAGCACTTGTCTTTTTTCGTTGGTACTAAATTTGGGGTAAAGCGAGCTAGTCATCTAAATTCTGCTACATAATTTGCTATTGATCGGCTTCCTTGAGTTAACTTCAATAAGGAGTCACCGATGATATTCTTTGACGATAGAGGTACGAAGGTTTCTTTGAAAGCTTCAACAAACCAATCCCATTCAATATCTTCTAATTCATGCTCCTCAAAGCGAGTTTCTCAGATATTTTCCCACCAGTGTTCAGCTTTGCCTTGAAGCATATGTGCAACCAAACGTATGGTTTGATAGTTTGGACAGTTTAGACTCACCAAATTTTTCTCTATTGTCTTCAGCCATGCTATTGTGTCTATCGGAGATAGTGTTCCGTCAAATGTAGGTGGTCTCAATCTCAGGAAGCTATGTAGCATTCCATCGCTAGACGATCAATTGGAATTGTATGAGTGTGCCACTGGAAGTGCAGATGAAGTGCTGGCATTAACAGATGGAAGGGCAGACACCAACCTTTGTATGGCTAATGCCTATTGATTCAATGTATTCATTATACTTCTCACAGAGACTGAATCCTTCGTATTATTACCATTAGGTATCATAATCTCATTATTTGGAGGATTACTAGCAGATGGGGCATTATTAATTGGAGTGTTGTTAGGGGAGGGTAGCAGGATTCATTTTCTAAGAATAAAGATAAGCATTCTCAGTTTTATTGAAAAAAAAAATTAGAAGATCACTAACATTTTATTGCGCTTCAATCATGAAGTTATTACAACTTAGGAAACATAAAGTTGAATCCTTATTATAATAAGGATCTTAGCCTATATACTTAGTAGAAAAAGCAATACAAAAGTCTTTGTAGGAGAGTTCATGATGTTCTCTTTGAAGTTTCTTGAATAAGCTCTTGTATGTGTCAATCCACCATTCTCTTGCCCTATCTCGTAGAAGACATAATACTATCTCTACCTTAATATTATTTGACCATCCCATAATACTAAAATAGTGATCTACTCTTGCGAGCTATTCCTTAGCTAATATTAGAAATTAAGTCCTCTATACGTGCTTCCTCAAGCAACTTATTTAGTACTTGTGCTCCTTCATCAGATACTCCCCCTATGGATCTCCTTTGCTTCAAACCCAATTGGGTTTCATATTTCCAAATGATATCGAATTCTTTTAAGTAATTCATGAACGCCATTCTTAATTATACTTTAGGCCTACAATTATCATCAAATACTTTAATATGTTTAGCATATATATTTATTATTTAATTATTTATACTTTAATATATTTTTATGGTTTCTCATTCCTTACTTTATTCTGAGTTATGCTCATAATGATATGGATGTTGTTTCAAGTATTCATTTAGTGACTATATGGCAGAAGAACAATCCATTAAGTAGAGAGGAATGCAAATTTTAATCTGAAACCTTATGCAATTCTCTGATACCAACTATGGTGGCCCTGCCTCGCCATGGTCCTGTTAACTCTTAAGTTAACATGATTACGGTGGAGGGGTCACATAAACGGTAAGGTCCCTACTTATAATTAGATTAGGCACACATCATAATCCATCATAATTAAGGATTTTACCCTTCTCAAAGTAAAATTTCACTAAATGAAAGATACATGAAAGCAGAGTGCGGAAGCATAAAATATAACATCCATTCATCACAATATAAGAAGAACTAAATATCCAACTCAGAATAAGTAAAGCAGTAAAAAGTAAAGTTAGCCCTATATTATTATAATATGATTTAAAAGTTAAAGATGAAATAGAATAAATCATTGATCCTATAAGTAGAATTAAAGCTAGTAAATGCAAAAGAACAGTAAATAAGAAAGTGCTGAAATGTAGACTGAAATAGAAAGTATGAAACTAAAATTATTAAGACTCAAACAAGATAATCAACTTAGAGTAGAAATGCACTTAAATTAGTATTGCCAACAAAGGGAGAAAAAGGATATGAAGTCTAAATTCTAATGAATACCATCCTAGCCAATCTTAGGTCTAGGCTTGGCTAGACTTACTTTAGACAGATGAATACCATCCTAGCTGGTCATAGGTCTAGGATTGGCATGTATTAAAGTATAGGTACGAGAAAAGGCATACTAATTAGGCTACATTCTAATAACCATATATTCAACTCAAAAATATTCAAATACTACTATGCAAAACAAGTTTGATATGAAACACTTTTTAAATGTCTTATGCCTAATACATATGATCAAGGTATATACTCAAAAATAAGGAAAGCATAGCATCAAATGTTAAAGCGAGCAAGAGACTCTACTAGGACACAAGTGATATCCATTTGTTATTTAATTTAATCATCCTATCTACCCTAAGTTACATAAGTTCAGGATCTCCAATTTCTACTATTGAGTGTAACTCAGATTCACGTTCTTATAGATTTAAAATAATTAGGACTAGTTAGGTCCCAATTATAAATAAATTGATGTCGACTATCTAAGTTAAATGATAAATCAATCAACCTATTTTAATAATTTAAGAAATCCCAAGACATCTTGATTAGCCAAATCAAGATGAAAGGACTATGAATTAAACTCCAAATATTGGGGTTTAATTACTTAATCCAAAAGGTGATCCTAAAGGACTAAATTTCAAATACCCAAACTCACAGATTAAGTTAAGGCAAATCCTATTGAGTGAAGTCGTACTTAATAGGATAGATCTCTATTCTTAAATCTAAAGTTAAAAGATTGAATAATCATTAATAAACTATAAAAATTTATAAACTATAAAAATCAAGGCTTCACATATTGAGTAACTAATTTTACTCAATAAGTGAACTCTAAATTAAGAGCTAATCCTAATTCCTAAGAATTGAGCTTTTAAACCCTAAGATGAACACTCAAGCTCCAATCCTAACTAATATTATTAGGAAGGATTAAGAATGGATTAGGAAGGTTAAAGGAGAGGTATGATGTGAGATTTATCTGACATTATACAATTAATAAATTGCTTTTGATTTTCTTAAGGAAGGGAAATTAGGGTTTTAGATCTAAACTTAATTAATGACTTAAATAATTAAAATTGCAATCTAAATTACTTTACTTACTGATTTTAATTATTATAATAAGAATTTAGCCTAAAAGCACTTAACCCTAAATTTGGGCATAATGACCATTTTGCCCCTACTTAAGGGTCTAAATATCAAATTTTGATTTAGGGTTCCAAATCTGAAATTTTTAGTGGCAAGGTGTTTCTTACTATCTAATATAAGATTAAACACTATCTAATATAAGATTAGATAGTAATTACATTAATTTTGGATAAGTATTAAGCCTCATAAGATCAAATTAATGAATTTGACTTATAGGGGCATTTTGGTAATTTGACTAAATGGAATTTAAATTTTCTATCACTTTATTGTTACTTACTATCGAAGGTTTCTATAGAACCTAAAATCATTGAATTCTGATAAGTATTGGCTAAGTTAAAGCCAATACAAGATAAGGGGTAAAACGGTAATTTAGTGTATCTTAATTAAGGTTCAAAAATCCTAACTTTTCTAATTGGTGTCCAAATTGAGCAATATCAATGGCTATAGATCACAAATGATCCACTGATCACAGTGACTGGTGGTAGGCTCAATTTGGATTCAATTTGGATAAGTTATGGCCAAATTAAGGTTTAGGGTGATTGTGAGTGATTAGTAAAATTAATCACCAAATCACTAAACTAATCACGCCACTAGGTTCTAATCTACTCTATGAGCTCTCTGAAATTTAAATCACTCAATTTGGATCTCTAAATTTGCTAATCTTCACTAATTAAGTTTTAAGATAATTAAGGTTGATTAAGGAATCTAACCATTAGCTCTTAAATATTTTTTTACAGTTTACTGTTAATTAGGTTTTTCTGATCAAAATGGATATATGGATGACCTAATTTGGAGCTCAATTCACCAAATTATGGTCAATTGAAGTTCTAGGGTTAATTAGGATAATTAGGGTTATGTCCTAAAAGTGATTAAGCTCAAACTAATTCAAATAGAGAATTAAACACTACTAGGTTATTTTAGAGGTTCCATAGATCACTTTAAGACCCATATTGATTAGGTTTGGATTAGTGGTTTAAAATTTATGAGCCTTACTAGATTAGGTTTTAGGTAAAATAGTGATTAACCTAAATATGTCTCAAACAACAAAACCAACACTACTAGATTACTCCTTAGGCTTTGCTGATTACTTTAAGAGCCATATTGGGTATATTTAGATGTGTGTGCACAAAGTTATGATCAAATGAAATTTTGGATCATTTAGGGCTAATTTAGGGATTCTAAATGTCACTATATTAAATATAGCTCCAAATGGAAATTTGACAGTGCCAAATTGCTCCTCAAATTTTTTGAATTCAATGGTATATAAATATGTTAAATTTGAAGTACAGGATTAAGAGTTATTAATGATTGAAAATTTAGTAATTAATTTAATTAACTAATTATTATTTAACTGTTTATTAAAATTAAATTAAATTAAATTAAAATTAATTATCAAAAGGCGGGATTTGACCAGCGAACCCCGTACATCAGCAAATGGCAAAGATGGGTCCCGCAAAAGCCACGCGGCGAGGCATGATCCGTTGAGGGTCCGAATGGTGGACCCCAACGGTGCGCGTTACGAATGACCCATTGACGACTTATGCAGCGGAGCCCGTAACCCGAGCCGTCGGGTCGGGCTTGACCCGACCCAGCCTGAGCGGGCACGACAAAGCGAAACACTCGATAACTAGGGCTTCAAAATCGGCGGCCAAGATGTCACAGCCGAGGGTCGACCCGCACACCAATAGAAAAGTCTCTGAGAGAGCTTTCAATTGGTATGAAAAACACTGTCGGAGGAGGTATACAACTCTGGCAAGATGAAACCCTAGAATTTTGATCGGGACGAGACAGGCTTAACGGTATGTACTGTAGAGTCCTGATCAAATTCACATGCATAGGACTCGATTAACTTGATCAGATCCGTTCATAGCTTAATCGAATTCCTAAAATAAAGTTCTAAATAAAGATTGCAGCAATCGAATGAGTATATTAAGAGTATCGATACCTCAATTTGAATGGTATAGGGATAAGTAGATCAAAACGAGGGTTCAGGCGTTCGCTTGACTTCGGCTCCAAGAAAGTTACGCTAATGGAGCGGCCTATAGCTTAAACTAAACCTTTAGGCGGTGGAAAGAAGCCACGAGGTGCTGCAGTTGCCGCGTGCCTGCATACGGGACACACGGAGGGCGTCGTTCCTACTGACAAAAGGGACGATCGAACGACGTTAGCTGCTTTTTTGACGGTGGCCGTTAAGTTAGTTATAAATAATAATAATATTCAAATTAATTTATTCTAATTCTATTAAATTAAAATTTTGTAATTAAAAAAATCCTAAAAATTTCTAATAAAACACCCCTAGCTAATTGATTGGTGAAGAACGCAATGGCGCAATCGGATTTTTTTGATTTGATGAGTATTTAATTATTTGAATTTTCGGGGTATTTAAATAGTATTAAAATATTCGACGAATATCCAACGACTTCTAAATGCCTCCAAAACTTCACCCCTAGCTAATTTGTGGGTGGTGAATGCAATGGTGAAATCAGATTTTTGATTTGAGGTCAATTTAAATGGTCAGTTTTCTAGGGTTTCTGAATTTCCAAAAATCAGGATTTGATCCATTTGATTTGGACTGGGTCTTTGAAGTGAGTTCTAAATAACTTATTTAGTGTACTAAAACTATAATTAAGACTTAGATTAATCTTAATTGACCTAGGTAATAACTTGGGTTGTTATAGTTTATTTGGCCAAAAAATACACAAACTCTTTGGTGTTGGCCTCCACAACACTAAGGATATACTTGAGTATATACACAATGATGTTTGGGGACCATCGAATATAGCATCATTCGGTGGTCATAGATATTTTCTTTCTCTTATAGAAGACTATTCTAGATTTGTATGGGTATACATAATGAAGGGCAAAGCAAATATACCAGAGGTTTTCATAAATTGGAAGAAGTTTGTGGAAAATTAGATGGGCAAAAGAATCAAGAGGATCCAATCGAACTATAGCAGAGAATATACTTTTGATTCTTTTGTAAGAGAATATCATAATTTAAGGATAGAACACCACTTTACAATGATATAACACTACAACAAAACATGATAGTAGAACGAATGAATCATAAATTGGTGAAAAATGTACGATGTATGTTGTCTAATGCTGAGCTGAAGATAGTCTATTGGGCAGAGGCCATAGATTATGCATGCTGCTTGGTGAACCACCTTCCATAGAGCTATGTTTTGGACATCCTGCTATAGATTATGATGAACTAAAGGCTTTTAGGAGCTCAACTTGCTATCATGTCAGTAAGTATAAGCTTGAAGTGTGGGCTAGAAAGACAATATTTGTGGGCTTTCAATGTAGAGTGAAGGGCTACAAGTTATTTGATCTAATTAACAGAAAGATCATGGTGAGCAGAAATGTCACATTTGATGAAGAGTTTTTCTTGAGACTCAGGTGTTCGCATCAGGTGGAGGATAATATAGAGACTTTTGTAAGTAGGCAAAGAGTGGGGTTTGATGCCACCCCTTTTATTCTACAGAAGTCTTCATATCACATCAAGAATACTACTATATATGAAGACCACATTGGTGATGTGGAAAAACAAACTCATATTGATTATGAGACTCCAGTTCAGGAGTCGATTACGAGAGGTAGACCTAGAAGGAATGAAACATAACAATCAGCCTGGCTTAGAGACAATAGATATGCATTGTTCGTATTGGAAGATGAGGTTCCATCCCATTACAAGGAAATCACAACGGGCTTAGAAAGAAATTTATGGAAGCGGATGATGGATGAAGAGATTAAATTTCTTTATAAAAAATGAGGTATTGAGGCTGAAGAAACCCCTTATAGGCAGAAATTCTATTGGTTGTAAGTGGGTATATGCAAGGAAAGAGGAATCTTCAGAAGATGATGTGCGTTACAAAGCTAGACTAATGGATAAAGGCTTTGCTTAGAAGGAAGGGATTAACTATGATGAAGTGCTTACCCTAGCTCTTAAATATTTATCGATCTGCATGCTCTTAGCTTTGGTGGCACAATTTGTTCTGCTTGAGCAGCTTGATGTAAAAATATTATTCTTGCATGGAGAACTAGAAGAATTAATCTTTATGGCACAACCCCTAAGGTACATTGAGCCAGAAAAAAAGACTTGGTATGTAAATTGGACAAGTCTTATTATGGCCTAAAGCAATCACCGAGACAATGGTTTAAGAAATTTTATCAATTTATGTAATAAGAGGAGTATAAGAGGAGCCAGTTTGATCACTGCATGTATTTTAAAAGGCCACCTTAATGTAACTTCATTTACCTGATCGTGTATGTCGATAATATGTTAGTGGCAACTTCAAGTCAATCTAAGATGGATAACATGAAGAGAAGTTGTCGAAGAACTTTGAAATGAAGAACTTGGGAGAGGAAAATAAGATACTGGGAATGGAAATCTATAAAGACAGAGTGTAACGCCTTGTTTTGTTACCATGCGCAACAAATGAATTACTTGGGAATGACTGCTGAACCTCCCCAAATAATACTGGGACTCTACCCAAGGTAGAATTAAGGACTAATCCTAAAGATAAGCGTGATACTCTTATCTTAAATATTAGTTGAGGTACTTATATACATTGGATTTATAAAAGGTGGTTTAATAAGTATCTAATGTATATGAGTATTTACATATATTACATGCCAATCACATCGAAATATTAAGTATAAGTAGTAGTAATAACAGAATGGAGAAGCTATAGCATTCATTTATAACAATCATCACATAAGCTAAGTAGAAATATTCATCTCAGTAAATAAAGAGAAAATATATATAGAGTTATATTATTACAAATCATTACTTAAAATGAAAAGAGATGTAAATATCTCTTAACTCATAGCATAAAGTAACTAAAAATAGTAAATAAAAGCTGAGCTAGCTAATGCTTCACTAGCTCCTTCTGGATCTATTGAGAAGCCTCCAAAGCCAGCTCCTCAAACTGCTCTAAATCTAACAAATTGTCGAATCCCAAAATGCCAGTTTCCCAGATGAAAGAAAAGAAAAGTACCTCATGTTAGATAATAATTCTAACATGTCAAAAGCTACAACACACTTTATTACAGTTTAACATTAAGTAAAATAAAAAACTACTGCAGAAAGTACTAAAATAACTAGAAGATGTAAAATAGTGCAGAATTAAAAGTAAAGTAAAACAATAATGAAAAGATAGGGTGCTGAAACAATAATCTATAAAGAAACTGAAACTGAATAAAATACTAAGATAAAACTATGTTGTATACTACTAAATATATATATGTATCTGAATATGCATGCCATTGAATATATATATATATATATATATATATCTGAATATGCCATAAAATATTATGCCTCAAATATTATCCCACAGATCCTATGTGAGCGTAACCACACCGCTAACATATCTTAGGTGAGCAGAATTGTTTCACTAATGCCATGATATGCTTATGTGATTCTTGATATGCGATGGGATTTAATAACTGAATGACTTTAAATCATTAAAAATTAAAAAATAGATAAAAACCAAAGTAAATATCTCTTATAATTCCTTGTATACATTTACCTTCACAGATCAAAAGTTTAACTGTATAAACTATTTTATTCTATTTAAATTCCACTGAATTCAACATGCAATCTATATTATAAATTTATAGCATCTTAATTCATCACATATTAAGAGTACATATGCATGATCAGTATGTTATAGAAAGGGTGGCTTTAAACTCTTAGTTTATTTAACTGCACTTATCTATGCGCATAAGGATAAAGGACATAATCATTTTATAGTTTATTCTCTCAAACTAAGATGTTAAATCCCTAACTTATAACACACTTTTTACTTGGGATGTTTATCCTAGCTGAACTATACTTATCTAATTACCTAAGATAAGACCGAACTTTACAGTTCTATTCAAGGTAAATCAACCAATTTTATGTTCTACTAAATAATTCAGTTCTATGAATATATAATACAATCTCCATACAATAATACTAATATTCTCAATATAATAATCTATTTAATGATCAAGAATTTACAACTAGTGAATCCTTTCTCTATTATAGTAGGTCCTACACAAAAATTCTCCAAGGAAGTGACTTATAAGTCATTCAATTTAAAATAACTACCACAAAAGATAACTTAATTTAGGTCTCTTTAGATTATCCTACCACAAGGTATAAAGGCAATCATTTAAGGTTGTTAAGGTTCATCTATGGTCCTACCTCAAAAGGAGGCAATTTAGGTATTTCCTACCTCTAAGTAACTCTATTAAAGGTATAATATTTACTTAAACTTAGAAATATCTGAATACTTTAAAATCTAAAGTTGTTAATTATCACATTTAAATTATAAGCTAAATTATAAGAACCAAGATGATGAAACATTATATAGGTTTATGACTTCAATCATTAGGTTTAAATGTAAAATTAAGCATGCTAATCTTCTAAACTCTACCTTAGCCATAAGCACAATAATTATGGGATTGTAACAACCCTAATAATTAGATAGGAGATTAATCCAAATATTGGGATATTACCTTAGCGCCCCAATACTCAATTAGAAGAAAACTAATCAAGTATAGATGCTAAGTGGCCAAGTCACTTTATGAGTAGTTGTTAAGTTAAAATAAGGTTGCAAATAATATAAAAAAAGGTACTATTAAGGAGATACATGTAAACATTACAAGTATAAACAATACAAGCAATTAAAATAATTCACTCATTCATCCCAAGCAATTGTAAAATAGGTGATCACAACATAGAAACATAAGAGTAGGTAAAAATAAATCAAGTAAACATAAGTAATTTACTATTTAATTATTACAAAACCATTTAAATGAAAAGGAAAGAGAGACTACAACCATTCTCTTCATTAAACTAAAAGTGCAAGAAAATTTAAATAGTAAGCGCAAGCTTTTTATTTTAGGAGCTCTTCAAGCACTATGACTTGTATTACCTGAATCAAAGAGCTCTTGATCTATCATATTTTGATATTTATACCAATAAAAGAAAAAGTATAGTTATACTAAATAGTCTAAGCACATTTTAAGATTGACTAAATTTTAAGTTAATAAGATATCACAAGCATAATTTACAATTTAAAGTAAGCAACGGAGCTATAAAAGCTAACAAGTAAGGAAGGAAAGTATACATAATTGTAAGGAAAATAGTATATAACAAGCTAAGTAAAAATACTCACTTATATGTAAGTCCTAGCTTTCATTCAAAAATGGTAAGAGAAAATCATCCTAAATGACTAGAAACTATTATGTGTATTTAAAGTAAAATGAAGTGAAAGTAATATATGTTCAATGAAATTTATGCTAAGTAAGCATTGTAATATAGTGAAGCATTAATCGAAATTAAGTAACATACACTGTATTTTAATTGAACAGTATATAAACAATACACAATACTAGAAATAGAGATTGTAAAGCATAGAAAGTAAAGAAGTATCTTAGACTCTAGGTCTAAGACAAACATAACTTAGGATTATGAAAAGTAAGCATAACTAGATAGTTATGAAGAGATCTTACAATCAATAAAATTATGAGAGAACTCTTATATGATTAGTTGAAGTTATATTTAGAAGCTATCTCATTCTGTGGGAGTATTCAACAGAATGGGATGAGGAGTTAAGCACGTCTGCCTAACTAGCTACAGTGGGGGGTCGAACATTCACATTTACCCTCTCTAAGATGTGATGTCCTATTATAAGTTCTATCTTTCTTGTTCAAATTTCCATAAGGCAATCCCCATAAAATTTTATGAAAGTTTTATTTATGCATAATGATCTTGTATGAATATTCAAGGAAATAGGCTCAAAGCAAAGCAAGCATTCAATAAATTTCAATAATTATAAATTATGTGATATCCTTTTATTATTGAACTTTAATAATTTACTTAATGATTAGAGCTAATTGAACTCCTAATTGTCTTATAAATATTGATTTTTAAGTCAATTATAATCAATAGTAGAAGAAAGAGAAGATTGGAAAATGATATTTTCAAGTAAATGAAGTTCATCCTATGCTAGTCCTAAACTGATCAAATCAAATAGATTATTGATTAAAGTTTAAGAAAATTAGTAAGGAAGAGTAATATTCATAATTTGTTAAGCAATTGGAAGTATAAGCTAAAGAAAATTCTATTAGCTTCATCAAGTTAGCTTACAAACAAGAAAATATCAAATCAATTTAATCATGAAGTTATCTAAGATTAATTGATGTTGAGTATTTGAATATAAGAAAAGAAGTAGATTATATCCTACAAGTAATAATTCATTTGTAGTTGTAGGAATTTAGAAATCTATAGCTTATTTAAAGCATGAAAAGGAGTTATTATTCTCTTGTTTAATTAATAAAGAATAAATTTGGAAGGTTAAAGACTATAGAAATAGGTGTTAATCATTTATATAATTGTTTGAGCACTAGTCTTATCATTGGTTCTTTCAAAGAACTTTAATTTAGCAATTGAAAGTGTTAAGCTAATTTGAATACAAAAGAAATTTAAAGGTTCTTAATTAAATCTAACATGCAACTAAATGAGAAGTAAAACATGTAGAACATAAGAATGAGATTCTAATTCTAATAATTTCAGCATGAACTATATTGTATTTGCTCAAAAGAAACATATATAATATTATCATGTAAGTCTTCCATTCACTTAGAAGATTAATTTGAAAGATCAATATATAAGACTATCATTAAGTCAATCCATTACATAAGATTGCTTATATCCAAATTTAATAATTTTATGTGAGAACATCATATGAAACAATTTACTATCCTAGGATTCACACATCCTAAATCAAACATTTATAAAAAATAAATAAGGATAGCAGTAAATTAGATTAACAATATAAAGGGCAATACTATGTGACTTAATATGCAAAGAATAGCTATATTTAGTTCAATATTCGTAAATGACGTAAATGACAGCAATTATTCAAAATAGCATCACAAAGGACAGCAATAGTTGATTTAGCCTTGTAAAGTAGAACAATATAAATTCAGCATAGTAATTACAACAACATAGATTTATCATTGTAAGAGACATCAATATTTTACTTAACATACAAGGAATAGCTATATTTAGTTTAGCATTTATAAAAGATAATAATATTCTAAATTAAGGAGTAGAATACCTAAAATATCCAAATATTATCCAAATGATTAGATACACATATCAATATGATCCTTATATCATAATGAGTAAAATGACACTAACTATATTAAATTTGGACAACATTTAATTTTTTAGGATTTAGAGGGGTCCTAATTGGGGCTAAAATGACAATATGAGATATAGGGTTCAAAACCTAAGTTTGATCTCATACTTTTATTTCTCACATTTTTGTGAGTGAAATGAACTATTGAAGTGTCCTCCTATTTGAACATCAAATGATCAAGTTATATCACAAATGAGATTTACATTAATTTGAAATAAATTAATTATCCTAAATGATGATAAATAATATAATCAGCAAAAATTGAAACTAAACGACATATTAACGATCTACTTATTTTTATGATTGAAATAATATATTATATCAAATATTCTGATTTCATATTAACAAAGCTACAAAAAATGAAATCTGAAATTACTAATTCATTATTCTTATATTCTTTATATATTATTATTTTTTTTATATAACGGTTAACCAATCTTTATTGCCTCAATCTTTATCATTATTAAAACGTTAACAGTGAAGAATTAATACTTAGCACTTGACATAAAAATATTATAATTATCAGTTTAATTAACGAGAGAAAGAAAAATTAAATTACTTTAAGAATAGATTCGATCAAATTATTAGAATCATATGAAATAATGATTTAAGTATTTAATGATCAAATATACTATTCTAGAATCACTTCACTCTCCTATGCATCACAGTATTACTTACAAGATTAAGTGCTATTAAAGAAGTTATTAAACCAAAAAAAAGAATGGAACAAATAAACTTAAGCTACATAAAAATTCCCTTTTCTCTACAGCAATTCAATGGTTCTGCAAAGAAAATAATCCTAAGCTAGTAATATGGATCTTTTTAAATGAGCCATTATTTAGAGCCTATCAAAATGATAAAAAAAAAAGAAAATAGAACAGTCTTCTTCTCGATCATGCAAAAGAATAGGTTTGACGAGAAGGAACTTTTCTTAGGAATTGCGATCTTTATACCTCTGTGAAGGACCCTAGAGCTCGATCGGGCTCAGCCAAGCCCGATCAGCTCATCTAGATCAAACCATACCATATATCAATACATTACATATTCAACAGGATGTGTAAATAGAAACTGGGAAGAAAAAATATCGAGCGCTGATCATATGAATCGAAGCTTCTGTAAACTCGATTTACCAATAATATCTTAGGAAGGAGTATTGAAGAACTGGAGTTAAGAAAGCTCGAAGAATAAAGAAAAAGGATGGAGTGCCTGGAAGGTTTTGGTTTCTTTGATTTTGCCGATGGAAACAGGATTGCGATTCAAAGCTTTGCAGGTACATTTACTCTCCCTCAGCTCGTCCCGGTCCTCGGCAAGGAAGATGGATGTGCAAGACAAAAAAAGTTGAAGTGTCGAATGAAGGATAGGGGGGGGGGGGGGGGGGGGGGGGGGGGGGGTGGGAGCTGGGGCACGTACATTGACTGTGCCAAAGGCAGGCCACTATCGCATGATGAAGACGTACAGTGAAGACATCCGAGCCGTTGGATCTTACCTACTATCCAACGGTCAGCTGAGATCAGCGGTTATAAGCAGTTTGATTTGGCTTTATTTACGCTTAGCGGTCCTGATCTCTTTGATCCGCTGTTCCGCGCTTTGTGCTGAACAGCGGATCACCGCTCTTTTGTATTTAACCGTTCGACATTTATTTTATATATTAATTATATTAAGTAATTTATAATGTAATATTTAATTGTTTATTTTTCTAAATTAATTTTTTAAATTTAATTACTCAAACTCTCTCCGAAAAATCTCAAATTTTCACCCTTACCTAATTAAGGGGTGAGGAACTCAAAAATAAAATCGAATTTTTGATCGGAGGAATATTTAATTTACCATATTTTTTGGGTATTAAATATTATTAAAATATTGAAGAAAATTTTGACGACTCCCAAACACTTCCAAAATACCACTCCTAGTTAATTTAGGCGTGGTGAGTCAAATGGCAGACTCCATTTTAATTTTGAGGTCTAAATAAATTCGGTATTTTCAGAATTATCAGAAAACTAGGAAATGTTATAAATTGACAAAAAGTCTCCAAATCGTACAAAATTTGAGGTAGAGACTCTTAATACTATTATAAAAGTAATGGAATAGGTTTGTAGTCAATTAGGCCACTAATTGACAGTAACAATACTAGGGTTGTTACAGCGATAAACCATACAAACTTGGGAATTGATTGTTTTGCAAATCAATCATATTTTAGAGATTAGTTTATGCTGATTGTCTTACTTCAAAGAAAATCAAGAAGATCTAGGGTTTTGATTAAGATAGTTAAATCACACTAGCCATTCTAAGACCTAATCTTCTAACTTGTTATACTATAATCAAATGAAAAGATCAACAAGTGTTAATTCAGTTTCTACAAAGTCAGAAGGTACAAAAATCAGTTTCTTGGTTTATATTTGCATTATATACGCTTAGTTAGGGTTTCACCCTTATTATGGGGTATTAGAGGTCTAAAATGACTAAATAGATTAGGTATCTACTAACATAATTATTGCTATTAAATGATTATTTGCATACTAAGTTAATAAAATCAGAGGATGATTATGGCTAATTATAATTAATCTATTTCTAAAATGATTAACATCAAAATAAATGAATAAAAAATAAATCAATTTATTTTTATTGACTGTTCCCTACCATACTATAAACTAAATATAGTAGACAAAGAGATTGGAGCAAACTTTGTGCCTAAAGGAGAGCTTGAGCTGTAGTTGTAGCTGTGTGCTGAAGACTTTGTTTGCTTGCTCTTTACATTTCATTTTGAGGATGAGTGATTATTTTCTCAAACTTGTATATTAATATTTTTGTGATGTTTAAACTATTTTTTCATGTTGAATATTTGATTGGAATGCTTGAGTTTCCTTCTACCCATAGATCAGCTATTTAAAGGTAGTACTCAATAGTGAGTTAGAAATCATAATGTAGAAAGTAGAATAACATCCAGCTCAGAATAATTATGCATTAAGGGAAAATATAACAAATACCTGTATTATTACAACAATTAATTAAGTTCTAAGAAAATAGAAAGAGCCACTCATTCTCACAGAAATAAAAAGGCAACCTAACTAAAGCTCCTTGGCTCCAAGGCGCTCTTCCTCCTAGATCCGCTCCTCCTCAGGTGCTATCTCCATAAAATGCTCAGAAGCTGATATTGCCGGGTTCACAATGCTAGGGCCCTAGCAAAAAAAAGAGAAAATATGGTTAGACAAATTATCTAAGTACATTTTAGGCTATTATTATTTGCATTCGATGATATCACAAATGTTCTAAGCATTTTAGGAGCAATAAAGCATCAAAGAAAAATGATATAAGTAATAATTATTCAATTATATATTTAAATAAAATATGAGGTTAGCAACATACCTTAGCCAAATGCTGCTGGAAATGGTTAAGCAATGTACATGTAAAAACTATTAAGTACAAGAAATATCCTAAGTAAATATGATCAATTCTATTCATGTTGATTTTCTAAATAAAAGCAATATAAATCAACTTAACTTAAAGGCTAACATCCTAACCTGCATGCATATACCAAAGTTGAAAATATAGAAATACTAAAAATACTGTAAATATTATATATGCTAAAAATACTGAAATGCTCAAAAGTACTAAAAATACTGAAATGCTCAAAAGTACTAAAAATACTGAAGTTGAACTGAAAGAAACTCCAATTGAATGAAATAACTAAATTTTTTTTTCTTGGACATGTGCATACATTAGAACTGCCATAACATAAAAATTGGCTAAGCTAGCCACCGAATCAAAGGCTGAAATATTTAGGACACTAATGCCTAGATCAACAGATCCACAAAAATGGAACTGAAATCATCTAGGACAATAATGCTTGGATACTAAACTAAAATCATCCAGGACACTAATGCTTGGGTACTAAAATGTATTGCATTATATATCCAAATTGTAATGATAGTCTAACTAGGACACATTGCACTTAACTATTATTTTTTTACTAAGTTATCTGATTTAATCTGAAATATTTAATCATTTTATGTTCATGAATTATGCAATTTCAAATCTAACATAGAACATTCATTAAATATTCAATATTTTACTTGATATTCCAAAATAATAAAACTCAAAACAAGGAAGCAAAGTATTTAATACAAGGTGTAAGCATCTACACAAAAATTTGTGATATCATTTATTTTTTACTTTAATTCATTCAAAATAATCTAAGATTATACAAGCTCATTTTCTCCAATATCCAACTATTCAGCATAAACTCAAAACATCAGTCATATAAGATTTAAGGCAATTAGAACTAATCAAGTTCTAATATAATTTAATCAGTGACATTTATATAAGTTGAATAATAAATCAACATCCTAATTATGAATTTAATTAGCCCCAAGCCAATATTGATTAAGATAAATCAAGATTGGGGGATTAAGAGTTAAACACCAAATATTAGGGTTTAATCTTTCAATCCAATAGGTTCTAAAGACTAAGGATATAAGATTAAGCTCAATTCTCACATTTTACATTATAAGTCTATCTTATTAAGTAAAGTTAAGCTTAATAAGATGAATCTTTAATCTTAATCTAAAGTTTAAATACAAAATATTCATAATAAAGGATAAAATCTAAAAACTAATAAAACTAAGATTTTATCTATTAAGTAACCCATTTACCCAATGAATAAATTCTAATATAAATATACATCTAATCCTTAAGAAATATTCCTAAACTTTAAGGAAGAAACTTAACCCAAGAAGGATTATGATTTACATTAAAAATTTAGATTAATAAGTCTAAATGAATTGTAACTGATTCCAAAATACTTTTTTTACGGATTTCAATAAATAGTTCAAGTTTTTAAGGCTTAAGAATACTTAAACCTAATTTTGGGTAAAATGACCATTTGCCTCTACTTAATGGTTTAAAATACAACTTTTGATTTAAAGTTCCAAACTAAAGTTTATGAATGCCAAATGATTACTTACTGTTTAATATGAAGATAGACAGTAAGTACACCCAAATTGGCCAAGGATTAAGCATTATGAGCTCAAATTATAGTTTTAGTTCATTAAGGGTAGATTAGTAATTCTACTTAAGAAAATGTAAAATTTCTGCTATACTTATTTTGTTTACTGCCTAAGGATTCCATATAATCCAAGATCACTAAATTTTAAGATCATTTCGCTAAGTTATGGCCAAACCAAAATTGGGATTCAATTATGTAATTTATGAGGTTTAGGAATGATCCAAAAACCTAAGTTCTCCAAATGATATCCAAATTTAGCAAACTCAATGGCTATAACATCCTTATAAGACACTAAGTACAATGACTATGAGTATACATAATTTGGATCTCATTTGCTTAACTTATGACATAATTAAGATTTAGTGTGATTAGTGAATGATTAGTGAAATTAATCCCATAAATAGCATTTAACTTCACTAAGATGTTCTAGTATACTCAAGAGTCTACAACAACTTAAATTTTTAAATTTGGATAGTTAATTATGCTAATATTCACTAATCACATTTTGGAGTGATTAGGGCTAATTAGGAAATTTAATTACCAAAACTAAAATCATTTTGTAGTTTACTATTCTTTAGGTTCTTCTGATCAGAATGGTATATTGGATGATCTAATTTGGAGCTCAGATTATCAAGTTATGGCCAAATGAAATTCTAGAGTTTAAGGGTGTAATTAAGGTGGGTCCTAAAAGTCATTAGTAAAAATATAAATACAACAATAAAACTAATACTATCAAAACATTCTTGATATTCTCTTGAGCAAAATGAGATATATATTGACTATATTTGGAGCTAGGGGTACAAAATTATGGGGAATTAAAATTTTAGGGTTAATTGGGTAATTAGCTAAAGGTCATAAATGTCACTACATAAATACTCAGCCAAATTGAAATTAAATACTACCATAATATTCCTTACATTTTTCTGATTAAAATGAGATATATATTTGATATATTTGGATGTTTAGATTAACAAATATGAGTGCTTAAAAATTTGAATTAATTTATTTTATTTGATTAATTCAAATCAATTAATTTAAATATCCCTAAAGTTAACAGATGAAGCAACTTTGTGGGTCCTATTGACAGCCACGACCCTACGTGTGGCACCCCACCCCCAAGGGGCAGTGTGCCACTCTAGCAAATCCCTCACTTATCATTAGATTAGGTATAATTCATAATCCACTAATAAGGGAAGGATGTGCCCATAATATATGCAAGGAAATCAGCCACTTAGGAAATAGAAATATAGAGTACAGAAGCAAGAAAAGTAATTCATACATCAAGTCCACCACAATATAAGTAAGAAAACATCAAGATACAGCTCATAATAAACAGTATAGTAAGAAACACAATCACGAGTACCTGTATTATTACAATATTTTAAATAAGTTTTAAAAGAAATAAAAGAGCAATCTCTTATCCTCACAAGCAAAAAAATAAAGATTCTATAAGGCTTCAGCTCCACCTTACTACTCCTCTTCTAAGAAAGGCTCCTCTTCAGGCACAAGCTCCTCAAAATGTTCTGATTTTGATATTGTCGGTTTCACAATGCTAGGGCCCCAGCCATATAAGAAAAATCTTGTTATACATATTATCTAAGTACATTTTATGATGATAAGTTTTCATAAATTTATTAATGTCACTATTTATTTAAATTACACAAAGTAACTATCATTGGAGCAACAAGCATACAAAATGAGATGATGAGTTATAAATAAAAACATTTATAACTAAACAATTATGAGACAAAGGACATACTTCAAAAGTAAGCTAAGATAAGGCTAGCCATAAATATATAAATATAGTAAGAAAAGTACTAAAAAGAAAATGACTAATCTTAAACATGTTGATGATCATATAGATTATGCAAGTTAAAACTAAATAATTTGTCCGTGATAGATATAGTAAGCATTAATGAATTCTAGCATCCAATAAGTACACAAATAAGCAGGTAAAGT
This sequence comes from Gastrodia elata, assembly GCA_016760335.1. Lineage (NCBI taxonomy): Eukaryota > Viridiplantae > Streptophyta > Magnoliopsida > Asparagales > Orchidaceae > Gastrodia > Gastrodia elata. Next base: position 31,307,955 of record CM028680.1, on the reverse strand, counting down.
AAAGCTGATTGTAGTAAAATGTAATAATAAAATAGTAAATAGGTATGTACAGATTGCCATGTCAAAAATGTTAGTTAATCGGGCCAGTAAATTCCCATTGTCTTTTTGAGTTAGGGCATAACAGAACAGAATAGTACTGAAGAGGCAGGAAATACAAATGTAATAATTTTAGTTATTTTACTTTACTTTTGTGGACACCTTCAGAAGCGGCTAAGGAGTCAAGCATGTCTACAAGACTATTTGGGTTCCAACTTAACACAACACTCCTTAATGAGTAGTGCTAAGTTATCCCTTGTTTCACCTTACCCTCGTCCATTGGAGTAAAATGTGCACCAGAATTGACCAAAAAATTGAACCCAATGCAAATGTTATCCTAATTATTCTATATTTTTATTTCATGCAGCAATGTTATCTTGTACAATATGTTCAAGATAATAGCATAAAATACAAGGAATGCGAAAATATAAAAAAATTAATAATAAGGGACTCTACTACATATGGTGAAATAAGTTGTTATCTATTTAAAATATTCTAACTATTCTAAGTTATACATTTTTGAATCTCCACTCCATACTTATCAAGTATAGTTTAGAAGTACGGCTTTAAGAGTTAAAAGTAATTAGAACTAATTAGGTTCTAATTTAACTCAATCAATATCGCTTACAAGTTAAAAAGGAAATCAATACGTCATAATTGATGAATTTAGACATTTTAAGCTAAGATCTGATCAAGATCTGCTAAAACTATGGATTATGAATTAAACATCACAAATTGGAGTTAATCACATAATCCAAAGGTACAACTTAAGATCTAAGATTTAAGTCTAAATGTGAACTAATAATTGAGACAAATTCTATTAAGCATAATCAAGCTTAATAGAATGATTCTCCTAAACTTAATTTAAAATTAAAATATGAAATAATCAGAATTAAAATATGAAAATACAGAAACTAATAAAACTTAGGTTCCATTCATTGAATAACCCATTTTATACAATGAATGAAATCTAACTTAGTATAAATTCTTAATCTTAAGTAAGAGGTCCAAAGGTGAAGGGTGAATCCTTATAAGCTCATAATGAAATAACTTAGGATTTTAAGGGTTAAAGAAATTTATTATAATTTATCTTCACCTACTATTTTTATTCACTTGAAGGGGGGGGGGGGGGTTAAAGATGGAATATATCTTAATTATGGTGTATTAGCCTTACTTAGAGATATTCAAGTCTTTAATAGAATTTTGATCAAATTACTCAATTTATAAGATTAATAACTTAAAATTATTCTAAATTAATTTTGCTACTGATTTTAATAGTTTAAAATAATATTTTAGAGGTTAAGAGCAAAATGACCGTTTTGCCCCAACTTAGGGATCTAGAATGATACTTTTTGATTTAGGGTTTTAAATTAGATTTTTTTGGTACCTAATGATTCTCTACTGTCTAACATGAAGATATATAGTAAGTTTACTAAATTTGGATTATAATTAAGTCATACAAGTCCAAATTAAAGATTTTAGCCTAAAAGGACATTTTAGTAATTCTACCAAGTGAAGTCTAAACATTTATTCAATTTATTATTGGCTACTGTCCAAGAATTTCATAGAGTCCAAGAACACTAAATTTTGATATCTATTGGTTGAGTTATGGCCAATTCAAGTTTAAGGGTAATTATTTAATTTTTTTAGGGTTAAGAAGGGTCCAAGAACCTAACTTTTCTATTTGAGATCCAAATTCAGTAAATTCAGTGGTTATAACTTTCTTATATCGCACTGAATACTTTAACTAGGAGTAGACCAAATTAGACCTCAATTGGTCAAGTTATGATCTAATTAGGGCTATGGGTAATTAGTACAAATTAGGATTTCTAATAGTCAAAAACCTAATTTTATTTCATATTACTATTGGTTATGATTTTATAATCTAAATGATATATTGGATGGCCTAATTGGGAGTCCAATTAACTAAGTTATGGCTAAAATAATTTTTAAGTCATTAAAGGGTAATTAAAGAAGGTCATAAAAGTGATTAGTCAAATTAATGATTCAACAATAAAACTAATACTACCATATTAAATTAGATGCTCTCTTGATTAAAATGAGACCCATATTGACTATATTTGAGTCATTAGATACTAAGTTATGGCTAGGGAAAGTTTTTATACAAGCGTGGAGGTCTAAAAATGTCATTATATTATTTAGACATCTTACAGGAAAATTAATGCTATCAAATTATTCTTCTCATTTTTCTAAGCAAAATGAGTTATATATTTAATATGTTTGGACATATGGTTAAATAGTTATGAGAGTTTAAGGTTTCTGTATTTAAATTAATTCAATTTATTCAAATTGAATTAATTTTAATCTTACTATTTTAAATTAATCGACAGAAATAATTTAGTTAATCCAAACGGCGGCTGCGGGACCCATGATTGGACACGTGGTGCTCTCTGATTTGCGGAGCCAGAGCGAAAGGACCCACGGATCTTACACGACAGAGATAGATGCGACAGTGGGCCCCACGCTGTAGCTGCGACAGAAGTGGGACACCTGTCAGCCAGAGCGGCCGACAGTGAGAAAATGCGGGCCCCGTACCATCAACTCGGGTGGTGCCACGCGGACGTGCAATAGATGCGCAACCACTGGTTGGGCTCAAGTCAACCCGGCCCGGCCCAGCAACCCTTCAACTTTGCGATAGGGTTTCGTGGCAACGAGTCTAGGGCACGAGATATGTCGGCCCTCCCGGCGACGTTACGGCTCAACCTGCACAGTGTTGGGCAGGCGTTGACTAGGGCTAGCCAACAGTGGTCGAACTAGAACTTTGGGTATCTTAAGGCGCCGGTGAGATCGAACCCTAGTCCTAAGGCTTCAGGATGAAGGCGTGAGAGGTTGTCACTGTACGATACTATGGATGATGGGTCGAATTACCCCGATCGAGCTCGATCGAGCTCCATCGGTCTATACAATCACTTATCCAAAATGGAAAATTAACAATCAAAAAACAATTTCAAGAATTTAATGAATTTATTGCAAGATCGAGTGTACATAGATCAACAGATCCGCGTGAGTTAGGGTTTGTAGCGGAAAGTAACTCATCCAGACGGTCCAACTCGCACAAGGCGTGAGCAACTGAAGCCTCGCGGCTCATGGTGGGGCCGACGAACTTACCGAGGGGGTCCTCCATGCGGTGACTGGCCGTTCGCGGCGGCACCGCTCACGGTGTGCCACGCGGTTCGCGTGCGATTGGGAACGGGGACAGTGCGCCTAGACCGTTCGATCATTTTGATCGAACAGTCTGATCCCGCCATTCAATCGAACGACAAAACTAATGGCGCGCGCGAAAGTGACGGTGCAAGCGACGACGCCGAAGTCCTTAATTAAATATAATTTATTTAAATATACAAATTTCAAATTTCTTATTTAAATTTAAATAACTAAATGACTTTCAAAAATTATCAAATATTCACCCATAGCTAATTGAGGGGTGAGGAACGCAACGGCGAGGTTGGATTTTGGTTTTGACGAGTATTTTATTTTCCTAATTTTCGGGATATTTTAAATATTATTAAATTATTCGACATATTTTTGACCACTTCCGATTGCCACCAAAATATCACTATAGCTAGTTTGGGGGCAATAAGCGAAGTTGCGAAGTCCAATTTTTGATCTGAGGTCAAAATTATTTGGTCAATTTCTTGGGTTCCTATAATTCTCAGAATTATGTTTGATCCATTTGACCCCTGATTTAAACTAGGGCTTGGTGGTGATCTCCTAATGACTTAATTAGTGCACTAGGATCAAAATCAAGACTTGGATTAGCCATAATTTGCTTGGGTAACAACTCTACAGACCTTCGACAGCGCATCAGGTACGGGTCCCACGACCAACTCGAGAAAATGTGTGACTAACACGGCAGGCCCCACTGCGATCTGCAGCCGACACACGGTAACCCATGGTATGCGGGTTGGGCCCGGGTTGACCCGGATCCTTCATCTTCCACAGACTCCCGAGGGACACCACCTAGGGCACGGATTTTAACGGCCTTTCGAGCGCGACGGAACCCAACCTGCATGACATTGGATGGTGCTCGACGAGATCTACCCAACCGAGGGTGGACCAAAGGCGGAGGTGGCCGGAGACGTCGGAAAAAAGAAACCCTAAGACTACCTGGACGGGATGAGATGGAGCCCGAGGGAACGAATTGTAGAATACTGTGGATTTTTTCAAATTGCCTCGATCGAGTTCGATCAAACCCGATGGATCATTAGTCCAATAGTTGAAATGGCTCATTAACAAGGAATGGTGATGAATGCAAAAAGGAAGGAGGAGAATCCAGTACCTGAGGTTTGACGGTTTATGAGGTAGGGTTCAATCGAGGGGCTCCTTCGGCTTCCGTGAGATTCAGGGTATGCCAAAAGAGCGATAAGAATCGGCCTGATGCTTTAATTTGAGCCAGACAGAGTTCTAGAGCGGCGGGGAGGGCACTTGGCATGCGAAGCAATTGCGCATCTGCGCGGCTGCCACACGTAGAGAGACGCGATAAGGACGCTCCCGAGCTGCCCGATCCTACACTGGGATCAGATCGAACGGCTCCGAGACAATGACGTCTGATCAAGTTGTAGGGTGACGGTGAAGAGGAAAAGGAGATGGCGGGCGTTAATGCAGTTTATAAAATATTAATTAAACTTCTGATTTTTCTTAATTTAAATTTAATTATGAAATTACTTCAAAAAAATTCAAATAAATCACCACTAGCTATTTGAAGGGTGAGGAACACAACGGCAAGGTCGGATTTCGATTTCAACGAGTATTTATTTTACTATTTTTGGGGTATTTTTAATATATTAAAATATTCGATAAAAATTCAACGACTTTCAAATACTTTCAAAATATCACCCCTAACTAATTTAGGGATGATGAGCACAATTGCAAAGTCAGATTTTTGATTTGAGGTCAATTTATATAGGCCATTTTCCTAATTATCGAAATTTCCATATTTAGGGTTTTGATCCAAACGACTTTTCATTTGGACCAAAACATTAGGGTGCGCTCCTAATAGCCTATGAAGAAAGATAAAATCAAAATCATAACTTGCTTTAGTCATAATTGACTAGAGTAACAACCTTGGGTTGTTACAGGGACTCCGGGCCTCTTGGCCCGTGATGAGATTCTCCCCACTTCGGCAAAACGAGATGATCGTGGGAGATAGACCTACCAGGTGGTTGTATGGGAGATCCTCCCTCTCGTGCATGTGCGAGCTTGGGAAGAAGGTGAACAGAAACGGGAGCTTCGTTCGTCGTCTTATCTTCGGCAGAACGTTCTGATTGCCTGGATCGTAGCGGGCGACAGCGGGGCGATCCAATCAGAGTTGTTTGATCTTAGATCAGAAATGCAGAATGACCGAGATCCTCTGGATCTGATGTTCCGTGTACTGACCCGCTATACAGGATTTATGCGGTTTCGAAGATTAACGTTTTAATAAATCCAAGAGTTCGATTTAATATATTAAATTTCTATTTTCAATAAAAATAAAAATACAAATTGTATTTTGTGAATTTCTTCAAAAATACAAGTCACAAAATTATGAAAATTGTACCCCTAGCTTATTTTTATAAAAGTTGTACTCCTAGCTCATTTAATTTATGGCCTACATCCAAAGCTATTTTAAAACTATGTCAAATGAATAACTGTAGAATGTATTGATAGTTGGTATTTGATAAAGAGTATAATACTCTTGAGTTTATTATAATGTTTCCAATACATTAGCAACATTATCTCGTGTATTATAGTTGTGCAAATCTGATTATCGTTAAATATGAAATGAGTATAAGACATTATTGTAGACCTTTGTGGTATTTATATATCAATTTTGATAGTGTAGGGATATATGGTAGAAGGAATGTTTAGGCAAACTTAACAAAGCTTAAAATAGCATGTCTAGTGATGATATTAGGATGATGCTACTTATTCATTGATCTAATATGAATCAGATTTTGTCTATTGTAATACTATTTTTGTAAAATTAAGTAAACATCAAATATGAATCAAATGTAAGGGCGATTAAATTTGAATTAAAAATATATAAATTATTTTGAATTAAACTATATATTTTAAGTGAGCTGTATATATAAAATTGCATTTAATCAAGATTTTTCCGTAAGATATAACAACAAAAAGAAGCGTACACTAAAATATATAGATAATGCGTTAATCTAACGTGTAAGTAGATTATTAGTTGATGTATATTCTTATGTAATTATAATATTGATCATAAATATTTTTTGATATATATTCTTACATAATTATAACATTTTTTGTAACATAGCTTAAATAGGCACGCAAGGCAAATGTGCGGATCTGTTAATTATATGGGCGCTTTGAGTAAGGCTTAAGATTGCATTATGCTGCCTACTTTTATTCTATTATTTTCCTCTGTATATTTTAAATATTTCTAACATACTATTTGGACAGAGGAAGAAATGCGAAATAGGTTAGCTAACCCCTTTCCGTCCACTCTTTGGTGATTTGTTGGTTTATTTCGTAAGAGGACTGTTGAGCTAAACTTTATTTAGCAATTTATTATAATAAAAAAGATGGTTGAGTTGGCCTCCGTTTGGTGCGCCAACTATGAACAAGGCATTCAGTATTCGTAGGCTACTCCTTTTTTTTTTTTTTTTTTTTATAACAATTGAATCATATTTAAAGTATATTGGTAAGTGCTTGACTATGCTAAAATTTACTTTGATTAAAATAATAATCTATATTTCAAAATTAAAATATAAAGATGATGTTACTGTAAAGTAAAGAGGAAGGATTACACTGTAAACAACATAACTTAAGTTTGAAGAAAGAGAACAACAGGCCTCCACTAGCTAATGACTTTTTTTGTTTTTTTTTTTTTTTTTTTTTTTTAAGTGACTGCAAGAATGCATAACTATAAGTAATATTTGTAAAAACAAATAGAGATACTACATCTTGCCAAATATATAATAAGGCTAAATCAAAACAAATTCTAGCAAAAACCACTTAATTCTTCCAATTTTTTTTGTTATAAATAGGATAGTGCAGTTAATCGTATAATTGAGCTTATGATGAATCCATATCCCAAACCGATGAACATTCTCAATTACAGAAAATCGAGAGAACAGCCAATAGCCACAAAGGAAAATAATAAATTTAGCATCATACTCACGCATTGTTAACAAGGAGCAGGTATCAGGCGCCGTAGTGGAAACAGGCACTGCAGCGCGCCCAGTGACAGTCATCTCGAGAAGCAGGCACTACGGCGCGCCACAGTGGCGGAAAAACAGAGACCATGGCGCTACAGAGCGCCCTGACGCCTGACTATCCAAAGCTCAAGCGCTACGGTGCGCCGTAGTGCCTTACAAAATTCTGGTCTGGTTCAGGTTTCACCATAAGTAAATTATGGAGTATTTTAGATCATTTGGAGTTTAAAATGGAGCTGAATACTTAAGGGAATATGTTTGAGGAGTTTTAAAAGGTGTGTTAGCATTTTTCAGTTGTGTGTAGTGGCTGCTCCATTGAAAAGAGAAAGAAAAGCTCATCGAGGTTTTGAATAGATTTGTAAATCCTAAAACTCACTGTAACTCCCTTCTCTATATAGTGAAATCTTTTGATCTCTTTCCTGTGAAAGTAGGTGTTAGCACCGAATCACGTAAATATCTTTATCTTGTGGCTATGATTATTTGCATGTGTTGTTTTCTTGTTTTATTTTGATTTGCTCATCATCTCAAGCTTTGTTCTGCATTGGTTCATAACCAAGAGAGATCCCAACAAGTGGTATCAGTGAGAGGTTGCCTTGTTTGTTCTTGAGGGCTAGGATTTGCTTGAGCTGCTTATTAATTTGCGTTTGAGTTTTCTAAAGTTAGAAGAAATGCATGGCAGAAAGAGGAGAAGATGTTGTTGAAACATCATCGTTATCGTGGTGGAGAGATCTTTCCATCAAGTTGTGACACATTTGACGAAAATAGATGTCATTAAAATTGAGGGAAAAAAGAACTTTGGTATGTGGTGGTGCGTGGCGACAGACGCACCATGTGCCATAAATCTAGAGGATGTTCTTGACGATGAAGAAAAACCGGATGAAATTTTAGAGAGGGGTTGGATCAAGATGAACCACAATGCATGTGACTTGATCCGGAATTGTTTAACTCAAGAGATCAAATATGGAGTTATGATGGAGACATCAACGTGAAAATTGTGGAAATTCCTAGAAGCCAAGTATCTGAAAAAAGCGTGGAGAATCGACTTCACATAAAAAGGCGGCTCTACAAGTTTCAGATGAGAAGGGGAATTTCTACATATGAACACCTAAACGAGTTCATGAAATTGTTGGCAGATTTGCTGAATCTAGATGAAACTGTAAAGGATGAATATAAGAACTTATTATTGTTGAACTCATTTTCAAATGAGTATGAGAACTTCATCATGACTTTGATCCATGGGATGGATGTTCTGAAGTATGAAGAGGCGATGACAACCCTAGTGAACCTTGAGTTCAGAAGAAGGGATAAAGAGTTCACCAAATCAGATGTGTTAGAGGCTCTTACAATTCAAAAAGGAAAACCAGAGAGAAAGAAGCAATTGACAAAGAAAAATGCAGACTTCCAGAAAAGAGAGAAATCCAGAGGTCGAAGCGTTGGGCGTAATTAGTGCGCATTATATTTGGAAACATGACGCTGGAAGAAGGACTGCCCAAAGTTGAAAGACAAGCAGAGGGCGAGTGAATCTTCCGAGGCTAAGGCTAATGTAACCCAAAATGTGGTGGAGGCTTCATACTCTGATGTATCTCTTGTTGCTGTTTCAATGGGACTCATAGTTGAGAGCTCCAGTTAGATTATGAATATTGGCGCGATATATCACATAAGCACTAAGAAGGACTGATTTTGTTTGTATAGAGAAATGGATAGCAGTGCCATCACAATGGGGAATGATGCCACATGTTGTATCGCAGGGGTTGGAAGTGTATTGATCAGAATACATGAAAGAATAGTGCAAGAACTAAAAGAAATCAGATATATACTAGAGATTAAGAAGAACATGCTATTTATTAGAGCCTTAAAAGCTAAGGGATTTAAGGTGGTGATTGAGGTAGTGGTCTTAAAGATCAATAAGGGTGCTATGACTTATCTGAGAGGAGTTAAACAATAGAACCTCTACTACCTACAGGAAATTATAGTGACATATTTAGTGGATGCAACCGAAGACTCTGATGATGACATGATATTGTGGCATATGAGGCTAGCACATGCAAGGGAACCTTCACTGAGAGCATTGGAGAGGAAAGGACTCATTAAAGATATAAATTCTTGCATACTACAATTTTGTGAGAATTGTATTTTTGGCAAGAAAATATGCAAGCCCTTTGGTGTTGGCCTCCACAATATCAAAAATATATTAAAATTTATACGCATAGATGTTTGGGGACCAATAAAGGCTGCATCATTCGGTGGTCAAAAGTATTTTGTTTTTCTTTTAAATGGTTACTCCAGATTTGTATGGGTGTACACTTTGAAGAAAAAGGCAATTGTATTGGAGGTTTTCATAAAATAGAAGAAAACTAAACATACAAGAGAATTAAGATGACCCGATCAGACAATGGCAGAGAATTTACATCTGAATCTTTTGTAAGAGAATGTGAGAATTCAGGGATAGAACACCACTTTACTGTAAGAGAAACACTCAGCATAATGGGGTAGCAGAGTGAATGAACCATACGTTGGTGGAAAGGTGCAGTATACATTGTCTAATTCTGGGTTGGAGAGAGTCTATTAGGTAGAAGTCCTAGATTATACATGCTACTTGGTGAACCATTTGCCATCTGTAGCACTTGATAAGAAAACTTCAATTGAGTTTTTGTTCGGATAGCCTGCCACGGATTATGATCAGCAAAAAATTTTTGGTAGCCCAACTTATTATCATGTTAGAAAAGATAAGCTTGAACTGTAGGCTAGGAAAGCAATTTTCGTGGGCTTTTAACGTGAAGTAAAGAGCTACAAATTGTATGATCCAATTGACAAGAGGATTGTGGTGAGTAGAGATGTTACCTATGATGAAGAGTTTTCTTTGATATTGAGGAGTTCTCATCAAGTAGAGGAAAATACATAGACTCCAATAAGCAGGCAGAGAGTGGGGTTTGATGCCACCCCATTTATTCAACAAAAGTCTTCACATTACATCGAAGATATTCCTCAGATGAAGACTACTTTCGTAATGATAAAGAGCAAAGTAACATTGAAGGTGAAGCTCTAATTCATGAGCCAATTGCTAGGGATAAACCCAAAAGAAATGCAACTCAATAATTAACCTGGCTTAGAGACTATGCCGCATATGTATTATGCGTATTGGAGGATATGATCCCGTCTCATTATAAAGAAGCGATGACAGGCTCAGAAGGAAATTTATGGAAATAGGCTGTAAATGAAGAGATGGAGTCTCTTCAGAAAATAAAGCATGAAGGTTGAAGAAACTCCCTCCAGCAAGAAAGGATATTTGGTGTAAGTAGATGTATATGAAGAAAAAAGGAGCCTCAAAAGCTGATGTGTACTATAAAGCTAGATTGGTAGCCAAAGGCTTTGTTAAGAAATAAGGGATTGACTATGGTGAAGTGTTTTCACGTATGCTCCTTGAAGGACTAGTTTTGTTCAAATAGAGAAATGAACAGTGGTGCCGTCATAATGGGGAACAATGCCACATGTCGAATCGCAGGGGTTGGAAGTGTATTCGTCAGGACACATGCAGGAACAGTGCAAGAACTAAAATAAGTCAGACATGTGCTATAGAAAACAAGAAGAACAAGGCTTTAAGGTGGTGATTGAGGTAGGCGTCTTGAAGATTAACAAGGGTGCTATGACTTATTTGAGAGGAGTCAAACAGAAAAACCTCTACTACATGTAGGGAATAATAGTGGCGGGTTCAGTAGCTATAGATGAAGACTCTGATGATGCCATGATATTGTGGTATATGAGGCTAACACATGCAGGGGAACCTTCACTAAGAGCATTGGAGAGGGAATAAATCATTAAAGGTATAAATTCTTGCAAACTATAATTTTGTGAGCATTATAGTTTTGGCAAAAAAATATGCAAGCCTTTGGTATTGGCCTCCACAATACCAAAGATATATTAGAATATATACACACATATGTTTGGGGACTAATGAAGACTACATCATTCAGTGATCAAAGGTACTTTGTTGTTTTTATAGATGATTACTCCAAATTTGTATGCATGTACACTTTGAAGAGAAAGGAAAATGCACTGGAGGTTCTTATATACTGGAAGAAAATTAAACATGCAAGAGAATTAAGATGACCCGATCGGATAATGGTTGAGAATTTACATCTGATTCTTTTATAAGAGAATGTGAGGATTTAGGGATAGTACACCACTTTACAATAAGAGAAACACTACAACAGAATGGGGTAGCAGAGTGAATGAACCGTACCTTAGTGAAAAAGGTGCGGTGTATGTTGTCCAATGCTAGGTTAGAGAGAGTCTATTGGGCGAAACCCATAGATTATGCATGCTACGTGGTGAACCATTTTCCATCTGCAGCACTTGACAAAAAAACTCCAATTAAGTTGTGGTCCGGATATTGTACCACATATTATGATTAGTTAAAGATTTTTGGCAGCCCAGCTATTATAATGTTAGAAAGGATAAGCTTAAACTATGAGCTAGTAAAGCAATTTTTGTGGGATTTTGATGCGGAGTGAAGGGCTATAAATTGTATGATCCAAATGATAAGAGGATTGTGGTGAACATATACGCCACCTCGATGAAGAGTTTTTTTTGAGATTGAGGAGTTCTCATTAGGTAGAGGAAAATGCATAGACTCCAGTAAGCAGGCAGAGTGTGGGGTTTGATGCCACCCTATTTGTTCCACAGAAGTCTTCACATTACATTAAGGATACTCCTATAGATGAAGGCCACATTAGTGATGATGAAGAGCAAACTGATATTGAAGGTGAGGCTCCAATTTATGAGTCAATTACTAGAGATAGGAATGCAGCTCAACAGCCAACCTGGCTCAGAGACTATGTCACATATGCATTATTCGTATTAGAGGATGAGGTCTTCTCTTATTACAAAGAAGCAATGACAGGCTCATAAGGAAATTTATGGAAATACGCTATAGATGAAGAGATGGAGTCTCTTTAGAAAAATAAAGCATGGTGGTTGGAGAAACTCCCTCTAAGAAGAAAGGCTATTGGGTGCAAGTGTATGCGAATAAAAAAGGATCTTTATAAGCTGATTTGCGTGATGAAGCTAGACTGGTGGCCAATGGCTTTGCTGAGAAAGAAGAGATTTACTAAGATGAAGTATTTTCCGTAGTTATCAAACAATCATCAATCCGTGTGCTTTTAGCATTGGTGACAATTGCTGTTGAGCAGCTTGATGTAAAAGTAGCGTTCTTACACAAAAAACTTAAAGAGGAGATCTTTTTGGTGCGTCCCCATAGTACTGTGAGCCAAGAAATAGAGATTTGGTATGCAAATTGAACACGTTTTTATGGGCTCAAATAATCACCAAGATAATGGTACAAAAAAATTGATTAGTTCATGTAAAAGGAGGAGTACCAAAGAAGCTAGCTTGACCATTGTGTGTATTTTATGAGGTTGCCTCAAGGTAACTTCATTTACTAATCCACACTTTCATATTGTATGTTGATGAGATGTCGCTAGGTACTTTAGATCAGATAGAGATGTATCACATGAAGGATCAACTATCAAAGAAATTTTAAATGAAGAACTTGGGAGAGGCAAAGAAAGTATTAGGGATGGAAATCTGAGGGACAAAAGGGCATGAAAAATTTAGTTAACTGAAAAGTGGTATTTGGAGAAATTGCTGAGGCGGTTCAGGATTGATGAGTCCACAAAGTTTGTGTGTATACCTCTAGCACCTCACTTTCACTTATCTGTAGAACAATGTCCAAAAATAAAATTTGAAAAGAAAGAAAGTCACACAGTGCCATATGCTAGTGCAGTTGAAAGCTTGATGTATGCTATAGTTTGCACTAGAATAGATTTGGCTCAAGTAGTTGGAGTTGGAAGCTAATACATGCACAATCTGGGGAATGATCACTGACAAGAAGTGATGGGGATCTTTTGGCACCTAAAAAGTATAATTGGTGTTAAGATATTATTTCAGAAGAAATCCTTAATAGCTAACTTATGCAATGGATACATGGTCTCTGACTATGCTGGAGATTTAGATTGAAGATGATCAATAATTGGTTATATATTCACTCTAGCACAAGGTCCAGTAGGTTGGAGGTCAACTCTTCAGTCTACTGTGGTAGTTACTAAAGCGATTAAGGAAGCTATCTGGAAGAAAAACTTGCTGGAAGCCTTTGGTGCAAAGCAAAAGGAGGTACTAGTTCATTATGATAGCCAGAGCGCTATATTTTTAGCTACTAATCCATTTTGTCATGCATGCACAAAGCATATTGATGTCCTACACCATTTTGTTTGAGATATAATTGGAGAATATGAGATCTTATTATATAAATTTGACACTAAAGATGATCCCATGGATATGATGACAAAGTTGCTCATAGTTCAAAAATTCACCAATTACAAAACCTTGGTGAACTTAAAGAAGCATCTATAGGCTTCTCATTTGTTGGAACTATGGACAACATAATTTTCTTAGGAGGGGATACATAGGGGTGGTGGCTGCCACTTAACCAACTAGGATTAAGTGGTGGTCGTCACTAAGCAATCCCTTACTTATCATTAGATCATGATTTTAATCCCTAACCCACTAACAAGGGAAGGATATGCACTAAGTAAATTAAATGAAACTTTTACTAAATGAGTATACATGAATATCAGAGTGCGAAAGAAGAATACCAAATACTAACATCCATGTATCCATAATAAGATAAAGTAACATCCATCTCAGAATAAAGTAGCAGTAAAGGAAAATACACAATTACTTATATTATTATACCTTTAATTAAAATAAAAGCATAACTATAAAACTCTCATCCTCACTTAAATAAAAACTAATCTAAACTAAGGCTCCTCTACTCCAAGACACTCCTCCTAGAACTACTCCTCCTTAGGCACTAACTCCTTTAATTGATTAAAAGCTTCCATTATCAATTTCGCAATGATAGGGCCCCAGCAAAAAAAGGAGAAAAACTGGTTATACAAATTGTCTAAGTATATTTTAGGCTAATATTATTTGCATTTTATGATATCACAAATACCATAAGCTTTCTAGGAGCAATAAAGCAACAAAAGAATGTGGTAAAAGCTATAACTATTCAATTATAACTTAAAAGCAAAATGTGAGATAAGCACATACCTCAACCTAAAGTTGCAAAAAGGTTAAGCAATGAATATGTAAAAAAAATGACTAAGTACAAACAAACATCCTAAGTAAATATGATTAAATCTATTCATTCTGGCTTAATAGATCATATGATATATGAATAAAGCTGAAATAAATTGAACATCCTAACATATTTGCATATGAAACAAAAATTACTAAATATATAAATATTCATAAATGCTGGAACTATTACAATTAAATAAATACTACATAAATACCAAAAAATACCAAACTGAATATCTATTAAGAAGATGCTATCTCATTATTAGACATATGCCTACTTAGACTTGCAATAACAAAAAAATAGTGACTCATCTAATCACAATATAAATCTTTTGAAGCATCTAGGATCAAACACATAGATCAACAGGTCTATTAAAAATATGCCATATTATCATCCATGATCAAACACCTGAGAAATATCATCATTTCAAATATAGATATCCTCCAGGATTAAGCACATGGGCACTGAACTGCAGTATATCCTCTAGGATCAAACACCTGGGCACTAAACTACATCTAAATATCAATATGAAACAATACGGTAAAGACAGCCTAAGTAGGACATATTCCACTTAAAATGTTATATAAGTTAATTGATTCATCTTTATTTTTCCTTTCATTCAATTATTCAAGAATATGCTTATATAATTTTCAAATCTAACATAGAATATCCATCAAATATTCTATGTTTCACCTATTATGTCATAAATATAAAGGTCCAAAATAAGGAAGTAAAGTATACAAGATAATGTATAAATAACACTATACAAAACTCTATGATATTAATTGTTTTCTAATTTAATGCATTATAACTAATCTGAGATTATATAAGTACAAAATTTCTAAATATCTCTCCCTAAGGATATGAAGTAGATTCTAAATAGAGTGTGCTAGGCTCCCGTAGGACTTCATGATCACAAAGATGTTAGAGATGAAAAAAATATCTCTCCCTAAGGATGAAAAGAACAAAATATTTATGGAAAAAGGGATGATGAAAAATATCTCTCCCAAGTGATCAAAATAAGAAAGGATGAAGAAAAATATCTCTCAATTTTTTTTATCTTTGTGATTTATAAGAAGGAGCACATATGTCACAACTTTAAGAATCTCCAAACCATGTTTTTAGTCTAAAAATCCAAAATATATGGAACTCATCACCTATTTTCAAGCATTAAATAATTCAAACATTTGGAGATTTAGTGACATACCACTTTAGTGACTCAATTGATATCATTAAGATTGCTACAATGTTCATTTCATTTTTTATTATCATGCACATATTTTTACTTATACTTATTTCAAATACATCATTGTTACTTTCATCCATTCAAAATATAGAAAAAATTATCATTTTGAGCTTACTCGAGGACGAGCAAGAATTTAAGTGTGGGGGTGTGATGAATCCATAAATTACATCTAAAATAAAAGGGATAATTCATTTATTTAAGATATTTTTTGCTGTTCCTAAATCAAATTTCTATATCTTTTTCAGGAAATAGATTCCAAAGGAGCTCTAGGGCATTTCTGTAATTTTATAAAAATATAACAAATTATTCCGCTACAGTGCGCTGCAGCGCGCGGCCGCATGCCGCCGTGGGCTGCAGCGGAAACATTTAAACCATATTAAACAGGACTCCAATTAATTGAATAGTATTTTTCACGGAATCCACCGCTACAGCGCACAGTCGCGCGCTGCAGTGGCTTATCGCGAAAATATTTATGATTATTAAATGGGGGGCTCAACTAAATGAACAGTGCTTTCTGCAGAATTCACCGCTATAGCGCACGGTCGCGCGCTGCAGTGGTGTATCGCGGAAATATTTATGATTATTAAATGGGGCTCAACTAATCGAATAGTATTTTCTGCGGAATTCACCGCTACAGCGCGTGATCGCGCGCTGCAGCGGTGTATCGCGGAAGACTTGGCTAAATAATTCAGGCTGCCCAACTAATTGAACAGTGTTTTTGCGGAATTCCCCGCTACAGCGCGCGGTCGGCCGCGGAAATATTTCTCTATACAATCTGGAAAAAGAACTAATTGAACAGTGTTTTTCGCAGAATTCCCCGCTACAGTGCGCGGTCACGCGGTGCAGCGGTCTACAATGAAGGACTTGGCTAGAATTGCTTGGAACCAAGGCATGCTGCAGCGGCCCGCCAAATTTTTTTTTCAGTTAGAGTATTTAATGCGGCTGGAGAGATGACCTCTATCTTGAATGTTGTCTCCAGCCACCATATCATGCAGCAGCCATTTTTATAAAGCTTTGAGGTGATGTGTGGCTAAAAAAATAGGATTATTGTCACCTCACCCTAAATTAAAAATTAATGCAATGATGAAATCAGTATTTTTAAAGGAGAAATCTGGTTGCTTATGAGGAGGAGCATGCAGCCCCCCCTTCCTATAAATACCCCTCCTCTTTACTAGAGGAGGGTTCACAATTTTAGCAAGAATTGCCTAAGTAAAGAGGAGAGCCAAAGGAAGAGAGAACTCCCAAGGGTGACAAAGCAAGGTTTTTTGCAAAGGGAGAAGAGGAAGAAGGCAGCACTAGCATCCTAATGAGAAGGTAATTAGAAGGAGAAGAAGAATCCCAGAGAACTTCTACAGAGCGTTCCTAGTATCTTCTAAACTCAATCTTCTATTTTATTTTTAGTAACCATGAAAGGGTCTTTTGCTATGTATGTATTTTCCTTCTTTTCTTGTGTAATGAATAGCTAAACTCCCCTTGGGGAGGGTTGGGATGAAGTCCTATTTTGCATGATGTAATATTATTGTGTGAATGTTTTCCCTCAAGCATGATGTAATTGTGATTTAAATGCCTTACTAAAAAATTTCTATCAAATTAGTCTTGATGTGTTTATAAGAAAAGAACTAAAGAATCCAAGATCTAATAGTCTTGTGCTCCTTAGCTCACTTTTGGTGGGATGCTAGATTTTGAGTGCATGGATGCTTAGGACCATGTGAGAATGATCTTGAGCTCAATGCACTTCAATCTAAGCTCAACCAAAGAGTTGATGCAAGTGATGCTAAGACCCACTATTTGAGCTCCTTAGCTCCACATAATTGAGATTGAGAAATGAAGTGTTGAGTGCTCATGAACTAAGTGACATAGTCATTGAGCCCAACATGTGATTCTCTCATCTCAACTATATGAGATGCGAAATGATGCTCGTAGTGAAAAATCAATGCTTGTGAGATCTTGAGATTTAAGAAAATTTAAACTCTCCTTAAATAAGGAGAAAATGAATTAACTTTAATTCTCAATAATCTTACAAGAATCTTTGTGCTAAAGTAGAACCGAATGTGAGTCCATTTTGTGCACGAGATTTGAACTTGTAAGCCTTTGAGCTAGACTAAAGGACAACAATGTGCACTTGATTTCAATTAAACTAAATGATAAAGCTTGAGAAATAAATTCACACAAGTATTATATCATTGCATGTGGGATGGGCCCAACTCTCATCTTTCTTTAAATCTTGTTATTTACTTAGTGAATATTCGTATTAATTTTTAGACCAACCAACCAATATAAACTATAGCTTAAACATTAGTAAAAATAGATATACTTTAGTGCCAAATCAACTTATTCTTTGTGGTTCGATAAATTCCCGGAAAGTCACACTTTTCACTTATTACTTCAGATCACGTACACTTGCGTGGAAGCGCAGACGTGTATTTACAGTTTGTAACAAGGCTTGTAGTAAATAGCTTCTAGTAGTGGCACGGGGTTGACTATAATGAGATCTTCTCCCAGTTGTGAAGATGATAACCTTCAGAGTTGTGCTAAATATTATTGTGGTTGAGAATTTGCATCTGTAGAAAATAGATGCCAAAACTACATTTCTTCATGGAGAACTGGAAGAAAAGTTATACATTTAGCAATTTGAGGGGTACATGGCTTAAGAGAAAGAAAAAGCTAAGCTAGTGTGCAAGCTCAAGAAGATACTCTATGGCTTAAATAAGCGCCAAGAGAATTGTACAAAATATTTGACATGTTCATGTTTAAATCTGGGTACAAGAGGTGTTATGCAGATCACTGTTGCTATATAAAATAGTGTAAGTCATCCTATATCAATCTTCTATTGTATGTGAATGATATGTTGATCGCAAGATCGGACATAGAGGAGATAAGAATGCTAAAGGAGCTGATGTCAAGGGAATTTAACATGAAAGACTTAGGGCCAGCTAAGCAGATTCTTGGGATAAGAATCAATAGGGACAAAAGAGTAGGAAATTTGAAACTGTCTCAGACACACTAAGTTGAAAAGGAGATAAAAAGAATCAGCATGAGCGAGACAAAGTTAGTGAGCACTCCCTTGGCAAGTCACTTCAATTTATTATAGGAATAGATGCTGAAGTCTAAAGAGGAGAAGGAACACATGCTAAAAGTTCCTTATGCTTCAGCGATTGGGAGCTTAATGTATGTGACTATTTGCACAAGGTTAGATATTATCCATAAATGGGAGTGGTTAAAAAATTCATAAGAAACCCAGGGAGGTGCCATTGGGATTCAATTAAGTGGATATTAAGGTATTTAAGAGGTACAACATGTAAAGCACTATTCTTTGGAAGATCTGATATTATTCTACAAATTTATGTAGACTCGGATCTTGCAGGAGATGTTGATAGTTGGAGGAGCACTGCCGAATATGTATATACATTGGGAAGTGCAGCGGTGAGGAGAGTACGTCGCCATTGCTGAGGTGAGTAAAGAGATGATTCGGCTAAGAAGTCTTATGGTGGAATTAGGCCAGGAACAAAAGGATGTGAAATTCTACAATGGTAGTATATATGCTGTTGACCTAGCCAAGAATGCAATATTTCATGTCAGGACAAAGCACAGATAACTCTGGCACCACTTCATCAGAATACTATTGGACGAAGGATAGCTGGATTGGAGAAAAATTATACTTCCAAGAATCCCACTGGTATGCTTACAAAAAAAGTATTAGTGGAGAAACTAAAGCTGTGTTGCTTCAGTTGGCCTTGATACGTGATAAGAGAGCGGAGGTGAGCCACACCACATTCTTGACAAATATTGAAGAAGATAATGAAGAATCAAGGTGAAAGGAGGGTGATTCCAAAAGTTCTTCAAGTGGGAGATTATTATGTTGTGGAGACCATTCAGATCATCATGGTGATGTTAGTGGAGCTTTAGTGAGCTTTTGGGAGGGTTTGAGGTGATTCGGAATAAAGTTGAACGTTCGACTACAGCATAGACGCCACAGCGCACCGTGGCGCACGCCGTTGCGCTCCATGGTTCCCAACACCAGAGAGGAAGGCGCCGTAACATGCCATGGCAGCCGAAAAATTGAGTCTAGGGTACTACAGGGTGCCCTGACGAGTGGAGTCCAGAAGCTGGGGAGCTGTAGAGCGCTCTAGCGGAAACAGACAGAGACTGGGGCACTGTAGCGCGCACCAGTGGCAGGCTTTCAGAGAGGAGGGTGCTACAGTGCGCCTCAAGAGCAGGGAGCTGCAGCGGGTACTTGAGGCTTGGTTGTGCTTGTGGTTTTGATGTATGCATGTGCTGTGATATTTATCTTGCTGTGCTTGTGATTTCGTATATTGCTTGGTAACCATCAAGGAATCCCCTATCTTCAAATGCGCTCAAAACCACTTCCGCTATGGTGCTCAGTTTTCTTCAGCATATTTGAATCTTTATGTCTCCAGCTAGAACACGTTGAAATTGTTACAGGGTGTTTTAAAGTTGTTCATTGTTTTATTAAAATGCATGTTTATTGAGGATGGATTTGTTGTTGGTTGAGTACTAGCAACAATAGCATGATTATGTTGATTATGGATGATTTCTTATAAAACTTGAAATTGTGACCTCAAGAGGCAAACTGATGCAATAAATAATAGCTTGGTTATGTTGATTTACTAAGTCAAGCAATAAGAATAACTGCAATCTCTATAACAAATGCCATCTTAATTGTTATTTAAGTTTGTAGTATGAATTATTTAGAGTGGTGTTTCCAATTTTAACTGTTAGAGTTCATAGTTGTTCATATATATGTTAATCTAAATTTTTATTCTTAAACATAATGACATATTTTCATGTCTTTTTTTTAGTGTTTTTGGTCCTTCTCTAAGAAACATAAAATAGAGAATTTATTAAACAAAATTTTGCTTCAATGATATCAAACCGCCTTTATGCTACCTCAATTTTGAATTAAAACCACATAATATCATTACATATGGAAATATATCATTTCTCATCTAATAGATGAGCACCAAGTAAGAGGTTGTGATTTTCTAAGTACAATATTAAGGATGACCTAATGTTTGTACCCAATGCGATACTACTCGCCCTTAACGTTGGTACTGTAAATTAGTTATAGCGATGTTTTAATTCAACCAATTAGAATTTTAATTTTAATTGACTCCATTATCAAAATATATTTTCTTAAACATAATAGATGTTATATTATTGAGCATTTTGCAAATGAAAAATATATTATCGTTTATAGAGGTTATTTATTACATAGCTAAAATAAAAAAGGCACAATATTCGGTTTAATAATGTCGATCACTAGTGATGGTTGCTCCTTGTCTTTGGGATGAAAATGAGAAGGTATTTGTGATGGCTTGATATTTTCATTTTTTTCCTATGATTGTTTACACAAAATTGGTAACAAATGTGTACAATTATTGCTACTATTTTAGACTTCACTGGTTTATAATTTTTTTTATTATCTTCAAGAGTGGTGTTTCTTGCAACAGGAATGAGATATATATATATATATATATATATGTGTGTGTGTGTGTGTGTGTGTGTGTGTGTGTGTTTCATTTAAAAGTGTTGTAATATTATCATGGATATTTACATTCAAATTGAAAGTAATGGAGTTTCATTTACATTTTTAATGTTTCTAAAATATTTGTGTTGGATGCAACTTTACTTAACCACCCAATACGATCATGTTTAGCTAACCCAATATTGGTTGTTACTTTTTTTCTTTTTCTTTTTTTTAATATTAAATTTTAATAAAATTGTATGTTTTTTTTTTTTTTTCTTATCTCTCATTTATATAGCTTTTTCTTGTACAAGAAAATGACCAAAGAGTCACTTAATTGGCTATAAATGAGACAGAGATTATGAAAACATACATAGTCGCCATTCAGTTTATCAAAGCCTACAATGCAGTCGATAAAGAAGACACCACCAAAGCTACCCAAGATATTGCATTAGCTAGCTTATTTTTAATACATGGCTTGTGCTTGAGAATCTATGCAAAATCTTGTAAGTATTATATCCATTTCAATTTTCATTTACTTAATTTCTTTTGACTTTTGATGAACTTTAACACTTGGTAGTCTGGATTCAAAATGAACTACTTCTGTAGCAATTAATGATGCAATGCTTAAGAGATTGAATGATGGCACAAAAGATCTTATAATATGTGAAACTATGCTATTTTTTTAATTCAATTTCTTACTAAAATATGCTTAGGAGTGGTATCTTGTTGTAACACTCCTCCAATGTCAATCTCTAAGGCATCACAAGCAATTTCAAATATCATCTCAAAGCCCGGGAGTCTAAGAACAGGTGATGTGATCATGGTTTTCTTAATATGATGGAAAGCATTATCAACACTAAGAGTCCAAGTGAACTTATCATGCTTTAAGACTTCAGCAATAGGAGCCATGATGGTGCTAAAGTTTCTTACAAATCCCTTATAGAATGTAGCAAGCCCATGAAAACTCCTAACTTTAGTAAGACACTTAGGTGTAAGCTAATTAATTATTGCTTAAATATTTGAATGATCTGCCTTTATAACTATTAAACACTATGAAACTAAAAAAATCACCTCATAATGTATAAATGAGCACTTATTTTTATTTATAAATAACTTTTCTTCATAAAGCTTCTCTAACTACAATCTTAAATATGCTAGATGTTTCTCATCGTTAGTGATAGAAATAAGTAGGTCATCAAAGTGCACAACCACAAACTTTCCAAAAAAGGGTCTAAATTCATCAATCTCATGAAAGTGCTCAATGCATTATATCTTTTGAATGTCATAATGACTCATTTATAAAGTCCCCCAGGGTACTAAAAGCGGTCTTCCACTAATCATGATGTCTGCTCTATGTATGGTGGTAACCAGACTTAAGCTCAATTTTAGAAAACAAATTTGAGTTGGCTACCAAATCCAACATGTCATCTAACTGTGAAATGGGAAACCTATACTTGATAGTGATCTTCTTAATGGCTCTACTATATATGAACATTCTTTAAGTGCCATATTTACTCAGAGTTAAAAGGGCTGGTACAACACAGGGACTACAACTCTCTCAAAAAACTTTTCTATAATAACTTATTTACTTGGTGTTGTAACTCTACCCATTCTACTGGATTTAGGCAATAATGTGGAAGATTTGGCAAGTATGCATTAGGTATTAGATTAATAGTACGTTGGAAATCCCATATTGGTGGATATTCATCAGAAAATTCATATATACTTATCTTATGAATATCCTCTCATAATTTTACTACAATCATTGATATATACATACCATCTAAATTAGGTACTACTTCATTCACATAGAATTGTGCATGAATAAAAACATATAAATTTTCTATTTAATCTTCTCAACCTAGTGAGCTCAACATTCTATGGGGTGGCATCTTACTATAACATTCCTCCAATGCCAATCCCTCAGGCATCACAAGCAACCTCAATTTTCTTCTCAAAGTTTTGTAGCCTAAGAAATAGTGATTTGATCATGATTTTCTTAATATGATCGAAATATTTATCATTCCAAGTGAGCTTATCATGCTTTGATACATCATCTATATGAGCCATGATGGTGCTAAAGTTTCTTATAAATCCCCTATATAATGTACCATGAAAACTCCTAACTTCAGTGAAAGTCTTAGTGTAACCTAATTAATTTTTCTTCTTAAATCTTTGAAGGGTATCGTGACAGATTGTAAATACATATCTGCGCTCACACGCAAGTGTACGTGGTCTGAAGTAATAATTGGAAGGCAAGTTCCAAGATTTATCATCCTCAGTGAACGGTGTGTTTTGTTATTAAGGTTTATCTACTTTTAATCATGTTTAGACTAATATATTTCTGTTTTGGGTTCCTAATTAACAATTCAAAGATCTTAACATAAAGATACTATTTGACAAAAAGAGAGAGTGGGTTTTCATCATGCAATTTGTTATGGGACTGGTGTCGGTATTCATAATCATTTAACTTTTTAATGAAACTTGTTTTCATTCTATTCTAATCCAGTGAAGATAGTATTCCTCAGATTGGTCCTCTAATTCTGACTATTTTATGTCTAGTGCACAATATGAACACACAAGGGCTATCTTGGCACATAGACTCTCATGTGATTGAAATGAGTTAATTGAGATTCCTTGTTCTAGGTTATCAAAATAATCATTTTGATTCAGTGATCACATAAGCTTTATTTCCACAAAATTAGCATCACATGCTACATGCGCAGTTTAAATAAGGAAGTGAATTATCGGTCTATTTTCATGATCATCCATGAGTGCTCAAAAATTCTTATGCCTCCTTTAACGTCTATTGAGCCACGAAGATTTATTGGTGGCTCTTGGCTCACATGCATTGGCCTCTCGACTGAGATTAATGAATAGTGTTGTTAGGCTCATTAGATTGTCACTGGGCTCTGAGCACTTACGCACATATTCCTAGCCTTACGCCAGTTGGTGAGCTATGAAGCTCAAAGAGATTTAAAGTTACCGAATCAACATTTCATTTCAATCTCAAGGTGCTTACACCGAGAATCCTTGCGTAGTGAACATGTGTTCACGTGAGAACCTTTATGTGCATTCCCTTCAGCTTGAAATATATAGTTAGTTAGGCATTATTTATGTGAAAAACCAGTAAGAAAATAAATAAGAATTCGTTCCACAGGTATGCAAACACAAGTAACAACTCTAAATCTAAATGAAACAGATTTTTATTCATCGAAAAGATTCATACAAACACCATAGTCCCTTTTACTTATTATATGATGTCAGCCCAACCTTCCTCAAGGAGGGTTTAGCCTTCCATTTCAAAAGAAATACAAGAAATAACATACAAGAATATGAATCTTTGCATGATTCTACTGAAAGAAAATGAAGAAAGAGTTTTGAGAAGAATACTAGGACTTGTTGGTGTTCTCTAGATCTTTCCTTGCTCCCTAACTTTGTCCTTTCTAGCTCCTTAATTGTTCTTCTTTTCTCTCCTTGAATGGTACTCCTTTCCTTCCTTAGTGAGGGTCTCCTTTTCTTTCTCACAGAGCCCCTTAGTAATTAATTATGTCCACCCTTCCAACTCCCTCTCTTTAATGGCTTGTTCTTGATTATTTTGTTATTCCTCTTGAGAATGAAAATATTAATTAGATTTGGAGCTAAGGCAACTATGGGAAGGCAAAAGATTTGAATTTGTGGCCTTCCCTATGTTGAATTAATTGCTCATTCCTGGCTGGAATTCCGGCAGGCACTGCGACGCACGGCAGCTCGCTTGGGCGCGCTACGGCAGTTTTGCTTCAAAATGGAGTTAACTGTCTGCCTGCTGCAGTGCGCGGTAGCGCCGAGCTCTCAAGTTTATACCCGCTGCGGCGCGCGGTAGCGCCAAGCTCTCGGGTTTGGACCCGCTATGCGCGTTGTTGCGGTCTTCCTTAAATGTTTGCTGAGTCTAGGTCTGGTGAGTTCCGCTGCGGCACGCGGTAGCGCCGAGCTTTCAGGTTTGGATCTGCCGCGGTACGCGGTAGCTCTGAGCTCTCTGGTTTATACCCGCTTGAGCGCGCGATGGCGCGCTTGTGGGCGCCGTGACGGTTTTCTTCCATAATTTTTTGTTTTCTCCAATTTAGCTCAACTTGTCTTTTTGTGTGAAAGCATTGGAAATCCCATCAAAGTAAACTATTTTAACATGAAACTGTTTATATTTCTTCTTTTATTTTATTATAAACCTTAGACTTATCATATAACTTTATAGCTATAAAATATACAATAAAACTAAAAAATGATCTCATACTACATAAAGGAGCACTTATTTTTATTTTTAAATAACTTTTTATCATAAAGCTTCTCTAACAATAATCATAAATATGCTAGATGTCTCTTAGCATTAGTCTTAAAAACACGTATGTCATCAAAGTGCACAATTGCAAACTTTCCCAAAAAGTGTCTCAATTTTTCAATCTCATGAAAATACTCAATGCATTAGATATTTTAAATGGCATAATAAGTCACTTATAAAGTCCCTTAGTGTTTTAAAAGCATCTTCCACTGATCAAGATGTTTTCGCTTTATAAGGTGGTAACCACTCTTAAGATCAAATTTAGAAAACAAATTTGAGTTGGCTACCAAATCCAACATGTCATCTAGCCATGAAATAGGGAACCTATACTTGATAGTGATCTTATTAATAGTTCTAGTATATATGAACATTCTTTAAGTGCCATTTTATTTGGAGTTAAAAGGGCTCGTACAATATAAGGACTATGACTCTCAAAAAACCTTTCTATAATAACTTATTTACTTGGTGTTGTAACTCGACCCATTCTACTGGATTTAGGAAATAATGTGGAAGATTTGGCAATTGTGCATTAGATATCAAATTAATAGTATGTTGGAAATCCCATTTTTGTGGTAGTTCATTGAACAATTCATTCATACTTATATCATGAATATACTCTCGTAATTGATATATATATATATATATATATATCAACTGAATTAGGTACTACCTTATTCACATACAAAATGTGCATGAATAAAAAGTATATAAATGCAGCATGATATGACCTTTGTTGGCAACACCATTTAGCATATAACTTTATATGTGCTTTTCCATTAGTCCTTTCATTATTAGTCTTTAAATTTGTTGTCGTATGTTATGAAGCCATTTTATGAGTTTTATTAGGCTTTCTTTTGTGCCGAGCTTTCATATCCCTTTCTTAATCCATTTTTACTTTTTATCTTATCATTGTAAACATGAGAGATTGATGAATATGATTGTATGTTTTAATTTATAAGGTTTGTTATGTAGGTGGAACATGTGTGAAGACCCACTTAAGTAGTAATAAGTGAAACTTTTAAACATCGAGGGGCCTTTTCAGATAACGGTGGAGTTCCTGATAAGAACTTCAAAGTTAAGCGTGCCCAGGTGGGAGCACTCCTAGGATGGGTGACCTACTGGGGAGTTATCTTCAGAGGGCAAAAACATGAGGCCTCTCTGGTCAAAACGGACAATGCCTAGGTGCTTAAGAGTTTGGGCTGTTACAAATGGTATCAGAACAAATAATAGGGTGTCAGATAGGAGCTAAGTGCCATATAGGGCATAGTATCATTGCGAATAATCTGAAGAACAAGGATAAAAATGATGATCAAATAGACGAGGTAACTCTGATACATTATTCAAATAAATCAGCTTTTCGTCGTAACCTAATAAAGGGGTCCATGCATGCGCAAAGGCGTAAAATAGTTATTTTGGATTTATTTCAAGTAAATGCACATTCTCCCCTATTTTTAGATCGTTTAACTACAACCTCCATTTTTTCATATTTTTTATCTTATTTTCTATTAATAAAATTGAGAATATTTTAAATATTTTATTTAATAATTTATAGATATAAAAATAGAAAAAAAATTACATTTAAAATTTTATGATTTAAAAAAATTAAATATAAAAGAAAAAGAATATAAAGATAAAACTTCATGTGAGCAGCCTCTTGAACCCATGATGGTTAAGGTGCTATATGGTTGTGGGTACCTCTTGCGCCTGTACGGGTCACCTCTAGTCCTATCTACTTAATGGATGATTCTTGGATCTGTGTGTAGATACTGATGAGGACGTCAATTACTTAAGTTGGTGAGATTGTGAAGACCCATTTAAGTAGTAATAAGTGAAACTCTTAATTATCGAGGCGCCTTTTCAGATAACGGTGGAGTTCCTGATAAGAACTTCAAAGTTAAACGTGCTCAGGTGGGAGCACTCCCAGGATGTGTGACCTACTGGGAAGTTATCTTTTGAGGGCAAAAATGTGAGGCATTTCTGGCCAAAGCGGACAATACCTTGTTGCTTAAGAGTTTGGGCTGTTACAACATGAGAGAGTGTTCCCTCTTCTCATGTAAAGGACATTTAAAAATTATATGAGAAATCACTTCTTCTTTGTGTTTATGTGAGCATTAGTTCTTAGAGGACTTCTTGAGTGTGTAGTTTGCAGTCCATGGATAAAGACTTCCAAATAAAGAAGGTTGCATTTGCGGTGAAGGTGCTTATAGAGGTCAACCTTCTTTAACGTAAGTGGCATATCTGGTAATAAGGCTCTAGCAAGATATTATTCATTAGTTTTGTTCTTGGTCCTCCTATCTTATATGTGTTATCTTTTCTTTCTAGCTCCCATTACTTGCAAATACTTATGACACATCTCTTTATTCTCAGCAAGTCACTCGCATATAAACTAGTAACATATATATATACAATGCTAATTTTGTTAATTAATTGGTGAAATAGGTTATGTTACATGTTACCACATCTATCCTGTATTCAAATTGGCATCAGAGTTGACTTCCTAAGAAAACATTTTTAGTAGTTTAAAATTTTGCATCACATAAATATTATTTTATTAAAAGAAAATAAAATTGCTTCTTATTTATTTATAAATTTCTGGGACTGATCTTATCATCTAATTTAATCACTTAATATTTTCATTATAATAGCCCAAAATTAACTTTTTTTTAATAACCCAAAACAAGTATCAAATCAACTTTTGTACAATGAGATTTATAACTTTATAATTGGCCATTTTACTTTATTCAGCCTTTTGTACTTCCAAAATACAAATAAGTCTTAGTGGATTCTGGAAAAATATTTACAAGATCAACTTGAATATTTAACTCTTGTCCATCAACAAACTTGTAAAGAGTTTAGAGAAAAAATTGAAACATTTGTAAACAAAATGGTAATCGTACTATTCATGAAACTAACCTGGCGCATGGTGCCCCATCTAAAATGATGAGAAAAAACAGCCTTATGACCAACACACAAAATTTTCTCTGGTCACACATAAGATATAAAGGAATAGAACCTTACAACTGTATGAATTATTTGCATATTGATTAGTGGAAGATGTTCTATTTCAAACTCTTCATATAACTAAGGGATCTTTAGTTAGACCAGGAGGTTATCTATTCCATTTGTGTAAAATCTTAAGATTTTAAGAATAAAATTATTATTTGTTATCTTAATTTATTTGAGTAATCTATTATTTATTTTGAAAATAAAATACTAGTTTGTTAAGAATAGTTTTATAGTATTTTGGTAAATTTTTGAGAATTATTTCATAAGTGAATTTTTTCTAGTTATTTTATGATGAATTTAAATCAAAATAATTATATAAAATTTATTAGGAGTCAAAATTATAATTTTAAGAAAAATTTAAATTTTACACTATTAAATTAGCTAACAACAAAAAATTAATAATTTTTGGAGCTAAAATAGATGAGTTATGCTAAAAATACAAATTGAATTAAATTAATTGAATAATTAATTAATTTAATTCAAAATAATTAGAAAAAATGGTCGTTAAATGACGTATACCATTGATTAATATTAATGACGGATCCAACTAGTCATGCAGTTTGCCACTGAAACTGTTGGCACGATCTGACGTTGTTAACATTGAAAGCGGCAAGTGTAATGGCGCCAATGAACCAGATTTTAGCAAACTTTCAAACCCAAATTTTGGGACAATCACTTGACCAAATTGGATAATTTTAGTGTCTATAGATTCCTCACACTGAGATCTATATTTTGGAAGCTTCAATTTGAATTTTGGTGATATATTTTTTATTAATTTTGAGAAATATTAAAATTATATTTTTATTCAAATTAGGCAAAAATTATATCATAATTTTTGGGCTTTTGCATTTAAACCACTTAATTAAAAGCACTAATTAGTATTTCACAGAGATTAGTCTCAATTAAGAAAAAAATTGAAGTTAAATTATTTTGATCTATCCAAATTCCACCTTATAAACACTTTTAGATCTTCCAAACCTAACTAGAAACTAAAAATTGTGTTTGCATTTCTTTCTTACCTTTTTTTTGAAAGTATTTGTCAAAGTCCCTGCCTTTTCCTCTAATCCACCTTTCCAAACCGAAGGACTCCATCTCTATGCAAATTCCACGATAAGGAGAAGATCTTGGAATCTCTAAATGTGACGACCCAGTGCTAAGTTAGTGAAGTCTAACCCCCAACACAAGGCATTACCATAGTACTTAACACTGAATTAGTAAAAATCTAACTAACTATTAAGTATCATATGGTCAAGCATTTGCTTAAGATATGAAAATTGTAGTAAATATAAAAGAGCAAAATAAGCATGTATAAGAACATCCACATTCATAATCCAAACTAAGCATATAAAGAAGAATAAAAAATGCATCCATCACAAAAAAGAAATTAAGGACATACAGAGTAAAAGTTACTACAAATAGATTAAATATTATAAAATACACTCATTCTCACAAATAAAAGTAAAGGTGCAAGTTTTCAAAAGCTACTGATGGTTATTCAAAAGTAATTTAAATACCGATTATTTGTGAAATATTACACTACTGATAAATGCTTAGATCTGGTAGTGACATGCTTTGGAATTTTCTTGTACTATAAAAAGCTATATAAATGAGATAAAAAAACATACAGATTTATTAAAAATTAATATAAAAAAAAGAAAAATAAAAAGTTACAATTGATATTGGGTTAGTTAAGCATGAAAAGGAAGGGATATAAAAGTATGCAAAACTAGTAAAGTAAGTAAAGGCAGTAAAGTACTAACAAGTAGTTTGCTTTAGCCTGCATCAAATATGTAAGGAAAAAATATAATATATAATGGCTAAAAACTAGTATAGTGCATATGAAACATGAAGAGAATACATGAATATATTAATTTGGAATTATGCTAATGAACATTAAAAAGAGAGCAGTGTAAGCATGAATATAAGTGAATAAACAACATACACTGCAAGTAATTAAAGTAAAAGCTACAGTATAAGAACAATAAAAAGTATTATACATTAAAGAAAAGTGAAGTTCAGTCACAAGAACTAAGTAAGCATAGCCAAAGACTATGATAAGTAGGAATAGTCAAAAGACTATGATAAGTAGGCATAGTTAGAATACTATGATAAGTCATTCACAAACAATATAATTGTGATAAAAGTATTGTTAAGTTGTTTATTTAATGTAAGGTTTTGTTCTGTAACAAAATTACAAAACAAATGAGGAGTTAAGTACATTTATCTAACTAAGCAAAGTGGTGTTTCCCATAGCACACACACTCCCCCTCTAGGAAATGTGTAGTCTCTTTATTAATCCATAGCCTGATTTGGCATAATAGTCCACAATATAAAACCCCTATGTTTAATGTTTCAAGGTTTTATTTATGCACAATAAATTAATGTAAGTTCAAGGTTGTAGTCTCAAAGTATAGCAGCAATCAAGAAATTTTAAGATAATTATAAATCATGTAATATTCATTATTAACTAATTTAGTTATCTACCATAATTATTGGAGCTAATCAAGCTCCTAATTACTTATACATTAATAATATTTAAGTTAATAGAAGGATAATAATATAAGTTGTTATTATTTTGAAAAATAGTTATTTGATAAGAATTATTTAAGTGACAAAAGAATTTATAAGTATACAAATGCATGATAAAATCATTCTTATCCTATTACTAAGCCTACCAATCTTCTCTAGCTATTAGACTTATACTAATGCTAGGGTTCTTTAATGAAAGGATAGGTTATAAGATTACTAACTTTGGAGCTTACTATGGAATCGAAGGGTTTGGAGTGATACTAGTTTATAAATTACACTAAGTTAACTATCTATAAGTTAATGAAGTCTTAAAGTACAAGGGTTATGTGAAGGTTTTCAATCTAATAGCTTCTAGGTTTGATTAAGTACACTAGGAATCCTATTATTTACTAGGAGACTTAGCCACTATAAGGAGCTAATCAATACAAGTTGCATGCTAGGAGAACTAGGGTGGAACCTAAACTTGAGGGATATAAGGGAATACCCCTAGTTTAAGCTAACATCCTTAGATTTCTAATGAAGTTTTATACTAGCAGGGGAAATTAACTTAACCAATCTCATTCTAAAGTTCAGAACTACCACACAAATTAGGTGTAAAATTAAGTTCAAAGGGTTTACACTATCCTATAATATTTATGTTGAAGCTTAATTCTATGTTTATAAAAATAAATAATCAAGTTAATTACCTAGCTTCTCCACAACTAAATCCATGCTCTAAGGTGTTATATATGTTCTATCTAGGCTGAGGTCGGCTATCCTAGGGTTAGGAGTCTAAAAACAATACAAGTTTATAATTATACAAGTAATTTAATAAACCATTAAAGTGCTAAAAATGTAAATTTTCCAAAAGATATCCAGTTGAATTAAAAATAGTGAATATAAAATCCTCATAGCATAAGGAATAAATTGACACTTAGTAGGTTCAATTTGAACATCATTTGGCTTAATTATTATTTAATTACTCCTAATTACAATTAAAAAGTCATTATAAAAATAGCAGTCCAATCAAAAATTAATGAGCATATTATTGTTCCTCATTTTTTTCTAATCAAAATGACCTATAATTTCACTATATTTGGATGCGTAAATCAAAAGATATGAATTAAATAAAAATTCAAATATTTGAATTAATTTAGGATTACTGTGCTTAAGCTTTACCCACACGCGTAGCTGACCCATGTGAAGGACTGCATGCCTCGCACGCTTGTGCGGGTCGACTGTGGGAGCAAACCCGACACAGTGGCGTGCAGGTCACGGGCTGACCTGCCCGACACTGTATGCCTGCTTCACAGGCGAGGGTCTAGGGTTGGAATATTAAGGCTATGAAGATCTTGGTGAGCCGCTGGCATCAATATGTAGGTGAGGTATTAAATTGAAGCCACAAATCAGCTCTACTCGTTAGCATATGAAGCCCCAAGCAAGGATGTCTCGATTGTAAACCCTAACTTGACAAGGGTCAGGTGTAACAACCCAAGTTGTTACTTAGGTCAATTAGGACTAATCCAAGTTCTAATTATGGTTTTAGTGTCTTATGTAAGTCATTTGGAACTCATCTCTAAGACCCAGTCCAAATCAGGGATCAAATGGATAAAATCCTGATTTCTAGAAAATTCAGAAACCCTAGAAATTGACCTATTTAAATTGACCTCAAATCAAAAAATGGACTTCTCCATTGCGTTCACAACCCCCAAATTAGCTAGGGGTGATGTTTTCGGGTCAATCGGAAGTCGTCAAAATTTTGACAAATATTTTAATATTATTTAAATCCCCTTAAAAATCAAATAATTAAATACTTGTCAAATCAAAAAGCTGATCACGCCATTGTGTTCCTCACCCCTCAATTAGCTAGAGGTGATTTATTGGAAAATTTTAGAATGAATTTAATTATCTAAATCTAATTAATAAATTCATTAGAATTAATTGAATAATAATATTATTTTATTTAATATTAACGGCAGCCGTCTGAATTATAATTGGCGTCATTCCTTTTTCTTTAATCATGCCGTTAGGAGTTATGGATCATCTGAGCTATCCAATCTGAAATCGGACGGCTGTGCCTTCGTCTTATTCGACGGGTTGACTGGCCGAATGCGTGTCGCCCGTCTTCCCACGCGGCGATAGCAAACATCCGCGTGGCCTTGCTCCGCCGCTGTTCAACCTCTCATCCTCTTCCTTAAGTATTATCAAAAGCTTTAGGACTCGGTTTACACCATTCAAGTCGAAGCAATCAGAGAAGGCCCGGATATTAATTCTAAAAATCAGCAACCGTTCAAACTCAGGTACCTTTATCTTTTAATCCACCCATTCGATTGCTATATTTCTTATCTAGATCTTAATTTCATAGTTTAGATTGAACTTCGAGCAGACCTGATCATGTTCGATCAAGTCCAATCAACCTAATTTGGACGAAAGGCTACAGTCCTTTCCGTTACTGTTCTTCCTGCGAACCCTAGAAATCTAGGGTTAGTGATTATATGCACCTCAGGCAACCCTAGATACCGATCCAACCATCTATGTCCAGCCCTCGCCGATCTAAACTCAACAACATGTGGGGCTGTCCCCTAACTTCATCGGATGGTCATCCATATTGCGTGCCCTAATTGGTTTGTATCGGGGCGAAGCGAGGAAGGTGAAGGGGTTTGGGTCGGACCGAGTCGACCCGAGCCCGACCCGCCTTATGTGAGTCATGTCTGCACCGCAGACCGTTCAATTGCATGGGACCCATGCGGATGGCGAAGCATGTAGAAGCACCGCGTGTCGTATGAGGGACCCACTTGTCTCTTCTTCTGGTGCCCAGTGGACCCCGCGTTCGGCCAGTCTCTAATCCCAATTTGACGCATGTCCCACGGTCAAATCGTTGGTGGCAGAATTTTGTGCAGTGGGGCCCGCTGCAGAGATTAATTCAGATGGTTTTTGGATTAAATTAAAATTAAAAATGAATTGATATAATTTAATTTAATTTAATTATTTTATTACTAAAACCTTATTCATCAATATCTATATATCATTTTAATCAGTAGAAAATAAGGATTATTATGGAACTATTAATTTTTTATTTGGAGCTATATATCACATAATGACATTTTAGGGTATTAAATAATTATAAAAATGCTACAAATGTTCAAGTTGCTATAACTTTGTAACCACTTGTCCAAACCTAGTCAATATGGGTTTTAAAGTGATCAGTAGAACCTTTAGAACAACCTAGTAATGTTCAATTCTCTATTTGGATTAGTATTAGCTTAATCTTTTTTAGGACCTATCCCTAATTACTCTAATTAACCCTAGATTTTCAATTTACCATAACTTGGTTAATTGAGCTCCACATTAGGTCTTCCAATATACCATTTTCATTAGAAAGACCTAATTAATAGTAAACTATAAAAATATTTTAGATCCAATAGTCAGATCTCTTAATTATCCCTAATCACCTTTGAACTTGATTAGTGAATATTAGCATAATTAATATTCCAAATTTAAAAATTTTAGTTTTTGAATACTCATAAAGTAGATTAAAACTTAGTTATGTGAATGGTTTAGTGATTTTATGATTAATTTCACTAATCACTCACTAATCACCCTAAACCTTAATTAGGCTGTAACTTAGCCAATTAGAGTTCAAATTGAGCCTACCACTAGGCAATGTGATCAGTGGGTCATTTGTGATGTACATCCACTGATTTTACTCAATTTGGACACTAATTGGAAAAGTTAAGAGTTTGACCCTTAATTAAGAAACCCTAAATTATACTTTTACCCTTAAGCTTGCATTGGCTATAACTTAGCCAATACTTATCAAAATTCAATGATTTTAAGTTATATGAAAACCTTAGAACATAATCTTTAATAAATTGATAGAAAATTTAGATTCCATTAAGCCAAATTACCAATTTTCCCTTATAGGTCAAATTCATTAATTTGACCTTATAAGGCTTAATCCTTAACCAAAAATTATGTACATATTGTCTAACCTTATATTAGATAATAAGTAATCACTCCACTTTAATAAATTTTATATTATAGCCCTAATTCATAAAGAGGAATTTTAGACCCTTAAGTAGGCAAAATTATAATTTTGCCCAAATTTAGGTTTAAGTATCCTTAAACCTTAAATTCATTCTTAACCCTCTAAAATTAGTATTGTGACTGATTTAAAATCATTTAGAATGATTTATCTTATCATTTTTCCATTTTTAGAAAATGCCCTAAAATTCACTTAAAAATCTTTAAGTCGTAAATTAGGTCTCTTAAGATGAATTTAGTTCACCTTATGCTTTCTATAAGTTACTTAAACCATAATTTCAGTTAAATAATACCAAATCTAAAGCTTAATTATTCTCTTAGGGCTTTCTTTCAAATCTTTAGGATTTTACTTCCTTAGGATTTAGCTTAAAAATTAGGTTAGAGTTCATTTATTAAGTAAATAGGTACTTAATAGATGAAACCTTGGTTTTATAGTTTTTTAGAATTTTATCCTTTATTTAAGATTATTTTATATTAAAAATTTAGATTTAAGATTAGATATCCATCTTATTAAAGCTTGATTTTGCTTAATAAGATAGCCTTAATTATAGCTCGTGAGAATTTGGGTTTAACTTTATACCATTAAGATTAGAACCCTTGGATTAAGAAGTTAAAATCCAATACTTGAATTTTAACATCTTAATCCCCCAATGTTGATTTATATTAGTCAAGATTGGTTTGGGATTCGTAAAATCATCAATTGGGATGTTTTATTTGTTATTTAAACTTAATTAAGCGTCATGTGATTTATATATGTTAGAACTTGATTAGTTCTAACTTCTTTTAACTTGTAAGATCGATATTCTAGATTTATACTCAATAGCTGGATATTAGAGATCCTAAACTTGTATAAGTTCATATTAGATAGAACAACTTAATTAGAAAATAAAATAATATCACAAAGTTTGTTTAGTGCTAATTTATTCATTAAAAATTGTATGCTATGCCTTCCTTATTTTGGACTTCAATATACATTTGGACACATTATATTGAACTCAGAATATTAGATGAATATTCTATGTTATACTTTGAATACATTCATATGGCATTTTCATAACTTAAGGAGAATATTTAATGAAAATAACTTTATGAGTTGTGTCTTATTTAGTCTGTCTTCTAGTATAACTTTACTGTTGAGATAGCTTTTGCCTAGGACTACTTTTCTAGTGCATGTTACTTTTGACTAGGACTATTTTTCTAGTGCATGTTACTTTTGACTAGGACTACTTTCCTAGTGCATGTTACTTTTGACTAGGACTACTTTCCTAGTGCGTGTTGCTTTTGATTAGGACTACTTTCCTAGTGCATATTACTTTTGCCTAGGATGCTTTCCTAGTACGGCATACTTTAATCTGGGACTATTTTTCGTAGATGCTCAGCATGTACTTTTCAGATGGAATTAACTATAGGATCTGGGATGTTTCTCCTAGATACCTTTTAGATGGAATTAACTTTAATTTGGGACTCTTTCCCAGATGATCAGATGGATTTTACTTTTTAGCAGGACTAAGTAGGAGTATCTCCACACTTTACTTTATACCTTTACCTTACATTTACTTTATATCTTTACTTTACATTTACTTTATACCCTTACTTTACATTTACTTTACCGTTAATTTATAATTATGACATATATTTTTCTTTATAGTTTAGCATACTTATATACAGCAGTTCCTTAGTACTTACAGCTTTACATATATATTATGCTTTCAGCAGTTCACTTTTACTTTATGGCATATTAGGATGTTAGAACTTTACTTTTAGTTCAGTACTTTCATGTTATATTGTAACCAACATGTCTTAAGTTGATCATATTACTTAGGATTTTCCTTTTTACTTAGTATATTTCATTAGGTGTTACTTAACCCTTTTCTGCAACTTGAGTTGAAGTATGTGCTTACCTCACACCTTGTATGAGTTATAATTATGTTAATTATAACTTTATCACCTTTCTTTGATGCCTTACTGCTCCTATTTTTGCTTAGGTATTGTGATATCATTTAAATTAACAATTTACAGCCTAAAATGTACTTAGACATTTTTTCTAACTAGAATTTTCTTTTGTTGGCTGGGGCCCTATCATTGTGAAACTAACAATGGTAGATTCTGAGCTTTTCGAGGTTGTGGAACCTTCTAAATATTTGATTCAGGAGGAGGAGCGTGCAGGAGAAGACCCTTAGTTGTTTTCTTTTGCTTTGTGAGGATTGAGTGATCTTTACTTTACTGCTTAAACTTAAATATTGTTTTGTAATAATATAGGTTTAAACTGCTTTACTTTCCATGCTTATGTATTATGAGTTGTATAGTTCTTATTTGGATTGTATGGATGTTGTTACTTGTCTTTCTTCCGCACTCTAATATATTATAGTATGCTCATTCAGTGATTGACTCTTTACTCTCTCTCTTCTCTTTAGGGCACATCTTCCCTTGGCATTTGATTAAGAAGGCCTATTCCTTAATCTGAAGTCTAAGTGAAAGTTTTCCCATTGACGATCACCTCCTAATCCAGATGATTAGGGGGAGGCCGCCACATCAGGCCTAGGGTTTACTGCGCATGACTGTTCATGCCGAGTAAAATGGGTCTTTAGACAATGGAATGAGAAAAAAAAATGTAATCAAAGGAAAATAAAGCTAAAATAGAGGGTAATTGGCATACTTAAGTTTTGATAGAGCTCCCCTAAGGTTTGCATTTTCGTTGATAGCGAGCACTCCAAACCTTCACCAAGCTCTACACAATAAGCATACGATGAAAGGAATGAAATGGTGGGGTTATGTAACAACCCTAGTATTGTTACCCTATAATTAGTAAAATAATTGACTCTAATCTTCTTTCATTAGTCTTATAATAGTATTAAGAGCCTTTATTTCAATTTTCATGCGATTTGGAGATCGTTTGGCAATTTCTAGCATTTTCTGGTTTTCTAAAAATTCTGAGAATTCCTAACTTATATAGACATTAGAATAAAAAATAAAGTCCTCCATTGGACTCACCACAACCAAATTAGCTAGCGGTGGTATTTTGGAAGTGTTTGGAAGTTGTCGAATTTTCCATGAATATTTTAATATTATTTAAATACTCAGAAAATTAAGATAATTAAATTGTCCTCTGATCAAAAATCGTTTATATTTTTGAGTTCCTCACCCCTCAATTAGGTAAGGGTGAATTTTTGGGAATTTTTGAAATCTGTTTGGTTTTTTTATTTTGAGTAATAAAATATGTGTAATTAACTAATTAAATAAAGTAAATAAAATAAATTAATACATA
Source organism: Gastrodia elata (assembly GCA_016760335.1). NCBI lineage: Eukaryota > Viridiplantae > Streptophyta > Magnoliopsida > Asparagales > Orchidaceae > Gastrodia > Gastrodia elata. Next base: position 31,269,722 of record CM028680.1, on the reverse strand, counting down.
TATATATATATATATATATATATATATATAAATATATTATTTTTATTTAAGAAAAAGTTTAAACGACATAAATCCTATCGTGGAAATTCGTTGTGAGATACGTAGCACGGGACACCGATCCCATGCAATCTGGTCCGTCGTGCCCAACTTATGATGGATCAGACAACTGTTGTTCTCGGATCTGATCAGGCCATTGGATCACGCATCTGACCCAATGGTTATGATCCCTCCCCTTTATGCCTTCCCTGTTCTTCAGCCAATTGTGGCTGACAAGGTATATGCTCCTCCAGGTGCTGTCCTTCCACCTCCATATAATCCCTCAAGCCCTCCTATAATCCTAGTTTTCAACTTTTATGGGAGAAATTAGGGTCGAAGGGAGCTCTAGGAAGTTTCGATTTTCCATCGCATACTTTGGACCCTAATCGATGATTCTGGTGTTTTTCGTGAACCTTTTAGGTACTCATCTAATTATCTCCTTCTTATTTGAGTAATGTTATCTGCTATGCTATGCGTTTTTTATGTCAATCCAGATTCGAATCGAACTCGAGATGAGCCTGATCGAATTTGGATCGGCAAACGGTGTTCTTGAGTTTGTTCAAATGCTTAGGGCATCATATAAATTGATTGATAGGCCCCCAAAAGCTTCAAAACTTCTCTTGTAACATCGGTCTTGGCGAGGCCTTCTCGCCGGTGTGCGGGCAATGCTAAGAGATCGATGAAATCGATGGGTAAGCTAAACCCTAATTTTGGCTATGCGGTTTGGGAAAGGAAGAAGGAATGATTCATTTTGGTTTAATTTGCATTCATATCCCTCTTCTAAACCAAACCAACCCTTTCAGCTAAACCGCACAGACCGCACGATTCCTTCTTTTATTCCATGGCGACATGCGCCACTCTCTAGGAGCTGACGTGTGTTAAGGCACCGTGCAGAATCTAATGCGCTGACTGCTGCCTCTCCATTTCCCACGCCCCAAAGTTTGTGCTGCACCGTTTTTTGTGAAAACTTAATTATTACTGAAATATAATTAATGATTGTTCTGTAATTTAATTAATACTTCATTAATCCAGATGGAAATTTCATTTAATTGTATCTTTAATTATACTTAACCAAATGATACAATATTATATACTATTTTAATCACATAAATATGTAGATTAATAAAATATATTTAATTTCTATTTGGTGAATGTTTAATTTAATCATTAATTTAGATTAATTAATTAATTACAAATTAATTTAATTTATTGTATATGGTATAACTTGATAATTAGGAGTCCAAATTTAATGTTTAAATAGTTCATTTCACGCAAAAAAAATGTGAGGAAAATTAATATGAAATCAAATTTTATATTAGAAACCTAATTTTCTTAATCACTTTTTAACCCTAATTAAGAGTTCCGAAAATCAAAATTTTCTAATGTTGTCCAAATTTGACATATTTAGTGTCATTCTTATCTTTATGCTATAAGAATTCCATATTTATGTATATCATTACTATTGGACAACAATTATTGATTTTAGGTTTTTGGTTCCTAACTCAGAGTAATTTTCATAATTTCTAGTTTCCATAAATTTTCACAATTATTTTGTCATCTCATAAAATGAAATGAAACTACTATTTTCGAATCCCCAAATACTACTCTTAATTATAATTGACTTGAGATCAATATCTCAAAGTCAATTGAGAGCTCAATTATCTCCAATCAATAATGTAACAGCTCTAATTATTACCTTAGCTAAATTTGGATTAGTTAAGCCAAACTAAGTTTTGATTTTAATTCCATTGGACTCATTAGGTTATTTAAACCTAATCCTAGAAGTTTGAAATCAATCGTAGTTAAAATGGAAAATTTGGTATTTATGGCTATTTTTAATCCCTGAAAAATACCTATATTAATTTGATCTCCAAATAAAAATTTGATTTCATTTTTGAATTCCTCATACCCTAATTAGCTAAGGATGAATTTTTGGAAATTTTTGGAGCTCATTTGATTCTAAATTGGATTTAGAATATTTAGGAATAATTATATATTATTTAATTATTTTATTTTATTTAAATTAAATTTTATTTAATTTTTAAGGGCTGGGATTTGATGTCGGGACCGCGGCAGATCCGCTGCGGGTCCCGACAGTGGCGCATAGACTTAAGCCACTCGATGCTTGAGCGCGCATCTTAATGCGTTTAATCCAACGGCTTGCGCTACCGCGCACTGGGATTAGATCCCTGCCGCTCGATCGGCATCTTATATCCGACGCTCGAGATCTCTTCCGCGGTTCTGTTAATTGGGAGCCACATCAGACCGTTGATTCGCAATGGTCTCGCGATCAGACGATGGAGACGAACACCGCCACTGTGGATCATCGTTTCCGCTCGATCGAAGGCCCGACAGAGAAATTTTGCTCGCACCGTGCCACGCCAGCATTGTCCCCCACTCCCTCCTGTCTTGTCCCCTAGGCCGTTAGGATCCTACCGACAGTGGCCAAACCCAGTAGGATGGCACGGGAGGCTTGGACCCTCCCAATTTTGGGAAAATAGAAAGGGCCTTGGCCCGAGCCTCCACTCCATGCCCGAGCTCAGGAATCCACCCCCGCAGCCCCTAACACCTATAAGTACCCTCGGCTCACCTTAGTGACCTCCTTTGCTCACTAAGACCCACTAATCCTCCCAACTAAAGTTCCTGGAGCTCTTGGCATTCCTGGCGCCAGAACCTGTGGAGCACAGCTGATAGAGGGTAAGGTCTAGCGTTCAGACCCCCTGCATAGCCACCGAGACTGCTGGGAGAGTTCCTGAGCTAGACATTCCCTCTGGCTACCGCAATTTGTCTAATCGAGGTACATCCTTCTCCCATGGATTCCTTCGATCCATTTCCTCATCTGTCTCTGCATTGAGCCTCTATATGTCGTCTAATGAACCGTAGCCACTTAGGGGACCAGTTGTAATTGTTGCCTGGTTCAAAGCTAGCTCGAATGGATCGTATCGAACGATGGAGCTAGCGATCGAGCCATGGCTGAGTCCGAGTAAGAACCCAGCGATCGGCTACGCCCCAGGTTATGAAACCTTAGGGGTTCGACTCGCCTCACCTCCCTGAAGGTGTAGGTATCGAACCTCGGCCGATTAATGGCCTCTCTGAGGAGAATTGTCTCCTTACAGTAAGCCTGAAACCCCCCTATCGAAGGCATCTCGGGTGAGTAGCACCCCATCGATCCAGAGGGATCCAGATGGGGGTTATTAGTCCAATCGATGTGTCTCGACCCCAGGAACGTGTAGGGATCGAGTTGAGCCGCCGTCGTCGTTTGAGCGTCGAGAATTTCAGCGCTGAATCTCGCCTGGGATGGACCCGTCAAGAGGTTGAAGATGAAGTACGGGCCGGGCCGACCCCGACCCACACGGTTCTGATTTTGGGCTGCGATTAATAAACTAATTATATGATTAATTTTCTATAGTTATTAATTTAATAAATCAAATCCTATAGCTTTAATTTAAATAAACATTCAGAATAAATTAATTTAATAACTTTAGCTATACTGGTCCAAATAGTATAATCCAATATACCATTTGAATTAGAAAAATACAAAGAATCTAAATATAAAGTAAAATCACAAATCCAATGGTTAGATTTAAAATAAATCTCTAATCCTTTTCTATTTTTAATTAAATCATAATAAATTCAATTAATAACCAAATTAAGTGATTAAGGGCTCTGATTGCTCAGTAAACCCTAAAGAACAATTGTAGACCCTTAAACCTAATTTTGAATATTTAATTTTCTTAATCACTCCTTAATCACCCTAATTAAGGATTAGTGAATTTAATCCCCATTAAGCCTTTAATTTTGGCAAGTATTGTTCCTAATGCTAACTGAAGTATATTATAGCCTATGTGTAAGATTGGATTGCCCTAAGATGCCCTAAATTCACTAATCACCATAATTGGCTTAAATAGGTGATTAGTGCAAATTAGTTTAATTAAGGGGCCAAAACTTAAGATAAGTGTATTTCCTACTTTAGTAATCAAGATGAAACACATTAAAATAGATTATAAGTGAATTGGATACTAAACCCTAAAATCCCAACTTTAGCCCTAAGAGGGGTATTTTGGTCATTTTGACCAAAATGTGCTTAAGTGCCTTTAACCTTGGAAAAATTCAGTAAATTATCATTAATTAGAGAATTAGCATCTCTCTGATTCTTAATTTAAAGGCATTCATAAATGTGTTAAGGAAATTTGCATTAGCCTTAAGCAAAGATATTTAAAACTTAGGTGATCTTAAAGATGTCACCTTGCCTCAATAATCAAACCTAATAATGCTAAATGATGAACCTCAACTTAATAAGTTCAATTTAGTTAAATTATAAACTTAAAGAAAAACAAATTGAAACCCCTAAGTTAAGAATCTAGCTTAAAGCCTAAAGTGATCAAATATCAAATCCTTAGATCTTAGAACTTAGACTTAGATCTTCAATTTGAATCAAACTATCTCCAATTGAAATCCTTTAAATAATTCATTGTCTATCTCTTTCGAAGCCTTCCATATGGGTTAGGATTGATTCAATCTATAGGTTAATGAAACTATCCTAAAGATTGAACATAAATCTTAAATTTTTCATTTCTTAATTGATAATTTTTGTCTTATCATCAATAGAGTAACCATTCCCTAAGTTCTTAGCTCTGGAATCCTTTAGCTTATAGGCCTCCTCACCTTTAGATTGGGTATTAAGAATGAACCCTAGATCCTAGTTAGGATACCACCTTGGATTCAGGACTTGAACACCAAAGTGAGGTTTAAGTCTAGAATCCTTAGATTTTGATTTATTTAATAAAGATTTGGGGAAGAAAGTAAAATATTAATAAATTAGGTCATTGATTTATTCATTTAAACCATATAGTCATCACATGATTCTAGATTAGAACTTGTTAAGTTCTAATATTAACTTTAAGGATGTAAATCTGAGATTCTACTCGATAGCTGGATATTGGAGATTCTAAACTTGTACCTTCTCAGAGTAATTAGATTTGGAAATTAGATAACAACAGATATCACATAAGTTTAAATTGAGTCCCTTGCTTACTTTGATTTGATTTGCTTTGCATACCTTGGTTATTGAGCCTTATTCCTTAAGCATAATAGGAGAACTTAGGATATGGATTGTACATCCTAAGTTAGTACATGAATTGCATATCATTTAGTTATTGCCTTGCTCACAGTTAGTAAAATATGTCCTAGCATAGTCTGCCTCTTCAGTAATAATATTGTGTAGGATTGACACAGGCCTAGAGGATTGGGATGGCCTATCGGCTGGGTATTTATTGATATTTCAGTATTGGGGCCCTGGATAGCCTATTGGCTGGTATGGCAATACTATGTCTTAGGCTTATTGCTACTTAGCTTGATTATTCAGTATTGTTTCTATTTTACTTTGCCACGTGCTTCAATGGCCTTACTTTCAGTACTTGCTCGCTTTTGCCACATGTCTCAGTGGATTTTACCTGGATTGCCTTGCTTTCGCCACATGTCTTAGTGGTTTTCTTTACTTTCTTTTATTAATTAGCATGTTGTATGTATACTCATATGGTTACTTATATATATTGGCATGTTTAGGATGCTAGAATTGTGTGTTTTATTCAGTATTGTATACTTTATGTACTCAGCATATACTGATATGATCATAAGCATGTTAGGATTAGAATTTGTATCATAGCTGCTATTTCTTTTAGCTTTTAACCTCATCTTGCTTATTTTGCATTGTATGTTATTATTCATACTAGTTGACTGGCTATAAATGGATAGTTTATTGTTACTCATTTCTTTCATAGCTTATTGCACCCATTATTGCTTGCATGTGTAGATAAGTTAAATGTGATATCTTTAAAATAATCAGTTCATTAAAATAGCATAAAATGTACTTAAATAATTGTCTAACTGTAACCTTTTTGTTTTGTTGATTGGGGCCCTGACATTTGTGATACCGACAAATGTTAGATTCAGATTTGTTCGTGGGCAGTGCTGCAGGAGAGGAGCCCATTCAGGAGGAGGACCTTGCTGTTGCAGTTTAGGAAGATTCTGTATTTCTTTTCAGTGAGATTGAGAGACATTTTCATTTCCTTTTAAATTCAGTTATAATAATTAATTCTGGATGTATTTCATTCCTGCATTGTGATGAGTTACTATATTGTCTTCTTTTCTTTTCTACTATGCTGTGCTAGTGGATGTTACTACTCGTCTATTGCTTCTGCCACTTCGACATCTGCATATATATATTGATGAATATTATAGTACTTGGTGAGAAGTCCTTGGCTTAAGGTAGGTTAGGTTTACCTAACTTTACTTAAGTTGGGGATTTACCACACTTGGAGCACCGTACTTTCTATTGTCAGTACAGGGGCCCCACAGTTGGTATCAGAGAACACCATAAGGTGTCAGAATGGGATCTATGATTCCTTTCTACCTATTGGACCATTCTTCTGAAGCACAAAATCAATATATGTAACATCCATAACATAATAGTATCAATAACTTTATGTAAAATGCAGAAAGAGCATGCTCCCATTCTAATAATCTAGTCATCTTGAGTTTAACAAAAACTTAATAAAATTCTATCCTCATAGTCAAATGAATTATGGAGAGTCCAATATAGACTATTATCTGCATGCTTTCAAGACAGTTTGGAGCTGTAACTTCAAGTGGAGGCAGGAAAGTAACTGGTAGAGTGAAGGAGTTTCTGCAAAAGGGATCTTGGTCCTGGAGAAGTTTCTACAACAAGATGTATATCAATGGCTCAACTTTCCCATATACGCACAAGAATGGTTGAGCCAAGTGGAGTCCATTCTGATACACATAGAGTGTCCTGGGTCACTTTATGTAGATATTGTGACAGACCTGATGTTGGATTACGCCGGAGTTTGGTGGTATGAGACCATGGCAAGGCTCGAGAAGAAGCGTAACAGGAAGAATCAGGAAGTCACTTTTGAGGACTTTTGTGTAGCCTTTAGGGTAGAGTATATTGATAATGTTTGAGTGATAGTTAGGATAATTATTATCTCATTCTCAAGCAACCCTATTAGATTTATAGTTTTGGCATTGTAATCCCTTATTTCTATAATTAATGAAAGATTTTGATTTTTCTATAATTCTGAGTTTGTCTTTTTTTTTTAAATTAAAATAGAATGGATTCCGGATCACCACCTACCGTTACTCCTGTCAAGAACAATGTTGCCTCTAGTAGTTCTAACCATGAGGTGGCTCATCTACGAGCCATTGCGGATACTCTGTTGGAAAATCAAGCTCAACAAGCACTCGTCATGCATAAATTACTAGGCATTCATAATTGAGTTAAGGAAATCTGCATTAGCCTTAAGTAAAGATATTTAAAACTTAGGTGATCTTAAAGATGTCACCTTGCCTCAATAATCAAACTTAATAATGCTAAATGATGAACCTCAACTTAATAAGTTCAATTTAGTTAAATTATGAACTTAAACAAAAACAAAGTGAAACCCCTAAGTTAAGAATCTAGTTTAAAGCCTTAAGTGATCAAATATCAGATTCTTAGATCTTAGAACTTAGACTTAAATTTTCAATTTGAATCAAACTATCTCCAATTGAAATCCTGTAAATGATTCATTATCTATCTCTTTTGAATTGATTCAATCTATAGGTTAATGAAATTATCCTAAAGATTGAACAAAGATCTTAGATTTTTCATTTTTTAATTGATTATTTTTGTCTTATAATCAGTAGAGTAACAATTCCCTAAGTTCTTAGCTCTGGAATCCTTCAGCTTATAGGCTTCCTCACCTTTAGATTGGGTATTAAGAATGAACCCTATTCAGGACTTGAACACCAAAGTGGGGTTTAAGTCTAGAATCCTTAGATCTTGATTTATTTAATCAAGATTTGGGGAAGAAAGTAAAATATTAATAAATTAGGTCGTTGATTTATTCATTTAAACCATATAGTCATCACATAATTTTGGATTAGAATTTGTTAAGTTCTAATATTAACTTTAAGGATGTAGATTTGAGATTCTACTCAATAGCTGGATATTGGAGATCCTAAACTTGTACCTTCTCAGAGTAGTTAAATTTGGAAATTAGATAATAATAGATATCACATAAGTTTAGATTGATTCCCTTGCTTACTTTGACTTGATTTGCTTTGCATACCTTGGTTATTGAGCCTTATTCCTTGAGCATAATAGGAGAACTTAGGATATGGATGATACATCCTAAGTTAGTACTTGAATTGCATATCATTCAGTTCTTGCCTTGCTCGCAGTTGGTAGAATATGTCCTAGCATAGTCTGCCTCTTCTGTAATAGTATTGTGTAGGACTGACCCAGGCTTAGAGGATTGGGATGGCATATCGGCTGGGTATTGATTGATATTTCAGTATTGGGGACCCTGGATGGCCTATTGGCTGGTATGGCAGTACTATGTCTTAGGCTTATTGCTGCTTAGCTGGATTATTCAGTATTATTTCTGTTTTACTTTGCCACATGCTTCAGTGGCCTTACTTTCAGTACTTGCTCGCTTTTGCCACATGTCTCAGTGGATTTTACCTGGATTGCCATGCTTTCGCCACATGTCTCAGTGGTTTTCCTTACTTTCTTTTCTTAATTAGCATGTTGTATGTATACTAATATGGTTACTTATATATATTGGCATATTTAGGATGCTATAATTGCATGTTTTATTTAGTATTGTATGCTTTATGTACTCAGCATGTATTGATATGATCATAAGCATGTTAGGATCAGAATTTGTATCATAGTTGCTATTTCTCTTAGCTTTTAATCTCACCTTACTTATTTTGCATTGTATGTTATTTTTCATACTAATTCATTGGCTATAAATGGATAGTTTATAGTTACCCGTTTCTTTCATAGCTTGTTGCACCCATTATTGCTTGCATGTGTAGATAATTTAAATGTGATAGCTTTAAAATAATTAGTTTATTAAAATAGCCTAAAATGTACTTAGACAATTGTCTAACTGTACCCTTTTTGTTTTGTTGGTTGGGGCCCTGGCATTTGTGATACAGACAAATGTCAGATTCAGACTTGTTTGTGGGCAGTGCTACAGGAGAGGAGCTCGTTCAGGAGGAGGATCTTGTTGTTATAGTTTAGGAAGATTCTGTATTTCTTTTCAGTGAGATTGAGAGACATCTATATTTCCTTTTAAATTCAATTGTAATAATTATTTCTGGATGTATTTCATTCATGCATTGTAATGAGTTACTATATTATCTTCTTTTCTTTTCTACTATGTTGTGCTTATGGATGTTACTACTCGCCTATTGCTTCCTCCACTTTGATATCTACATATATATATTGATAAATGTTATAGTACTTGGTGTCAAGTCCTTGGCTTAAGGCAGGTTGGGTTTACCTAACTTTACTTAAGTTGGGGATTTGCCACAGTTGGAGCACCATACTTTCCATTGTCAGTACAGGGGCCCCATAATTAAAGAGATCACTAAAACTAGACTACTTTGGATGTCACATAGTTGTAATTATTGAACTTTTCTTGAATGCTTGCTCAACTTTAAGCTTATTTTATTTGACACATTCATATAAGACATTGTGCACGAATAAAACTCTCACATTAAAACTATAGGATTTAAATTGTTGGTTATGCTAAGGAGAGGCTAATTAGAAGTAATCTCAGAGGATGAATGTGAGTGTTATTTGTTTTGACCCTACTTTCCTTTACTTATTAAACTGACATGTTTAACTCATCGCTTCATTATGAATTTGCCTGCATAATGAATACTTTCATAAGACAACTCTAATTATTTAAAATATGAGATCTTTTACTATCGTATTGATTGTGAAGACTCATTATAGCTTTAGCTATGTTACTTTACATAGTTCTAGACTATATTAATCTTAGACTAATAGTCTTAGATCTTCCTTCAATTACTTTACTTTGCACTTTCCATATTCTTAATATTGTACTTTACTTATTTACAGTTCATTTATATTACAGTGAATATTATTATAATTTCATTTAATACTTTACTATTTATTTTTCTTACATAGCATAATTCCATTGAATATATACATATTTCATTTTACTTACTTTCATATGCATACTTTTGAAATTTTCTAGCCTATTTAGGATGCTTTACCCTTACTTTAATTACAAGCTAGAATGTCTATACTTTTGAGTATTATTACTCACTCTTTTACTTCAATATTCATATGCATTATATACTCCGCTGCTTTTGCTTATTATAAACTAGTTGTGATATCCAAAATGAATACTAATTGTTTAGCCAAATCTTAAATTGTGCTTAGACTATTTAGTCTAACCATACTTTTCTTTTTATTGGCTTTGCCTAATCACATTTAAATGCCAAAATGTGAAAGATCAGGTGCATTTGGAAGCTAGTGGAGCTGGACCAAGTGCTTAAGCTAATAAATGCTTTCGCTTTATAAATGTTAATTACTTGCCTTTAGTCAAATTGTGAGAGAGAGATTTTATTTCTTTATTCTCTATTTTAATTGGCATGTAATAATTAAAGTTAATTATTTTGTCTTTATTATTCTTATGCTGGAATAAGAACTTACTTAAATGCTTAGTTTGGGTAAACGGATACTTAAATGAAACTTTAGATTTATATGTGATTGAATTATACAAATATGTCATGCTCATTGAACTAATTGTTGCATATTGCATTCATCCTTATTGTTGCGTGTAGTTAATAGCATCTATCTTTATTGTAGCTTATCATAATTGTCATATGTGATTAATTGCATTCATTTATAGATGTAGTATAATTATTCTTAGATCTCATACTTGTAAATTCATAGTGCTATATGAGAATGTTTAATTTACTACTACTTGTAATTATTACTTGTATGTGTGTAATTACAATCATGACAAATTCATATTGTTGTTATTTGATTGCAACTACTAATCCTACATGTAATTTACAAGTATGCTTGTAACCTATCATTAATTCATCTTACTCTTTTCCTTTATTCACATATTTTGATTTCAATTACTTTTATCAATATGTGATTACTTTATTCTGCATATATACATACAATTATCATTTTAATTATCATGCATTTGAATTCAAATTCATCATATTTATCATATCATATGTATCTCATGCATTTTCCTATTCCACCTTCCCATTTTAACTTAAGATACTCTTCAATATCCTTGGCCAAACACAACATCAAGTGATTTGGGTTAGCATCCTTCTAATTCAGTATTAGATACTATGGTGATGCATCAATGTGGGGTTTAATCTCTTACCCGATATTGGGATTGTTACAAGTTAATGGGCTTAAGACGTGACTTGGAGGGCTCGACTGACATGCCATAGCATGGGCTTTGCAAGGCTACACGCACAATTGTGTGGCTCTGAGAAACATACAGTGATTGTTGCAGCTCTTAGGTGCATCCATACAATCCTAACGAATAAGATTTTGGATGGATCAGATCTATCCTGGCATTTGATGAATCGGCGGGTTGACGCAATTTGAGCCAAGTTTGTTAAATGTAAAAGGATGGTTGATCTTCATCTTGTCAACGGTCCACATGGCCTTATAGTCCCAATACATGTGACCAGGTCTGCCACAATTATATCACTTATTACCAAAATGGTAACACTATCCGTATGGATGTTGTCTTTGACATCGAACACCTTATCATCCTTATAGATGCTGAGTCATCTGGCAAACTTTAGGTCCTTGAGAATGGTTCCATTTAAACAACTCAGATTTTGGAGTGGATGGATGTGCTCTTTTATTTAACTCCTTCTACATCAGATGAAGTTCAATTAATAGCGCTCCTTCAAACGTCTTGGCAAAACTATCATGATGCTATGAAACAAGGTGGTCATTTATGGAATCCCAGAGTCCATTCAAAAATCTGCACACCTTATTGCCTTTGTACGGGCTAGGTCTGGTGCAAATCTGAATAGTTTCTTGAACTCCATTTTGTATCTAAGAACTATTCTATTTCTATGAATCAATTAGATAAATTCATCCTCTATTATTATTTGTGCAGAGGGTGGGATGAATTCTTCCATGAAAACATCCTTGAAGTCTTCCCAAGGGATTTTATCAACACTAACTCCGATAAAGCGAGTCTTGAGTTTGTTGTCCCACCAATACTTTAGCTTCCTAGGCAAACATATGGGTAGTTAGTTGGATGGCTTCAATTTTTGGGCACTTAATGCTGGATAGGTCTTTTTCACTAATTTTGATCCAATTCGTAGCTTCAATAGGTATAACAGATCTATTGAAAGCTAAAGGATTGAGTCTATTAAATGTGTGGAGGAATTCATCTACTACTGGTCCAGATGCCAGCTAGGATCTCATATGAATTATCAATGGAGCACGAGGTTCAAGGATTCTCTCTGCAGCTCTTGTTCAAGTCTCCACCATGTCCTTCATCAGTTCTACCAAGGTCTTGATCTCCTCAATGATCGATGAACTAGAAGCGATTTCCCTCTCAATAGAAGGGAGAGAGGTGTTGGGTTCAGGATTCATTCTATTAGAGAAGAAAGAGAAAATTCAAGAACAAGAAATAGGAATGATTTCTTTAATACTAGATTGGAATACATTTTGGAAATGCTAAAAGCAAATGATAAGAAAAAGTTACTAATATAAAATTAGTACAATCATTTACAAAATGTAGCATATAAAAGAATTCCAAGGACTTGATAAATAGGTGCACGATAGTATCCCTGACTCTCATGAACTATCTTCAAGTAAACAGTTCCCACCAGTCTTCAGCATAATTGTCAAAGAGTTTTTCTAAGACTCTAAAATGGATTGGATCAGGTCAGTCTATCACATGGAAGGCGTCAGATACTCTGTTGAGCCATTCCCTAGCTAGCTGAGGTAGACAGTCCTTTTTAAACATTAGTGACTTGCGAATTTTATTGAGTATGCCTCCTCCCTCTGGTGACACTCCATAGAGTCTTCCATACTTGAGCCCATTCTAGTAGTCTTTATCCCAATATAGGAAGTACATCCTAATGTAAAAGACCAAGTCTGATTCATGGTTTGCTATTTAAGATGTATTATTAATTAAGTTGAGTTAAATTCATTGGTTATATGATGTGATGTTTGCTAATCTATGGCAAGATTACTAGGGTTATTTAATTACTTTTTTGTACAATTTGATTTAGATAAATGGATGTTCATTTAATTTCCTAATCTCAGCTTGGCGCTCTAATACCAACTTTAACGACCTGGTGCTATGTTAGTGAATTCTAACTTAACATTAGACATTATCATAGTACTTAACACTGAATTAGTTGGAATCTAACTCACCATTAAGTACAACATGGCAAGAATCTTTTTAAGATAAGGAAATTGTAGTAAATATAAAAGAGCAAATTATATATGTATAAGAATATCCACATCCATCATCCAAGTCAAACATATAAAGAAGAATGAAAAAGCATCCATCATAGAAAACAAAGTAAGAATAGCAATCGTAAAAGTTATTACAAGCATATTATATGTTAAAAAATGCACTCATCCTCACAAATAAAAGTAAAGGTGCAAGTCTTCAAAAGTTATTGATACACGATACTCATTCCAACTCTAAGCTCCACAAAAATGCTCCTAATCTTTCATATTTGATTTTTAATATGGTAGGGCATAGCCAATAAAATAAAAATAAGTGATTACACTTAAAAGGTCTAAGTACATTTTAGGGTTACACTAAGTTTTATTTCATTTTAAGCAGATATCACATTAGCCATTTACAATTATTTGAGTAAGCTGATCACTAAGCATCCGAAGGAAGAGAACAAAAGTATGCCAAAGCAATAAAGTAAGAAAAGGAAGCATTGTACTCACAAGTAGTTTGCTTTAGTGTGCATCTAATATGTAAGGGAAAAATACAACATATAATGGATAAAAATTAGTATAGTGCATATGAAACATGAAGGGAATACATGAATATGTTAATTTGGAATTATGCTAAGTAATATTAAAGAGAGCAGTGTAAGCATAAGTGTAAGTGAATAAGCAACATACACTATAAGTAAGTAAAAGTAAATATTATAATATAAGAATAATAAGAAGTACTATAAAGTAAAGTAAAGTGAGGTTCAATTACAAGGACTAAGTAAGCATAATCAAAGACTATAATAAATAGGCATAGTCAAAAGACTATGATAAGTCATTCACAATTAATAAGATTGTGATAAAAATAATGTTAAGTCATTTATTTTTTGTAAGGCTTTGTTCTGCGGCAAAGTTACAAAAAAATGAGGAGTTAAGCACGTCTGTCTAACTAAGTAAAGTGGGGCTTTCCATAACACAGATACTCCCCCTCTATGATATGTGTGGTCTCTTTATTACTCTATTGCCTAGCCTAGCATAATAATCCTTAATATGAAACTCCTATGTTTAATATTTCAAAGTTTTATTTATGCACAATGACTTAATTTATGTTCAAGGTTGTAATCTCAAAGTATAGCAGCGTTCAAGAAATTTCAAGTTAATTGTAAATCATGTGATATCCATTATTGTCAAATTTAATTATCTACCATAATGATTGGAGTTAATCAAGCTCCTAAATTATGTAAAGGAAAAATAATATCTAAGTCAATTGAAGTATAATATTATAAGTAATTCTCATTTTGGAAAATAATTATTTGACTAGGAATTACTTAAGTGATAAAATAATTTATAAGTATACAAATGTATGATAAAATCATTCATATCCTATTACTAAACCTACCAATCTTCTCTAGCCATTAGACTTAGTCAAACGCTAGTGTTCTTTAATTAAAGGATATGATGTAAGATTACTAGCTTTGGAGCTTACTATGGCATCTAAGGGCTTGGAGTGATACTAGTTTAAAAACTACACTAAGTTGACTAAATACAAGCTACCCAATTCTTAAAGTACAAGGGTTAAGTGAATATTTTTAGTCTAATAGATTCTAAGTTTGATTAAGTGCACTAGGAATGTTAGAGTTTGCCAACAGATTAAGCCACTACAATGATCTAATTAATGCTAAGATATATGCTAGGAGAACTAGGGTGGAACCTACACTTGAGGGATATAAGGGAATAAACAAAGTTTAAGCTAACATCTTCAGAATCTTAATGATGTTTCATACTAGCATGGGAAATTATCTTAATCAATCTCATCCAAGGGTCTAGAACTATTACACAAATTAAATATCATATTAAGTCCTAAGGGCTTACACTATCCTATAATTTCTATATTAAAGCTCAACTCTAAGGTGTGGTATAGTTTCAATCTATGCTTAGAATTGTGTCCTAGGCTTAGGAGTCTAAAAAAAATACAAGTTTCTAAATTAGCAAGTAATTTAATAAGAAATTAAAGTGCCAAATATACAAGTTTTCAAAATGATATCAATTGAAGCAAAAATAGTGAATATGAAATCCGCATAGCATGAGGAATAAAATGACACTAAGCAAGTTCAATTTGGACATAATTTGGCTTAATTATGACTTAATTACTCCTAATTACAAATAAAAAGTGATTAGCAAAAATAATAGTCAAATCCAAAATTAAATTTCATATTATTGTTTCAATAATTTTTTTGATCAAAATGACCAATAGTTTTGTTATATTTGATTTGTAAATCAAAAGATATGAACCAAATAAAATTTGAGATGTTTAAATTAATTTTGAATTACTGTGCTTAAGCTTTAGTCGCACACACGGCTGACCTGAATGCTGGCCCGCATGACCCACATTCCCGCAGGCTGACCACGTTCGTAAGCTTATGCATGTGGGTCAACTATGAGAGTGAACCTGACACAGTGTCACACGGGTCACGAGCTGACCCGCCTTGCACTATATGCCCTCTTCATGGGCGAGGGTCGAGGGTTGGGATATTAGAGCTGTGAATTTCTCGGCGAGCCGGTGGCCTTAGGACATGAGTGAGGTGACAAATTGAAGCCATGAGCCAGCTCTAGATGTTACAATATGAAGCCCCAAGCAATGATGCTTCGGTTGTAAAACCTTGCTCTGAAAAGGGTTGGGCCTAGAGTTTACCCTGCATGACTGTTCATGCCGATTAAATCGGGGTCAAATTGAGCTCAATAGAGCTCGATTGACCTCTTACAATCATTCTTCAGAGGATGGAATGAGAAAACAAAATGCAATCATAGGAAAAGAAAGCCAAAATAGAAGGTAATTAGCGTACCTAAGTTCTGATAGAGCTCCTCTATGGTTTGCATTTTTGTTGATAGCAAGCATTCCAAACCTTCACCGAGCTCCACACAGCAAGCAGATAATGAAAGGAATGAAATGGCTGGGTTAATGGGCTTAAGACGCAGCTAGGTAGCACGGCCTCTGCGAGGCTAAGCGCACGATCTTGCAGCTCTGGGAGACATATAGTGATTACTGCAGCTCCCAAGCGCAGCTGTCCTATCCTAACGAATTGAACAACCGATGGATTAGATCGATCCTGCCGTTTGATGAATAGTGGGTTAACGTTGTTTGGGATAATTAAATAAATAAATAATTATATTAAATTATATAAATTTTAATAATTTAATCTAAGTAATTAAAAAAGTTTCAAAAAATCTAAAAACATTGCCCCTAACTAATTTGGAAGTGTGGAACTCAAAAATGAATGGAATATTTGATTGAATGTCAATTTAATTTTCTTAATTTTTTAGCTATTGAAATTGCTCAAAAATATTCGTTGAAAATGAACGATCTCCAAATCACACCAAAAATCTGGGGTTGGCTCCTAATGCTTTTTGAAGATTAATGGCAATATTTTAAAACTAATTGGACTACCCAATAATGAGTAACAATACTAGGGTTGTTGCACTAAACCTCTTAAAGAAAGAAATCTACAATGCATTATTTCTCAAGCTTCACCAAAATTACATTAGGTCAAAGTTATCTCTTCCCTTTGTTTCTCTCATTCTTTTCCTCCTTTTACAAATATCTATCATGTTTGAATATATATAACTATCAAAAAAATGATTATTGCAATATTAGTAGCCTCTAGACACATCCATTATAATATCTTAGGTTCCATAATCTGTATGTTTAGATTCATAGGATTAAAAATAAAATCCTTAGATTTATTTAAATATTTTATAATTTTTCATTCATACGAACTCATTTTACTCAAAATTTGTTGATATAATTTTTCATACATATTATCATATGTTTTCTTAAAAAATTATTAGAAGACACCCCACCATTGTTTTTCCTCTAAAAGGTTTAAAAATCACTCAAAAGTGTGTAAGAAAAAATTTTATTTGAATTTTATTTCAAAAAATTCTATTTTTTGTCAACTTGGAGAGCTGTAACCTTTCAACCACTAGAATATGAGTATTGTATCTTCTCATATTTACTCTCCTATACTGGTTCATTTAGACTTTAAGGTCATCTTTTAGGCACTTAAACTTCAGCAAACACCTATAATGAAATACAAAAGTTAGTTTTGATAGATTTTATATTATATTTGTGATGTAATAACCTTTAATATAATCATTGGATTTAGTTAGTTTTTGGCATGATTACTCTTTGTTATATTAGGAACAACTTCACTATTAAGCATATAACCTAGGTTTGTCACTTAGGTCTTCATATTTAGGTTCAAAATTCAGAAAATAATGTGACTTTCTTAACAAATTTCATAATCAGTCAATATTTTTTTCAAACTTTACATATTCTTAACTTTTAAAATATTTTGAACTAGTATATGAAATTTGGCATGCTTAATCTTTTATCAATTTGGAATAATTTGCATTTAGACATCAATAGCTGAAAATATCATTTGGACTATTATTTATGTGTTCAAAACTTATGAAAAATCCTAGTCACATCATCTAACTAATTTTAAGGCATTCACCTAAACTTTGTAATGTTGACTCAAAATCTTTATATTATCATTTCCTAGGTTTTTAAGTACTAGATTATTGTATAATAACTAATTTGTAACTTATTTATATAAGGAAAGTTTTGGGAATTAAATGAATGGATCATGTACATTGAGTTATTTCAATTATATTATTTTAAGCATTATTTGAGCTCACTTCCTTTGAATATATAAAACCATTGCATATACCCCAATGTTATGCTAAGTTAATTATATTTTTACTTTTCATAAATGCTTTTGACAAATATATGTTGTGAGACTCCTTAGAAGTAGAACAAAATTGACCTTTACGAATAAGGTTTGCTAATAACCCATGAAGAAATAAGTAAAGAACTAGTTCACTTGGGAGAGTAGAAGATCCAGGAAAGACCTTAGAAAATAATATTTATGTGAACAATAATCGATGGATAATTGTATACCTTCATAGAATAATTTTGATGCCAATATATGGGTCTCAAAGCGAAGCTTGGGGGTCCTAGGCTCAAAATAATATATTTATGTCATATAGTAATTTATGCTATGTTATTTTCATTCATGTCAATTTATATTTTTTCTTTGAAATTATTTGAGCAGCTTAAGCATTGCAGGCTACTTACTATTGAAATTAACATAATCCACATATTATAATGATGATTCTTCATTCACACTTTATTATATTGATTTTGTAATATATATATAGGATACTATAAATTAATACTCTAAGATCCTCTATGTACCCATGTCTGATTGGCAATATTGATAATTAATATAGGTCATGAGAATTAGAAGCGAAAGCTAACTTGATTTCAAGAGCTAGAAATGATTCTCTTATCAAGAGTGAGATGGATACTCATTATTTTGAATTTTATTTTATTTTATATTTATTTAAGTTAAGAAAATTTGTATAATTTTAATTTAAATTTCTAGCTTTGTGATGTATAAATATTATTTTATTTTGTTAATATTTGTGATGAATGTTTATTCTTGAATTATTACTTGAAATCTCTCAATCGCGATCTTTGGGTAATTACATCATGATACACAAAACAAAAATTATCAACAATCTGAAGAACCTTATTGAGGTTGCCATCAGCTTTATGCCACCACAAGGTTCATTAAACACGAGCAAGATATTGATATTACTATGAATGCTAGAGTATAGCCGCCAACTTTTGATGGATGTATTCATCCAAAAGATTTTTCATTGGTTCATAAAAATTGATCAATACTTTGATTGGATGGTAATGTATGGGAATCAACAAGTTAGATGTGTGAGAATTAAACTGGTTGGCCATGCCAAAACTTAATATGTTAATTTAGAATGACAACAACAATGATAAGGACAACCATTTGTAGGCTCTTTCAAGAATTGAAAGAGATAATCAAAAATATCTCACTTTAACATTTCAAGGTCAACTTTTAAATGAGCTAATAACATTTAAGAAAGGATCTGCATTTATTATATAATATAAGACCCGCATGGAAAATTTATTGATTCAATGTATTATTTTTGAATATTCTAGAGCTACTATCATTGGGTTTCAAGCAGGACTAAGGACTGATATTTGCCGAGATATGAATTATTTGGGAAAAATAGTATGAAATTGAAATTCCTGCATCCAAACACTATTGCTCCTTTTTTTTTGTGAATGTGAATTGACTACATTAAGGTTGAGCATTTGATTACTGGCAAAACTAAATGCAGCAAAAAATTTTCAAATTAAATCGATTAAGAGGAAAGAATATGTTAAGAACAACTAAAGAGAACAAAAAGACCATGAAAATGAGCGGCTTCCCCAAAACCTTGATACTAAAACCCTAAGAATTAATCAAAAATTTCCTCAAAATTAGGCATATCATCATAAATAGGCACACCCATTCTCCTAGTTCCCATTTGATTCAAGGGGAACACGGGTTTGCAAAAGCCTGGCTAATCTCTTCTTTTGAGTACTCCAAAAAATGTTCATATCATTATGGGTTCTGCAGAGCAAATATTTCACAATCCACTCTCCTTTATTCCCAAATTTGACCTAGATAACTCACAACTCGCTCCTCTTGCATAGAGAACTCCCACCCCCTTTAGCCTGCAGTTCTCGATGGAAACTTAGTGAAAAAAGATAACATAAATAGAATAATAGCTCAGCTACATCATCAAAACAAGTTTGAGCTTTTTGATCTATTGGAGGTGGCATGACTTGCTGGTTAAGTAGATTTTCGGAAGGAAGGAGATTTTAGACATAAGGATCCACTTCATTGCAAGGGATATTTGGCTGAACTTGTCGATATCGAGCTAAGCAATGCTAGGCGTGAGCATGGCAGTGAAGTGCTAAAAAAAAGAAATCATTGAGAAATTGTTAGTTGAGTAAGAAATTATATGAATTGATTTTTTAATAAATTAAATTTATAGATATTAAAATGATACCTTTTGATTTTAAAAGCATATTTGATAAAATCAAAATTTAAAGGATTAGTTTTAGATACAAATATAATTACATAGACTAAAAAAAACTTTACCCAAAAATAAAATAATATGCCTTTAATTTAAAGCTATAGAATGACTAACATGAACTTTATGGACTTTCTTAAAATCAACACTAAAAAATGGTTTTTGTCCTCAGGCAAGAAAATTATACTTTGATATCATCAAAGCAAGATGATTTTGTGAAATTATTTCCTTTCACCCATTGTTTATTGACCATAAGAAATACAAAGTATGGAAGGATCTCTGCTTTATCAAACCCATAGTAAAATGATAAACAAAAGCATAGAAAACAAAAATAGGCATAAGAATCAGAGCACAAAAAGAAACTCTTTGGGTTCTTGCAGCCTCAACTTTCTTGGAGGTTTCATAGCACCTAAAAAGCCAAGCTTCATTATTGTAAGCCTCCATATTACCACTACTTCTCTGAGCCCACAAGAACAACCACAACAGTTACATGCAATATCCAACATCTACAAACCCTAAACTAATAAGGGTTTATATACTCCACCATTGAACATCCCCTAACTAATCTCAACTTATATATTTTTGGATCTTTTAATGGTCACACATAATTCTACTCCATTCATATTCCATGTAACTCATGGAAATGCTTAGGCATTGGTCTTTTAGCTTGATAACAAGTACAAAAGCATTTAAGCATGCCAAATGTGGTGCCCCACCCCTTAATCTACAAGAATAAGCTAAGGGGTGGAGTGTCACTATAACTAACCCTTCACTTATTATTAGATTAGGATGAATTCCACAATCTACCTAGTAAGGGAATGAGTAAGCACAGAATCAAATATTCAGTCACTTTATAAAAAATTCATACAGAATGCAGAAGTGATTTAAATAAGAGAAATCCAAGCATCATAATATGAATAGCATAAAATATAACTCAGAATAAATAGCATAATAATCTAAAACACACAGTCATGGGTACCTGTATTATTATATCATATTAAATTTTAAGTAATTAATGCAAATAAATACTCTCATCCTCACTTATAAAAAAACTAATCAGATCCTTCTAAATGCTCCTCCTCTAGATAAGGCACCTCCTCTGGCACCTAATCTTCTACCTGATATGGATCTGCCATTATCAGTTTCACAATGTACGGCCCCAACTAAAAAAAGAGAAAATCTTATGTTAGACAATTGTCTAAATATATTTTAAGCTGATATATTTTATATATTTTGTAATATCACCATTTAAAAATTTTTAAGAAACATCTATATCAAATAAGGGAGCAACTAGTATAACAAGGTAAAGGAAAAGCTATAAATAACATTTATAACTTAAGCAAAAAGGAAGCTAAGACATGCCTCAAATGTAAGCTAAACAAGACAAGGCATATAAGTATAAGTAACTGTACAAGTGCTGAAAGAAAATTCTACATCCTAAACATGCAGGTGATCATAAGAATTATGCAAGTTAAACAAATAAAACTCGACAATGATACATATAAATAGCAGCAATAAATCTAACATCTTAAAATATATATAAGCAGAACAAAGGAATAGCTGACTGAAATGAAAATACTGAAGCATATACAAAACATCAATACTATATAATAACATCCGTGTACTAACTGCCATACAAAAAAGAGCTAATCTAGCCCACTAAATATCAAAGGATCTTATCGTCAACAAGGAGGCTAAGGCGCAAAACTATTTACTCCTAGCGTCATCAAGGGGACTAGGCAAGATTTAGGGTTTTCTCCTAGCGTCATACAAGGAGGCATAGGCAGAAAACACAAAAAATTTTCTCCTAGCGTCATCAAGGAGACTAGGCAGAAAATATAAATATAGTCTTCTCCTAGCATCAAAAGGAGACTAGGCAAAAGACATAACAGAGAGGTAGCTCTAACACATGCAATTATTAACTTTAATCATTTATATTAATATTTTCATAAGGAATCTAAGGAGTCTCCATAATTTCCTAAAATTTTATATATGCATCAAAGTCTTATATGAAATGCTCAAGAATATATGGCACAAATATACAAGAAATGTGTAGCACAAAAATCAAATACTAAGCAAGGGACTCTACTAAATATGATGATATTATTTATTTTCTAGTTTAACCATTCTATCTATTCCAAGTTACACAAGTTTAGGATCTCCAATTCCCACTATCGAGTGTAATTTAAAAGCTCATCCTTATAAGTTAAAAAGATTAGAACTGATCAAGTTCTAATCTAATTCAATCAAATTACAACTATGAGTTATCAATAAATCATACATCCTAATTTTGTGAATTTAGACGTTTTATCTAAGATCTGATCAAGATCTTCTAAGCTAGAGATTATGGATTAAACACTATGAGACTGGGCTTAATCACATAATCCAAAGGATAAGACTTAAGATCTAGGTTTTATTCTAAAATTGATCTATTAGTTAAGGCAAATTCTATTGAGCAAATCACACTTAATAGGATGAATCTCCTAGCCTAAATCTATGGTCAAAAGACAAAATAATCAGAATAAGTTATAAAAGAAAACAAAACATTTAGAAACTAATAGAACTAAAGATTCATCCATTGAGTAACCCATTTACTCAATGAATGAAATCTAACCAATGATCTAGTCCTAGTCTCAAGAATAGTCTTAATTTGATGTGTAATATCTTAAGGAAAATAACTTAGAAAGATTTTTAAGAAATTTGATGGATTAACCTAATAGTTAATTTTACTCACTTAATTGACTCTAATATAGTTCTAATATTAGTTTTAGTATTTTAAAAGTTATTTTAGAGGTTAAGGATGTTTATCCTAAATTTCAAACAAAATGACTATTTTGACCCTGCTTAAGGGCTAAAAAGTTAACTTCCGATTTAAGTGTCCAAATTGAAGTTTCATAGTGTCACATGAACCCTTTCTGTCTAAATTGAAGATAGACAATAAGTATGCTTAATTTGGAAAAGAAATGGGTCCTACAGGTCCAAACTAAGGTTTTGACCAAAAGGGCAAACTTGTAATTTATACCAAATATAATCTAAATTTTTATGCAGTTTACTGTTGGTTAATATTCAAGGATTCCATAAAATATAAGAATACTGCATTCTGAGATCGGATGACTAAGTTAAGTCTATTCTAATTTCTAAGGGCAATTCGGTAATTTTGGGTCGGTCAACGGGTGACAAAAACCGAACTTTCTCGTTTGAAGTCCAATTTCAGCAAACTTAGTTTCTATAGCTTTCCTATAATATACTGAGTATGTTGATAGGGAGTAAACCCAATTTGGACCTCAAATGGTCAAGTTATGACATAACTAAGGCTAGGGGTATTTTGGTCATTTTCTAATTTTTTAGGATTCAGATCACAAATATTAATTTTTTTTATTGATGACATTAAAATTTTAAACTAGTTAGAACTTTGAATTTTTGAATTTGGAGTTGAATTGACCAAGTTATGGTCAATTAAATTGTAGGGGTATTTTGGTCATTTTTTCCAAAAATCAATTGTGAGATCCAGGGTTGACTTTTTATCCTGATATCTCAATAGGAAAATTAATACTAAAACAGTGATGGGGCTATTCTCATGAGTATTTTAAGACCCATATTGCCTATATTTGGATGACTAGGTTAAAAGTTGTGGGGTTTAAATAGCTCCTAAAATATTATTACAGTATACATACCCCAAAACTAATTTTTGCATTACATCATTTGATTCTTTTTATTTTTGTGAATAAAATGAGACCTATTTTGGCTATGTTTGGATTATCCTACAAAAAGTTATTAAACTTTTAAGTTTTATTTAATTTTAATTAATTACTATTCAAAAATTCGATTTGCATTATTTATTATTCATTTATTCAATTTCTATTAATTTACTATTCATTCCTAAAGTTAAATATTTTTTTGTATTTATTAATTAATTAATTAATCTGTTATTAAATAATTTATTTAATAAGTAATCCATTATTTAATTATTTTTAATATTTTGATTATATCCTAAAGTTTCATTTTATATATACATATATACATTTATATAAACATATATATTTTTATAACATATAGTTTCTGTTATATATATATATATATATATATATATATATATATATATATATATATATATATATATACATTTATATATACATATATATTTTTATAACCTAAAGTTTCTGTTTCTATATATATGTATATATGTATGTATATATTTGTATCCTAAAGTCTCTGATTTTATACATATATCTATATGTATACATACATACATACATATATATATATATATATATATATATATATGTACTCTAAAGTTTCTGATTGTATAAATATTTATATGTATATATATTTATTCTAAAGTTTCTGATTATATATATATATATATATATATATATATATATATATATATATATATATATATATATATGTATGTATGTATGTATATCATACATATATACATATAGTTATTCTAAAATTTCTGTATAAATATTTATATGTATATATTTTTACTCTAAAGTTTCTGATTATGAATATAACTATACATATATATATATATATATATATATATATATATATATATATATATATATAATTATTCTGTCGGTAATCATCACGGTGGTGAGACCCAGAGGACCCGTGGCGCCCTCTCGTTGATGGACCAGAGGAGCAGGTCCCACCACGGCGCATCGAACGGGGCTGTGGGCCCCACCAGGGCCACGCGGCAGCCTTGGATTGGGCCACGGAATACAGGCGGGCCCCATAGGAGGCAGTGTGATTGCGGGGCCCCCCACCCGACGAGCGTAAAATTATGCGCTGGCGGGTCCCACGCGCTCCACGTGGCCGCACTCAGCACTCGGGCGCCGCGCGGGTCGGGTCCGACCCGACCCGACCCGATGTCGCTTCGACTTCCCTCAAAGCACCGGGGGAGTTAGGGCTGCGATTTCAGGCCCCTTGCCGGCGATGACAGCCCCCGGCCCGCACGGGCGCTGGTAGGCCTCGACGAGGCCTACCTTCTGGCACTTGGACCGGCATCGGACGAACCCGAGGTTGGGTGCAAAACCCAACCCTAATGGTTAAGGCTCGGTGGCGAGGGTCCTACGATAGGGTCGAGTCCGTCTTACGGTGATCAGGTTCGATCAACCGCGATCAAACCCGGTTAATGATTAATTCATCAGAGTGGATGATTAAGGATCAATTAGGTAGATGGAGGGTGAGGCATACCTGAAGTTCAACGGTCACGAGTTCAGAAGGTTAGGTTCTGCCGAAAGGGGTCCAGCCGGCATGTCCTCGAGCAGAACTCAACCCCGAGGGTTCAGGTGTGTGTTATGGAGGCGTGGACGGAGCGGTCGAGGCCTCGCATATGGCGGTTGGCGGCTCCTAGTGGCACGACAACACGCGGAGGCCTGCGGTAAGTCGTCAGAGGTGACAAATTCCTAGCCGTTGGATCAATCGGATCCCACGTTAGCTGGGCACCGTCTGAACAGACGGTGCAGTCTAAGGACCTGACGGCGGGGCGCAATTTCAAACGGGTCCGTTACCTAATAAATTAAATAATAATTTATTTAACTTAATTTAATTAAAATAAAATAATTAAATTATATTTAAGAAAATTCCAAATATTCACCCCTAGCTAATTGAGGGGTGAGAAACGCAATGATGAGATCGGATTTTTGATCCGACGAGTATTTTAATTTCCCAATTTTTGAGGTGTCTAGATATTATTAAAATATTTGTCAAAATTTTGACGACTTCCGATTGACACGAAAACATCACCCCTAGCTAATTTTGGGGGCAATGAGCACAATAGCGAAGTCCATTTTTTAATCGGAAGTCAATTTAAATAGGTCAAGTTCTAGGATTTTTTTTTTTTGGATTTTTTAGAAATCAGGATTCGATCCATTTGACTCCTGATTTGGACTGGGTCTTTGAGGTTGACTCCTAATGACTTAATTAGTACTTAGGATTAAATTTAAGACTAAAATTAGTCCTAATTGATTAAGATAATAACTTGAGTTGTTACACCAAAGGACCCAAGTGCTTGTATAGTTATTTTTTAAGTGGAAATATAGGTAAACCAAATTACCTAAATTTGTAATCCTTGATCTTTATGGGAGCTTGTGCAATCTTAAGCACTTGGTGGGCATAAGTGCATCCAATTGTGTATGCCTTTATCTACTTAATCACAGTGGGCAACTTGGTGCACCTAAGAACAAAACCTATTATCTTGTTCTGGTATTCCTTAATTATAATTGGATCATGGAAGCACCTAAGCACCCAAACCATTATTTACTCATCTTGGTGCTTGGGAAACTTGAGTGCTTAGTCAGCTCTAACTTTATTAGTTAAGCATGGGTTAACCCATTTGACATCTAGGTTGCCTTAAATAATTTATAACTTATCCAAAGTCACTATAAACCCTTACATTATTTCTTAACTTCTTAAATAACATATCAGCGTGCTTAAGACTCCACCATCAATTTTTTTTTTGCTTTCTTTGATGCTCCATATTGTGTGTCGAGGTACACCCAACCTTGGCACTCCTCCTCGAGCTGTACTTAAGTATTCACCAAATACAAATATTTCCCACTTGGAGGCTAATTGTATTCCTTCTCAATCTTTTTCTTATATCCTGATTAATGATTCTTCACAGTCCTCAGAGGCATGTTGTGGCTCATCTCACTTTCTATCGCCCCTAAAGTTCACTACAAAAGAAAATGTCCCTATGTAGCTAATTATTAGTATTTATCAAACATCTTGTGAAAGTCCTTTACACGTGTTTCCTTTAAAGAGTAATTTTCCTTCTATAAGTAGCTTCTCCAAGTATCCCTTTAGACTTGGCATCGATGAATTCTACATTTGACCTAATCCTACTCACCATGGGCATGCAATAACTTGATATACCTTTTGGGCTCAACCCTTGGTACTTAAAGGCACATCTCAGTTCATTTGAGCCATTAAGAAAGTGGCCTCCATGGTTCTTCTCCTCAAGTCCAAGCCAAGGTATATAAGAGTAGTTTTCCTTTATTCATGAAGTGAAGTTCACTCTTAGCGTGACCTTGAACCCATTAAGTTCACTCAACCCAACAGTAACTTGACCAAAAGATAGTCTTAAATGTTTAATTAAGGCATTTAATATATTACTAGGCAAACCTCACCAATCTAATTTAAGGAAATCTAGGGTGGAGTCAATCCACCCTTAGTATCATCACATGGGGTGTTATGATTTGTTAAGATTCTTCAATCTTCTTTAGGGTTTGTAGGTTGACAAACATCGAGCGATTATGAGAACATACAAAGGCAAAACAAAAGATAGGAAATCACAAGAAAATGAACACAAAAGAAATTTACGTGAAAAACCCAAAACCTGGGAAAAGCCATGACCAGACAACCAAGAAGATCCACTATCAAGGTTATAGGATTTTATAGAGTTCCTGAGAAGCCCTAATCCTTGGAAGAGGAAAAAGTGCTCCCCACTTCTCTTATGCCCTTCCCATGACTCTCAACTCAAACCCTAGCCACCACAAGATTTCTTATCCCAAAATATTCGCTTAACTTCTTACAAATCAACACAATCATTTAGTTTTTAAATAGGCTTTAAGCCAAGCCCTAAAACACCCTAAATTAGCAGTTGGGAGGCCAAAAGCCATGAGTTTTCGGTATGAATCATCTTGAAATTCTGTGCAGTACCCCAACATGTTGTGGCACCAACCATCAGAATCCCAGGTGTTGGGGCATGTCGTAGCATTCCGCTGTTGATTCTCAGGCATTTCGACACGTCGTAGCACATCGCTACCGATCCCCAGGCATGTGATGCGCTGAAGCACCCCGCTGTTGATTCTTATGTGATGGGGCGAGTCGTGGCACACCGCTAGAATCCCAACCGCTATAGTGCACTTGTGTAACAACCCATTGTGTTGTTACCATCAATTAGTAACCTAGTTAACTCCAAATATTTTCCATTACTCTTATAATAGTGTTAAGAGTCTCCACATCAATTTTCGTGCAATTTGGAGACTGTTTGACAATTTAAGTTTACTTAGAAATTCATTATCAAATAGTATTGATTTTTGTAAATTATATGAGTTTACCTGTAGGGAGTAGATCGAGCTCCAAAGCTTTACGAGAAGAATCGACCTCCCTGCTCATTGTATTTATTAATATCATGTGATTTTAGAATGTATCATTTTTTTTATGCAAGAAGTGAAAGTCTCTTATCATTTTTATTAACACTACACTGATTTAAGATGTATACTCTTAAGAATATAGTGTTTCATCTATTTTCTCATTTTTTTATGACTTTGCTTTGCCACTATAACCTGAACCATTATATATATATATATATATATATATATATATATATATATATATTCTCTGCTAAGTTTATAATAAACTTGTTTGTAAGGTTCAATATAATTATCTTATCAAATACTTGTTGAAAATAAATTCATAACTTTGTAAAGGTATAAATCGACAGCACACTCCGCCTTCCTGCATATCCTAATCCATTTTCTACAGCAAATCTCAAAATTGCCAATAATGGGATTATATAATATATCAAATCAATTTTCTAGACATAACTCAAGCCTCCATTTCTAAATGTATTAATGCGTATAACTCACTTGTACATTTGTAGGCGAATAAATCACACATTAAATTTCATAACTAGAAACTTTTATTACTAGTGATTTAAATTATCATTGGTAACTAAATTCAAGTTTATGGCTTATTCATCTTAGTAAAATGCTTTAATGAACATACCAACATTTTGCCATTCTTTTTTTTATTGCTTCATTATTTGGTCATCAAGGATGCTTAATTTTATCTTTTTAAGATGTAAATTTTTGAAACTGCTTTTACTAATGCTATGTTGATAATGTTAATGCCTTAATCCCTCTTTCCCTTGGACTTTAATTCTAATGCTATGAACTTTATGTCAAAACACACTGTGAACAACGCTCTTATTATCGGTAATGCTATTTCAAATGTTCAGTCTTTTATTATTGATACCATTAAGTTTAATATTACCGAATTAAATGTTATTGTTCCTTGCATGATATATTTAATGTCTCTTAATAACATTGAAATAGTTGTTTTTATGTTGCATGCTATATTATTATGTGTACTAATTATTTCTGAAATTTCAATTGCATTGTTGAATTCCAAATACTCATGAGTATGCCAAATATCTTAATCTAGAGATGTAATTGAGTCAAACATGAACTTTTGAGCTCACAAATAAGCCATCAAACTTAATTTTATGTAATGATATATAAGTTGAGTTTAATTAGATTTCAATCGCAGCAATATTTGATGATGCCTTATTTAATGTTCAAATTAGAATATTTAGTAACTATTCTCTTGATATCATTATATCTAAATTAAGGGATACTGAGATTAGATATCTAGTTGTTGACATTATGTATGCTATTGCTGATGATGCAAGTGTTTCAAACTTCCTTCCTCCTGAACTTTTAAATTTCAGCTGATATCTATTGTAATATTCAATCAAATGCTACTACCTCTTGCAATGCTTCACAAAACTGGATGATATTGATATACTTTATTTGCTGAATTAAATGATTGCATGCTTCATAATGCTGAATCAATATTGTAATATTTTAAATTCTGAATCTATGTTGTTGTACATCACTATGCTGAATTTATATTGTTGTATCATACAATGCTGAATTAATGTTTTGATACTTCATAATACTGAATGAATATTGCTATACTTTACATGCTGAGCCAAGTACTTTTATCCTGAGTAATTTTGAATTACAAAATGCTGTCCTTTACATTGTTAATTTAAATTTATGCTGTCTCTTGTAATGCTAAATTAAATGCTATTGTTCCATAGCATATTGAATCAAAGGCTGCTTTCAATTGAAATATATAAAATGTTAGAGATCTTTAAGGCAAAGTTGATTCCAAGTTGGTCTTAATGGAACTTGCAAGCATATAATAGAATTGCTATGAAATCTATAAATGTTAATTCATAATATCCTTCTAAATTTAATGTTTATGTATTAATTTTATATTATGGAATTTAAACTCTTTGTTTAATTAAATTGTCAATCTGTATCTTAGTCAATTTAATTCATGATGTTAGTTTACAAATTGCATGTTTTCCTTTGCATGTATTAATTTCAAATTGAACTATCATCATATAATTTCCTTGACCATAGTATTAGTTCTTTAATACTAGTCCTTTCACCTTATCTACAAGTAAGTTGAAAACTCATATGTTACTTTACATCTAATTTCAATTAGAGAGTTTAGTAAGACTAATGTCCAATTTCATTAGATTTAAATTACTAGTTCTCCTTCTCCTCAACTTCTTAATATTCCTTTAAGTTCTCTAATATTTGAATTGAGAATCTCCTTAGTTATTTATCAAGATTTAAAACATCTTGTAAGGATTCCTCAAATCTATGAACTTTAGTAAAACTAGAGTGGTAGATTACTAATCTCACTTCTTTATTCAATTCAAGTATTCTCTATCAACTGATCCTAATTAGGTTAGTGATTTGTTTGATATGAAACCATTCATCTCATAAGCTTTAATGATGAAGTTAATAGGTTATTACTTTAACCTCTACTTCTTTTAACTTAGTAAATACTTAATTTTACTTTTTCCTACTACTTTCCTAAACTTCATTCATAAATCAAAATGAATTGATTTGTTTAGGATTAATATTGGATAGATTCCAATTGCAGGAAGATACTATAAATAAGTTGCTTATTTTGTTAAGTGAATTTAATGAATTGTTCTTTCATTTCATCTCCATTGAGATATTATAAAATCACCTCATGCTCTATTTCCTTTAGTGAATGTTATATCATGATTTTAGAATGTAATTCTAATTACTCTTGTCATGTTAGATATTTATTTGGAATAAAGTTCTATGTATTAAATTAATTTAATATTAGTTCTTTAATATTGATCTTTCAAAATGAATCTTCCAAATGAATGGAAGAATTGCATGTTAACATCCTAATTTTTTTTTAAGTATATACAATAGAGTTTATGTCAAAATTATTAGAATTGGAATTAGATTCTTATGCCTCTACATGTTTCTACTTCTCCTTTAAGTGCATGTTAGATTTACTTAAGAATCTTCCAATTTCCTTGTATTATCTTGGATGTTTGCATGGATTTGAGTTTATTTTCTTTGGAAAATAATATATAAGACATTGCACATTAATGAAAGTTTTATAAAAACTTTATGGGGAATGCCTTATGGCAAACTGAATAAAGCTAATAATGCTTATTAAAAGACTTCCCATTTTAGAGAGGGTAAATGTGAATGTCTAAAATACCCCACTAATCTGGTTAGGCAGATGTGCTTAACTCCTTATCACATTCTGTTGAATTCTTTCAGAATGAGTTAGTTATTGATGTAATCTTTAACTAAAATGATAAGAGCTCTTTTACAATCTTATTGATTGTAAGATCTCTTTAGAACTATTTAGTTATGCTTCCTTTTCATAATCCTAAGCTATAAATGTCCTTGGCCAAGAATATAAGATACATTGTTTACTTTCTATGCCTTATACTCTCTATCTTCAGTATTGTGTTCTGTATATTTATAGTTCATTTTGAATTCAATGTATGTTGCTTAAATATTATTTAATGCTTTACTGTATTTTAATTGCTTACTTTGCATAAATTCTTCTGAACATGTAATACATTTATTTAAATTGCTTTAAATGCACGTAGTAGTTCTTAGCCTTATATGATGCTTTTCCCTTACCATTTTTTGTTACAAACTATGGCTTATATTCAAGCAAGTATTATTACTCAGCTTATTTCATAATGTCTTCATTACAGTTATATTCATTTCAATTCGAATTATTCTTCATTATAGTTATGTTCACTTTAATTCCAACTATTTCTTATTATAGTTATATTCATTTCAATTCCAATTATTCTTCATTACAGCTATGTTCCCTTCAATTCCAACTATTCGTTATTACAGTTATATTCATTTCAATTCCAATTGCTCTTCATTACGGTTATATTCATTTCAATTCCAACTATTCTTTATTACAGTTATGTTCACTTCAATTCCAACTATTCTTTATTACAGATATATTCATTTCAATTCCATTTGTTCTTCATTACAGTTATATTCATTTCAAATCCACTTGTTTTTCATTATAATTATGTTCCCTTCAATTCTAACTATTCTTTGTTACAGTTAATTTTTACCATACTTTCTTATTTAAATGCTTTATTGTTTTCCTTTTTGCTATCTTAGTAAAATTTCTTTGGAATATATACCTATTTTCTTTCATTTACTTTCAAATGCATTTAGTAGATTTTAGTCTTATTTAGGTTGTATTTTCCCTTACCAATTTTGGTTGCACGCTAGAACAATAATACAAGTGAGTACTTTTGTTTATCTTTTCTTAATTTGTTCTTCTTTATAATTTTGTTTATTTTCTTCTCCTACTTGAATGATTTTAATGATTTGCTGCTTATTTTTAAATTGTAAATTATGCAAGAGATATCCAAATGAACTTAAAATTAGCCGTTCTTAATTGTGCTTAGACTGTTTAGTCTAACTACTCATTTTCTTTTTATGGCTTTGCCCTATCATATTTAAATTCCAAAATAGGATAAATCTAAAGCTCATTGATTCAGGCAGTGCAGGTCCAAGTGCACGAAGAGCTTAAATGAAACTGCTTTCGCTTATTAATGTTAAATTTACATGCGTTTTATTACAAGTGAGAGAATGACTTACTCTCTTTTGCTCTTTCATTTTAGATGGATTTATACTAATTAAACTATAAACGCTTTTAGTAATTCTTACCTACTCTTAAATTTCTATGTTGTGATTACCTATTAGTAATTGCTTGGAATGAATGAGTGGATTATAATAATTGCTTGTATTGTTCATACTTACAAATGCTTACATGTATCTCCTTAACATGTACCCTCTATTGCCATTCTTTGCAAATTTACTTTAACTTAGCATTTGCTCATAAAAAGACTTGGCCACTTAGCATCTATATTTGATTAGTTTTCTTCTAATTGAATAATGGGTGCTAAGATAATATCCCAATGTTGGATTAATCTTCCATCCAATTATTAAGGTCGTTACAGCTTGACCTGCTGTTAGTGATGTGCTTCCTTTGCCTTGAAACTTTCTAGTACACGTCGGAATTCCGTCGGCGCCTCCCGTATTAATCAAACCATTTTTCACATCCCAACATGAGGTATACTTAAAATTGGATTAAAAGTTTTAGTCTTAATGGTGTCTTTAGCTATGTTTGCATCATTGTATCAAGTTTGCAATAAGAGTCAATAAGCTTTTCAAAGGAAACCGTTGTTAATGGTCTTTCTCTTAGCCAAAGTGTGAATGGAAGCTAATTTTCTCCCTTATGGTCACTTGGGTTCATGACTGATATCTTGGGCTTAACTTTGGTTGCCCCAAGGTTATGCATAGTCTAATCATTTATGGTGGTTATGAATGAGATTTTAGGGTTCATCAAGCCACTTAATCATGTGGATTCATATCAAGACAAGTTTACGGTGGCTTGAACTTGTCTCAAGGTGAGCTATACAACTTGCCTATATCTAGAGTTGGTTGAGTTAGCTCACTAGAGGTGAGCTAGTCCAAGTCAATTTAATATTCCTTGCGGGCGAGTAAATTCATCTTTAATATAAAAATTAGGATTTATGTGGCAGTCCAAGAATCGTTATTAAGAATCACAAGCAAAAATTTCCAAATAAATAATATTAAATGACAAAATTAATTATAAACATATTTCATCATTTACAGAGTTATATGATTACATAATATTTACACCACATATTTGGTCCTATTACTACACACAATAATAAAAATGTTACAAAATTCACTTCTTAGTTCAGAACTTTTGAGATCCTAAAAATTAATGTTACTAGTCATGTATGTAAAAATTTAGTAAGAAATAAATTTTAATATCCTATTGGATATAAAATAAATAAACATTTATTTAAAAGAAGCCTGCATCAAATGAAAGAAAATTATTCAAAGTTACATTAATTTTATAAATGTCATATTGTGCTGCAAATTTTGTTGAAAGAAAGATAATAATGTATGTACTTGAAAATGTAGAATATTCAAACTCCATGTGAGATTTGAACATAAAATAAGGAATAATAAATTTTGAGCCTTAAATATTAGTCTTTAAATTTATTCAGATATTATAATAATAATTATTATCATTTCTAATTAAAATTAGAATAAAATAATATTTTCCCTCTTTTCTCTCTCTTCTTCTCTCGCTTTCTCTCGCAGCCACTAACCCAACGGTGGAGTGTTTTGTCGGTGAAGGAGGCGGCGCCGGCTGGAAGGAAAGGTTGGTGGACGTAGACGGTAGAGTTAGTTGTATTATAGAGAAAAACATAGGAATTAGTTGGGTAATTATAGGAAAGCAAGAGGTAAGAAGAATTCCAACCGGCCAGCTGGGTTGTTAACTGGCGCTAACCGATGTAGGGCGGCTTCCGGTTCGCGTCACCCCTTGTAGTGTGATGTGAGCTCTGTCGTATATGTGAGACTTGCTTGCGAAAGAGGAGTCAGGAGAAGAGGAAAACCGCTTAGGGTACTACAACTAGGGTAAGAAAATAAACAATTAATTGAACCTTATAAATAAAAATGCCATTTAAAATTTCTGCATTTTTTCTCCATTTGAAATTCAAAATTTATGAAATTTGATCAAGTTGTGTAATTCTTCAAAATTAACTTGGCCTAAAATTTTAAATTATGATTTATACTTTATTTTATATTATTTAAAAAAATTAAATTTTAAAAAATTTTATTTCAAGCAATCCAAATCTCCAAATTCGATTAAACATAAAACATAGCATCCGTTTATCATGCCTAATCTATTGACACTAAAAATTATAGTTTTTAATTCATATTTTATTTTTTATCAGTTTTTAAGTTTAAATTCAAAATCAATTTTGAAGTAGCTATTATCCCGATTACTTCCAAAATAGTAAATTATGATTCTTAAACTATGCTCTATCTAATTATGTTCTTGCTTTGATCTATTTTTGAATTAGCTAGAAATCTTGATTTTGGCTTTATGGGTACTTAAATTAACTTGGTTATTATAGTTAATGCTATTCATACCTTAGAGAGAAGGAATGCTAGGCATCACTTAAGACTGTTTGAGGAAATCTTGAGATTGGATTGGACTCACTCAAGTGAGATAGGTTCCAAAGTAAGGAAAAGAGGAGGGGAATCAGTTACTAACTAATGAACATCACTTGATACTTAGCCTTCTATAAAGAGACAAATGCTTCTTAAGTTCTAAATTTGCGTGTATATTGGAGAAGCTTTGATCTAACTTTGAGGACTCGAGGCAGGGCTCTTCACAAAGTAGCTATCCCAACAATAGTCCTCACCCAATAGGTTAACCGATTTGGGATTCCAGGGTAGTGCATATGCAAAACCAACTTCAAAAATCTTCTAGTAAGTTGTAGGTAAGAGTATATAAAATATTTGGGCAAGAGGATTGAGGCTAGTAAATAAAAGAAGAAAGGGACTCAGAGGTGGTCTAGATTTCCCAAATCACCTTAATTTGATTCTTGGCCAAACGAAGGGGTAGCCGATAGTCAACCAAATATTCAAGTAATTCCATCTTGGCTATTACTTTCCACCCCCTTGGGGGTTAGTTTTAAACCATTTTGGTGCTAGGTGGAAGCTCATATAGAACTAAATAGTTCCACGTTAATCGACAATTGGAGCTTAACTTTCCTGAACTGTTGCCTCCCACCACGCTTTTGGATCCCAATTAAAGCTTTGCTATATATTAATATCATCAAAGGCAAGTTATCTAAGACTTTTTGATTTTTAAAGGAGTTCCAAAATTTGTGTGTAGATAGTGGGTGCTTAGGGCTCATGATTAAAAAGCCCTAATCAACCAAGCATAAGGTGTTAGGGTTGGCTAACCAGGGAAAATGATGTCATAGCATCAGATCGACGGGTTGAGTTGGGAAATAGAGTCAACAAATTGTGGTTGATGATTCTTTAATGGATTTCATCTTGAGATATAATGGTTCATGGTATTTAAGTAGCTTCTATCCATCATTTGTTTCAAGCTCCAGATCAGGCGCTACAGCGCGCCGTGGTGGATAAATTCCCAAGAGCCAAGTGCTACAACGTATTGTGGTGGATAAATTCAATAGAGCTATGCGCTATAGCCTGTCGTGGCGGATAAATTTCTAAGAACTTGGCACTACAGTGCGCCATGACAGACACATTCTCGAGAGTTAGGTGCTACAGCGAGCCGTGATGAATAAATTTCAGAGAGCCAGGCACTCCAGTGTGCTATGGTGGGTACATTCCAAGGAGCCAGGTGCTACAATGCACCACATCATGCCGTAGCAAACGCTAACCCAAGAGCTAGGTGCTACAGTACACCATAGCATCCGCCAACATAAAGCTTGTCACTACAGTACACCGTAGCGCCCACTATATTTCTGCTTTGGAAAAAAAGCTCCTAACCAGCATTGGGAAAACTAATGGACTTAATTATCTCCATTTTCTCACAACATAAATTGTGGCATGCATTAAAAATCCTTCATTACCATGAGATAAAAGAATAAAACATAAATGAGAATCCAAATCTTAAGGAGAAAGTGGTTGGATGCTTTGATTAAAAGAAGGCTGAAGAAAGTCTTATAAGAAGGGGAATTAAAACTCTGAAAAGGTTCCACATTACAATTTCAATTCTTGATATTGGATTTCTATTTGGAAAAGAAAGATTGAGGAGAGTACCCCACCCCAAAAGAGGGGAAGGCTGCATGTATAGAAAAAGGAGAAGCACAAAGAGCAAAAGCAAAAAAGGAGGTCAAAGAAAAAATAAAATAAGGAAAACATGATAGTTATTCCCTAGTATTGTATTCCTACTTTGTCTCTTATAATTTCTTGTATGATCCATGCAAAGGCTCAACATTTCTTGTTACTTTTCATGCACTTATATTTTGATGGCAGCCTAAACCCCATTTGGGGAGCGTTGGGCAAGAGCTTGTAGAAGCTATGAATATAATGCTTGAACTCTTTTTAATATTGGAATGTTAGTTAGATCTAAGGATGTTGCATGTTTATTTGAATGAACAATTGGATAATGATAAATCTTTATATAAATCCTTATCCATGTATTCAAATGTAAAATTAATTGGGATTATTGAACGCCTTGCCCAAAAGATGTGCATATTTGAGCGTTAACTCTGTGAATGTCTGTGATAACATTCACCATGCAAAAATAGCCCATGCACAACTTTAGGGAAAGTGCTTAATCATTTGAGGAATGTTAACATTCTCTGAACCCCATAGCTCACTCTTGATTTATGCGAGGTAATTTAACGCGTCTAACTATGAGCTATGTGACAAGCTCATTTAGCTTGCAGCTCATTACCTTAGCTAAATTAAGAACAGACGCATGTGGGCTGAGAACCACCTTTTGTGCTCCATAGCTCACCCTTGGTTTATGCAATGATCAAGAGTGCAATGAGCTATGAGCAATGTGACAAGCTCATTTAGCTTAGCTACTCAGTTTCTTAATTAAATCAAGAGCAGATGCATATGTGCCATCAATGGAATCAAGTTCATGTGATAATCAATCTAAGAGATAAATTCATATGCTAATGATTGCATGATTATCTAAGTGTTGTGATTGAACCTTTTCGATGTTCATCTCAGAGCACTAGATAAGATTTAGTATATTTAGTAAGTCCACTAGAGAAGACTAAATCTATTGATTAAGAAATGAAAGTTAATCAAATTGACTTTATATAAAGTTGAGAAGAAGAGTTCTTGTATGAATCCATGATACTTTGTATGTTTAATCCCAGCTCTCCCTAATTTTTTGAAAATATTTTTAATGACCTAAGAAACCTTGGAATAATAATTAGGACTCAACAAAAACTATTTAATCACTTAAACTTATTAAAATTAAGTATACTCTAGTAATGAATTTAAAAACCATTCCAAGAGGATGATAAAGTTTGAGATCTCACCATCCCAGATTACTTCGAACCATGTGCACTTGCGTGCAAATGTAGACAACGTATTTTAAGTGTGTCAAATTTTTGGCGCTAATGCCGGGGAACAGTTCATTTGATTTGTATGAGAGATAACTTTAAAATAAATAGTGATTTAAGATTTTGATGCATATATTTTTTAGTTTTTGTAATTATATGTTCATTTAATCTTTTTTGCATTTACCGCATTATTTTCTTTTATATACATTCGTATCTCTGAGTTGTGCTTAGAATTCTGTTTAATTTAAGTTTTGCATGCGTTGGCAAAATTTTGACAATTATTTGTTTGACCTCGAAATTGAAGGAACTTTGTTAAGAGTAAGAAGACAACAACTTAGAGCAAATCTAATACAACAACCCATGGACAATCTAGGAGATAACGTAGGTGAGGTTCACAAACAAAATAGGGCTAAAGCCCTAAGATACTACGCCCTTCCCACTAGTCCAACCTCATGTAGTAGAAAATAACTTTGAGATTCAGTTATCAACTCTACAAATGGTCTAAATAATCAATTCAGTGGGTAGGCAATTGAGGACCCAAGCACGCATATCTCCAACTTTTTGGAGATATGCGACACTTTTAGATATAATGACGTTACTGATAATACAATTATGTGAAAGCTTTTCCCATTCTCATTAAGAGACGGAGTTAAAAACTGTCTCAGCTCTCTTCTTGGAGATTCTATACGCACGTGGGATGATTTAACCAAGAAATTTCTAGCTAAATATTTCCCACCAGCCAAAATTGTTAGGCTGAGAAAAGAGATAACTAACTACTCTTTGTAAGATGGTGAGACCCTGCGCGATAGTTGGGAAAGATTTAAGAAGTGCCTAAGGTGCTTCCCTCATCATAAATTCTCATAGTGTATGTAGGTTCAAACATTTTATAACGGATTGAGTGCACCCACTAGGACCTTGATAGATGTAGCTGTTAGGGGCTCCTTAAGTAGAAAAACACAAGAAGAAGCTTACGATCTGTTGAAATAAA
Source organism: Gastrodia elata (assembly GCA_016760335.1). NCBI lineage: Eukaryota > Viridiplantae > Streptophyta > Magnoliopsida > Asparagales > Orchidaceae > Gastrodia > Gastrodia elata. Next base: position 31,230,422 of record CM028680.1, on the reverse strand, counting down.
TGGCTACTAATGCTCACCAATGGCCTACTGAGAGGCAAAATTCCAATAGGACTGAAGTTAAGAACATAGATGAATCCAACAAAATTGCTGAACTCCAACATGAAATCACTATGTTGAACAAAAAGATAGGACAGATGAATAAGAGTGCCATTCAAGAAATTATTTGTGAGTTCTATGGAGGGGCACACACTAATGAGAAGTGTAATTCTAATAACCCTTTTGCAGCCTCCAATCATGAACAAGTAAATTTCTTGAGAAACAACAATAACAATTCTGGAATTAACAATCCCTACTCAAATACTTATAATCACAGGTGGAGGAATCACCCTAATTTTTCTTGGAGTAATGGGAAAAACTATAACCACTTCCCTAATGGACACTAGAACCAAAATAGGTCAGGACAAAATTTTAACAACTCTCAAACTCAGTAGCAAAATCAATAAAATTTAGGAATATAAGGAACCTTTCGCCCTTTTAAGGCTGAAACTCTATCCTTTATGCACAAAACTGAACAAACAATAAACATGCATGAATCCTCAATTCAAAGGATAAAGGTACCCCAAGGAAATATAGAATTCAAGCTGGGGCAAATCTCCCTCAATTGACAAATAGGCAACTAGGAGCATTCTCAAGTACCACAAAAATAAATCCAACAAAAATAGTGAGTGTTATCACCTTAAGAAAATGTGGAGAATGACTTAATGGGGCATGATAAAATTGAAAAGACTGGCCCTCCTAAGATAGAAACTGAAAGATAACCTCGAAAGGAAAATTCAGAAGATGAGAATGTTGAAATTTAAATTAAGATGAAAAAAAACCTAATGACTGTCAACAGAAGGTATCCTGGGTGATTCAACATCCCTTGTGTGATTGATGGAAAAGCATTTTTAGATCCCTTGTATGATCTAGGAGTTTTCATCAATGTAATTCCATATTGTTACGTACGGAGATCTTTTACTGTCCAGGTGTAGCAAAAGCACCGCAGCGCACCGTGGCATGCTGCAGCGCTCCTCGACTATTCTCTTTCGAATCTGAGGTGCTATCACACACCTCAGCGGTCAGCATTCAAGAACCAAGCACTGCAGCGCGCCACAATAGAAATTGTCGTTGCAGCGCGCCGCACCGGAAACCGGCGCCATAGCATGCCCCAACAGATCCATTCCAAGGTGCGGGTACCAAACCTAAAACACAGGCGCTACCGCGCACCATAGAGTGCCGTAGCATGCCACAGCGAATGATTATTTGAAAGTAGGGCGCTACGGTGCGTCGTAGCACCTGACGGAGTTATGCTTCGTTCCAGGTTTCATTTTAAGCAAATATTAAGGTATTTTGTATATTTTAGGGTTCAAATTTGAGCAATCTACTTAAGCCAAGGTGTTGGAAGAAAACCTAAGTGTTGGCACATCAGTTTGGAGGAAAAAGGTCAGTGTGAGGAGAAGAACCCTAAGCTAAACTCTAGGACACTGCAATCCAAGCCAAGGCTTGTAAGTTGGAGGAGTAACTCCAAGTTATAGCTGCTTCTTCATCACTCCATTTTAGAGTAAGAGCTGAAGCATTTGTGCTGAGGTGAATAGCTCTTGTAACTCTGTAACCTTCAAGTTAGTCTAGTGGATTTATTCATGGTTTAGCTACGTGATTTTTCACATTGTTAGGTTTTCCATGTATATCTTGGTGTTTGGATATTTTTTGTATGTTGTGTGCTTTTCTCTTTTATGTGCTTGTGATTTCAGAGTTTGCTTGGTAACCATCTACACAACCCTGATCCTCAAATCCATTTTGAGGTGTGCGCTTTCTTGTAAAAATGCTTCCGCAAGCGAAGAGAGTGTGCAGGAATCTTCAAGAGGAAATTTGATTTTGTGCACATCATCACCATTTCTACAATAACAAGTGGTATTATAGAGTGTGTTTTTAGCTTGTTGATTCAAAAATGGTTTGCTTGTTTGAGTGGGAGCAATGGCCAAAAATATGAGACACAAGATTGAGAAGTTCAGCGGAACAAACTTTGCATTCTGGAAAATGTAGGTGAAGGATCTGCTCTACCAAAATAAGTTGTATCTATCATTGAAAGGAGCCGACAAGAAACCTACATCAATGATTGATGAAGATAGGGAGGTTCTTGATAAAACTATTTTGGGTTTGATTCTCTTATCATTGTCTTCTTCTGTTGCTTTTAATATTATTAATGAGAAAACTATTATAGATCTCATGAAAGCCCTAATGAGGATGTATGAGAATCCCACAGCTTTAAATAAGGTTTTCTTGATGAAGAGACTGTTTAATATGAAAATGATGGATGGGTACTCAGTGACTGAACACCTTAATGGGTTCAACATTATGATAAGCCAGTTGAATTCGATGGGCATCAGTTTTGATGACAAGGTCCGAGCTCTGTTGTTCCTTTCTTCATTGCCAAATAGTTGGGATGGACTGGTTACAACCATTAGCAATTCATCAGGGAATGCATCGTTGAATTTTGTCGACATCATTGGGCTAGTGCTGAATGAGGATGTGTAGAATAAATCTCATGGCGAGGTATCTACCTCAGCACTAAATGCTGAAAGCATAGGGAGACATGCTGAGAGGAGACATAGTTGAAATAGGTCGATATCTCGGTGAGGTAAATCAAGATTCAGAAAAGCCAAGCCAGATTGCTAGAACTATGAGAAGGGAGGTCACTTTAAGAAGGATTGCCCTACCCTAAAGAAGCCAAGCGGTGGTGGTAAAATAATGAACCCCACTATGAATGTTTCAGCTGAGGAGGATAAGGATGCTTTGATCCTCTCACTTGTCAACATGGAGTCCTGGGTTGTAGATACGGGAGCATCATTTCATGCCACTCCATCGAGAAGTGCCTTCAAGAGTTACCCCAAGGGTGACTTGGGGAAAGTGTACCTTGAAGATGATAAAGCATACAACATCATTGGCAAAGGTGATGAGGATGTGAAGCTACCAAGCGACGCAGTTTGGAAGCTGAAGGCTGTTAGACAAGTGCCATGTCTAAAAAGTGTCTTGATTTTAGTAAGCTAATTAGCTAGAGAGGGCTACAACACTTGTTTTATGGGAGACTCATGGAATGTCACCAAGGGTGCACTCATTATTGCATGGGGCAATATGAAAGGTACATTTTACTTGATCAATAAAGTGTCTGACACTATTAAAGCTGTAGAGGAGATAGATGCAGATCTATGGCACCAAAGGCTTGGCTATATGAGTGAGAGGGGGCTGAAATCCCTACAGTCAAAAGGGTAGTTCCAAGGGCTAAAGTCAATTGACTTATATTTCTGTGAATATTGTGTGTTGGGCAAATTAAAGAAAGTTTCTTTCTTCAAAGTTAGAAGGGAGCTGAAATGCAAGAAATTGGAGTTAGTGCATATAGATGTATGAAGACTAGCTCCTACTTTTTCCATGGGTGGAGCAACATACTTCATCACCTTTATTGATGATCATACAAGAAAGATATGAGCTTACTTTCTAAAGCACAAATCTGATGTATTTGATGTGATTGAAAAGTGGTTGTCTTTGGTGGAGAATGAGACCAGATTAAAGCTAAAATGCTTAAATAGAACCAGTGGGCACTTCCCCTAGCAAGTCACTTTAATCTATCGAAAGAACAGATGCCAAAGTCTGAAGAGGAGAAGGAACATATGATGAAGGTTCCTTATTCTTCAGTCATTGGGAGCATGATATATGCAATGATCTGCATGAGATCGAACATTGACCATGTAGTGGGAGTAGTCAGTAGGTTCATGGGAAACCCTAAAAAGTACTATTGAGATGTGGTCAAGTGGATCCTAAGGTATCTGAAAGGTACAGCAAGCAAAGCTTTATACTTTGGAGTATCTGACATTATTTTACAATGATATATAGATTCAGATCTTGCAAGAGATGTTGATAGCAGGAGAAGCACTATAGGCTATGTGTATACCTTGGGAAGTGTAGCGATGAGTAGGATCTCTAGGCTACAAAACATCATGTTGCTATCTACCATGGAGGAGGAATACATTATCATTATAGAGGTAAGTAAGGAGGTGATTTGATTGAAGGGTTTCATGGAAGAACTGGGCAAGGAGCAGAAGGATGTAAGGCTCTATAGTGATAGTATGAGCACTATTCATCTGGTGAAGAATGCTGCTTTTTAGCTATGACAAAGTCCATTCCACTTCGTTACCATTTTAAGAATCTAGCTGATATGCTTACCAAAGCAGTAATAGTGGAGAAATTAAGGCTATGTGCAGCTTTAGCTGGCCTCAAAATGTAAAGAGAAAGCGAGGTGAGCCACACCACATTTATTGACAAAATAGAAGAAGACAATGAAGGGTCAATGGAATAAAAAAGGAAAGATTTTACTATAGGTTTTCATGTTGGAGATTGTTATGTATGGAGAGCCTTTAGTGTCCAGGAGCAGCAAAAGCACTGTAGCGTGCTGCAGCGCGCCCAAGTGGTTCTATTTAGAAACTGAGGTGCTGTCACGCGCCTCAGCGGTCAACATTCCAGAAGTAGGTGCCGCAGTGCGCCACTGTGGAAATTGTTGATGCAGCGCGCCACATCAGAAACTTGCGCCATAGCACGCCCTAGGGATTCATTCTAAGGAACGGGTACCAAACCCAAGACATAGGTGTTATCGCGCACCGTAGTGCGCCGCTACCTGCCGCAGCAGATGATTATTCGAAAGCCATGAGCTACGGCGTGCCGTAGTGCCAGTCAGAGTTCTGCTTTATTCCAAGTTTTGTTTTAAGCAAATCTGAGGTATTTTGGACATTTTAGGTTCCAAAATTTAGCTAACTACTTAAGCCTAAGTGTTGGAGGAAAACCTAAGTGTTGGCACATCAGTTTGGAGGCAAAAGGTTATTATGAGGAGAAGAATCATAAGCTAAACCCTAGGGAGCTGCAGTCCAAGCAAAGGCTTGCAAGTTGGAGTGACTCCAAGTGATAGCTGCTTCATCCTCACTCCATTCTAGAGTAAGAGCTGAAGCATATGTGCTGAGGTGAATAGCTCTTGTAACTCTATAACCTTCAAGTTATTTTAGTGGATTTCTTCATGGTGTGGCTCCATAGTTTTTCCCATTCTTGGGTTTTCTACGTATATCTTGGTGTTGATATTCTGTGTATGCTGTGTGATTTTCTCTTTTATGTGCTTGTAATTTCTGAGTTTGCTTGGTAACCGTCAACGCAACCCTGATCCTCGAATCCATTTTGAAGTGTGCGCTTTCTTATGAAAACGCTTTCACAAGCGAAGAGAGTGTACAAGAATCTTCAAGAGGCAAATTTGATTTTGTGCGCATTATCATCATTTCTACAACAACACATATCACATCTATACGCAGCTAGCGATATGGGGAAGAGAAGATATCTCGGTGATTCTAGAATTTGTAAATTTGAACTTGATGACACCATCAGTAATCCTAAAAATTATATTAGTAAATCTACAAAGTTTTTTAATTCCAACTAATTTCATTGTGTACGAGTAAGATAGGTGGAATGAAAAGTTCAGCATTATTTTTGGAAGACCATTCTTTACCACCACTCATGCAATAATTGATGTAGAAAGCGGCCTAATGAAAATTAGAATGTGGATTTGCTGCCGACTGTTAATAAGGAGAAAAATCTATATTTAAGTTGGAAAGAAAGGGAGAAAGGCAAACTAAGGTCGGTTGAGATTAAAGTTGAAGAATTGTCCCATGAGTCTGAATATGTGAAATTCATGGATACCTCATTTTGAGGTGGTGAGTTGTAGCAACCCTAGGGTGTTACTTAGCCTAATTTTAGCTTAATCGCATCTTAACTAATATTCCATTAGATTCATCTTGTCAATAGAACCAAACCTTGAAACTTTGGAAAGATTCAGAGCTCAATCAAATATTTACTTTATTTTAATAATATTTAATTAATTAGAAAATTGAGATATTTAATTTGACCTCAAAATTAAAATTCGACTTAGCCATTACGATCGTCGCCCCCAAATTAGTTAGGGGTGATATTTTGGAAGTGTTTGGAAGTCATAAGATCTTCTCAAATATTTTAATGTATTTAAATACCCGAAAAATTAGGATAATTAAATCAATCTGCAAATTAAAATCTGACTTTGCCATTAAGTTTCTCACCCTCAACTTTGCTAGATGTGAATTTTTGGAAAATTTCGAAGCCATTTTTATTCATTTAATTTTAAATTCTAAATTGTGCTAATTAAAATTAGAAAATAATTAACTAAAATATTGAATTTTTCTATTTTCTTCCCCATTTTCTGCACATGCTTGCCCTTCCCCATCACCTATTTATCAGCTCCAGCCCATCTCCCATATGAAGCAATGATAACTTCATGAAATTTTATCTCCCTGTAGGTTCTCCTTTCCCCCTCCTTTATATATGCTCCATTAGTCTCAGCTCCCCCCATTTGTTGTCAGCTAAAGCTCCTTCCTTCCCAAACTCCTGAAGAACTCTCAACTCTCTTCCTTCTTTTGCTAATAGTCAAAGAAGAAGCTCATTTCCTCTCAAGATCTTAAAAAATCCTAGCTGGAACCTCCCTTCACAAGTTAAGGTATCCTTCTTGTATCCTTCCTTGTACCTTCCATTTCTCCCATTGGTTGATCCAATGACTATTTCATTTCATTTAAATGCTTAATATTTGTCCTCAAGAACTTGTATAGGTAGCTAGGGCATCATTATTTGTGATGTTAGAAAAACCTTTTCGTATCAATTTTGGTATCAATGGAAAAGTCTTGGAAAAACATTTCCATCGCTATATAGCACTACATTTAAGATGTCTTAAATCAAGACTATTTGGGTGTCAAATGAGAAACATTCCATTTCATCCTGGCAAAATAACCATCAAGCGCTACGTGCACCGTAGCGCTTGGTTTTCAGCTAGGGAGTGCTGTCGTGCGCCGAAACGCCCACGTCTCGAATAATCTAGCGCCAGAGTGCGCCGCAGTGCCTGAAAGCACTGCAACGCCCCGTGCATCGGGATATTTGGCATTGTAGCGCATTGTAGAACCTAGCTCACGGCCAAGAGGGTGCAATAGCGCACCATCGCGCTGAAATCCACCGTAGAGCGCCGTAGTGCACCGCATCGCTAAAATCCGTCATAGCATGTCGTAGCACCCGAAAATGCTGTGTGCCGTAGCACAAAAACACGCTACAGCGCGCCATAGCGCCTAGCTCTTGGTCAACCAAGTGCTACAGCGCGCCGTTGCGTGCATAACTCTCCAGTTTCACCCAAATTGAATATTTTTGGTATTTTGATGACCCGAGAACCTTAAAAATACAGAAATATTCCAAAATAAAAACTAGTTATATTGAAATCATGTATTGGATAATTATAAAAGTGATTTTTAAATATGAACCCTATGCTTAAAATATATATAATTTTTAAACATATACCTGTAGGACAAATTTGCAATTGTAGCTATTTTGTTTTGATTGAATTAATGTATTTTTTTTCTTATAACCTAAGATAACCATATTAAATGGATTCATTTTTGTTGCTTGAAATGTGGAGCATTACTCTTGAAACTTTGTGAAAAGATATTAGGATGCTTAGAAATTAATTTATTCAATTAGATCTATATTCTAAATTTTTAACTTTGTTAATTAAGTAACAATTACTTTAGCTCATAATTAGTGAATGTTAGCATTTATTCTCTAGTTGACATTACTAATTTATCATGTGATCTTAGAAAATTAAACCTTATGATGATAATGTGATTTTATTATATTCACCTTAAACTTATACTCCTTTGATTTCCTCTTAATTAAGAGAATTAGCATCATTTAACTTGCATTAAATTATTAAAATATGTTGATTATCAAATGATTCATTCTTAATAATAAGCTGATTTTGTCCCATGATATAATTATTTAATCAAACTCAAGAGCTTAGCAATCTAGCTTGTTATCTTCCCTTTTTAATTAAGTGATTGATTTTATGAATATTTCATATATTTAAATCTTTAAATTTTGATCTCATAATTAAACTTAGGATAGAAAGCTAAATTGTTGTGGTTGTAAGTTTTTTTAATCTCTTATTGTCTTGTTAGATTTTATAATATAAATGCTTAATATCTTAATTTAGGGAAACATTGAGATATGAGCTAACTTAATGAATATATATTGAGGTAGGCCTTTAGAAGAACCTCTCAAAACTTAGAAAATTGAGCATATATTTTTGTGGCAGCAATAGCCTAATTATGGAGCCTCGTACTCTCCGTAGTCATGCTAATACTGAAATAAACATGATTATGAAAAGTACGGTCACCGTGTGACTACCCTCTCAACTATTATCGAAGTCAGGTATAAATCCAACCCGCCTTAGCTGAAAGACTTGCCACCTGAAACTGGAGGTCAAGCATCAAGATATTAAAGTAGTGAAGTATATAAGAGTATAACATCTACATCATAATACAAAAAAGAAAAGCAAAGATAATAACTCAGCTCAATATGAAAGTGCAAGAAAATAAATAATCCAGAATATTTAATTATTATAAACAAAGCTTAATGAAAGGGAACTCTCATCCTCACAAGCAAAAATAGGAACGAGTTAAGCCTCAGCAGCAGGAAGATTCTCCTCCAGACCAAACTCTTCACCTGAAACAACTTTAATGAATAGCTCTAAATCTGATATTATCGGTATCACAATGCCAGAGCCCCAGCCAAGAAAAAGAAAACTTACAGTTAGACAAATTGTCTAAGTACATTTTATGTTGACTAAATAAGACTAATATTCAAGATATCACATTTTACTGAGCATGTAGGTATTTAAGGTACAACAAGCAACATGAGCAAAATAGTTATAGACTAAGCATTTATAACTTAAATAAAATGAAGTATGTATATTAACATACCTCAACCTGAAGCTGCAACTAAGGTTAGGCAATATATATATATATATATAATAATTGAAAGGACTAAAAGTAAATTTATTATATCATGTTTATGATTATATAAATGTAGGCTACTTTGAATAAAAAAAAATTGTATTGAATCAAAAAGTAATTAAAATAAGTACTAGCATCCTAAAATATACATGTAAGGGACTAAAAAGTACTGAATTGAAATAATTATATTGATATGAATTGAAAATGAGCTGTGAACAGAAAATATGCATAACTGATAATATATATAACTTGGCTAAATGAAGCCACTGAACTGAAAGTGAGTCTAACAAATACCATCTTAGCCAACCATAGAGCTAGGCCTCGTTAGACTTAAAAGACCAGAATAGAGAAATGTATCAAAACTAGTACGATTATAATAGAAATAGGCTAAATGAAGCCACTAAACTGAAAAGTCTAACAAATACCATCCTTGCTAACCATAGTGCTAAGCCTAGTTAAACTTATAGAAATAGATAAATACTATCCTAACCAACCATAGAGCTAGGCTTGGCCTGTTCTATTACAAAAGTATTGAACTAAAGAGGCAGACTAAATAGAATACACTCAACTGAATTGAGCACTGAAAAATTGAATGAAATGAATATACTAAATAAACTGAATTACTAATTTAAGTAATGAGATATTATTCATTCAAGACTAACATAGGATATTCATCAAAATATCACATGCTTTATTATTATGTCCAAGGTATAGAGTACAAAATATAAGATATGCGAAGCAACAATAATCAAAGCGAGCAAGTGACTCAACTAAGCATATGTGATATCAGTCGTTATATAATTTAATTTGTTATATCTAATCGAAGATAGTACAATCTTAAATTCTCCAATATCTATCTATCTAGTACAAAACCAAATTTACGATCTTATAATTGATATTTGTGAGGATCGGAGATCGAAGTTTGAGAGTTTCAACAGAATAATTCATAAAATTTAGAAATATACAATTTTTATAATTACACAGGAAATAATATAATAAATGTCCAAAGTCCCATTATATAAATAGAGATAGAGAGCAATATATATATGAAATTACAACAGTTTAATATTTATAATATAGATTACACAGCCTTATTTTCTCGCATCTCAGTTTCTTCTCTTTTATTACTCAGGCAAATCTTCAAAGTTAAATTTTTAAAACTTGAAAAATACAATTACCAGTCAAGTAGGAGTATGCAAATCATTCTTATAAGAGTATTTTAGCATCCTATAATAGGCAAAAATTAAAGGTGGGAATAAATGGAATATTTGTATAACATATATGAAAGAAAAGAAAATTTTTCAATTTTTAAATATTGCCCTGCATGTTAGGTTTGAAATTTAATATATATATATATATATATATATATATAAAGCATGAAATAAATAAATTTTATCAAAAGCACTTGTAACATAAAGTCGAGTCCATAGACTCCTAAGCCCAAATGGGTAAGCTCATAGGCATAACCTTTAGGAAGCTTTCTCGCTACCCGTCAGTAGCTTTTTCAAATTAGAAACTGATGGTATGTCTTTCTTCTAGATTTGCCCACTTCCTAAAAAGGGCTAAATCCCTCCATATGACTCCCAGGGGTTGCCAACAGGCCTAATCTGTACAGATTCTCAGTATTGCTTTCCATCCTCCAAAGATAAACACCACAATGATATAATACATTTCATATTTTTGTTACATGCTTATTTGATAATATTCTTTTGTAAATTTATAAGTGGTAAGCAATTTTGGAATATAAATAATATTCAAATGAAAATTGCTCAAAATAAGAATACTGAAATAAAACTTATAAATAGATTTACGTACCTGACTATTTTGATACAATTATAATCAAATCAATTCCTTTGATCTGTCAAAAATAATTTAATTCATTAATTTAATATTTCATGATTTTAGTAGGTTTCTAAAATAATAACAAAATGATCTAAATATATTTAAATTATTTTTGATTTATTAAGTTACTAATTTATGTAATTATTAAGCCATATAAGGTAAAATTAGGAATTTGATCTATAAGGGCATATTAGTAATTTTACCCATAATGAAATCTAAAATTTATATTAGTTTACTGTAGATTATGTCCTAAGGTTTTCATAGAACCTAGAATTATCAAATTTTGATAAGTATTGGCCAAATTATGGCCTAATTAGGATTTATGGTGATTAGTGAGTGATTAGTAAAATTAATCACAAAATCACTAATCAAACTACATCACTAGATTTTAATTAACTCTAAGAGTTCTCTGAAATTTAAATTGTTCAATTTATATTATTAAATGTGCTAATTTGTACTAATTAAGTTTTTAGAGTAATTAGGGTTGATTAGAAGATCTAACTATTGGATCCTAATTATTTTTATAGATTACTATAAATTAGGTTTTTCTTATCTAAATTAATATTTGGATCACCTAATTTGGAGTTCAATTGACCAAGTTATGGTCAATTGAAGTTCTAGGGTTAAATAGCTTAATTAGTGTTAGTCCTAAATGTGATTAAGCTCAAACTAATCCAAACAGCAAAATTAACACTACTAAAATTTTTCTTAAGGTTTTTTGATTATTTTGAGACCCATATTGGGTATATTTAGAATAATTGATACAAAGTTATTATTATTTGAATATTTGTGACATTATTTGAATTTAATTAATATCCCTAAATATCACTAGGTGACATACTAGTCCTTTAGCAAAATTAATAACATCATTAAATTCCTCACATTTTTTTGATAAATTTGATATATTTTATTGTATGATTTGGACTTGTACTTATCAAGATATTAAGGTTTAAAGTTTAGGGTTTATTTAATTAAATGTATTTATTTAATTTATTAATATAAACTTTTACAGATTAATTCTCTATTTAATATATTTACCTAAAATAATGTATTGTTATATATTACTGATTAATTATATTTATTATCCTGTTTATGAATATATATACATATATTATTAGTTAATATATGCATTTATTATTGTTTAGAACTATATATACAAATCAATATATATATATATATATATATATATATATATAAATACATTTTTTTTTATTACTTTTTTTTATTTCTGTTGGATGAGATCTCTGGCAGTCCATTCCATCCACGTGGCACTCGGTGGTTCGTTGCAGACTGTCTGGCAGACCCCACTCCTTGAGTAGAAGCAGTGGCCGTGGGTCCCCCCATACGACACGTGGCGCGATATTATACGCCCCGCTGTATCTGTGGATCCCACGCCACTTGATTGATTGCGGATGCCGACAGAACCCAAGCAGAGATGGGTCGGGCTCGGGTCGACCCGGCCCGACCCAAAAGTCCTTCATTCTCTCTCGCACGCCCCGATCTGCTCCGATTAGGGTTTCGGACGTTCATCCAATGGAGTAGAATGACGACTTGCATGTCATTAGGTCTCATTCAATGACGGCTAGCCACAGATTTATTGCTCGGTCCTTGATCATCTAACACGCCTCTAAATTTCAAACCTAAATTTCTAGGGTTCGTATGCGAGAAAAATAACAGAAAGAACTGTATCCTTTCGATCAAATTGGGTCGAGCGGAATTGTTAGGGCTCGATCGGACCCAAAAAATTGAGAATCAGAAGCATGGAACAATGATTGGAATTGAATTGAATGCAAGAATATTAACGGATTAGGGAAATAAACGGGTACCTCTATCAACGGCTGGAGCAAAGAAGACACGATCGGAAGTGCTTCAATCGCCTTTAGGGTTTTCAGAGTGCAACCGATCAAAAGAGAAGATCAAAGGTTTTAAACTAGACCTAAAGCGATGGCATTTACCCCGGTAGAGGCCATCTGGAGTGGCTGCATCGATGCAACTGCCGCGCGTCGCATACGTTGGACGCGCGTTGCAACTTTCACAACGCAGCGAGAGAGACGGCCTCTCAACCGTCTGATCGCTCGATCGAACGGATACCGAACGACAGATGCAAAAGGGAAAAAAAATGGCGGCACTGTTTAGTGATGGCTACCGTTAATTTAATTTAAATAATATTTATTATCAATTTAATTTAACATATTTTATTAATAAACTTTTAATCACATAAATGCATTGCAAAAATTTCCAATAAATCACCCCTTGCTGATTGAGGGATTCTGAACGCAATGGCGCAATCAGATTTTTGATTTGACAAGTATTTAATTATTTAATTTTTTGGGGTATTTAAGTAATATTAAAATATTCGACAAAAATTCAACGACTTCCAAATGCCTCCAAAACTTTACCCCTAGCTAATTTGGGGGTGGTGAATGTGAGTCAGATTTTTGATTTGAGGTCAAAATTATTTAAATATTACAAACAAATTTGGAAGGAAAATCTGGTATTTTACATTCTCTCAAACTTAAAAAGGATGTCGTCCCGACATCAATCTAACATCCCAAACTCTTAACACCAATGTATTGTCCGCTTTGGCCTGAAAGACCTCACAGTTTTGCCCTTAGAAGATAACTTCCCAGCAGATCACCCATCCTGGGAGTGCTCTCACTTGAGCACGCTTAACTTTGGAGTTCTTATCATGAACTCTACCGTTATCTGAAAAGGCACCTCGACGCTTAAGAGTTTCACTTATTACTACTTAAGTGGGTCTTCACAATCTCCCCAACTTAAGTAACCGATGTTCTCGTCAGTATCCACACACAAATCTAAGAACCATCCATTGGGTAGATAGGACTAGAGGTGACCCCTACAGGCGCAAGAGGTACCCACATGCATGTAGCACCTTAACCATCATGGGTTCAAGAGGCTGCTCACATGAAGTGGTACTTTACCCTGTATGGCACTTAGCTCCTATTTAACACCCTATGGTTTGCTCTGATACCATTAGTAACAGCCCAAACTCTTAATACAAAGGTATTGTCCGCTTTGGCTTGAAAGATCTCATGATTTTGCCTTTAGAAGATAACTTCCCAGCAGGTCACCCATCCTGGGAGTGCTCCCACTTGAGGACGCTTAACTTTGGAGTTCTTATTAGGAACTCCACCGTTATCTAAAAAGGCGCCTCAATGTTTAAGAGTTTCACTTATTACTACTTAAATGGGTCTTCACAATATTAGAACTTAACAAGTTATAATTTATAATCAGAATAATGACTACAAGGGTTAAGTAATTTATCAATGACTTAGTTATTGTATTTTGATAGCACAAACTTAATCTTGATTATGCTAATCAAGATTTAAGAACTCTCGTTATAAACTCTAAATTAGGGTTTAAACTTGAATTCTAGGTATTAATCTTCCAAGGATCTAAGGGTTCACACCCACACTTATTCTATAGGTAGAGGATCTTAGAAGCCGAAAGATTAAATGAACTATGAGCTTATAGAAAGGCTAAATCTAGTTGTCATAAGATTAAATAATCAAATAAGAACATAAAAATTTAAGATTTAAGCCCAATCTATAGAATAATCTCATTGTTCTATAGATTGAATTAACCTAAACCCACTACAAGGACTACAAAGGATTCAAATAATTAAGAATTTCAAGAATTGAGTGATTCAATTCAAAGTGGATTTATATAATGATGAACTTTTAAGGATCCAAGAACTTGAGGTTAAGTTAAGATTATAAATCACTTGAATTATTATAAGGTTTAAGAACTTATAGTTTACTAGTCTAGACACAAATGTTAAAATCAACAAGAGTTGAATGATTCATGTAGATTAATATTTGCCAAAACAAGAAGTTCAATTTGAATCAACTTTCCTTGAAGTCTAATTGAGGTTGATTAAGGTCAAAATCAATATTGCTTTAAGAGATCTAAACACATGATAAATTAATGATTTTTATTAGAAAATGAATGCTACTATTAACTAATTATGTATCAAAGCATTTGGTACTTTAATTAACAATTCAAAAAATTCAAAATTTAAATCTAGCTAAACAAATACATTTCTAAGCATTCTAAGCATAAATTTTAAATTCACCTAACGCACAATTTTTTTATTTTAGTATATTTTTGCATTATTATGGTTCCGGAGCCATCAAAATATGAGATTGTGCATTTTTTATTGCAGTTCTATAAATAATTGAGAAATGCTGGTTAGATCCGCTGAGGTGGCACCAAAAAAAGCTCATCCAATAAAATTTTTTGGGTGCGTTCAATACAAACTTTAAAAATGATATTTGTATTATTTTAATGTAATAAATATACATTAATGAAATATTTCCAAATTCTATTGGATGAACTTCTTTAGGTGCCACATAAACGAGTCTAAATAGCATCCATCATAAATAATTTGCTAAGGAGAAAACCCATGCAAAATCGTTTTTGTCCCTGCAAAAAAAAGATATAATCAACAACAAAAATATTTATTGAAGACATGAAATAAGATAATTATTAATCTTTAATATATTTTTAATAATGATTTAATAAGTGAATATTAATTATTATGAATTAAATATTAATTATATGTGCTTTAATGAAAATGAAGAACTAATAAAAAATATTTGAAAGTATTACAGCAGCTATATATATTCTATTAATTATGAACATAATAAATTAGTTAGCAAAAGCAAAAAATGGTAAAAATAAAGAATCTGATGAATTACGTGTAAATAAATAATTAAAGAGATAATTTTATTTAGGTTCGAAATAATTTTAAGAAGATAGTTTGATTTCATGTTGCGTAAAGCGAAAAAGTAATGAAGCTATGTTGGGCCCAACCATGGAAGAACAGGGCTGGGTTTATTTGATGAACCGGTGGGTCCACGGCTTTAAGAACGGGACTCATCAAATTGAGGCCGTCCGATGACAGGAAAAGGTTTTTTAACGGTCGATTGATTGATCAACGGGCCGCTCGGCATGATGACAGTTTGCAAGGCCCTGGGGACCACCGGACTACAGCTATTCCCCACTGGAAGCTCGATGGGCGCGAAAATCTGCGGAATGTAAGGACCGTCCGATGGGCCCCCGTGCTGATGTGTTCAAATTTCGAACCCCGGCCGAGAGGCCGAAAGTAACCGTTGCTTTCGGCGGGAAAAAACACCAAAAGCAGCGTATGCGGGCTCTTCTTTTATCAAATCCGATTTTTTAAACCCACAAATCCGCCACTATAATAAAATAAAATATATTCCCACATTTCATGGGCAAAGAATACAAAATATTCTATAAAAAGCAAACATTAAATAAAATTTAGATTTATTGTGTAATAATTGGAAATGAGAAATTCGGATTCCAAAACTATTTTATTTTTCAAGCAATTCTGACTTTTTTTTTTTGTTTTTTTTTTTATGTTTGAAATAAGGAAATCTGTCAAGTACTGTGCTTTGATTCAAGCCAAAATATTCTCAAATCCTTAAAGAGCCCCGTTTTAAAAGTCTGCCCATAAGAATACCGAAATTGCAAAACATCAACAATTAAAATAGAACAGCCAAAAAGCTAGCTCATCGACATTTTAAGATGTTGGCTTCTCTTTTGTGCACCTCCTCAAAGACTAGCTCATCAAATAGTTTCTAATGTGATATGTCAGTTTCACACGTTAAGACAGAGAAATCTTATGTTAAATAATTATCTAAGTACATTTGATACTATCTAGTTATATTTTAATTTTAAAAATATCACATTTATACAATTAATTAAAATAAACATCAATGTTATATAACAAAAAAAAGTGAAGTCATAATCATGCCAAGTTATGACTGAACAAAGCTGAGGTTCACTAACATAAAATATTAACACATAATATAATAGATGAAATAAATATTGATATGAATATGACCAAATGATATATGCTGATCTAATTATACTATAAATACTAATACAAACATATTAACATGTGATATTAATAAAAGTGAGACAAATGGCGCTGCTGAAAGTTAGGACTGAAAAATTGAATAAATAACTATCAACTTTGAAAGTAAAACTACATTGTCTGATTAGTTATTGAAAGCTAAAACTAATCTAATATATATGATTAACTACTAAAAGTTAGAAATGAACTAAAATACTTATGCAATAATTTATTTTATTTTATTGTACTTTCACCCTGCAGGCATGTACAAAAGCGAATGAAAAGCCAAGAATATCTGCAGCACAAAAAAGTATGAGTTCTCCACTTTCATAACTCTCCTCAATGAGTATAATAAGTACTCTTATTACTCTTATAGTTTGTCCATTGACTATAATATCATACATAATTAATGTGACATGATAAAGCCATATGCTGAATATTTTCCTAATTTAATATATTTTCATTTCATGCATAAATTTTATGTGTTATGCTACAAGGATTCAGGCTAAAAGCAATGCAGTAATAAGAAATATTTTTCGAAATAGTTAACTATAAATATGATATCCATTGTTATTTAATTATCCTGATTAAATCTCTTTAAAAATGTGCATGCTCAGGATCATCATCATCTACTATCTTGTACATTTTCAGACTAACTGGTTTGAATCTAATGCTAAGACATACAATTATTATAGCCTAAGCATCTGATTTACTTACTAAGTCACTGAATTGACATAATCTACTACTAATATCCAAATGATATCATCTACTTAATTTCATGGAAAATTTCTCTAATAAGAAAAAACCATCCAAGATTTATGAGTACTAATGGATTTAAGTCTGACTTAACGACTACTACAATTTCTACTCTTCTTAAGGATTACTCTGTAACAATCCTAGCTTGTTACTCTAGTCAATTAGATCTTAATTGGGTCATGATTTTAGTTCTAACACTCTAGTTAAGTCATTAGGAATCCACCATTAAGTTTTGGTCTAAATCAGGTGTCAAATGAATCAAACCCTGATTTTGAGAATTTCAGGAATCCTGGAATTTGACCTATCTAAATTAATCTCAAATCTAAAATTTGACTCCTCCATTGAGCTCATTACTCCCAAATTAGCTAGATGTAATATTTTGGAAGCATTTGGAAGTCGTTAGATTTTCAGCGAATATTTTAATATATTTAAAATACCCCTAAAAATTTGAATAATTAAATGCTCGTCAAAATCGATATCCGTTTTTGCCGTTGCATTCCTCACTCTTAATTAGCTAAGGGTGGAATTTTTCGTAATTTTTCAAAAAGTGTTTAATAATTTAAATTTAATTAGGAATTAAAGTCAATTATTAAATAAATTAATATTATGTTTATTAAGCATGTGGGTTGCCTCTACTTTCAAACTGAACCCGTCATTGGGATTGCGCTGAGCCGCTTTTGGGCCGGGCCACGCATCCCGGTCGACGCGTGTTGGTGCATGCCCGATCCATCGATCTGAAGCAGTTGCACTTGTCTTCCTCGCGAGCGGCCTGCACATGGCAGCAGCTAAGCATGCAACTGCCATTTTCGCTAGGTGGCTCTTCCTCCACCGCATTGAAACCTCTATTAAACTCATATTCTCCATCTCTTTCTTCTGGAATCAGTTCTATTACCTAAGGAACTCGTACCTCTTTCCCGAAGACCTCAGAACTTTTAATTGCTCAAGCAGCTGACAGGTGCTCAGCTTCCTCATGCCTGCCTATTTCAAATTTCCTCAATCATTGCAATTAGTTCTCTTCATTCAATTACTTATTTGCATGCGTGCATTGTATCTAAGACTTCATTATGTGTAATTGAGCTTAGCTCGGTCATCAACTGATCCTTCCTAAGCCTTAGAATGAACTTGGGTATCATCCTATTGTGAGGAAATGGATGCTTAGGGTTATATTTTATGAGTGCAATGACTAGACCAAATCAAGATCTTCCATTTAGCATATAGGTTGCGCATTTTGGAGCCTCGTGCGTCGAGTCATTCAAAACCCTAAGCGACCTCCCTCTGTGTTTTGTCAAGGAATAAGAGAAGTTCTTCTGGGCCTGGTTGGATCCGTTCAGCTGTGTGGCCCTTGTCGGCCCATCTGCACGCCTTTTGGGCCGGTCCACTTTGACTCACACTCTCGTTCCATTCTTCTGCCGGATTGGGCCCATGGGTCGCCCTTACTGCTTGATCTGTCTTTGAGGCCCATCTGTCTGTGCCTTCGCAGACTCATTTAGTGGCTCATCTCATTTTCTCTTTAGACCGTCTGGCCCGCACGCCTTTTCTTGCTGGGCCCACCCCCTTTCAGATAGAATCAATTTAGTTAAAAATTCTAATCAATTAGTTTAATTCAATTTAGTTAAACAAGATTAATTAGTAATATTAAAATAGTTCATGATAAATCCAAGATTTATAGCAAAATAAAGGATTAAAAATATTCAAAACAGCACATGAATAAGCATACTTTAGTTAGAATCTTATCATTTTCAGGTAAACACAGGAGAAGAAGCAATTTTGGAGAATAAAAAGAATTTCTAAGAGAAAACTGCTATGGCGCACCGCAACATGCCATAGCGGGCCATGGCAGCCTACTAAATAGAGCTCACCTGGAGCATACCTGCAAGCCTGGATGGAGAACCACTGTAGTGCCCCATAGCGCACTAGAGTGGGCCACGACGTCATTTCTCAGAAAATATTTTTGACCATATGAGAATTAATTGAACAGTTATTTTCTGTGTTTTCGTAAATTTAATCGCTGCAGCGCGCCTCCATAGCGCCACAGTGCGCCTAGTTACAAAGAACTAAAATACAGTCCTGGAAGGATTACGCTATAGTGCGCCCCAGCGTACTACAGCGGGCCGTGGTGTAATTTCATCAAAACTTTATAAAATAAGAAAAAAAGATTAATTGAATAGTGAATTCGCAACTCAAACTGCATCAGCGCGCTGCAGTGAGAATTTGAATTAACTCCACTCGCCACAGTGCGCTGCAACGGAACAATATTTCGAATGAGGCTGCCACAGCACGCTACGACGGATCCCTAGTAAGCAGCATGTCTGGAGCCATGCATAGTAGAATGCGATGTAACCGCTGCAGCGCGCCACAGCGCCCGATGCAATTTTTCCTAGGTCAAGGCATTAATGACAGCATAGGGAAGGCATAAAAATTAAGCTTTTGGCCTTCCCCAATCGTTTGGAACTTGTAAAAGTAATAAATCCTATTATAACCATGAGGAATAAATGAATAATATTAAATGGATTTGCATGAATTCAAGGAAGAGAAAGGGTTAAACAGAATATATGCAGAAGGTTGAAAAAATCCCTATATAAATAGCATTTCGAAACTAAAAGAGGGTTCTCATTTTTCACATTCAGAAATCCTAAAGAATGTTGCTAATAGAGAGAGAAGGAGAACTCTCCAAGGAGTAGGATCAGAGGTCCCTTGCAAGATCAAGAGATAGAAGAAGTGCAAGGATCTTGGAGGAAGGAAGAGGGAGGAAAAGAAGAAATCCAGAGAACCCCAAGAAATTTCTGAGATTTTCCTAGTTTTTTCTCTCGACCTTCTCTTATTTCTTTTATAATCGAACCGATGTCAAGCTTCTTGTCTTTGTATGAATCTATCTATCTTGAATCTATAATGGAAGGCTAAAACCTCCTTGGAGAGGGTTGGGCTATAGTTATGTGCTAAGTAAGGATAAGGGTGTTATATGTTGAAAGTGCATTAAGTAAAAAATATTGAAATGAATGTTTCCTTTATTTACATGTTGATGTGAATGCCTATAATGATTATCAATTTTTAAATCATTGCTAAATCAATTATAAAATGAGAATCTTAATATAAGAATGACTTGTGCTCAAATGCTCACTAATTGAATTAGAGCAAGGAGTTAGTGCAATAGTACCGAGGGATACAAGACAAGTTCTCAAGCATCATTAGCACCACTCAAGCTCATCTAAGAAGTTGATGCTTGTGAACAAAGTCTCCTCCAATCATGCTTTGCAGCTTAGCAAAGTAGAAGGAGGGAAAGATCATCGGACACCATGGATAATGTGACATAGTCCAGTTGGGCACGATGAATCCTCTCCCTTAGCTAAACAGCGTGTGTAGCGCATGATGCTGCTTGGTGGGAATCAAAGCTTGTGAAGTCAAAATAACTGAAAGGAAGATTTGGTAACCTAGATGTAGGCAATAAAAATAAATTAAATTATATTATCATGAGAATTTGTGTGCCGAAGAAGAACCCTAGAGTGTTCTCCTTGTGCACTAGATTTGAACTTACTGAAATTAGAGGACCAATATATATAGAAGGCAATGTTTACTTGATTGATTAGGCATAGAAAATAACTTTGTGAATTTCAATAATATAATTACAACACCAAGTACTTACAAGTCACATAATGAACCCCAACTCTCTCTTCTCAATCACATAGCATCTACATTTAAGTGCTTTGTATGGTAAATTTAGGAACTAAACCAAAAATACTAAAAGACTATTTTTCTAAACATTATTGAAAGAAGATAAATCTTAGTATCAAAACCACTATTCCCTAAAGACGATAAATCTCGGAACTAAACTTTCATTTATTACTTTAGACCACATACACTTATGTGCAAGCGCAGACACAAATTCTACATCTATCAAGTACTTGGAGCCATTGCCAGGGAACATTTTTTGTCTTATATTAAGTACAATTTTTAAGTAAATAGTGATTTAGACTCTTTACTTATTTGCATATACTTTCATTTTTTGTAATTATATCACATTGTGCTAAATGTAGTGTAACTTAGATTTTTAATTTAGTTTCAATAAGTGCCTAAAATTTTTAAATTGTTGAAATATGTGCTAAACTGTTTGCTAAGAAATTAAATTACTGAATATTTGAACTGTTGAAAATTGAATTTGCTGAAACTAAATTGCTGAATTGAATTATTGGAAATCCAAGTTGCTTAATTTGTTTTGCTAAAAATTGTTTGCTAAAATTGTTTTGTCTAACTAAATTTGTGAACTAGATGAATAGGTGAGAAAACATTGATATCTTGTTTGATCATGAAATTGAGCAAACTTACTTAAGAGCTAGAAAAGAACAACACTTGCTGAATAGGAACCAGGTTTCTATGGATAATCTAGAAGTTAATCCATTATGAGAACAATGGGGCAGAGCACAAAGAGTAAATATAGAAGAAAATCCCAAGGAATTGTTAGGAGAAATAAGGGTAGAATGTTAAGAGATTATGTGTTGCCTACTGTTAGAGGCATCCCTCATGCGATTGTTAGACCGAATATAGAAGCAAATAACTTTGAAATTAAACTCTTAACACTTAACATGGTTCAAATAACCAATTTGGCGGATTAGCCACGGAGGATCCTAATTCACCCATCTCCAACTTCCTTGAGATTTGTGATATATTCAGATTTAACGGTGTTTCTGAAAATGCCATTAAACTCCAACTTTTCTCATTTTCACTTAGAGATAGAGTCAAGAGTTGGCTCAGTTCACTTTCGGGCGATTCTATTCGCACTTGGGATGATTTGGCTAGGAAATTCCTAGCCAAATATTTCCCGCCTGCAAAAATAGCCCGATTGAGAATTGAGATAACTAATTTCAACCAATTTGAGGGGGAGACTTTGTATGATAGCTGGGAAAGATTTAAGGAGTGCCTGAGGTGATGCCCACATCATGGGTTTCCTCAATGGATGCAGGTTCAAACCTTTTACAATAGTTTGAATGAACTGACAAGGACACTCATTGATGCAGCTGCTGGATGGTCACTCAGTAGCAAGACTTAGGAAGAAGCTTATAATCTCTTAGAAGAGATGGCCAGCAATGCTTGCTAATGGCACACTAAGAGACTTAGCCCTAAAGAGAGAGAAGAAAACCAGGTTAATGAAACTAATCAAATCTTAGCCCTTCAAAATGAGATTAATGCCCTGAATAACAAGATATAGAACATGACTATCAACTATGTTCAGGAAGCTTACTGTGAGCTGTGTGGATGGAAACACATGAGCAAAAACTACAACCTGAATAACCCATTTGCACACTCTAACACTGAGCAAGTCAATACTTAAGAAATAATAATACTGGGCAGAATAATGCACACAATCCATACTCCAATACATACCTTGGATGGAAGTAGCATCCTAACTTTTCTTGGAGTAATAATAACAATAGCAATGAAAATTTTAATGCAGGAAATAATATAAATAAATTAAAGTACAATCAAGCTAACAATAATCCAAGCCAATAGTCCAACCTTGAGGGAGCCTTTAATTCTCTTAAGGCTGAAACCCTTCAGTTTATGAGAAGAACTGAAGTAACACTCAGTAGGCGTAATGCCTCTATCCAAGGGATAGAGGCATCCTTCAGGATTAAAAAAGTCTAGCTAGGACAAATTTTCCACCAGCTGTCCACTCGGCAGCAGGGAACTTTGCCTAGCTTGACTGTCATTCATTCAGATGAAACTAAAGAGGATCGCCTTAATGTCATAATAAAAGTAAATAAATCTAAATGGGATTAGAAAGTGAACTAGGGAACTGTACAATTGATAGATTAGTGACAGAAAAGAAGGAGGATCCACCAAGGTTGAATATCCCTTGCATGATAGGGGACAAGGTTCTTCTAGAATCTTTATGTGATCTTGGAGCCTCGGTCAATATCATGCCATACCATGTATACAAGGAACTAAAATTAGGAGGGATGGAGACTACCTAAATGATCTTAGAATTTGTAAACCTTGATTTAAGCATTCCTTTAGGAATGATTAGAAATGTACCTATTGGTTTAGGAAAGTTCATCATTCCCACAGATTTTACTATTTACGAATGAGATATGTGGAATGAAAATTCCACTATCATATTTGGGCGACCTTTCCTAGCTAGCACTAATGCCATAATCGATGTAGTCAAGGGTATAATGAGCATCAGGGCCAAGGGCAAGGCTACTGTCATTGATCTAAAACCTACCCTGTTTAAAAAGAAAATGATTGAATTTGTATGGAAAAGGAATTTGAGTGAAGAAGACATGTGCAAAGTGCTGCATCTTAAAAGCTTGGTCTTGAGTGAGAAAAATTCTAAAAATGGTATGAGCTCCCCATTAGAAGGGGAGACCAAGGAAAAGGTGATTAAAAAAAGGAAAAGGACTAGGAGAAGAAAAAATAAAAAGAAGGGAATTCCTAATAAAAATGCTGAGAATGGGGGAGATGGGAAGGAAACTTGTGAGTCTATGAGTTGGAGCATGACAGACTGTAAATACACGTATGCGCTTGCATGCAAGTGTACGTGGTCTGAAGTAATAAGTAGAAAGTGTGACTTTCTGGAGATTTATCGATCCTCAGAGAATTGGTTGATTTGGCACTAAGGTGTATCTATTCTCACTAATGTTTAAGCTATAGTATGTATTGGATGAGTGGTCTAAAATTAGCACAAATATTTATTAAGTAAAAATAACAAGATTTAAGAAAGAGGAGAGTTGGGGCCATCCCACATGCCATGATGTAATATTCATGTAGATTGGTTCCTCAAGTTTTATCATTTAATTTAATTAAAATGAAGTGCACATTATTGTCCTTGAGTCTAGCTCAAGGTTTTACAAGTTTAAATCTCGTGCATAAAATGAACTCACATTCGGTTCTACTTTGGTACAAAGATTCTTCTAAGATTCTTGGGATTTAAATTTTAATCTTATTCTCTTGATCAAGGAGAGCTTGATTTTTAAACCTTAGGATCTTACAAGCATTGATTTCCACTATGAGCAACACTCGCATCCTACATAGTTGAGATGATGGATTCACATGTTGGGCTCAACGGCTATGTCACTTAGTTTATGAGCACTCAACACTTCCTTCCTCTACCTCAATTATGTTGAGCTAAGGAGCTCATTTAGTGGGTCTTAGCATCACTTGTATCAACTCTTTGGTTGAGCTTAGATTGAGGTGCATTAAGCTTATGAGCTTTCTCACATACTTCCAAGCCTTCATGCACTCACAATCTAGCATCCAACCTAAGGTGAGCTAAGGAGCACAAGATAATTAGTTCTTGGATTTTTGTTTTTATAGTTCTTTTCTCATAATCATATTCAAGACTAATTATACAAAAATTTCTTAGTAAGGCATTAAAATCACAAACAAATTATGCTTGAGAGAAAATATTCATACATTAATATTACATCATACAAATGGGATTTCACCCCCAACCCTCTCCGAGGGAGTTTAACTACTCGTTGTAGAAGAAAAGAAGAAAAACACATACAAGGATAAAGACCCTTTCATAGTCAACTAAGAAGAAATACAAGAGTAGAGTTTAGAAGAAACTAGGAACACTCCGTAGGAGTTCTCCGGAATCCTTCATCTCCTTCTCAATGTTCCCTCCTTAGGTCTCTAATGCTGCCTTCTTCCTCCTCTTCCAAAGCAAGAGCTTGCCTTGCCACGCTTGAGGAGTTCCTCTTTTCCCTCTGCTCTCCTCCTTAGTAGAATTTGGCTAAAATTGTGAACCCCCCTCTAGTCAAGAGGAGGGGTATTTATAGGAAGGGGGGGGCTGCCATCCTCCTCTTCATTTCAAACTAGCTTTTCCATATAAAAATATGAATTCATCATGACAATAACCTCCATTTATGGTGAGGTGACAATAATCCTCAATTGTTTACCCAAAACATCACATAAAAGCTTCCTTTTTCAAATAAAATGGGCTGCAGCAGGGAATGATGGCTGGGGACAAAATGCAGGATAGAGGTCATGTCCCCAGCCACATTTAATGCTTATCTGGGAAAAATTTGTGGCGGGCCGCTGCAGCGCACTGTAGCGCGTCGTGGCACGTTGCGACGTGCCATGATCCTTCGCACAATCGCCAAGTCCCACGCTGCCGCGCGCTACTGCATTTGAGCTTTTGAAGATGTCCTGCTGCAGACCGCTGCAGCGCGTGACCGCACGCTGTAGCGGGTCATTCCGCGAAAATCACTATTCAATTAGTTGAGCCCTCGTTTTATGAAGTTGTGAATATTTCCGCTGCAGACCGTTGCAGTGCGCGACCGCGCGCTGTAGTGGGTCATTCAGCGAAAATCACTGTTCAATTAGTTGGGCCCTCATTTTATAAAGTTATGAATATTTTCGCTGCAGACTGCTGCAGCGCGCGATCGCGCGCTGTAGCGGGTCATTCCGCAAAAAGCACTGTTCAATTAGTTGAGATTAATTTTCATATAGTTTAGTTATTTTCGCTGCAGCCCGCTGCGGCATGCGGTCGCACGCTGCAGTGCGCTGCAACGGTTTTCATTAATAAATTTTAAAAAACTCTACGGAAATGCCCTAGAACTCCTTCAGATTCCATTTTCCTGAAAAAGATAGAAAAAATGGATTTTAGGAGCAGCATAAAGATCTTAAATAGATGAATTTTCCCCTTTATTTAGATATAATCTATGGATTCATCAGAGCACAGCTAGTTCTAGTGCTCAATCATACAATATTAAGGTGTGGAAAAGAAAACCCCCAATTAAGGAATCCCATTTGAATGATCCTGAATGTGTCAGGCCATTAAACCAAACGCTTTTTAAGAGGCAACCCAACTGTTGTTTTGTCTAATTTTGATCTTAGAAGTAGATTAATTAAATAAAACAACCTTATTTTTGAGAGTTAAATAATTTCTGGAAGCCTTTTGAAAGAAAAAAATTTGCTTTTGAAGGCGCTGCAGCAGAATTTTCTGCCACAGCGCGCACAGCGGATTCTGCCGCCACAGTGCGCTGCAGCAAATTTTATGCTCATTAGAATGTTGTTGTCCCAAGGCTCTACAGCACACTGCAGCACGCCGTGATGACTGATGCCCATCTATATGTTGCTTTAACCACTTGGGACTCCCCAAGCAGTCAAAGACACTACAGCGTGCCTTGGAACTCGAAACTTGACATAGAGCTGCAAAAGCTAATTTTTTCCACTCAGTTAAGACTGAATTTTTATAACCTTCATTGCATGACATTTAAACAACTTTGACTATCCCTAATCATGCTTTTAATTTGATTACATTTGTAAGAAACTTCTAGAATTTTTCTTGGCTATAAATACCCTGGTGGATAAGGAGAGAATTCACCCTTGCCTCAAACTAAAATTTAGATTTCTATTTGCAAAACCTTTCAGCTCTCATCTCCAAAATATCTTTTTAAAAGAAGAAGGTTGCAAGAAAGGAGGCAGGGGCCTCAACTTCAGGAGGCCCTACCATAAGAAAAGATTCACCTCAGTGGAAGATGAGCAAAGGTTCAACCAGGTGACATCAAGGCGTAAACTGATTTTTGAATGAGGATTCAAAACCCCTTTCCCTGTGAACCTAGACCAAATAATGAAAAGGGGATGAGAGCATCTAGTAAGCCCCCAAAATGCAACATACCCCACCTTAGTTCAAGAAGTTTACATCAATGTAATTAATGCGTCCAGGTGTAAAATCACTGTCTGGGGAAAGGGTGTTGATTTTGGGCGCACCCAAATAGAAAAATTTGATTTATTAAGAGAGGTAGATGAGTGCTCCTACTTCAACCTCACAGGTTCTCAATATGACCCAGCTTCTATCCCAGTGAAATCACATGTGCCGATGCGAGCTGGAGAGGAAGCATAGCCAACATTCCTCGAGCACTCCTCACGGAGTCGAGCAATGCTTGGCATGTGTTCATCTCTAGCTTCGTAATGCCATCTAGGCTTCTCAGCGAGGTAATTAGAATGGGGCTTTTCTCCTATGCACTCTTCAATGGCCTGGAGATATTCATATCTCTAGCATTATCGTGGAGCAACTCTAGAATGCCCTGATCGGGCTTTGTGCTGCCTTGGCATTTGGGTCACTCGTTTCAGGTTTGTGCGAGGATTAAGGAGTCAGGATCCTCTCTTCTGATGTCGCGATCCCTCCATGCACACCTCTAGAACTAACCAACCTGAGCACCCACAACCATGAGGGGATGCGGGCCAGGAAAAGGAGGAGGGAGGAAGGAGAAGAATCAACTTCCACTGGCCGGACCATAGGTGATAAGATGATGATGTGGATGTACGCTCATCAAAGGGACTTGAGTGTATCCATGGCATGGGACATGAGATTCATCAAAGGAGAAGTCGTCCGGTAGTGCGAATTCCAAATAGAATTCCACGATGCTCTTGGAACAATGATTCTAGAATGGAGCTTGTGTGGAGGACCGGACGGATCTCGGCAGCCTTGACCCCCTGTTGGTGAACCCATCCTGGACATGGTATGGCCAGTGGACTACACATATCAGGACTTCATCAAAGAGGAAGAAGACGATTAAGAGCAAAATGATTGATAGGTTGTACAAGTTTTATGTTTTTTCTATTTTTTATAATTTAATTTTTTATTTTTATTTTCTATTTTCAGTATAGTTCATTTTGTTCCCTTTTTAATAAATAAAATTTGGATTTCTTAAACCCTAATTGCTGCTTTGACTGAATTATAATTAAATTTTTTGAAGTAATTACTGTATGGATTCAATAAAGAACTTCAAATGTAAAATCTTAACTCACTAATCATGCTTAACCTAAGGTGATCATTTAACATGACAATCTTGCACCTCCTAATAAATTAAAGGGTTCTAGTAAAATTCAGTTTCCAACAAATTAAAATGAATATGTGCTAAAGTTTAAGTGTGGGGGTGTGGGAAACCTAGGGAATTAAAACTAGAAAATGGCAAAGTGTGAGTGAACAATTGAGGGTGCTTGGATCCTGTAGGACTTATTGACCACAAGGAACTAAATCAAGGATGAAGAAAATATCTCTCCCTTGAGCTGAATAAATAGGGATGATAAAAAATATCTCTCCCAAAGTGTAGAATTGATAAACTAGGATGAAGAAAAGTGTCTCTCCTAAAAATATAAATGTTCATTGTGATTCATAAGAAGGAGCACACATGGCACAACACTCTTGTCACTCACCAAATGCCCAGCTAAGGTTTGAAAGTCCTAAGGTTATTACCCCCCCCTAATGAAGACATAAGCATGAACATTTGAGATTGGAGCTAGATTGTAACTAGAACTTGGAGCTTGAATGAGGAAGGTAGTAGAGGTTGAAATTTTGAAATCACCTAAACCTAGAGCAATGTTCAGTAACTAAAACATTTCACATTGAATCCATAAACCAAAAAAATCAGAAAATACACTTTAAGCTTACTCGAGGATGAGCAAGAATTAAAGTGTGGGAGTGTGATAAATCCAAGATTTATAGTAAAATTAAGGATTAAAAACATTCATAACAGCACATGAATAAGCATACTTTGATTAGAATCTTATCATTTTCAGGTTAAAAGAGGTGAATAGGTAGTTCTAGAGAAGAAAAACTTTTTTTTGAAGAAAATTGATGTGGCACGCCACAGTGCGCCATAATGGGCCATGGAGGACTGCTAAATATAGCTCACCTGGAGCATACCTGCAAGCCTAGAAGGAGAACCGCTACAGCGCGCCACAGTGCGCCAGAGCGGCCCATGACATCATTTCCCGAAGATTATTTTTGACCATATGAGAATTAATTGAACATTGATTTTTCGCATTTTCGTAACTTAAGCGCTGCAGCGCTCCACAGCACGCCTGTGTACAAATAACTAAAATACAGACCTGGAAGTATTACACTATAGGGCGCCCCAGCGCATTACAGTGGGCCGCGTCGTAATTTTATCAAACTTTATAAAGCAAGAAAAAGATTAATTGAACAGTGAATTCGCAACTCAAATCGCATCAACGCGCTGTGTCGAGAATTTGAGTTAACTCGACTCATCGCAGCGTGCTGCGGCGGAACATTATTTTGAACGAGGTTGCCACAATGCGCTATGGCGGATTCCCAGTAAATAGCATGTATGGAGCCTTGCACAATAGAATGAGATGTAACTACTGCAGCGCGCGACAATGCCCGACACAGTTTTTCCCAGGTCAAGGCATTAATGACAGCATAGGAAAAGCAGAGAAATTTAGCCTAGCCTTCCTCAGCCATTTGGAACTTGTAAAAGCAATAAATCCATCCGTATCCAAGAGAAATAAAAGAATAATATGAAATGGCTTTGCATGAATTCAAGGAAGAGAAAAGGTTAGACAAAATTTATGCAGAAGGCTGAAGGAATCCCTATATAAACAACATTTTAAAACTAAAAGAGGGTTCTTATTTTCCACATTCAGAAATCCTAAAGAATGCTGCTAATAGTGAGAGAAGGAGAACTCTCTAAGGAGTAGGATCAGAGGACCCTTGCAAGATCAAAAGATAGGAGAAGTGCAAGGAGCTTGGAGGAAGGAAGAGGGAGGAAAAGAAGAAATCCAGAAAACCCCAAGAAATTTCTAGGACGTTCCTAGTATTTTCTCTCTACCTTCTCTTATTTTTTTTATAGTCGAACCAATGTAAAGTTTCTTATCTTTGTATGTATCTATCTGTCTTGAATCTATAATAGAAGGCTAAAAACTCCTTGGAGAGGAGGGTTGGGCTATAGTTATGTGCAAAGTAAGGATAAGGGTGTTGTATGTTGAAAGTACATTAAGTAAAAAATATTGAAATGAATGTTTCCATTATCTACATGTTGATGTGAATGCTTGGAATGATTATCAATTCTTAAATCATTGCTAAATCAATTATAAAATGAGAATCTTAATATTAAAAAGACTTGTGCTCTAATGTTCACTAATTGGATTAGAGCATGGTGTTAGTGCAGTAGAGCTAAGGGCTACGTGATAAGTTCTCAAGCCCCATTAGCACCACTCCTTAAGCTCATCTAAGAAGATGATGCTTGTGAGCAAAGTCCCCTCCAATCATGCTCTGTGGCTCAGCAAATTAAAAGGAGGGAGAGATCATCGGACACCATGGATGATGTGACATAATTGAGTTGGACACGATGAATCCTCTCCCTTAGCTAAACCTCGTGTGTAGCGCATGATGCTACTTGGTGGGAATCAAAGATTGTGAGGTCAAAATAACTAAAAGGAAGATTTGGTAACCTAGACGTAGGTAGTAAAAATAAATTAAATTATGATCTCATTAGAATTTATGTGCTGAAGAAGAACCCTAGAGTGTTCTCTTAGTGTGCTCGATTTGAACTTGCTGAAATTAAAGGACCAATATTAATGGAAGGCAATGATCACTTGATTGTTTAGGCATAGATAATAACTTTACCAATTTCAATGACATAATTACAACACGAAGTCCTTACGAGTCACATAACGAACCCCCAACTCTCTCTTTTCAATCACATAGCATCTATATTTAAGTGCTTTGTATGGTAAATTTAGGAACCAAACAAAAAATAATAAAATATGATTTTTCTAAACATTATTGAAATAATATAAAACTTAGTATCAAAATCACCGTTCTCTAAGGATGATAAATCTCGGAACTAAACTTCCACTTATTACTTCAGACCACGTACACTTGCGTGTAAGTGTAGACATAAATTCTACATTTGCAGTTCATTTCTTGTAATCCAATGATCCAAACATATTGAATATATATGTCATCTTAATTAGTAAAATTTAAGGAATATTATGGTAGTGTCAACTCTCCATTTGGATGAGTATTTAGCATTGACTTTTATGACCCCTAATTAATGACCTAATTAACCCTAACCTTCAAACATCCATAACTTTGTAACCCAAGCTCCAAACATAGTCATATTGCATCTCATTTTAATTAGAATAATGTCAGAAATATACATATAGTATTGATTTTGCTGTTTGGAGTGTCCTTTGCCTAATGACTTTTGGTCCATTCCTTAATTAACCTTAAACCCTCGAAACTTCCTTTAACCATAACTTACTCAATTTGACTCCAAATTAGGTTATCCAATATTCCATTTTGATCAGTAAAACCTAATAAATAGTAAACTGTAAACATATTTAAGATTAGGTGATTATATTTCTTAATTATCCCAATCACCCTAGATCTTGATTATTGAATATTAGCATAATTAATGACCTAAATAGAGAGATTCAAGTTACTGATAATTTCTTAGGTAGAATAAAACTCAGTGGTGTGATTGGTTTTGTGATTTTATGATTAATTTCACTAATCACTCACTAATCACCCTTAACTATATTTGGCACATAACTTATTCAAATGAGGTCTAAATTGGGTCTACTCCCATTCATTACACTCAATATGCTATATGAAAGCTATAGCCACTAAGTTTGCTAAATTTGAACATCATTTGAGAAAGTTAGGTTCTTAGACTTTTCTTAAAAATCATAATTTACATATTTGAACCCTAGAATTGTTTTAGCCATAACTTGGCCATTTAACCTTAGAATTTAGTGATCTTAGACTCTATGGAATCCTTAGATAATAAATAACATTAGACTAACTGAATTTTTAAATTTTAAAGACTCCCCCACTTAAGAACGATGTCGTCCCCAATATCACTCAAGTGAAGAGAATACTACTGGGACATAACAAGTGTTAAATGTAATAGGTGGGAAAGAAAAGAACAATACCTGAGCTTGCAAAGAGATGGGGATGTTTATTTCGCATATCCACCTCTTTCTCCCAAGTATATTCTTCTAAAGATCGATTCTTCCACTGAATTTTAACCATAGGAGTTGAACGATTTCTTAGCTGCTTCTGATCACGAGCTAAAATTATGATAGGTTCTTCAGCATATGAAAGATCGGGTTGAATCTCTACTACTGGAATTTGAACGAGATGAGAAGGGTCTCGAAGACATCTTCTCAATGATGATACATGAAATACATTGTGAACAACTGCAAAGCCATCAGGAAGACTTAACCGGTAGACAAATGATCCTACTTTGGCCAAAACTTTGAAAGGTCCAACATAGCAGGGACTAAGTTTCCTAGCTATGCCAAATCTAAAGACACCCTTCATTGGACTGACCTTTAGATAAGCAGAATCTCCCACATTAAATTCTAGGAGACGGTGATGAGAATCATGATACTTGCTCTGACGATCTTGAGCTGAACGAATTCTCTATTGAATTAATTTGATCTTATTACTGGTTTCTTCAACTAATTCTAAACCAAAGAGCTGAACGCTTCCTATTTCTGACCAAGCTAGCAGAGTACTGCATTTTCTATAGTACAACGCTTCATAAGGAGCCATCTTAAAACTATCTTGAAAGTTGTTATTGTAGGCAAACTCCACTAACGGGATGTGATCTTCCCAGGAACCAGCAAAATCTAGAATACTGAGTCTAAGCAAATCTTCCAATACTTGATTTACTCTTTTTGTCTGACCATCCATTTGAGGATGAAAAGCTATACTCATGGCTAGAGTCGTACCCAGATCTTGATGCACAGCTTGCCAAAACTTGGAAGTAAATCTGCTATCTCTATTAGATATAATTGACTTCAGAATCCCATGTAATCTGAAAATTTCTTTGATGTAGAGTTTTGCTAACTTTTCTAAAGAATCAGTTTGATGGATGGGAAGAAAATGCGTTGATTTAGTTAAGCGGTCTAGTATCACCCAGATCGCATCGGCACCTGATTTTGCACGAGGCAATCCCATGACAAAATCCATAGATATATCGAACCATTTCCATTCAGGGATATTTAATGGATGCAGAAGAACACCGGGTCTTTGGTGTTTGGCCTTCACTAAATTACAGGCATGACATTTGGCCACAAAGTCAGCTACATCTTTCTTCATACCTGGCCACCAAAATGATTGTTTCAGGTCCTGCTACATCTTAGTACTACTTGGATGAATATGATATCCAGAATTATGGCCTTCGACTAATACTTCTTGATGCATGGACTTAGGAATCCACAATCGATTACCTTGATAAATTACACCATTCCGTAATTGCAGATCATGATAAAGACCACCTTCAATATCTGCTTTAAATTTCAAATACTCATCATCTTTGGTTTGCGAGATAGAGACATCTCGATGGAAAGTGGGTTCCACATTAATATTTGCTAATAACGAACTCAGCATATCGCCACTGACTGGAGAGATCTCAAGCTTACAAAATTCAGGATCTAAAGAACTGGATGCGATCATAGAGGTCAAAGTAGCATGATGACTAAGAGCATCGGCCACTATGTTCGCTTTTCCTAGATGATATTGGATACTGAGGTCATAATCGCTGATGAGCTCCAACCATCTTCTTTGGCAGCAATTTAACTCTCTCTAGGTGAAAATATACTTCAAACTTTGATGATCAATGAAAATTGAACAATGCACTCCGTATAGATAGTGACGCCATATTTTCAAGTCAAATATCACAGCTGCAAGTTCAAGATCATGAACTGGATAATTTCACTCGTGGGGTTTTAACTGACGAGAGGAATAAGCAATTACCTTACCCTCTTGCATTAACACACAACCTAAACCCATTCCAGAGGCATCAATATATACTTGATAGATCAAACCTTCTTAAGGTAAAACAAGAACTGGAGCAGTAGAAAGTGCATCTTTTAGAGTAGGAAAGGCTTCCTCGCATTCAGGACTCCAGGTGAACGGAACGCCCTTTTAAGTCAATTTAGTCAACGACGAAGCAATCTGGGAAAAGCCTTTAATAAACTTCCTATAGTATCCCGCTAATACCAGGAAACTTCTTATGTCGGTGACAGACTTAGGTTGAGCCCAGTCCTGAATAGCACTTACTTTACTCTGATCTACCCGAATACCCTGAGCATCGACTACGTGCCCCAAGAATGCAATAGAATTGAGCCATAACTCGCATTTGGAGAACTTGGCATACAGTTGATACTCGCGCAAAGTTTCTAATACTAACCTCAAATGTTCTTCATGACCTCTCGGATTTTTGGAATAAATGAGGATATCGTCAATGAAGACGATCTCAAACTTGTCCAAATACGGCTTTAGCACTCATTGCATCCAATCCATAAAGATTGATGGCGCATTGGTGAGTCCGAATGACATCACCAAAAACTCAAAGTGGCCATAACGGGTACGAAAAGCAGTCTTCCCTACATCGTATTCTTTTACTCGCAGTTGATGGTATCCAGACCTTAAATCGATCTTGAAAAATATAACAGCTCCGGATACTTGGTCAAGCAAATCATCAATTCTAGCAAGTGGGTATTTGTTCTTTACGGTGACCTTATTCAATTCATGATAATCTATACACATGCGCATAGATCCATCCTTCTTTTTCACAAATAAAACTAGCGCTCCCCAAGAAGACATACTTGGCCTGATGAAGCCTTTATTCAAGAGCTCTTGCAATTGCTTGTTGAGCTCTTGAAGCTCCTTAGGTGCTATTCTATAAGGTGCTTTGGATATCAGCTGGGTACCATGGATCAATTCAATAGAGAATTCCACTTCTCTGAAAGGAGGTACACCAGGCAATTCCTCTAGGAACACATCGGTGAATTCTTTGACTACCTTACAATCTGAAAGAGAGATACTCTCTTTTGTTTCACCCATCATAGTAATTAGGTAAGCATTACAACCCTTAACAATCAACTGTTCAGGTTTAATTGCATTTATTAAGGATAGCTACATGCTAGTTTTTCCTACAAATGTTTCAGGCTTGCCCTGAGAATGGAGAGTGACTTTCTTTTTATGAAAGTTTATCGCAGCATTATTGTCACTGAGCCAATTCATCCCAAGGATGATATCAAAGTTGTCTATTGGCAGGACGATTAGTTTGGCCTGAAATTCTTGGTCATTTATCGGAACTTTGATATTACAGAACTTATGGGCACTCAGTTGGGTTCCAGATGGAAGCCCAACACTCAATGTTTGTGCTAAGTTGTAGGCGTGAAGTTTAAGGTTATTCGCAATTCATTTGGAGATAAACGAGTGACTAGCACCGGTATCGAATAATACATTACAAGGTTGGTTATTGAAATAAAGTGTGCCTATTTCATACGAATTACATTAATGATTTGCAAGGAGTGAGAGTATAGCAACACAATTATCAAAGGAAAAGTTCAGAGATGTGTACCTGAAACCACATTGTTATCTTTTGTGGCTTCGATAGGAGTTAAGGCATATACTCGTGCAGGACCAGTAGGACGATTGTTGGTCTGCCTTCTTAGATAGTTCTGAGAGTTAGAAGCTGGTGGCTGCGTGTGAGCAACTTCAGAAGCAGGTGCTGGCATTATAGCCAGAATTGGTTCTCTCCAGTTTAACAGAGTTGCTCTGAATACTTACTTCTCTGGTAGGGCTTCATTAGGACTCCATCCACTGTTTCCATATGGTCGCACTGGTAGAACCTGTGACTTGTACACCCACAATTGAAACACCTCTGGCTAGTGTGGTAACACTTGCCATAGGGATGTGGCCTATCGCAGCTTTGAACGGGTTTCGAGGTTGATGCAGCTTCTAGTTGATAGACCTTTGCAGGATTAGACCTGTGCCTCTTGAAGGTTTCCTGTGGGTTTTGAGTTGTTTGTGCCCACCGCTTGAGATTATCCTCAGCTTGGTGATGCTCAATTACTCTAGCTGTCTCCACTAACTTGAAGAAGCTAGTTAAGCAGAGTGGTACGATTTGATTCTTCAACGAATCTCAAAGTCCACAGAGAAAGCGGTGGCACTTAGCTGATTTAGATTGAGTGACTTCTGGTGCAAAACAGATCAATCTATGAAACTCCCTTTCATATTCAGCGACTGAACAACTCCCTTGGGTCAACCTTATGATTGTGTCAGCGATAATGTTTTGCGCAGATGGGGGAATGAATTCAGCCTTGAAGGCTTCAACAAATGCATCCTAGGGAATGTCATCTAGTTCATAATCAATGAACCGAGTGTTTCTGACTTCTTCCCACCAATATTCTGCCTTGACGTGGAACAAATGGGTGGTGAGACGGACGGCTTTGGAGTTCCGAATCTTCAGACTAATCAGGTCTTTTTCCACAGCCTTCAGCCAATCGACAGTATCCATTGGTGACAGGTTTCCACCAAAAGTTGGAGGCCTTAACCTCAGAAAATTGTGAAGGAGATTATCCGCCGGGTGATGTGGAGAAGAAGCAGCTTGTGGAGTATGGACTGTTGAGCAGTAACAGTGACTGGAGTTGCACGATCATTTAGTAGTTTTTGTACGATAATTGCCTGTTAAGCTTGATTTTCTAACAGAGTTATCACTATGGTTCACAGATGAGCCACCTCATCATTAGAACTACTAGAGGAAACAGTGTTCTTGACAAGAGTAACGGTAGGTGGTGATCCAAAATCTATTCTAGTTTAATTAAAAAAAGAAGATAAACTCAGAATTTACTCTAAGGAAGAGAAATCAAAATCTTTCATTAATTATGGAAATAAAGGATTACAATGCCAAAACTGTAAGTCTACTAGGGTTGCTTGAAAATTGAGATAATAATTATCCTAACTAGCACTCAGACATTATCAATATATTCTGCCCTAAAGGCTACACAAAAGTCCTCAAAAGTGACTTCTCGATGCTTTCTATTATGCCTCATCTCGAGCCTTGTAATGGTTTCATACCACCAGACTCCGGCGTAGTCCAACATCAGGTCCATCACAATATCTACATAAAGTGACTCGGGACACTCTATGTGTATCAGAATGGACTCCACTTGGCTCAACCATTCTTATGCTTATATGGAAAAGTTGAGCCCTCGATATACTTCTTGCTGTAGAAGCTTCTCCAGGACCAAGATCCCTTTTTCTGAAACTCCTTCAATCTGATAGTTGCTTTCCTGCCTCCACTTGAAGCTACAGCTCCAAACTATCTTGAAAGCATGCAGATAATAGTCTATATCGAACTCTCCAAAATTCATTTGACTATGAGGACGGAATTTTATTAAGTTTCTGTTAGACTCAAGATGACTAGATTATTAGGATGGGAGTATTCTCCTTCTGCATTTAACATAGAGTTACTGATACTACAATATTATGGATGTTACATATATTGATGTTTGTACTTCAGAAGAATGGTCCATTAGGTAAAAAGAAATCATAGATCCCATTCTGACATCTTATAATATTCTCTGATACCAACTGTGGGGCCTCCGTACTGACAATAGGAAGTACAGTGCTCTAACTATGGCAAATCCCCAACTTAAGTAAAGTTAGGTAAAACCCAACCTGCCTTAAGCCAAGGACTTGTCACCAAGTACTATAGCATTCATCAATATATATATATACAGATATCAAAGTGGCGAAAGCAATAGGCGAGTAGTAACATCCACAAGCACAACATAGTAGAAAAGAAAAGAAGACAATATAGTAACTCATCACAATGTAGAAATGAAATACAACCAAAATTAATTATTAGAAACTGAATTTAAAAGGAAATGAAAATGTCTCTCAATCTCACTGAAAGGAAATACAAAATCTTCCTAAACTGCAACAGCAAGGTCCTCGTCCTGAACAGGCTCCTCTCCTGCAGCACTGCCCACGAACAAGTCTAAATCTGACATTTGTCAGTATCACAAATGCCAGGGCCCCAGCCAACAAAATAAAAAGGTTACAGTTAGACAATTGTCTAAGTACATTTTAGGCTATTTTAATGAATTGAATATTTTATAGATATCACAATTTAAATTAGTTAAACATGCAAGCGGTAATGGGTACAACAAGCTATGAAGAAATGGGTAACTATAAACTATCCATTTATAGCTAGCAACTAGTATGAAAGATAACATACAATGCAAAATAAGCAAGGTGAGGCTAAAAGCTAAAAGAAACATCAACTATGATACAAATTCTGATCCTAACATGCTTATGATTATATCAATACATGCTGAGTACATAGAGAATACAATACTGAATAAAACATGTAATTCTAGCATCCTAAATATGTCGACATATATAAGTAACCATATGAGTATACATACAACATGCTAATTAATACAAAAGAAAAGAAAAGGGCCATTGAGACATGTGGCAAAAGTAAGGCAAATAATATAATGCAAGGCCATTGAGACATGTGGCAAAATGAGCAAGTACTGAAAGTAGGGCCATTGAAGGATGTGGCAAAGCAAAACAGAAAACAATACTGAACAATCCAGCTAAAGTAGCAATAAGCCTTAGACATAGTACTGCCATACCAGCCAATAGGCCCTCTAGGGGCCCCGATACTAAAATATCAATCAATACCCATCCAATATGCCATCCCAGTCCTCTAGGAATGGGTCAATTCTACACAATATGTTACTAAAGAGGCAGACTATGCTAGGACATATTCTACCAACTGCAAGTAAGGCAAGAACTTAGTGATATGTAATTCAAGTACTAACTTAGGATGTATCATCCGTATCCTAAGTTCTCCTATTATGCTCAAGGAATAAGGCTCAGTATCCAAAGTATGCGAAGCAAATCTAGTCAAAGTAAGCAAGAGACTCAATCTAGACTTATGTGATATTTGTTGTTATCTATTTACCCAATCTAGCTACTCTGAGTAGGTACAAGTTTAGGATCTCAAATATCTAGCTATCGAGTAGAATCTCAAATTTACGTTCTTAAAGTTAATATTAGAACTTAACAAGTTCTAATCCAAAATCATGTGACGACTATATGATTTAAGTAAATAAATCAATGACCTAATTTATTTATATGGCAATCCAACCTCACCCTTAGGTTCAAGTAGACTTACTATGACACTAGGAACTAACTTACCCAAAACCAGAGATTAATTTAGGGTTTAATTCACTAATCCTTAATTAGGGTAACTAAGAGGTGATTAAGAAAGTTAAATGTCCAAAGTTTGTTCAAAGAGTCAAAAAATATTCCTTAGGGTTTATTGAGCAATCAGAGCCCTTAATTAATTAATTTGGTTATTAATTAAATTTATTATAATTTAATTAAAAATAAAAAAGGTATTATCAATAATTTTAAATCCAACCATTAGATCTGTGATTTTATTTTATATTTAGATTCCTTGTATTTTTCTAATTCAATTGGTATATTGGATCATACAATTTGGATCAGTATAGCTTAAGTTATTAAATAAATTTATTCTGAATATTTATTTAACTTTAAACTATAGGATTGGATTTTATAAATTAATAACCATAGAAAATGTCGTTTTATAATTCATTAATAGCTGCGGCCCGAAATCAAAAGGCACGGGTCGGGGTTGGCCCGACCCAATATCCACGACTTCGTCTTCCTCCTCTCACCGGGTTCGAACCCGAGGATCTTCAATGCTGAAATTCCCAACACCTGGATGACGGCGGAGGCTCAAATCATTCCCTACACATTCCTGGAGTCGGGGTGCATCGATTGGACAAAGAAGCCCTGTCTGGAATGCTCCCAATCGCTCGGATGCTACTCGACCGAGGGGCCACTCATGGCACGCCTGTGAGGATCGGATTCTCCTCACAGAGTTGTCCCTATGAGCCGAGCTCAATGCCTACACGTTCAGAGGCCGAAGGGGATTCAATTGGTCCACTCAGCAAGCATGGGAGATGGGTGTATCACCGAAGTGCTACTTGGGGTGGAGCGCGGATGGGAGTCAAATTGGGTCGATCGATTCTCTGCCCAATCGATCGATTCGATCGCACTCAACCCTTGATATGATTCGACAATTATCGTTGAGAACTTCTAATACCTAATAGATGGCTAAATGCATCAAAGGATCCCAGCACTTGGTGAACCAAGGCTGACTGGCAGTGCACACTCAATCGGTGAATACGTCATCTGGTCCACTGCTAGGCCTTACTCGAGAGCTTAAATGCCTATCAGCATACGTAGCAGGTCCAGTCATCTGGTTCACTGAAAGCTCCAATTGCTTCAGCCGGGTGATGAGGGGATCACAGTGAGCAAAGGAGCTCACTGTGATTCTTGGGAGGTACTTATTGACTGGGGGAGACCCTAGGGATGGAAGCTGAAGTTGAGCTAAGGCCTTGGGCTCGGACCAGAGGCGCCTTTAGCCAGCCAAAAATGGGGTATTCCCACCCTCTGGATCTCCTTAGTAGGCTCGGCCACGAGTGGGAAGGTGCTAATATCTTAGGTGACATGGCGAGGGAAGTGGCAGACAAGGTTACGTGGCATATGTGGGCGAACCCCTCTCTGTCGGGCCGGGATCTCTCGGGGATGAAGGTCTACAGTGGCTAATAGGGGCGCGACCGTCTGATGGATCATCAGTTGCGATGGAACGGTCCTGATCATCTGACCAATAATGGCTGAGCGTGAAGATCAGATCGACCGTCATATTAGGTCTGATAGATCTAACAGGTGAGCGCGTTTATTTGAGATGGGAAGCCAGACGCCGTCTGATCTCATCTCAAACTGCGTAACGGTCGAGATGAGACGCATCCTGATCTAAGAACATGGCAGATGGATCATATCCACCGAATGGACGGTCCGAATGGCACCCGCAGTTGGATTCAGCCTACCGTTGGAAGTGCGTAGATTTGCAATTAGGAATTGTTATAAGCCCTAAATTATAATTAAACCAATTTAAATTAAATCCAAAATGTGCCTAAATGACCTCCAAAAATTCCCAAAATTTCACTCTTAGCTAATTTGGGGGTGGAAAATTCAAAAATGAAGTCAGATTTTGATATGGAGATCAAATTAATTTAGGTATTTTCTAGGGCTCAAAAATAGCTAAAATACCAAAATTTCTAATTTAGCTCCGATTGATTTCAAACTTCTAGGATTAGGTTTAAATGACCCATTGAATATAATGGAATCAAAATTAAAGCTTGGTTTAGCTGAATTAATCTAGGTTTAGCTAAGATAACAACTAGGGTTGTTACATTATAGGGGTTGCATAAGATATATTAAGGAAGCCTTCGCTAGATTTCGTATGTTAAAGATGATTTATTAAAATCTTGTATGCTATAGAAGATTAATAAAGTATCAAATGGATAGTAAAATTATATATACATATATTTATAATATCAATTAACTTTAACAATTTAATTCTTAAAACCTTTCATTGTAATCAAAATAAAAAATGTTGATGTATGAAGGGTTGCATTAATATTCCGTATAACTTCTTACTGGTTCATAGCCTCTAAATATATCCATGAATACAAAGTTTATACTAGATGGTATTATGTCTAATTATTTAAGGAATCGGGGCTAGCTGGTTCTATCTTTATTGATATCTTCTGATACTCTCGAGGTTGGCAAACATGTTTTTTTCCTAGGTAAGGCATCTGAGGTGCTGGAGCTCATTTAGTATCTCTAGGATTTGTTATTTCTGCACTTTCCCTTTCTGCTTTACTTCCCATTCAAGGGTAGATATCTGCCATGTAAGACATCCATTAATTCTTGTACTTTTATCTCCATATCTCTGATTCACTCCCAATAGACTGACCCATACCACCCCAAAGTGCTTTTTAACTAACTTAGCCTCTCTGTTACTTGATTCATATATGTCTCTACTATGGGGATACTAGAATTGTTGTTGAGCTCAGTAACCCAAAAATGAGAGGAGTCTATCACGCTGGCTTCCTCCTCAAAGTAATCTATCATTTCATTATCATGGTCTATTTGCATATTTTAGAAGTGAAATGATTATCATACTATTACATAACATAATACACAAATGTATCGATTTATCTCTCAAAGTTCTGATTATTAGCTAAAGTTAAGGAAGATTGCATTTTTTCCTAACCACGCTATGTTTTCTTATGACATGTGTTTTTGCTAAATCTACTAAGTTGATAATACTCTAATTTTCTTTAGCTATTTATTCTCCATATTTTATGACATAGAACTAGTATGAATGGATATATCTTGGTTTTGTACACTCCTATTTTTCCATTTTAAATGTGCTCAGTCATGCTCTAACACCAATTGTCGAGACTCGATGCCAATTTAGTGAGAACTACATTGACATTAGGCACTCATTCACTAAAAGATCCTATTGAGTAATTTAAAGTAGGATGAATACTGCAGAAGTAAGAACGAATGAAATATTTTTATTTATCATAACTCAACATCACATAGTATATCAACCAATTATACCTTCTATGATGTTCATATCTTGTTGCATGGCTTTAATAAAATAACAAAAATATAAAAATAATAAAATAGTGGTGACATTAGTTCTAACAATAGCTCAAATCTCCCAATATTCATTTAGAGTTCACCTTTGGGTCATTCTAGAAGTACCTAATATAGCATTGTAAAAATAACACTGGGATTGAAAATCTTAGTAATTAGAGAATACTCTGAATACCTCAATAAATAATCATAATAATAATTTAAATTTTGTTTATTATTAAAATTAGTTAAATAAAAAGTTTAAAAAAAGAAATAAATAATTTAATAAAAAGTTACAAATCATTGTCTCTCACCATTTCTCTCTTTTTTTTATTGCACGAGGGGAATTGTTGGCATTTGAAGGCAGAGGTCGGCTGCGGCTGCTAGACGCCAGCGAGGTTAAGAGGGAAGAGGAGGTAGTCTGCTGTTGGTGGGAGTTGGAGGAGGAAGAAGTGGTGTGGGGCTATCGGGAGAGAGTAGGGGGGTATTTATAGGAAAATTGGAAATGGGGGAGCGGGACATGGCCCAATCGAGTTGGTCGGCTGGTTGATCACGGAGTTGCCAGTAGCTAGTTGCACCCATATAGAGGGGCTATTTATATGAATTCAAGAATGTGATGAGTCATTCCAAGAGTTGAAGAAAGCACTTGGAACTACACCTATTTCGATCTTGCACAGTGAAGGGAAGGACTACCAAGCCTAGGTAGATGCCTTTTTTATAGGACTTGGATGCGTCCTAATGCAAGATACTAAAGTAGTTGCTTGATGAATCCATAAATTATGTCTAAAATAAAGGAAAACTCATTCATTTCTGACCTTTAAACTGCTCCTAAATCAAATTTTATCTATCTTTTTCAGGAAAAAGGCATCCAAAGGAGTTCTGAGACAATTTTTGCAAAATTCCTAAATTTTTCAAAGTAATCCGCAGCCGCGAGCACTCTACACAGCGGGTCATTTTGCAAATAGTTTCGCTATAGCGCATTGCAGCGGGTCCATTTGTGAAACGCGGGGGCGGTAGCACGCTGCAGCGGGTTCATTTGTGAACCGTGGGCGCGGTAGTGCGCTGTAGCGGGACCATTTGCAAACTGTGGGCGGGGTAGCACGCTGCAGTGGGATGTTTTGCAAATTAAGCTGCTACTGTGCGCTGCAGCAGAGCATTTTGGGAAATGCTCGGGCTACAGCAAAGCATTTTGGGAAATGCTCGCGCTACACACTGTGCTACAGCGGTACGATTTGCAAAAAGAACCTCTATATAGCGCTGCAGCGGGTATTTTTTGGGAAATGTGGATGCGATTACGTGCAGTAGCGGGAGACTTAGCATTATTTTGCTTGCTCCATTGCGTACCATAGCGCACCGCAGCGCGCTCCAGCGCGTGGCAGCGTGCTGCAGCATGCTGCAGCGGCCGCTGCCAGTTTTGCCAGTCAGATGCATTTATTGCTGCTGGGACAAGACCCCCAACCTGCATCTTGTCCCCAGCCATCATTCCCTGCAGCAGCTCTGATTTTCAATGCAAGATGGCCTTTTGATTTGATAAGAAGGATAAATAAAGAAGGAAATTGGCCACTTCATCTTTAATTTAGAAATTGCCATCATTACTTTAGATTTTTTTTATCAA
This sequence comes from Gastrodia elata, assembly GCA_016760335.1. Lineage (NCBI taxonomy): Eukaryota > Viridiplantae > Streptophyta > Magnoliopsida > Asparagales > Orchidaceae > Gastrodia > Gastrodia elata. Next base: position 31,186,347 of record CM028680.1, on the reverse strand, counting down.
ATTACTGGTTTTGGAGAGGATGAAGGAGTATGCAGCCCCTCTCCTATAAATACACCTCCTCTTGACTTGTGGAGGGTTCACAATTTTGCTTAAAACACTAAGTAAAGAGGAGGAGTGCATAAGGAGAAGTGAGAAACTCCCTAAGGGTGGCAAGGCAAGCTCTAGCTAAGGAGGAGAAGAAGGAAGGTAGCACTAGTGACCTAAGGGAGGAGCTTGAAGAAGGAGAAGAAGAAATTCAGAGAACTTCCAAGGAATGTTCCTAGTATCTTCTAAGCCTTACTCTTGTATTTTCTTTTCTTAGTTGATCATGAAAGGATCTTTAACCATGTATGTGTTTTTCTTCACTTCCTTTATAATGAGTAGCTAAATCTCCCTTAGGGAGGGTTGGGGAATTCTCACGTGTATGTGTTATTATTAATGTATGAAGTTTTCCTTGAGCGAAATTAAATTATAAAGGACTTAATGAACAAAAAAAAAATTAAAATAATAGAAATGGGATGATGAAAAATATCTCTCCCAAACGATCAAAATGTGAAAGGATGAAGAAAAATATCTCTCATTCAAATCTTTTCATCTTTGTGATTCATAAGAAGGAGCACATATGGCATAACTCTTGGAGACTTTGACCAGCTTTTTTAGTCTAGGGTCCATAATGAACTCTCTCCATCACCTAGTGTCTAGCATGAAAATCAAAATATTTGGAGATTAAATGATTAAACCACCCTTATTGCCAAGGTTAACACATTAAATGTTGCTAAATGTTTTGTTTCATTTTTGTTATGTACGAGCATTAACTTATATTGGCCCTAATTAAATGTTTGTGACTATCATCTCTATTGTACAGAAAAAATACCATTTTGAGCTTACTCGAGGATGAGCAAGAAATTAAGTGTGGGGGTATGATGAATCCATAAATGAATCCACATTTTGATTTTCATGCTAGACACTAGGTGATGGAGAGAGTTCATTATGGACCCTAGACTAGAAAAGGTGTTCAAAGTCTCTAAGAGTTTTGCCATATGTGCTCCTTCTTATGAATCACAAAGATGAAAAGATTTGAAGGAGAAATATTTTTCTTCATCCTTTCACATTTTGATCGTTTATGAGAGATATTTTTCATCATCCATTTTTTTTTTTTGAATATATATTTTGTTCTTTTCATTCTTAGGGAGAGACATTTTTCTTCATCCCCAATATGCATCTTTGTGATCATGAAGTCCTACGGGAGCCTAGCACACTCTTTTTTAGAGTACACACCGCATTTCTAGTCCAAGTCCAATGCCTTCCCCCACACTTAGTTCAAGGCATTAAATTGAATTTTTGGAGATTAGATTATCCTCCACTCATTCCTTAATTAAAACATTTTAGTGCTTATAATATATTTGTTATTTTTGAATTGCACCATTTTACTTATATTTAAGTCCATCTTGTCAATTTGTGATTTCCAAAAAAATTCAGTAAAAATAAATAGTTTAAGCACACCATAAAAATGAGGGGATATGAAAATTCATAGATTGAAATCTTAAAATAAAACACATAATAGATAAAAATACTAAGGAAAACATAGAAAAAGACAAAAAAAAAAATACAACCTATTTATTTCTGGGTTGCCTCCCAATAAGCGCTTGTTTTATTATCTCAGCCTGACATGAGAAACATCCTCATGTGATACCATCATCGGGGAGGTCCTGAAGGGTTCATCCCCTCTTTTCTTGAAAGATTCCTTCCTCTAAGTAGAGCTTAAGATGATTTCCATTTACCTAGAAAGTGCCATCTTTGGAGGCGACCTCAACTGCTCCATGAGGAAAAACCTTCGTGATAGTAAATGGTCCTGTCCATCTTGACTTCAGTTTTCCTGGAAATAATCTTAATCTAGAGTTAAAAAGTAGTACTTTCATTACAGGTTGAAAGTGTTTTGGCTTTATCAGCTTATCGTGCCTTTTTTGTTTTGTCTTTATACAACTTGGCACTTTCATATGCGTTTAACCAAAATTCATCAAGTTCATTCAATTGCAGCATTCTTTGTGCTCCTGCCTTTTGGGGATCAAAATTTAAATTTTTTATTGCCCAAAAAGCTCGGTGCTCTAGTTTTACCGGAAGGTGGCATGATTTTTCATAAATGAGTTTATAAGGGGACATTTCTAAAGGGGTTTTGAAAGCAGTTCTATAAGCCCACAGGGAATCCTAAAGTTTTGAAGTCCAATCCTTTCTATTTTGGTTCACTGTTTTCTCTAAGATTTGTTTAAGTTCTCTGATGGAGACTTCAACTTGCCCGCTAGTTTGGGGATGGTAGGGAGTACCCACCTTATGTCTCACCCCATAACTTTTTAATACATTCTCTAGTTGCCTATTGCAGAAGTATTTTCCCCATCACTAACTAAGAATCTGGGCATCCCAAATCTAGCTAGAACGTTTTCCTTGAGAAATTTAATCACAGTTTTAGCATCGTTGCTTACACATGCCATCGCCTCAACCCATTTTGAGAAATATTCAACTGTCACAAGGATATACAGATTGGCTTGAGACGAGGGAAAATGTCCCATGAAGTCGATTCCCCACACATCGAATAGTTCTACTTCAAAAATTCCATTTAAAGGGAGCTCATCCGTTTTTCTTAAGTTCCTAGTTCTTTGGCACTTGTCACAGCTTTTGATAAAGTCGGATGCATCCTTGAACAAATGGGGCTAAACGAATTCGGATTGAAGCACTTTTGCAGCTGTTCGCTCAATACCATGGTGCCCTCCATAAGGAGATGTGTGACAATGAAAGAGAATATTTCTGGTGTCAGAGTTCGGAACACATTTCCTTAGGAGCTGATCATTGCAACACTTATACAAAAAGGGATCAAACCAAAAGTAATTTTTTATATCAGCAAAAAATTTCTTTCTTTGTTGGTAACTCATATCTTTTGGTATGATTCCTCCTGCAAGGTAGTTTGCAATGTCAGCAAACCAGGGAGGATCATTTGTGACCACTCCAAAAAGCTTCTCATCGGGGAAAGATTCACTAATATCGGTCAACTTATCATGATCAAGGTGGGTCAATCTCGATAAATGATCAGCAAGCACATTTTCACTCGCCTTTTTATCCTGGATTTCAAGATCAAATTCTTGCAAGAGCAACACCCAACGTATCAAGCATGGTTTTGCTTCCTTCTTTTGGAGGAGATACTTGATAGTAGCATGATTAGTATAAACGATAGTTTTAGATCCAATGAGGTATGACCTAAATTTAGTGAAGGCAAAAATGATGGCTAGAAGCTCCTTTTGCGTGGAGCATAATTTCTTTGAGCATCATCTAGAAGTTTACTAGCATAGTAGATTGAATAGAAGGTTCACTCTCTTCGCTGCCCAAGGACAGCACCTACTGCAAGGTCACTCGCATCACACATAATTTCAAAAGGTGAATCCCAAATTGGAGTAAAAATTATTGGAGCATAGATTAAGGCAGGTTTTATAGCATTGAATCTTTTTAAACAATTTTTATCAAAGTTGAACTCAACATCCTTTCATAGCAGTCTACAAAGAGGCATACTTATATTTGAGAAATCCTTGATAAATCTTCGATGAGAGACAGCATGCCCAAGGAAACTTCTAATTCCTTTTACATTGATGGGAGGGGGAAGTTTTTCAATTACTTCAATCTTTGCTTTATCAACTTCTATCCCTCTCTTAGAAATTAAATGACTAAGAATAATACCCTCTTCAACCATGAAGTGACATTTTTCCCAATTCAAGATTAAATTTGACACTGCACATCTTCTTAAAACCTTTCCCAGATTAATTAAGCAATGATCGAAAGAGGTTCTGACAACAAAAAAATCATCCATAAAAATTTCCAAGAACTCTCCTATCATGTCAGAGAAAATTGCCATCATACAGCGTTGAAAAGTAGCTAGAGCATTGCACAATCCGAAAGACATTCTTCTAAAGGCAAATGTTCTAAAGGGGCAGGTGAACATTGTTTTCTATTGGTCTTCAGGCGCAATAAATATTTGATTATATCCTGAAACCCATCAAGAAAATAGAAAGAAGGATTTCTTGCCAATCTATCAAGCATTTGGTCAATAAAAGGGAGGGGATAATGATCTTTTCTAGTGGCTTTATTTAATCTCCTATAATCAATGCACACTCTCCATCTGGTCATAGTTCTAGTGGGGATTAGTTCATTATTGCTGTTGAGAACAATAGTCATCCCACTATTTTTGGCAACCACGTGTATATGGCTCACCCATGGACTGTCAGAGATGGGGAAGATGATTCCAGCATTAAGAAGTTTGATGATTTCTTTGTGAACTACTTCTTTAATGTTTGGTTTTAATCACCGATGAGGCTCAATATAAGGTTTGGAGTTATCCTCCAATAGGATACGATGCATACATAGAGTTGGACTAACCCTTTTCAGATCCGCAATACTCCATCCCGTTGCTCTCTTGTGTTCTTTTAAAACCTTACATAAAAGATTCTCTTGATGTTGAGTCAACAATGAGGATATTATTATAGGAAGTGATTCATCTTCCCCTAAGTAAATGTATTTTAAGTGTGAGGAAAGAGGTTTCAATTCAGTTTTAGGAGGACAAATTATCGAAGGTTGAATCATCTTTCTTTTCTCTATTAATTCTTCAATAACTTCCGTGTCAATGGGATCTTCATTTTCTTCACTTGCTAACATTCCCTCTTTTTACACATCTTCCATTAACCAAGATTCTTCTATTAAATTGATCTTCCAACATTCCTCATTTGGTTTAGAAGGGTGTCTCATAGAGTCATTAACCTGAAACTTAATCTCCTCCTCCCCATAATGCAATTTCAGCTCCCCTTTATCTACATCAATTAAGGTTCATCCTGTGGCTAAGAAAGGTCTACCTAGTATAATAGGAATTTCTTGATTTTCATCTTCCATATCTAAGATTATGAAATCTGCAAGATAGATGAATTTGTCGACCTTTACAAGAATATTTTCCACAATTCCTAAAGGGGATATTACTGATCTATCTGCAAATTGGAGTAGAACAGAGGTGGGTTTTAATTGATCAATTCTTAGTTTCTTAAATATGTAGAAAGGCATCAAATTAATAGATGCACCAAGATCACCAAGGGCCTTTTGGAAAGATTGACATCCAATCACACAAGAGATAGTGAAACTTCCTGGGTCCTTCTTTTTGATGGGAATTTTTCTTTAAAGGATTGCACTATATGCTTCTGTTAGTGCTACAGTCTCCTTTTCATCAATCTTCCTTTTCTTGGAGAGGATGTCTTTCATGAACTTAGCATAGCTAGGCATTTGCTCTAGAGCTTCAGCGAAAGGGATATTGATTTGAAGAGTTTTAAGGGTTTCTAGAAATTTTTGATATTGGATGTCGAGTTTCTCCTTAGCCAACTGCTGAGGATAAGGTATATGAGGGACTTCCTTAAGTTGATCACTAGTTTCTCCCTTTTCTAAATCTCTTCCAATTCCTTTCCCTGCCCTGACTGTTTCTCCTTCCTCTTTCCTTTCATCCCTTATTTTTGCTACATTTTTGCTATTCTCTTTTCTCACAATCTCCTGTGTGGCCTTCCCATTTCTCAAGGTAATGGCATTTCCCGACTCTTTTCCATTTCCCGACTCTTTTCCATACTCACTGATCTCTCCAACTAAAGAAGGTTGCTCTAACTGCTTCATTATGTCTTTTAGTTTTTGTTCAATTCTTTTGACTGTGTCCTCTTGTCTTAGAAGAGTGTGCTCATGCCTGTTTAAAGTGGCATCAGTTTTATATATGAATTTAGTAGTGGAATTTCGAAATTCAATAAGCAAATTTTCAAATCTTTCTCTATTCCTTCCATAATTCATGATCATATTAACGTCACTCGACCCTCCATCAATCTCCTGACAAGAGTTTACATACCCACATTCTAATTTCTTATTGAGTTGAGAGACTTGATTTTGCAGTTCATGAATTTGCTGTGAATTTCCTAGTGAGTTATATTCCTTTCTATTGGGGTGATCATTCCTATGTAGAGGCCATTGGTAAGCATTATTTGTCATTTCCTCCAAGAGGTCATAAGCTTCCTCTTAGGTTTTACCGCAAATAGAACCACCGGCAGCTGCATCTATGAGTGTCCTCATGGGAGTGTTCAAACCATTGTAAAAGGTTTGCACTTACATCCATAGAGGGAACCCATGATATGGGAAATGCCAGAGGTATTTCTTAAAACGGTCCCACCCATCATATAGAGTCTCGCCTTCCAACTGAATGAAGTTGGTGATCTCAATTCTCAATCTTGCAGTTTTCACCGGAGGGAAATATTTGGCTAAGAATTTCTTAGTCAAATCATCCCATATCCGGATGGAATCACTAGGTAGAGAGCTGAGCCAACTTTGGCTCTATCTCTTAAAGAGAATGGGAAAAGCCGCAATTGAACTGCATCTTCAGAAATGCCGTTAAACCTGAAGGTGTCACATATTTCAAGAAAAGTTGAAATATGTGAGTTCAGGTCTTCAGTGGCTAATCCCCCAAACTGATTATTTTGTACCATACTCAGTGTGGAAGGTTTAATCTCAAAATTATTGGCTTCAATATTTGGCCTAATAATAGCATGAGGGATTCCCCTAACAGTGGGTAGTGCATAGTCTCTGAGGGCTCTTCCCCTAGTCTCTCCTAAAGGTTCTCCTATTTTTCATTGTAGTTGTCCATAATGGCTTGTTGATTTGAAAGATTTCGTTCTCTCCTAGCCTGTAAATATGTTCGCTCAATTTATGGATCAAAAAGATATTCAGTGCAAACTCCTATACTCATACAAATAACAATATGGCTATCAAGAACAATTTTAGTAATAAAGTTCAGCAAGTTAGCAAAAATAAGATAAGCAAAAATGTAAGATATTAGTTTCTATAATTATAAAAAAAATTCAAAAACTAGAAATATATGCAAGAAATGCTTAAATCACTAGCTACTCATAGATTATCCTTAATACGAAACAAATACCAAATCCCCGACAACGATGCCAAAAACTTGACAGACTGTAAATATACGTTTGCGCTCACACGCAAGTGTACGTGGTCTGAAGTAATAAGTGGAAAGAGTTACTTTCCAGGATTTATCGAACCACAGAGAATTAGTTATTTTGTTACTAAGGTTTATCCATTCTCACTAATATTTGAGCTATGATTTAATTGATGAGTTGGTCCTAGACTTAGCACAGAAACTACTAAATGAAGATAAGTTAGATAAAAGAGAGAGGAGAGTTGGGGTTAGTCTACATGTGATGATACATTACCAATGTACTTTTGATTTCTCAAGCCTTGTCTTTCATTTATATTTTGTTTATCAAGTGCACATTGATCACCTTGAGATTTTATCTCAAAGTCTCATAAGTTCAAATCTTGTGCACAAAATGAACACACATTTGGTTCTACTTTAGCACAAAGATTCTTATAAGATTATAGGTTTTAGATTTTTATCTTTTCTCTTGAACAAGGAGATTACAATTATTTAAGTTTTAAGATCTTATAAGCATTGATTCCACTACGAGCATCACTTGCATCCTACATAGTTGAGATTAGGGATTAATATATTGGGCTCAATGATTATGTCACTTAGTTCATGAGCACTCAACTATTTCTTCTTTTACCTTAATTATGTTGAGCTAAGGAGCTCCTTTAGTGGGTCCTTAGCTTAATTTTTTTTTTTTTCATTAAGTCCTTTACAATTTAATTTTGCTTGAGGAAAACTTCATACATTAACAATAACACATACACATGAGAATTCCCCAACCCTCCCCAAGGGAGATTTAGCTATTCATTACAAAGGAAGTGAAGAAAAACACATACATGGATAAAAATCCTTTCATGATCAACTAAGAAAAGAAAATACAAGTGTAAGGTTTACAAGATACTAGGAACGTTCCTATGAAGTTCTTCGGATTTTTTTTTCTCCTTCTTCAAGCTCCTCCCTTAGGTTGCTAGTGCTGCCTTCTTTCTTCTTCTCCTTAGCTAGAGCTTGCCTTGCCACCCTTGGGGAGTTCCTCACTTCCCCTTATGCACTCCTCCTCTTTGCTTAGTGTTTTGAGCAAAATTATGAACCCTCCTCAAGTCAAGAGGAGGTGTATTTATAGGAGATGGGCTGCATACTCCTTCATCCTCTCCAAAACCCGCAATTTGATAAAAAAAATCTGAAGTAATGATGGCAATTTCCAAATTAAAGATGAAGTGACCAATATCCTTCTTTATTTATCCTTTTTATCAAATCAAGAGGCCATTTTCCATTGAAAATCGAAGCTGCTGTAGGGAATGATGGCTGGGGACAAGATACAGGTTGGGGGTCTTTTCCTACCCGCAATAAATGCATCTGACTGGCAAAATTGGCAGCGGCCGCTACAGCGCGCTGCCGCGCGCCGTAGCGAGCTGCGGCTCGTAATAGAGCAAGAAAAATAATGCTAAGTCTCCCGCTGCCCCGCGGTACCGCGTCCACATTTCGCAAAAAATGCCCGCTGCAGCGCGCTATAGCAGTTTTTTTGCAAATTGTACCGTTGCAGCGCGCTGGAGCGCGAGCATTTTGCAAAATGCTCCGCTGCAGCGCGATAGCGGCTTAATTTGCAAAACGTCCTACTGTAGCGTGCTACCGCGCCCACGGTTCACAAATGGTCCCGCTGCAGTGCGCTACTGCGCTCGCGATTCACAAATGGACCCGCTGCAGCGCGCTACCGCGCCCGTGTTTCATAAATGGACCCGCTGCAGCGCGCTATAGCGTCCCCGTTTGCAAAATGACCCGCTGTAGCGCGCTGGAGCGCGCGGCCGCAGATTCCTTTGAAATTTTTTGGAATTTTGCAAAAATTATCTCAGAACTCCTTTGGATGCCTTTTTCCTAAAAAAGATAGATCAAATTTGCTTTGGGAGCAGTTTAAAGGTCAGAAATGAATGAGTTTTCCTTTATTTTAGACATAATTTATGGATTCATCATTGCTTATGCCTCAAGAATTCTAAAGAAATTAAAGATACTATGTTGCTCATGACTTAGAATTAGCAGCAGTAGTGTTCACGTTAAAAATCTGGAAACCTTATTTAAATGGAGTGCAATGCGAGATTTACACATATCATTAAAGTATAAAGCACATATTCACTCAGAGAGAGTTGGAATGTTGTTAAAGAAGATAGATAGAGTTGATCAAAGATAATATTTGGGTATTTAGTATCACTATAAATTGGCCAACATTACGACAGATACCTGAAGCCAAAAGACAACACTAAATGCCATGATAGCAGCACATTCATTTATTGAAGAATTTTAAAGGTTGAGTATTAAAAATGTTCATGCCACTAAACTTACATTTAGAACACATATAGGGATTGCTTGAAAGAACTGTGATGAGTATCCAAAGAGGAAAGCTAATATAGAAAGCAGGCAAAGAAATGACCTATATCTTTAGCATAGATGTTACATTTATTAGGGGACTAGAATTTGGGTTCCAAAAGATATGTAGAAAAAAGTGCTAATATAAGTCCAGAATTCAAAATATATAGTTTATCTAGAGAATAGTATAATGTATCAAGACTTTAAAAGGAGTATAGTTGGCCTCGATTGAAATGAGATGTAGCAGAATATGTCGCCAAATGCCATCCATGTTGCTTGGTTAAAACTGAGTATTAGATACTTGGTGGAAGCTTGCATCCTTTAAATATTATTGAATGGAATTAGTCTGATATTTTAATTAATTTTGTCATGGGTTTGCTTAGAAGTAAATCAGTAGCTGATGCAATGTAAGTTGTGGTTGATAAGTTAACTAAATTGACATATTTCATTTTAATAGAGTAAATTGATATTGTTGAGAAGCTGGCTAAGTTGTACATAAGAGAAATCATAATATTACATGGAATCCCAAATATGATAGTATCATATTGGAAGATAGAGAGGGTAAGTCAAAATTTGGAAGTTCGATTATATCTTTGTAATTGAGATTTTGAAGGTAGAGGGGAAGACCATCTTTTAACCATCAAAATTTTTTATAATAACAATCATTAAGCTAGTAGTGAAATGTCCCCTTATGAGGTTCTATATGATAGAAAGTGTAGTACTCCATTAGCCTAGACTGAGGTGAGTGAGGTGCTTCTATATGGATCAGAACTAGTTGAATAATCTAGTAGAAAGATTTATTTAATAAGAAGAAAATCTTGGCAGCTAGGATAGGTAGAGAAAATGCCATGACAACAAGCATCATGCAGTAGAATTTTAAGTCAGAGATTTTGTTTATCTCAAAGTAAACTCAATCAAAAGAGTGCATCACTTTGGAGTAGCAAGCAAGTTGAGCCCAATATAATTAGAACCATTTGAGGTACTACTTAAATAAAGATCACCAGCTTATAGGTTAAACTTCATGTATATTCGCATATATTCACGATGTATTTTATATCTCATTACTTTGGGGATGTTTACAAAAGCCATCTCAGCATATCACTATTTTTATGGCAAAGCTCCAACTAGATTTAACCTTCATTGAAGAAACCATTAAGATCTCAAGATGAGATCAAAAGCAGTTGAGAAGCCATAATATTATGATGATAATAGTCCAGTGCCAAAATTATAGCATCAAGAAAGCCACATGGGACAAAGAAGAGGAATGCGTCAAAAGTACCCAAAGTTATTGGAAACTTCAAGTACTTCGAATTATTTTACTTATTTAAAAATTACATCATTCCCTTCTTTTATTGTAATTGATTTCTAAGATGATATCATTATAAAATGGAGAGTTGTAATAACTCATGATTGTTACTTAAGTTTAATTGAGCTTAACTGAAGTTAAACTTATCATTAAAATGTTCTAAAAATAATTAGGACCCATCCCAAAAAACTTGGAATCAAAATTTTCAAAGATAAATATTTTGAATATTTTTATAGGATATAAATGATTAAGAAATTTAGAAAAATATTTGAACTTGGAACTCCAAAACAAATTTTATATTTGGATTCCTCATACCCAAATATGTTAGAGGTAAGAGTTTCATAAATTCTGGAGTTAAAATACTCAAAATATTCGCAAATACATTTTATCTAAATCTTGCCATAAAAATTAATTTAATTAGTTTTTTATAGCAATTTATTTATCTTTTGGAAACTAGAGAATACTCTATCGAGTTCAAATGATTGTGGTGCAGTATTATGAGATCTTAGCCATGTAGCTTTTATGCTTCGAAATCAGATTTAAATAATTCTCGGTCATCAAATCTAAGCCTGAGATATGATGGCTGCCATCAAGCCTGTCCTTATTCATGATTATCTAAGTTACTTTACCCGACAAATTGAATCATGCAGTATAATGACATGTCATAAAGGTCTCACACGCTCCCTCCCACATCCAACAACCATCATAAAGTGGAAAGAAACTTCCCACTAGCCATTTTGACATGATTCAAACCCAATATGAGCCTCGGTAAACACAATTATAGTCTGACTTGAGAGCTTCATTTTCAACCCAGCAAGATCACCAGAGCCTATAAAGATTTTCCAAAAATCTTCTAAACATTCGTTTGATCAACTAAGAACCTTCAATGGCACTAAATATCTAATCCACTCTCAATTTCCATTTGGCTCTCGAAGGACACTTGAATCTTTAGAGATATATTAGAGATGAACCAGTGAGCCATTTAGGACGTTAAAGTACTCAAGAGGATTGTATAGACTTGAGGAAGAAACCAAATACTCATTGGAGCTCCATAACCTCAGAACACACCAGCATTTCAATCCGATCATTGGACCATAGTATGAGCCTTTTGAGCTAATTTAATCCAGTTGATTAAAGATTGTTAGCTCAATTTGTTAATATTTGAGAGCAACAAATAAAATAGAAGAATATTATTTGCCTCTAAGGATTAAATTGTACTTAAATGGGGGCAGTCTAAGCTTGAGAATTCTTGAGTTACTGATGTCTGAGTTGAAGGCAAAATAAGATGTCATTCATACATTCTGGGACACTATCAGTGTGCCAAACTCACACAAAATCTATCCCTCAAATGGACACAATGGTTGTTGAACCCATTGGAATTCAAATGAGCCCAAGTGAACTTTGTTAGGGTTATGCAAGATAATTATATACAATAAGTGTTATGTGGGTAGACTTCTAGTGATCCAAAGCATGATAGTTAGGCATTTTTGGTTGAATCAATTTTTTATAGTTTAGGAAACATGTAGAAAATGAAGTAAGACTAGAAGATTGTGAGGGTAAGAAGAATTTTGATATTTAATTTTTGGGAAAACAAGTTACACAGTGACAAATAATGGGCCCTAGACTTAGGTGAATCTTATGATTTTAGTGCCCAAATATGGTGTTCTTGTGTTTGTTCAAACCACCTTAGTGTGGTGAACTTGGTTTGTTTTAGGGTATTGGAATCAACTAGATAGACAGAATTCATTTTGCATAGTAAATCAAAGGGGACAAGTCTTGATGAATTAAAGTTTTGGTGATCCCGATTATTAGCCAAACGAATTTTGGTGTCCATGTGTTTGTCAGAGTGTGAGGAGTGTTTTGGCACTTAAATTAGTGTTTGAATTGCTCCAGTGAGGGAGTAATTAAAATAAGAGGATAACTATAGGTTAAGGTGTCGGCGAAATCCGTTGGGGAAGAAGGCGATTAGCGCTGGGTCGGGTCATCTCATGCCCCACACTATTTTGGACTTGCGTACCACTTAGGTCTCGATGACTCACCGACTCATGAATATTCCAATTTTAATAATTCGACTTTAATGAAAATCATAGAAGATGATTCTTAATGTATTATTGGCATAACTTGATATACATAAATCAAATTTTATTGAACTTTATATCAAAATGCTCAAAAAATACAAGGAATAATAAATCAAAATAAAATTAGTCTTTTGATAACTAATTTTCTTAACCACTCTTTAATTATAATTTATGAGGAATAAAAAATATTAAGCAATACAAGTTTCAAATTTACATGAATATGGTGCCAATGGAACTATATTGATGCCTAAAATCATAATCTTGATAAATTTTAAGGATTTTCACTCAAATTTTATGAGGTTATTTTTGGGCATTAAAATTATATTATTTTACTTTGAAAATCAAAATTTAGTGCTAAGCATTTTAAGATGATTAGAAGATTACATTATGTAATTTAAGTCAAATAGAATATAGTAGTGGCTAAATTCAGTGTTTGGTTCAAATCTTAAGGTTTGAGTCAAATCTATATTAAAATATATGGAGATATAAGTGTAGAAATGAACTCAATCAAAATTGCATAAATTGATGTAATGGAGAATTAATCAACTAGATTCATTAATTCTTAGGAGTTTAAATACTTAAAGTAAGGAGAACAAATAATTATAATTTTAAATATTAAATATTAGTATTTTAGCATGAAATTTGTAGTTTAGCATGAAATTTGAAATGTAGATGTATCTAGCTTAATTTGTTCAGAACTTAGTAGAAATCTCATAATATTTTAATAACCATATTTGTATAACAAAATTATAAACAATTTTAAATTTAATTTAAAATTAAGATATAGTTTAAATTTTGATCATGTTTAAGATCAGTTATCTTAAGCTTAATAAAATTAGATGACTAATAAATAGTTTGTTTTATAAAGAATAAAACTCAGTTAGTTTGAGAGCTAAAATATAAAAAATTACATGTTAAATAATAATCATAATAAATTCATTCAATTTATCTAAGACACTTTGTTTGTGTCTTAATAATCACTATAATCAAGATAAATTAATAAGACTTAATAAGCTCAACCACTTGAGTTAAGCCACCAGGTTGTATCTTAACAACATCAATTAAGATAAAATTGAATTATTCAGTAATTAATTATGCCAATTTAAAAATGGAGATCAGGATACTGATAAATCATGATATCTACATATTCTTAGAATAAAAGTATAATCAGAATAAAAAACTTAAAATATAATTATTCAGTAAAGTTAGAATAACCTAATATATTAAATAATAGTAATATATCACATTTAATAGTAATGTATTTAACATTCTTAATGCTGCATTGCTATGAGCATCAAATCTTTTGAATGTGTTATTAGAATTATGCATAAATTATTAATAAATAAAATCACTAACCTTCAAATTACTGAGTGTCACTAGAGTACTTAATACTAGATTAATATAACTTAGCCCACTGTTAAGTACTATTAGATGCAAATGTCCTATAAGATAAAAAATATAGATACATATAATATTTAAGAATTATACATTACCAATGCATTCATCTAGAAAATAAATGAAAAATATTCATTTCAGATAAATAAATAGTATAGTTCATACAACAAAGTTTAGAATAATTTAAATGAAATATAACATTCATCCTCACATAATAAAAATAAAAGTAAACTCTAATGTAACCTCCCCAATATTGGATCTAAAATCAAATCTAGCACTAGGCATTATCTTACTACTTAACACTGAATTAATAGGAATCTAACTCAACAATAAGTAGTATATGGCAAAGAATTTTTCTGAGGTAAAGGAATTGTAGTAAATATGAACAAGTAAGCAATATATATAGGAGCATCCATATCCACCATCCAAACCAAGCATGTATATAAGAATGAAAATGCATCCATCACAGAAATAAAAGTAAAAAATTCCAAAGTTAAAGTTATTACAAAAATATTTAAATTTTATTAAATACACTCATCCTCACAAAAACATTAAAATGTGTAAGTCTTCAAGCTAATGACGACAGGTACTGGTCCCAACTCCAAGCTCTACAAGATGTTCTTGATCTACCGTATTTGATATTTAATATGGTATGTCACAACTAAAAATAAGTGGTTAGACTTAAGAACTCTAAGTATATTTAAGGATTAGTCTTAAGTTTTATTTAGAATTAAGTGGATATCATATTAGCCATTTATAATTATTTGAGTGAAAGGAGCACTAAGCATCAAAGGAAAGATATGAAATTATACAAAAATAGTAAAATAAAGTAAGAAAGTAAATACTCACAACTAGTTTGCTTTAGCTTGGATCAAACAAGTAAGAGAAGTATACATTCTATAATGGATAAAACTACTAAAGTGCATATGTAAATATGAAGGGATATATGAATATGTCCATTGGAATTAAGCTAAGTTGTTATGTTCTGGATACCAATTTAGTCCATCATGGAGATGCTAATGGTGCTCTAGTAAGCTTCTGAGTGGTTTCGAGGCAATTTGGATTAAGGTGCAAAGTCCAGCAACAACACAGGTGTTGCCACATGCCGTGGTGCACCACAGCTCACCTTGGTACTCCCTCACTCGAGACAGAGGTGCTGTTGCATGCCTTAATAGCTAGCAGATAGAGAAGCGCACACTACTGCGTGCCACAGTAGAAATCAGTGTTGCAGTATGCCCCAACGACAGTCATCCAGAGAAGCGAGCGCTAACGCACGCCGCAACAATAGACAAATAGAGACATGGGCACTACAATGCGCCCTGGCGCCTGGCTACTCGAAACCAAGGCGCTACGATGCGCCTAACGCCTGGCAGAATTTTTCTTCGGTTCAGGTTTTGCTCTAAGTAACTTGGAGGACATTTTGGATCATATGGGGTTTTAAACTGACTTGGATACCTAAGATAATATATGTTGGAGTTTTTCAAGTGTTGGCATTTCTTTTGGAGGTTTGGCTGCTATGAGGAGGAGATCCGAGGTGATGCCCTAAGGAAGCTGCAGTGCAAGAGAGAGCTCTTGCATATTGGAGAAGATACTCCTAGTAGTGGTTGCTTCCTCTCCTCTTAATCTTAGAGTAAGAGCTTATGTGTTTCCTATCAAAGGTGAAGCTCTTTGTAACTCTGTACATTAAAAGAAAAAGATTCATAGTGAAATTTTTTGTGCAGTGTAGTTTCGTAGTTTTTCCCATTCTTGGGTTTTCGACATAATTTCTATGTTTGGATACTTGCGTGCTTGAGTTTATTTTGCAAGCATATGTTGTGATCTACTCCTTGTGGTTTTGTGATTATGGATTTGCTTGGTAACCATGAATGAAAACCTAGTTCTCAATTGAGTACGCTAACCAAACTACTTTCATTGCAGAGTGCTCTCAATGCTGAAAGTATACCAATAAGTGGTATCAAAATGAGGTTACCTTGTTGGGCCTAGGGTTTGCTATTTTTGTGGAAGAAATGACCGACGAGATGAGACACAAGATAATAAAATTCAATGGTACAAACTTTACATTTTGAAATATGCAGATGGAGGACCTGTTTTACCAGAAGAAGTTTTATCTTCCAATAAAAAGAGCTGACAGAAAACATGCAACTGTGATCGACAGAGAATGGGAAGTTCTTGATAGAACTGCACTGGGCTTAACTCATTTATCGTTATCTTCTTCTATTGTATTTTACATTGTTAATGAGAAAACCACTATAGATCCTATGGATGTCCTGAAGATAATATATGAGAAGCCCTCAGCTTCAAATGAAGTTTTTTTTTATAAAGAGATTGTTCAATAATATAGCTGAAATTTGTAGCAAAAATATATTGTTTAAACAT
Organism: Gastrodia elata; assembly: GCA_016760335.1. NCBI lineage: Eukaryota > Viridiplantae > Streptophyta > Magnoliopsida > Asparagales > Orchidaceae > Gastrodia > Gastrodia elata. Next base: position 31,169,864 of record CM028680.1, on the reverse strand, counting down.
TCATATCACCATATATTTCCCTATACTTTGAGTAGAAAATGTTGTTTTTATAGGAGAATGAAGAAAACATACTGCATGGGCCGATTTATCAAATTCTGGACAAAAACTGCGTCATTTATTGAGGATTTATTAAAACCTTATAAACAAGTAATTGAACAGCGTCATGAAACTTTCTCTGCCGCAGCGGGTGAATTTTTATTTTATCAAACTATATTTGAACTAATTGAACAGTGATCCTGCAAAATCGATCCGTTGTAGCGCACCGCAGAGCGCCACTGCGGGTAAATTTTCATTTTATAAACTATAGTTAAACTAATTGAACAGTGATCCCATAAACTTGTCCGCTGTAGCGCGCCATAGCATAAGCTGCAACAATTGAACAGAAAAGATACAAACTTACATGCAGGAAAAACATTTGGAGCACTGTTGCTACAATGCGCCGCAGCGTAACAGGATTTGAAATTCGGTTGCCGCAATGCACTGCAGCGGAACAGTATATGAAACCTTGCTGCCGTAGCGCGCCACAGCGTGCCGCAGTGGACGGCCTAGAATTTCCAGAAACAGCAATTAAGGAGCATGGGGAAGGCCACAAAAATGTGACCTTTGGTCTCCCCAACCTCTTGAAAAGAGATAAATTAAATCTCTAATAAATCCTAATAGGTTTAAACAGATGGAAACATTAAAAGGAATGGGAATGAAGTCAAGGAAGAGAAAATGTCACACATTAAAAGCTTTTGAGGTTGAGTACATCCCTATTTAAGGGCCAACTTCAGACCTTGAAAGGGTTCCAACTTTTGCTAATCAAGACCTTAAAGAAGGGGTGCAGGAAGCGATAGAAGGAGAACTCTCCAAGGGAAAGAGAGGACCAAGAATAGGAAGAAGGAGAGGATAGTAGAGAACGAAGGGTCGAGCTTCAAGAGGACAGCACAGGAAAACTAAAGAGAACCTCAGAAAACTTCCGGGTGATTCATTGTATATCTCCTAAACTCGCTTGATTAATTTCTTGCGGTGAACTGATGGCGATGTTCACTTTTCTTTGCATGTATGTTCTTTCTTACTTAGTAATGGAAGGCTAAAAACTCTATGGAGAGGTTTGATATACAGTTGTAAGATTATGTAAGGCATATATTGGTAGTATGATGACATTATTTAAAGGAAATTAAAAACTATCTGTGTTGCTAAATTTATTATTGAATGAATGCTTGGATGAACTGAATTCTAAATTAATTTAATTAAAAGAGCTTGTGTTTTAATATTCATCAATTGGGTATGAGCAAGGAAGTTAGTGTGAGTAGAGCTAAGAATTACGTGATAAAAAATCTCAAAGCTCACTTGCACCCCCCTTAATACCTCTCCTAATAGATTAACGCTTGAGAACCAAGTTCTGGACAAAAACTACGGCAGCGCGCTGCCACAGCGCGTTGCAGCGCACCATGGCGGTCCATTAAAAATGCCTTACCTGGAAGCTAAACTCCAGACCTCGAGCAAGACCGCTGTAGCGTACCACGATCCAACATAGTGCGCCAAAACGTCATATATATAAGGATAAATTAAAATCTTATAAACGAGTAGTTAAATAGTAATACACAAATTTGCACGCCGTAGCGAGCCACGACGTCATTTTTTGAGGATTTATTAAAAGCTTATAAACAAGTAATTGAACAGCATCACACAACTTTCTCCACCACAACGCACTGCAGTGGGTGAATTTTTATTTTATCAAACTATATTTGAACTAATTGAACAGTGATCCTGCAAAATTTATCTACTGTAGTGCGCCGTAGTGCGCCACAGCCGGTGAATTTTTATTTTATCAAACTATAGTTGAACAAAATGAACAGTGATCCTGTAAAATTTATCTGCTATAGTGCGCCGTAGCGCGCCACAGCGGGTAAATTTTCATTTTATAAAACTATAATTAAACTAATTGAACAATGATCCTACAAACTTGTCTGCTTTAGCGCGCCATAGCGTACACTGCAGCGATTGAACAAATAAGATACCAACTTACATGCAAGAAAAGCGTTTGGAGCACTGCTGCTACAGCGCGCCACAACGGAACAGAATTTGAAACGCGGTTGCTGCAGCGCGTCGCAGCAAAAAAGTATATGAAACCCTGCTGCCATAGCGCGCCACAGCATAAAAGTATATGAAACACTGCTGCCGCAGTGCGCCATAGTGCGCCGCAGCGGACGGCTCAAAATTTCTAGAAACAACAATTAAGGAGCATGGGGAAGGCCACAAAAAGGTGACGTTTGGTCTCCCCAACCTCTTGAAAAGAGATAAATGAAATCTCTGATGAGTACTAATAAGTTTAAATAGATGCAAACATTAAAAGGGATGGTAATTAAGTCAAGGAAGAGGAAATGTCTCACATTAAAAGCTTTTGTGGCTGAGTACATACTTATTTAAGGGCCAACTTCAGACCTTGAAAGGGTTCCAACTTTTGCTAATCAAGACCTAAAAGAAGGGCTACATGAAGAGAAAGAAGGAGAACTCTCTAAGGGGAAGAGTGGACCAAGAACAGGAAGAAGGGGAAGACACAAGAGAACAAAGGGTGGAGCTTCAAGAGGACAGCACAGGATAAGTAAAGAGAACCCCAAAAAACCTCCGGGTGATTCATTGTATTTCTCCTAAACTCCCTTGATTAGTTTCTTACCGTGAACTGATAGTGATGTTCACTTTTCTTTGCATTTATGTTCTTTCTTGCTTAGTAATGGAAGTCTAAAAATGCTTTGGAGAGGGTTGAGATGTAGTTGTAAAATTATGTAAGGGATATAATAGTTGTAAGATGACATTATTTAAATGAAATGAAAAACTGTTTGTGTTGTTAAATTTATTATTAAATGAATGCTTGGATGAACTAAATTCTAAATTAATTTAATTAAAAGAGCTTGTGTTCCAATGTCCATCAATTGGGTATGAGCAAGGAAGGTAGTGCGAGTAGAGCTGAGAATTACGTGGCAAAAAATCTCAAAGCTCACTTGCACCCCCCTTAATAGCTCTCCTAATATATTGAAGCTTCTGAACCAAGTTCTCCATTAACCTTACTCTACTGCTCAGCATGGTAGAAGGGATGAGAGGATGTTGGGAACCTCAATGGATGATGTGACATAGTCTGTTGACCCAAACTAATTAAAAAATATCCTTTGGAAACCTAGACGTAGGGAATCAAAATCAAATTAATCGATCATTATCTCATAAGAGTTTGTGTGCTAAGGGATAACTCAAAAGGAGTTCTCTTTGTGCAGTAAACTTGAACCCAATATAATTGGAGGGTACTCGAATTCCAATGGTATTCACTTGATTTAATATTCACTTGATTTAATAAAGCAAATAAATTAAACATCTACATACAAACAATATAACCAACTCTTGCATGTATTACAATGAGATCTCAAGTCTCTCCTTTTTAATCAAATCATATCTTTGCTCAAAGTCTTGTGTATTGATAATTAGGAATAAACAAAAATCAACTAAATTTGCATCTAGACATTAGTGAAAGAAAATACAATTGGGTATCAAAACAATCGTTCCCTGAGGTTCAATAAATCCTGGAAACTAAACTTTCCACTTACTACTTCAGACCATGTACACTTGCATGCAAACACATACGTGTATTTCCATCTGTCAAGTTTTTGGCACCGTTGCTGGGAATGGTTTTTTTGTATAAAGTACAATTTCTTAGTAACTAGTGATTTGGAACTAATTAGTTTGTGCATATTATTTTTACATAGCTGTAATTAAATTCTATATTTACTTGCTTTTTAGAAAAATTTAGAAAAAAAAAAAAAGCTTTTTTATAAAAAGGCATTTTGCTGAAATATATGTGCTAAACTATTTGCTTAAATTAAATTATCGAACTATATTTACTATTTGTGAATTTACCTTGCTGAATCATGTAAGATTTTGTCTTCTATACTGCTGTAATTACTTATATCTTAGGATAGTTTTGATTGGCTTAAATGTGGTACTAGAATATCATGGACATGTACTACAATAATCATTTAAGTTCTAATTGTAATACAAACAACCCATTTGCACCTTCAAAAATAAAACCGATCAATGACATTAAGTATGATAATAATTTGCAACACTTTGACACTCACTCTGACATGAACGTTGATAGCATAAATTTGATGTGTGAGCAATCTTACATAGAAGAATCGATGGATGATTATAGTAGCAATGAGATCAATAATCTGCATAAAACTGAACTAATCTTGGTTAAGAATGAATTTAATCTAGAAGATCAAAAGCATCTATTTGAATCAAGTGAGGCTACGTTAGAATTTATATTGCAACAATTAGCTAACCCCATCCAAGAAGTTGTTATAACTGACAAAATAAAGGAACAAAGCAATAGAAGTGTTGATTTAGAAGGAAGAAACTTTAACTCAAAAAAATAATGAAATGTGAAAGAGTTAGAGTATTAATTCAATTTAGATTATTTTGAAAAGCAATAAGAAGTACCAACGTGTAGTGAAGAAACTTTAACTCAAATAAACAGTAAAAATGAGAGAGAGGTGGATTATTAACTTGAATTGGACAATTTGAAAATGTAACAGAAGTTTTGAACTGAAAAATTTGATCAAGAGCAATCTAAAACTTAAGTCCCATACACACCTCAAGTGCTTTCCACTGAATGCTTAGCAATAGGTGTCCCACCATGTGAAAACAACCAAGATGAACTGATCAAAAATAATAAGAGGACCAATAAACAAAGTGAATCTCAGGGCAGTGAAAGTAAGGAAATTATTATCTCTAATATCTCAAACCTCAACAAACCGTTTAGCAATATTGATGATTATTGTGTGAAATTTGAATATGTTAAGAAATGCTTTAATAATACTCCTAAGAAAATTAAATTTTTTGGCTTTTACAAAATGAAATTGAAAATAATGAATTTGATGAATTTGATGATAAACATAAGGTAAGAAATAGGAAGAATAAAATAAAGAATGAAGAGAAGAAATATTGTAAGTTAGAAGACACAAGCAGGGATTAGAAAGAAAAAGATAGTAGAGCTATCATTCGTAATGATTCAATTATTAAACTAGCTTGTACTCATCCTAAAGAGTTAATGAAAATATGGAAAGAAATTTTGAAAGGACATAAACTCTTTTTGGTTAGGCTGAGGACCTTAAACTAAGAGCTGGTTGGGAGGCAACCCACCAAATAATTTTATATTTTTTGTCTATTTCAAATTTCAAGTAGTACTTATGGGTGTTAATAAATGATCAGGAGGACTCTCGAGCATGATTGCAGTAATGACAATTTGTCATTATTTATATCAGGTTGTTTCATTCCTTCCTACTCTTAGTAATGTATATTCATTTTGCTTTCAATTTTGTGCTTTTTGTTTTTTGTTTAAGTAAATCTTAGTGAATTATTATCCCCCAATTTTTGTGCTAATAAATGGTCATTAACTAGAAAATTTTTCTATGAAGTTCAATGGGCTGAATTCAATTGTAATGAGTATGTGAAAATTTTCTAATTCTAATTTTCTTAACAAGAGGTGATCAAGCAAAATATAGAGTTCTAAGATTTTTCATGCTAAATTATTTTACACTCTTTTGACTATTTGACTTTATTATTTTTAAATATATGATACTCAACTCATAATTCCTGGGGGATAGAAAATGAATCCAGCAGAGAATGAATGAGCCTGAGCCCAACCTCGATTGGCGCTCACTCATCTCATTTTAAAATTTGGGCAAGAAAACCTTCTAGGGATGAGAATCCAAGCTGACCTTTAACGTGTCGGGCTAATGACATTAAACAAAGTGCTTGTTGGGAGGCAACCCAACCCATTTTTCTATTTTTACCTTAGATCTTATTTTAGGAGTAGAGTAAATTTAATCTCAACCAAAAAATTATTTTCTCTGGAAGTCGATCTTAATTATTGAAAAAATTTTCTGCTTGAAAATTGCCACAGTGCGCCACAATGGATTTATCTATTACAGCGCACCGCAGCGAATTTCATTGCTGCCGCGCGCTGCAACGGACTAGCTTAGTACGATTGTTCCAAGAGCGCCCTAGCACATCGCAGCATGCCACAGCGCACTGTGGCGGAAAATGCCCAGCTGAAGTAATAATTAACTGCCTTGGATTCCCAATGCAGCTAATGACGCTATAGCGCCCTAGAACTCCCAAACTGCCAAATGTGTTGTATAAGCTAAAAATTTTCATCTTCTTTAAGCTAAAATCAAGCACACTTATGGTATGCATTGAATCCATCTTTGACCAAGTTTTAACGTGCCATAACTGTGCTTAACTAAAACCTTCCAAATTTTTCCATCAATCCTCTATAAAAGGGCATAGAGGCATGGGCTAAAGGTGCACTCCTTTGAAACCTGAACTCTTTAGCTCTAGATCCCTTCAATTGCTCTCAAAAAAAAAAAAAACCAATTCTCTCAATCTATCCTTGGTATCATCTAGAGAATTATGTCTTCAGAAAAGAAAACCGTTGCTAGCAAGGGAGCTTCAACTTCCACAACTGGTGAAGTGTTTAACAAAAAATGGTTTTCTTAAGTGGAAGCTGAACAACGCTTCAATCAAGTAGTTATCAAAAGGAAGCTGATTCCCGAGCATGGATTCAGGCTCCCTTACCCTATAAACCCGGACTAAATTTTGAACCAAGGATGGATCAAATTTGTGAGTCCCACAAACTCCACATACTTATCAATAGTGCAGGAAGTGTACGCCAACACAATCAATGCGGTGGGGGATAAAATATTTGTGAGAGGTAGGGCTGTGGAGTTTGGGCTCAAGGCCATTGAAGGTTTTTATATGCTGGGTGAGGTAGAGAGCTGCATATATTTTGACCTACTGAGCTCATAATACAATAAAGCAGCAATAGGAAGCGAGATTACCCACTCTAATTCTGGTTGGAGAGGAAACCTAGTCAACATTCTTCGAGCACTCTTTACGAAGTCGAGCAATGCTTGGCATGTGTTCATCTTCAGTTTTGTGATGCCATCTGGGCATGTCAGCGAGGTAACCCGGTCACGGGTGCTGCTTTTTTGTGCGTTACAAAGGGAGGGAGATATCATCATCTCCAGTGTTATAAAGGAGCAGCTGTGGAATATCTTGACCGGACCATGGGCTGTGATTACTTTTGGGTCACTGATTTCAGGAATCTGCGAAGCGCAAGTGGTGAAACTCCTCTCAAATGATATGGCGATTCCACCCGCGCTCCTCCAGAACTGATGAACTTGAGCGCTCACACCCAAGAGGGGGCACGAGCTATGAAGAGGAGGGGGAAGAAGGCGAAGCTTCCACATCAGCTAGCTAAACATCGACTGACAGGAGGTTGATGCGCATGAATGCAAATCAGTGAGTTCTGGGCATTTCCTTGGTACGTGACATGTGCTTCATCAGCGAGTTCTGCAGCGCACCACAATGGGTAAATTTTCATTTTATAAAAGTATAGTTAAACTAATTGAATAGTGATTCCACAAACTTGTCCATTGTAACGTGCCACAACATGTCATAGTGTACATTGCAGCGATTTAACGAAAAAGATACTAGCTTACATGCAGGAAAAGCGATTGGTGCACTGCTCCTACAATGCGCCGCAGCGGAATAGGATTTCAAATGCGGTTACCGTAGCGTGCCGCAGCGGAACAGTATATGAAACGCTGCTGCCGTAGCGCACCACAACATGCTACAGCGCGACATGGCACGCCGCAGTGAACATCCCAAAATTTCTAGAAACAATAATTAAGGAACATGGGGAAGGCCACAAAAATGTGACCTTTGGCCTCCGCAACCTCTTGAAAAGAGATAAATTAAATCTCTGATGAATCTCAATATGTTTAAATAGATGGAAACATTAAAAGGGATGGGAATTAATTCAAGGAAGAGGAAAGGTTACACATTAAAAGATTATGAGGTTGAGTACATCCATATTTAAGGGCCAACTTCAGACCTTGAAAATGTTCCAACTTTTGCTAATCAAGACCTAAAAGAAGGGCTGCAGAAAGAGAAAGAAGGAGAACTCTACAAGGAGAAGAGAGGACCAAGAACATAAATAAGGGGAAGACAGCAGAGAATGAAGGGTTGATCTTTAAGAGGACAACACAGGAAAAGTAAAGAGAACCCCAGAAAACCTCCGGGTGATTCGTTGTATTTCTCCTAAACTCCTTTGATTAATTTCTTGCCATGAACTGATGGTGATGTTCACTTTTCTTTGCATGTATGTTCTTTCTTTCTTAGTAATATAAGGCTTAAAATCCCTTGGAGAGGGTTGAGATGTTGTTGTAAGATTATGTAAGGGATATATTAGTTGTATGATGATATTATTTAAATGAAATGAAAAACTATTTGTGTTGTTAAATTTATTATTGAATGAATGCTTATATGAACTGAATTCTAAATTAATTTAATTAAAAGAGCTTCTGTTCCAATGCTCATAAATTGGGTATGAGCAAGGAAGGTAGTGCGAGTAGACCTAAGACTTATGTGACAAAAATTCTCAAAGCTCACTTACACCCCCCCTTAATAGCTCTCCTAATAGATTGACGCTTGAGAACCAAGGTCTCCATTAACCTTGCTCTACTGCTCAGCAAGGTAGAAGGGATGAGAGGATGTAGGGAACTTCAATGGGTGATGTGACATAGTCCATTGACCCAATGCATCCTCCCATCTTGCTAAACCACGTGTGAAGCGCATGATGTATGATTAATGGAATTCATGCTTGTGAGACCATCATAATTAAAGGGTGTCTTTTTTTAACCTAGGCGTATGGAATTAAAATCTAATTAAGTGATCATTATCTCATAAGAGTTTATGTGCTAATGGAGAATCAAAAGGAGTTCTCTTTGTGCACTAAACTTGAACCCAATGTAATTGGAGGGTACTCCAATTCCAATGGTATTCACTTGATTTAATAAAGCAAATAAATTAAATGTCTACATTCAAACAATAAAGTTATATAACGAACCCTTGCATGTATTACAGTGAGATCTCAACTCTCTCCTTTTTAATCAAATCGTATCTTTACTCAAAGTCGTGTGTATTGCTAATTAGGATTCAACAAAAATCAACGAAATTTGCATCTAGACATTAGTGAAAGAAAATACAACTCAGTATCAAAACAACCATTCCCTGAGGTTCAATAAATCCCGAAAACTAAAATTTCCACTTATTACTTCAAATCACGTACACTTGCGTGCAAATGCAGACATGTATTTCCGTCTGTCATTCAACATGAAGATGATGAATGGCTATTCAGTAGCCAAACACCTAAATGGGTTCAACACGGTTACGAGCATATTAAATTTGGTGGGAATCAATTTTTATGACACTGTCTAATCTTTTTTGTTCCTCTCTTCTTTGGCGGACAATTGGGATGGGCTGGTTACTACCATCAGTAACTCATCAGGAAATACGTCATTGTGATTCGATGACATTTTCGGACTTGTGCTAAATGAGGAGGCGCAAAAGAAATTCAATGGGGAAGCATCCAGCTCAACGTTAATTACTGAAAGAAGGGGAAGATATACAAAAAGGAGACATAACTGAAATAGGTCAATATCTCGATGAGGAAAATCAAGATTCAGAAAAGCAAAGTCGGATTGTTGGAACTATGGGAAGGCAGGTCACTTCAAGAAGGGCTACCCATCTTTGAAGAAACCAAGTGGTGGAGGTAAGATAATGAACCACATTGTGAATGTTTCAAGTGAGGAGGATCAAGATTCATTGATCCTCTCATGTTTCAACATGGAGTCCTGGGTAGTGATGTAATAATGCTATTGATGTTACTCAGTAATTTGTGATCTAATTAACTCTAATCTTCTTCCATTACTCTTATATAAGTGCTAAGAGCCTCCATTTTAATTTTTGTGCAATTTGTAGATTGTTTAGCAATTTCCAATATTTCCTAGTTTTCTAATAATTTTGAGAATGCCTAATTTATTTAGATCTCAGAATAGAAAAAGGAGTCCCCCATTGGACTCACCACACCCAAATTAGCTAGGTGTGGTATTTTAGAAGTTTTTGGAAGTCGTCGAACTTTCCCCGAATATTTTATTATTATTTAATTACTTAAAAATTAAGATAATTAAATTGACCACCCATCAAATATTGGTTTTTATTTTTGAGTTCCTTACCCCTCAATTAGGTAAGGATGAATTTTTGTGATTTTTCAGAGTCTTTATTTTATTTTAAGAAATAAGTTAAGTGTAATTAATCATTTAATTAAGTATTTAAATTATTATATATATTATATATTTTAATTATTTTCCTATGGCCATTTATGAACTGTGGGAATCCCGTGTTTTGTGCATAACACAAAAAACAGCGGAACTCCCAAATCACGGTCGTTACCTTAAATCAAGATGGATCAGATGGCCATGATTGTTTAACCCCACAAACCATTCGATCAAAGGATTGATTGGAAGACTCCCATTCTTTCCCCATACACCTTCTTTGCACGATCTCTGCAGCAGCAGGAGAAGGATGGTCCGACCACTCCAGCTAGCACCTCCATGCCCTTAAACCCCAAATTCTTCCTCTAATCTTCATTAGGCACTTATCTGAAGCTGTGGGAGAGTTAAAGAGTTGAGGAAGGCTCAGTTTGTCATCATTGGGAGCTCTGCAAAAATCCCTAGGTTTTGGCCGAAGCATTCCATCGAGCTACCTATCCTTAAATCACTCCTAATTTCGTTTATGCAATTAGCATGGAATTTTGATCAAATTACTTAATTTATAAGATTAATAACTTAAATTGACTATAAATTAGTTTTATTACTGATTTCAATTATCTAAATGATATTTTAAAGGTTAAGGGCATTTAACCTAAATTTTGGGCAAAATGATCATTTTGCCCCTACTTAAGGGTCTAAAATGCTACTTCTTAATTTAGGATTCCAAATTAGATTTTATTGATGCCTACGGATTCCTTGCTATCAAACATGAAGATACACAATAAGTTTACTAAATTTGGACAAGAATTAAGCCCTATGTGTTCAAATCAAGGAATTTGACCTATAAGGGTAATTTGGTAATTTTACATAGTGAAGTTTAAAAATTTGTTCGGTGTAATGTTGTTTATTGTCCAAGGATTCCATATAGTCTAAGAACACTAATTTTGAAGTCTATTGGTTAAGTTATGGCCAATTCAAGATTAAGGGCAAATGTGTAGCCCTAAACCCTAAACCCTTAAATTTATGGCCAATCCAAAAACCTAATTTTTTCATTTGAGATCTAAATTTAGCAAATTTAGTGGATATAGCTTCCCTATATTACACTGGGCACTTTAATTGGGAGTAGACTCAAATTAGATATCAATTTTTCAAGTTATGATCTAATTATGGTTAGTGGTAATTAGAGCAAATTAGGGTTTCTAGTGATCAAAACCCTAATTTTATTTTAGTTTAGTGTTAGTTATTTTTTCTGATCTAAATGATATATTGGATAACCTAATTTGGAGTCCAATTAACCAAATTATGGCTAAAATAATTTCTAGGTCATTAAGAGGGTAATTAGGGAAGGCCTTAAAGTGATTACTCAAATTAATGATCTAATAAGAAAACTAATACTATCATTACACTTCTAATATTCTCCTAATTAAAATAAGGCCCATATTGGCTAGGTTTGGATCATTATATACAAAGTTATGGCTAGGGGAAGCTTTCTAGGGCTTAAGGTTAAGTGTGGAGGTCCTAAAACGTCATTATGCTAAATAGGTGGCATACAAGAACTTTGATATTACCATAATATATATCTTATTTTTCTAAACAAAATGAGATATATATTTAATATATTTAGACTTATGGTTTATTAATTATGAATGATTAATGTTCTGTAATAAACTTAATTCATTTTATTTCCAATGAATTAATTTAAACTTATTATTTCAAAATTTATAACAAATTTAATTAAACTATAAATTTAATAAACGGCAGGACCCGCGGCTGCACCTGCGGTGCTCCCAGATTTGTTGAACTAGAGTGGCAGGGCTCGATGTCAGGCAGGATAGAATAGTGTCGATAGATGTGGGGCCCACTGGACATGTGGCAGCACATGGTTAGAAGCAAATTGATCGCGGGACCCATCCAGTGTCATCAGGGCTGACAGCTAGACCCCCGTGCAATTGACGCAGCACTAGTGGCCCCGTATGCCACATGTTGCTCGTAAGAACTGCCACGCGACACTGGCACACCCCACTTTCCATGTTGTGCTGGCATGGACTAGTGCAATGTGTGTCGGGTCTGACCCGACCTGTCCCGAGGCAAACCCTAAGATCTTTATTCTATAGCTGAGACAGGGAACTAGGGTTTTCGATTAATGGCGGCACCGGCCCGCATGATTGAGGGTAGGTCTCACAATGGAACCTGGTTAGACCAAGGGGATGGTCATGTCTGCCTGCTAGCATCAACCCTAGCAGCTAGGGTTTGACGTATCTATGGGTAATAGTTTGTAATGTAGCCCATCCCATGGTACACCTTGATGGGGCTTGATTGAACCCGATCAAACCCTCGGATCTACGATCTACAACATGCAAATTGACTTATAAAACTATATTGAAGGAATTTAATGGGGATCGGAGTAGATGCAGGTACTTGAAAATGTATGGTCAAATGGTCCGTGGATTTGCAGAGGTTCAGTCTTAGGCTTTCGAGGTCCCAGATGATTTGTGCAAGGCCCCGGGTCCTCTACGAACTTTAGAAGGGGTAATGATGGATGCCATGAGGTTCCAAGCATTGGCAAGTGGCGAGGAGGGGCATCAAAATATTTTATTTATTGAGTGATGTAGAGAACTGTATCTATCTCAACCTACTGAGCTCCCAATACGACCCAGCAAAAATAGCGAGTGAGATTACCCTCTCCGAGGAAGGATGGAGAGGGAACTTAGCAAATATTCCTCGAGTACTCCTCACGGAGTCGAGCAATGCTTCGCATGTGTTCCTTTCCAATTTCATTATGCCATCAGGGCATCTCAGTGAGGTAACCTGGTCACAGGCACTGCTCCTTTGTGCATTGTAAGGAGAGGGAGATTTTCATATCTCCAGCATTATAAAAGAGCAGCTCTAGAATGCCTTGGCTGGGCCGTGTGTTGATCTAGCTTTTGGGTCACTGATTTCAGGTTTATATAATGCTCAAGAGGTGAAGATCTCCTCTTCTGACTTCTCGATTCTGCCCCGTGCTCCTCTATAATTGACAAACTTGAGCACTCGCACCTAGGAGGGGGTGCGAGCTAAGAAGAGGAGGGGAGAAGAAGGCGAAGCTTCAACGTCAACTGGCCAGACCTTGACTGACAAATTGATGATGCGTATGTACACCCATCAACAAGATTTGGGCATCTCCTTAGCACGCAACACGCGCTTCCTCAAAGGAGAAGTAGCTCGGCAGCGTAAATTCGAAACGGCGTTCCACGAAGCTCTCAAAATAGTGTTCCAAGAGTTGAGATTGTGTGGAGGACCAGATGGGCTAGGCTGCTGCGCCCTTCTGCGGAGAACCATTCCCAGACGATGATTATCCAGCGGATTACACTTATTGATACACGGAGGAGGGAGATGAACCTAATGAATAATAAGGTTGTACTATTTTTGAATTTTTGCATTCTGTTTTTTTTTTTTTTTGTATTATTTATTTCAAATTAATAAAATGGCTTTTGTATCTAGTGCACCTTCATCATTGCTATAATTAAACTTTAAATATGATTTTCTGAATGAAATAAATTTTTGGATTTAATGTTAAAATCAATTATGTTAGAAAGGAAACTCGCCACAGAGCCCCATGGCGCACCACAGCGCGCTATGGCGGTCTCATTAACTCCCTCACATGGAAGCTGAATTGTAGGTCTGGAAGAATGATCGCTGCAGCGCGCCACCGTGCGCCGTAGCGCGCCACAATGTGATTTCTCTAAGTTAAAATTAAAATCTTATAAAAGGGAAATTGAACAGTATTTTCGAAAGTATTTCCACTGCGACACGCTGCAAAGGGTAAATTATCATTTTATAAAACCTTATATAAACTATTGATCCACATTTTTGAAGTATTTTTTGCTGCAGTGCACCATAGTGTGGCACAATAGAATATTTTATTATTCATACAAACTATATGTGAACTAACTAATCCACATTTTCGAAGTATTTTCTGCTATAGCGCCGCAGTGCGCCACAACAAAATATTTTCTTAATCATGAAAACTATAGGTGTACTATTAGAATATCATTTTGAAGGTTTATCCATTATAGCGCACCGTAGTGGGCCACAGTGGACACTGCGGTGACCGAAAGAAAAGATATTTCCTTTCATGCAGGAACAGTGTTTGGAATGCTGCAACAATGCACCGTAGTGGAACAGTGTTGGAATGCTGCTGCCACAGCATGCCGTCGCAGAATAGTGTTTGAAACGTTGCTACTGCAGCGCGCCCCAGTGCACCCCAGCGCACCATCATGTGCCACTGCGGACGATCCAGAGTTTTCCAGAATAGCCATAATTGCAGCATAGGGAAGGCCGAAAAATGCAACTTTTGGCCTTCCGCAGCTTCTTGAAAACTGAAGTGCATTATTTCAGCTGAATCCCAACATAATAAAGTGAATAGAACATTAAAAGGGATTGAATTGAAACCAAGGATAGGGAAGAGTCACATCATTAATGTTGTGGGGTTGAGAGCTTCCCTATTTAAGGGGCAATCTCGGACCTTAAGGGGGTTCCAAAATTTGATATTCAAAAGTCCATAAGAAAGGCTGCAGTAAGAAAAAGGAGGAGAATTCTCCAAGGGGCTGACAGTGATCTATGAAGAGTGAAGAGAAGTAGATAGCAAGGGAGAAAGAGGAAAAGTCAAGGAGTGCAGGAGGAAATTCAAGAGAACCCTAGAAAATCTCAAAGAGCTTCCTAGTATTTTTTCTAACTTCCTTTTTGATTATTTTTTCTATGTAAACTGATGACAACCTTTATTTCCCTTAGCATGTATGCTCATATTTATCTTGTAATGGAAGGCTAAACCCTCTTGGGGAGGGTTGGGATATAGTTGTAGGAAAATGTGACAAGATTATGGTGCTGTGATGGAAATGTTTAAATTTATGAAAATGCTTTCTATTTTTAACTATGTATATTTATTTTTATAATGAATGCCTGGATGAACTTCTTGATTAAACCATTTTGCTAAGAAAATAAAACTTAAAAGAATTATTAATTTAAGAATTTGAGTTCTGAGCTCATCAATGGGACAAGAGCGAGGAAGGTAGTGCAGTTAGAGTTGAGAACTATGTGACAAGTTCTCAAAGCTCACTCGCACCTTTTTCTTAAGAGCTCTACCAAGAGATTTGATGCTTGTGAACCAAGTTCCCATCAACTCAATGTACTACAGCTCAGCAAAGTAGAAGGGGCGAGAGGACATTGGAAACCCAATGGGTGATATAACATAGTTAATTGGAGTCAATGCATCCTCTCATCTAGCTAAACCACGTTTGTAAGTGCATGACACATTATTGATGGAAATCATATTTGTGAGATCCAATGAGCAAAAAGAAAATATTTGGTAACCTAGACGTAGGAAATCAAAGGCAAATAAACCAAGATCTCATAATGGCTTAAGTGCCGAGGTAGAATCCCAAAGGGAGTATTTCTTGTTGCACTAAATTTGAACTTGTTGTAATTGGCAGATTGCTCCAATTCTAACAATGATCACATAATTCAATTAGGCATAAATAAATCAATTTATACAATTAAACAAAGAAGTGACAACACCAAATCCTTACAAGTACTACAATGAAACCCCAACTCTCTCTCTTTAAGCAACTGTATCTTACCTTAAAGTCATTTGCATTTATAATTTAGGGACCAAATCAAAACCAACTCAATCATCTAAATAAGTTATTGAATAAATAAACCAAGATTGTGTGGTATAATTAAGGCATCAGCGTCTGTATAGCTAGCCTTAGCTCAATGTCTGTACATACTAAATTGCCATGAATGAAACCTCTTGTTAAATTTAGTTTACATTCATAATTATAAAAATGAACTATGATAAATTGGATAAGGTTTTGAAAGTGTTGCAGTAATTCAAGGAAATTACCAAAATAGAAACTAAGTGATATCTATTTGTTATCAAATTTTAGTTATTTATCTTAATAATTGGGGTTAATTGAACCCCTAATTAAACTTAAGACATAGGTCATAATCAATTGATAAGTATACATGCATACATATATATATATATATATATATATATATATATATATGTGTGTGTGTGTGTGTGTGTGTGTGTGTGTGTGTGTGTGTGTGTGTGTGTGTGTGTGTATTGAAAATCAAGCTTGTAGTTTGAAAATAAAGTTTGCTAAATTTATAGTATTATACAATCCTTAAAGACTCTCTAGCATATTTCTAAAGTTGTGATCCTCAGGGTTCCCTAAATGATCACTAAGCTATGTCTTTTAGGATGAGGTCTATCTTAGAATTCTAATTTAATTCCTAAAGTTCAATCTACCTCAAGGAGTTTGTAAAGTCTAAGACCTCACAAGTGATTCATCTAATCTAGATAAGGTATAAACTATAGTGTTATTCGCAAGGTCTATAAATTAACCTAAAGATTCCCATCTAGTTTGGGCTAGAAGGATCCTTCATTAATTTACTCAAACTAGCATTCACTGAAACTATCTTTCCTTATTTGTTAATTGACTAGAAATTTCAATCTAACTCCTTTTAGTTGAATCTATAGTTAAGAACATAATAACATTCACCACAAGGACCTAGCTACATGTTGATTAATCAAGTCTTATAATGGTTCAAAATTTAGCTCTTATGAATCCTAGCTCAACTCTACAACTCTCATGACATATCCTCCTTATTATCCTAAAAGTGGCATTCCCTAAAGTTACCCTAAGGGTTCTTTCACCTACACTCTCTTACTTAAGGTCAACTAATGTAATAGAATGCTTAAGCATATCTATATTAGGGTTCGATATCCTTAACTAGCAAACTAATAATAAATTTTCAAATATCAACATGTGATTGAGCTCTCAAAAGTCAACTACTACATTTGTTATGCAATGTAAGAAAAACTAATGAATTCACATTCCTTATGGCAAAAACAAGAATAATGATAGCGAGTAGGAGTAATTTGGAGGTAATTTGACCTAAATATGTTTTTGACCTATTTTAATTAAGTTTCCAAAATGTCATTAGTGAAAATAATAATCAAACTGCAAAATTAATATCACCTTAAAATTCCTCATTTCTTTGATCACTTTAAGTCATAATATTACTATGTTTGGATCACTGATTAAGAAGTTATTAACCATTTAAGAATTTGGATTAAGAATAAAAAAATTTGTTAACTAAAACTAAATAAATTCGTACGCACTCACACACTTCAGTCGCCCATGTGCATGGCACTGGAGCACAGATAGTCCGTTTGCTTGCGCAGGCCCGTCTACATTGCCGCAAGGGTCAGGTTCAACCTGCAGAGCACTGTGCATTGTGCCAACAGATTTGCATCATGTCTTAAGAAGCTAAGGCAAACAAATTATCTACGTATATAGAGTCTCAGGCGTCATGGCATACACCAAAAGAAATCTATTAATATGCTCTATTTATTGACTTACAAAACCCTAACTTAAATCACCTGGAACGTGCTAACCATAGCCGCCGAATCCTCTACCCTAGGGTTTTTGGTAGAACACTGTTTGTGGTAACGAAAGATGGGTCGATCTAAAACCGATCAAACTTGTTTGAGTACACCATGCCATAATGTATCAATCAAAATAGATTAACAAATTGCAATTTTAATGTTTGGTAATTTATTAAGCTAGGTATCGGGGTACCTCACGCCAAGAACAACCCCTCCTGAGCTCCCATTAGAATTCAATTTTTCAAATAAATGTGTGCAAAGGCTTTGCGCAGACATTCAGAGTTTCACTTGGCGGTTCCAAGCGACGACCTTGATCGTCGCAAGGCTTCGCGCGCTCATTCTAAGAGATGATGATCAAGGCTGATCCTGGCCATCCAATACATTGATTGGCCCTGTTGTATCCAGCTCCACTGTTCGATGCTCTGTCTCCTATAGTAGATCCTAGCACCTGATGATTAAAGACATTAGTCTATAATAATAAATAAATTTAATATAATTTAAAATAATAATTAATATTAATTAAATATATAAAAATATCTCAACCTAGTGAGCTCCAAAAATTCCAAAATTTTACCGTTAGCTAATTTGGGTGTGAGGAACTCAAAAATGAAGTTGGTTTTTGATTGGAGGTCTAAGTAATTATCTCATTTTTCCAAGTAATTAAATGGATCAAAATATTCGTCTCACTCAAACAACTTCCAAATTTTACCAAATCTTCAGGGTTTGGTCTTAAGATTATCTTAAGACTAATAGAGATGTTCTTAAGCTAATTTGGTGATTAAAATTTCAAGTAATGACCATGGATTATTACAGGCTCCCCTCCTTAAAAGAAGTGTCATCCTCAACACTACATAATTACAAATTGAATGACGTAGAAAATTCATTAGTTTAGTTAAGTACCTGCTTATTTAAATAATTATGGATATTTCTCATGTACTTCATCCTATTTTTTCCGAGTGCCTTTTCAATTGTGTTGTTTTGCCACTGAACTGTGACCATAGGAATACTATGGTTCCTTAAGTTTTTTTGATCCCTTCCCAAAATCCTTATTGATATATTCACATAGGTCAGATCTTGTTGTAGTTCAATTATAGGCATCTGAACTTGATGACTTGGATCCAAGAAACACCTTCTCAAAAAAGATACATTAAATATATTATGAACAATTGAAAAGTTCTCTGGTGAATTCAGTATATAAGTTGATGTTCCTATTTTAGCTGATATTCAGAATAGTCCCACATATCTAGGACTTAGCTTGCCAGAAACTCCAAATTTCTGCATACCCTTTATTGGACTGACATTAAGATAAACATTGTTATTTTCTTGAAATTCCAACTAACGTTAGTGTCGAGCATTGTGATACTTCTTCTATTTATCATGAGCAGCTAGCATTCTCTTGTTTATTAACTATATCTTCTTGTTCATTTATTCAACTAGTTCTAAACCATACAATTGTACATATCTTACTTCAGTCTATGCTAGTGGTGTGGTACATCTTCTATCATAAAGTGCTTCATAAGGAGTCATGCCTATGCTGACTTGGAAACTGTTATTATAAGCAGACTCTATTAAGGATAAACATTGCTCCCAATTTCTGCCAAAATCTAAAATGCACAATCATAACAAATCTTCCAAGGTTTGATTTACCATTCTGTTTATCTATTAATCTAGGGGTGGAAAGCTATACTCAGAGCTAAGTTCATTCCTATAACTCATTGCACTGCTTGTTAGAATTGAGTGGTAAATCTTTCATCATGATCGAAGAGTATTGTCTTAGGAACTCCATGTAATCAAATAATATCCTTGATATAAGTCTTATCTAGCTTTTTAAATGAGTCTATTTGTTTGATAGGCATGAAGTGAGATGACATAGTCAATCTATCTACTATCACCCATATTGTGGTTGCACCTGACTTACCACGTGGTAATTTCATTACAAAATCCATAGATATGTCCATTCACTTTCACTTTGGTAATTCCAAAGACTTAAGAAGTTCACTAGGTTTCTTATGTTTAGCTTTCACCATGCAACAAGAGTGACACTTAGCTACAAAATCAGCTGTGTCCCTCTTCATTCCTGGCGACCAAAATATTTGCTTAAGATTCTGGTATATCTTACTATTTGCAGGATGAATAGTATAACCTGAATTATGTGCTTTAACAAGCACTTCTACTTGATTCTTCTTTTGTACCCATAGTCTTTCTCCTTGATAAATTACTTCACCATCCTTTAGCTACTTATCTTGAGCTTGGAATATTCAACATCTTTCTTCTAATTTATCATAATTCTCTTTGTTAAGGTAAGTTGAGCTTCATAAGCTATTTGAAATTAAGTAGATCAATTCTTCTAATTGGCTCTATTCTTAGCTTTTCCAAATCTTCTGCCAATTCACTGATAAAGATTAAGGATGTGAGGATTGTATTTCTGCTCAAAGCATCAGCAACTACCTTGGCCTTACCTAGATGATACTATATTTTTAGATCATAGTCACAAATAAATTCCAATCTTCGTCTTTGTCTGCAATTCAATTTCTTCTGGGAAAAAATGTACTTGAGACTATGGTGATCTGTAAAGATCTCACACTTAACTCCATAAAGATAATGTCATTATATCTTCAATGCAAAGATTACTCATGTTAATTCTAAATTATGTACATGGTAGTTCACTTCATTGGGTTTTAGTTGTCTGGAGGCGTATTCTATAACTCTTTCCTCCTACATTCAGACACATTCAAGACCTGATTTTTATGCATCTGTGTACACTTAAAAACATTTTTCTTCATGTGGTAATACCAAAACTAGAGCAGTGGTTAACTTTTTCATTAATGACTTGAAAGCTTCTTCACACTCCAGACTCCATACAAATGGTACTTCCTTACGAGTGAACTTTATCATATGTGTTGCTAGTTGAGAGAATCATTTTCAAATCCTCTATAGTATCTAGCTAAGTCTAAGAAACTCCTAATTTCAGCCATTATTTTAAGTTGAGTCCATTCTTAAATTGCAATGATCTTCCTCTGGTCCATTCTCACTCCTTCTACATCAATAATGTGACTTAATAATGCCATAGAATTTATCCAAAATTCACACTTGGAGTGTTTTCCGTATAGTTTATTTTCCCTTAACAGTTCCAAATTGCTTTAAGATGCTTTTCATGGTATTCTTCACTTTTGGAGTAGATCAAGATGTCATTTATGAACATTATAATAAACTTATTCAAATATAGCTTAAGGACTCTTTGCATTAAATCCATGAATATGGATGGAGCATTGGTTAACCCAATAGACAACCAAAATCTCATAATGCCCAGATTTAGTTCAAAATGCAATTTTAGGTAATTAAAAAATGTGTCACATAGTTGGTTATTAACATAAAGTGTGCCTAGTTTGAACAATTTAAGCAATTTAACTACCTAAAGTAATTATGAAGGACCAATTAAGACAAAATAAATAGTAATTAATTAAATGTGTACTTATAACTACTTTATTTTCCTCAAATGCTACTATTGGTGTCAAGTCGTACACCCTAGGCATAACAGTAGGTTGACTACTAACTCTCTCTTTCTGATAACTTCTTATAGTGATGTTTAGCTTCTTTTGGGCAGATTGAGGTGCCCTTCTTTGATTATAAGTTTCTCTAGCTGCAGGTGGAGGCATAAGAGCTAATACTAGTGCTTGGGCTATGACAGGTAAATGGTTGTTTAATGCAGAGGGATGCGTAATCTTCACTTTATCCTTAGTCCAATGTGACTGGCATTCCTATAATTTGTGCCTAGGTTTTGGTGCTGGAGATGACCTCTTTCTTTGATCTTTTTGTTGCAAGTGGCTCTCCCCTAATCGAGCTCCTTCTGACAGTTTAGCAAATATATCATACTATTGAGATATTAAATAGTCCTTAATCGAATCTCTCAATCATTTCAGGAAACAAGTACATCTTGACACTTCCATTCTAATCAACTTTATAACAAATCTTGATAGTCTTCTAAACCACATCTCATAAGTCAACACTAACTTGTCACCTTGAGTTAGTTGAATTAATTCATCCTTGATAATTGTTTGGGTAGATGGTGAGACAAATTCCTCTCTGAATACCTCTTCAAATTCTTCCCACAAAATGTCTTCAATACCTTGATCTGCAAAGCATGAGTTTAATTAACTCTCCAACTAGAATTATACTTCTTCAGTTAGCAGATGAGTGGTTAATCAAAAAATTTCTCTATCAGGGCACTTTATGCTCAGCAAGTTCTTCTCAACTATTCTCAGCCAGTTGACTGTCTCAATAGGAGTGGCAGATCCATTAAATTTTAAAGTGTTTACACAGAGGAATTCACGTAGTAATCCATCAATAATAGATCCATGTGCTATAGTAGGGTTAACTTGTATGACTCATGGTTGGGTGGGCTCAAAGACCTATATGCAAGGTACCACTTTCCATCCCTTTTCATTCGAAAAACTTTTTGCTAATGAAATTAAATTCATCTGATGATAGAATTAGATTCTTGTTAAATGATGATTGAACTTCAAACTTTGATTAATGATAATTCAATTCTTCTTCTATGCATTTAGTATTATACTATTAGTTCAAATTGAAGATCCATCTTTATTTAAATTTCATATATCAATCACTCCAACCCTTCCTATATGTATGTTATCGATTTTCTTTTGCCTTCTTTATCTGAATACTTATTTTTAATTTATTTCTATTGAATCTCTTCCCTGGTATCTGAATTTACAATAATTAAGCTTAAGTTGTATTTTAAATTTGATAAGAACTTATAATTAAATAAGTTTAGTTTTGATTGATGTTGATAGGGCTCAATCTGATTCCCTATTGACTCGTTTGATACTATCATAAGGAAAAATTTAGGGTTCTGATGCTATAGCTTAAGGATAATACCAACTTGCAGCTTTTGCTTTCAAAGCTTAGCCCACTTCTTGACTTTTAAATTAATATACTTACCTTCATTCTGGGATGCTTGGATCTGCACTTTCGGTGATCCCCTAATTCCCTTATGGCTTTGTCAAAGAGAAAGAAGTGGTCTATTTTTTTTTTCCTTTTGTTGAACCAGCGGTTCGATCAAAATCGAACCGCGTCTTTTGGCTTTTGACACCTGGCATCCAAAAATTTGCATGCCTCTCTATCAGTGCCATTTTTAATGCTAATGGTTAGTTAATTAAGTTAACTAGAAATGTTATTTAAACTTATATGTTTAATATATATATATATCAATGCTAAAAATTTAATTGGTTCATAAATTGCAAAATACTTGACTGATGTATGCAAAATAATATACCATTTTGATCGTAAAAATGCATAGATTAATATGGTGTTATTTAATTCCTATTTTAGTAATTATATTATTTATCATTATTTTAGATTAAATTAATTAATTTCAAATTAATTATGTTAATTAATGTGACCAAATTTGATCATTTAATGTCCAAATTACATGATCAAATAGTCCATTTCACTCACAAAAATATGAGAAATAAAAATATAATATCAAATGTATGTTTAGAACCTTAGATTTTATATTGACTTTTAAACCTAATTAGGTGTCTCGAAAACCTTAAAATCTCAACGTTGTCCAATTTCGACCTAGTTAGTGTCCTTTTACTCCTTATGCTATAGGATTCCGTATTTATGTATATTATTTCATTTGAACAATGTTTAGTGATTTTAGGATTTTGGCTCCTTAATTAGAGTAATTTTGATGATTTTCTAATTTTATAATTTCATATTTTAGGTGTTTGAACCTTAGGAAAGCTAATATGTCACATTATTTACTTTTCATGTTAATTTCAATTGTTGATTTGAGCTTAGTTTTCTTAAATCAATTGATTGAATCAGTTGCAAAATGCTTGAATCATTTGCAAAATGCTTGATTCATCTTTCAACCTTAAGATAAAAATTATAGGATTGATTTACAACTTGATTTGTAGGCGATCCTCTAAAACTAGATATTGTAACCATTAATTGTGTTTAACATTAATGCTTGCATAGTATAGGTTATATTTCTCTTAGTCCGAGTCCTAAATATTTAGGTTAAAGCATAGTGTACCTCACCTTAACTCATAAGTCTGTTAAAAATTTATATTAGGAGTCCTAAATTCACTAGAATAGTTTAGGAATCCTATTGATTTCATTAACCTTTAAATTATAGAAATTGTAGAGCTTGTAGCTTACAATCCCTTCCTCTCTCCTATACACTTAGATCTTTCACAAACTATTCTAATCTAACTAGATTAGTAATAGATTTGATTAAATCCTTCCAATACAACCTAATTAGATGAGTTGAGCTTGTGGAACCTTAACTTCCATTTTGTTCCAAATTGATAATTTCATAACTAGCCTCTTTCCTATATAGTTTCTTAAGTCATATTATAGTTAACCAATATCAATCAAATGGTTAGAATAAGAATAAAATTAGTTTTATTTAGTATTATTATACGTATAAATTATTTTGTCATAACATAGAACGAAATGAAATTACTATTTTCAAAACCCCAATTACCACTCTTACTTAAAATTGACTTGAGATCAATATCTCTAAGTCAATTGGGAGCTCAATTAGCTCTAATCATTAAGGTGATCATTAAAATTAGATAACTTTGGATATCACATAGTTCAAAATTATTAAAATTTTCCTTCAATGCTTGCTTAGCTTTGAGCTTTATTAATTTGAATTATTCATACAAGACATTGTGCATAAATAAGACTTTCGCATTAAAACTATTGGGGTTTATTATTGATGGTTAAGCCATGGGCAGGCTAATAAGAAGTAATAAAGAGACCTTATATTTTTAGAGGATGAATGTGAGTGTTATTTGTTTTGAACCCCGCTATCCTTTACTGGTTAGGCAGACGTGCTTAATTACAAAATGAATACTTTTATTAAATAACTTCAATTAAATAAAATATGAGTTCTTATATAGTCTTATTGATTGTGAGGCTTATTATAGCTTTTAACTATTTTACTTTACATAGTCCTAGGCTATGTGTATCATAGACTTATAGTTATAATTTTCTTTCATTTACTATGCTTTGCACTTTCCATATTTTTAGTACTGTAGTTTAATTATTTACAGTTCATTTAGATTACAGTGAATATTGCTATAATTCTATCTAAATGCTTCACTATTTTCTTTTCTTTACTTAGCATAAGAGCATTGAACATTTACATGCTTCATTTATTTATTTTTATATGCACATTATTACTTTTCTAGCCTATCTCGGATGATTTTACCCTCATTTTATTTGCAGGCTAGAATGTGTATACTTATGAGTATTCTTACTCACTCTTTTACTTCAATTGTCTTTCCTTGGAATTATTTATTTTCCTTCCATATTCATATTCTTGTATTTTTGCATCACTACTTATACTTAAATTGTAACTACTTCTGATATCCAAAATGAATAATAAAAATGTTTTTTCCCAATCTTAAAATATGCTTAGATTATTTAATCTAACTATGCTTTTCTTTTTATTAGCTTTGCCCTATCACATTTAAATGCCAAAATATGATAGATCAGGTGCATTTGGATGCTAGTGGAGCTGGACCAAGTGCCTAAAGTTCAATTACTTCTACTTAAAAATATTATCTTCTTGCTTTTATATTAAGTAAGAGATAGTTTCTATTTACTTGTTTCTTACTTATTATTTAATTAATAGTATGTAATAACTTAGTTAAAATGCTTTGTCCTTACTTATTTTATGTTGGAATTAGTTCCTTCTTACTTAAATTTCTTAGTTTGGATAAATGAACATATATATGTGAATGGATTTCATTAATATGTCATGCTCATTGAACTAATTATTGCATATCATATCTATCTTTATTGCTGCATAATTGTTCATGCATTTCATTATGCTCATAAAATTATTTGCTACATATATTTAATTGTATTGCAACTTCATAATTGTAAATCTCATAATGTTATACGTGAAGGTTTACTTCTATTCTTACTTGTAATCTATTACTAACTCATGATACTCTTTCCCTTCTCACTATTATTGATTTCAATTATTTCTTTAGATACATATGATCACTTGTCTTTGCATATAATTATCAATCCATTATGTGCACTTGAAATCACTTTTATCATATCATATTCATCTTGTGCATTTTCTCTTCTCCTATTCTCCCATCTTAACTTAAGACCCTCTTCATGATCCTTGGCCAAACACAGCACCTAGTGATTTGGGTTAGCTTCCTTCTAATCCAATATTATGTGCTATGGTGATGTGCTAATGTTGGGTTTAGTTACTACTCAATATTAGGGTCATCACACTTGCTCTGATACCCCTTGTTGTGAGTACACAGTGGAAGCATTTTCAAGCTCAAAGACTAGGGTTACGCTGATGATTTCCAACCAAAGAACAAAATCATTCAAGCACAAGAATAGAAATCACAACACATGTATATGCACAACCACATACATCTAAACATAGGATTTTTAAATGGAATACCCAAATATGGGAAATACCACGGAGCCACACCACACTTAAAGTTTCACTATGAATCAAGTAGTTATTGTAGCATCCCATCCCATTGCCACACGCAGGAGGTATAACAATCGGTGGCGGCGAGGTGCACTACTCGGGAAGGGAGCAACAAACAACGACATCTTCTCGAAAAGGCTATCTAAAACTAGCCACATTGAAGGGCTGCTAACTTGAACCCAAGAGTAGGATTGAGAGTCAATACTTAAGATAAGAGTAGAGTACTTAAAGTATTAGACTATCACATACATTAGATTATCAAAAAGAAAATAAGAATCCAATATATATTCTAAAATACCAACATTTATAGTATGCTGATCTCATCATAATACTAAGTATAGTGGTATAATAGAGTGTGGAAGCTAAAGCAAAACATCCATAAAACATTCATCATGGAGCAGTAGTATACATTCATCTCAGAAAAGAAAAGTAAAATACATCTAGAATTATTACAAACTGAATTAAATAATACAAAAGTAAAGTCTATCCGAAGTACTAAAGCATTAAAGTAAAAGGTAGAAGATAGGTCCACTAAGGCTCCACGTACTCCTCCTAGATCTCCTGTAAGTCCTCCTGTCCTGCCTCAACAAGCTGCTCAGGATCTAGCAAATTATCAGATCCCAAAAGTACCCCGTGTTAGACAAGAAGTCTAACACACGATTATGAAACTAAGCAGTACTAAATTAAATACAATTAGACAGTAAAGTAAACAAATTGTAGAAAAGCAGTAATCACTGAAAATGTAAAGGCTAAATAATGTAAAAATGAACTGAAAACTGAATGCGAAAGTAAGTGAAAATATCAGATGCTCAAAAACCAAGGTAAAAATGTCCAATGCTGTACTATATGTCACTGGGATAATGCATCTACATATGCTACAACACAGTATGCCACAGATACTTGACAGAACTATCACTGGAAGGCTATGAGTTGTACGGTTCAATGTATACAAAGATTCAGTTGAGAGTATAGTTTACTGTGATGCTATGCATCCTAAAGTTCTCCAGTCAATATATGTAACATTCTTTAACTCATAATTCATCACTAATACTCATACATCAACATTAAAATTATGCTCATGCTCATGTTCATGCCCATGCTTATAATCTATTTGAGTAAAATCCAAAAAATCCATAATCAATTGAATACCGATAATGAATTCAAAGTCTCCATTGCACAGAATCCTGCTACAAGGATTTTGACTCCTAATTTCTAGAACAATAATTGGTTGAAGTTGAGGATTTACTTATAAATCACTAGTTGGGGAGATGGTATACTCATATTTAGCATACCTCCAAGAAGAGTAGTTTCCAACTCTTAATTTGATTAAGCCACCCTAACGAATCAATCTTCGATAAGAGGCATCACCCGATGGTGATTTTTATCTCAAGCTAAGCTATTAAGGTACCCAACTCACAAGCACACTCAGTGTTCTAAAGATAGTAATTCAAATTACTTAGTTTGTTTAAGCCACACCTATTGAAGCGATCTTCGCTAGGAGGCATCACCCGATGGCGACTTATATTTTAATCAAACTAAGGAATGAATCTCCATTTATAACACTCTTAGGATCGATTGGTTTACTCTAAGAGAGGTTATATCCGCCTAAACACGCAGGATAGCCCAAAGATAAATCTTACTTATAGTGACTCAACCATTCCTGAATACTACTAAAATAATCCAGTATCATGGGCATATCTTACTATACCCAACCAATATTTAGGTTTTGATAACTCTAATTAATCGATAAGGGTTTATCAAAATTATGAATTTTTATACTAAATGGGTAAGTCATATACAAGGCTCCAAGAAATATGATCAAATATCACTCAATATAAATTCTACCACAAAGAGAGGTGTCACTTCTAGTATCCTGGGTGATTCCTACCACGAGAGATTATGATTAACTTTTACGGTTAAGGGATCATCTAAGTTTCTACCTCAATGAGTTATATAAATTCTCCTACCTCAATGTATATTTAATTTAGGTCTCTAAAATATTTCATAGATGATCTTATGGTGAGGTACTTAAGATCTTACACTCTTAATTATAATGCTAACATTTTAAGTTTTACTTATTAGTTAGGTTTAAAGTGATCAGATTAGATGATTAAGATATCCGATGACATACTATTCTAAGATTATGGGATTTAAATCCAGAATATTATTAGAGTTAGATCACTTGTTCAATCAATATGATTCTATTAATCTTCTTATGCTAATAGTCTTATTTAGGAGAAAATCAAGGATCTAAAGTTTAGATTCAAATTAATCAATCACATAGACTTATTATCAACCTTAATATGTCTAATTCAAATGCATAAGATCAATACCAAATCAGATGCATTGTTGGAGTAATCACAATTATGTTATCTTATAATCAATTTAATTTAATTAAGTTTAAGAGTTTGGATCTTAATCAAATAAGTTAGGGTTTGACCCCCACCCATATCTAATTAAGATCAAGTGTTTAGTTATAGGTCAAATGTCAAATCAGTGGATTAGGGATGTATTATTGGTGGCAATCTCAGACCTAGATCAAGACTAAATATCTTGACCAAGGTCTTAAGACTTCTTTAGATTAATTAAGGTGTTCAAGTTCTTCAAATTCAGGTTTATTCAATTTATACATTATAAATTTGCATATATGGTTTCAATACATCTACCTTCCTGTTATGGAGCATATTAACAAAAAAAATCATAAAAATAGAAAGTGATTTGTGCTAATCAAACCCTAAATCAATTCAAAATGATTAGCACATAATTACATATCTAACCATCAGAATTTCATACAGCTTGGCACAAAAGTTTTATTTTATCATAATTAATCAGAGACTGAATTTGCTCAGATCTAGTGATTAAAACTCTAATTTTTACTAAATATGATTTAATAAGATTATGGCATAAGTTAAAATACAGAGATCAGAAAAATAAATCACTTATCACATTCATTCTACTCTTCCTAAGGAATCTAATGGCACCCTAAACATCCAATATAACTAACTGCACATGCTAATCAACCCTAATTATGATCTGACTTAATTAGGAAAAATTGGAAAATCAAATCATTAGATATTCAATATTATTTTATATTCTTATTTCTGAGGATTTTATGGCCAATTTGATATATAATATCATAGGGTTTGGATAGTGAATTAAAAGTTATTCAATTAATATATTCTGTATTTTTATTTTAATAATTTCATATGATTTGATAAATCGAATTATATTTAAAATAATTTCATATGATTTGATTAATCCTTAAGGAAAATAATTCAATTAATCGAATTATATTTAAAATAATTTCATATGATTTGATTAATCCTTAAGGAAAATAATTCAATTAATCGAATTATATTTAAAATGGGCTCAGCCCAATACCTAAAAGATGCGGGTTGACTGGGGCCTGGGGACCCGGCACTATCGCACCGCGCGGGTCATGGGCTAACCCGGCCCACACAGTCCCGTTGTTCCCAACCCTCCTTCCCCGATACCCAGGGAATTAGGGTTGGCTTCTGCGGCAAAATTTCGATCACGTAAACTATGCCATGACCTCCAATGGATCTTCACACCATCAGTAGGCCAAGACACTTTGATTGAACCCATTGGCCCCTTGTGAGGTGGTCCAAATCAGCCGAACCTCCCTCACCCGAGGACTTTCTTAATGAAGCTACTGTGGGGAGATAATTCTCCCCACATAGGCCACGCCAGACCTGGGGCTTGATCCCTACACCATCAGGGAGGTGAGACAGATCGAAGCCCCCTGGCCTGAGGGCTTGAGGTGGGTTGGAATGCCGGGACCTTACTCGGTCCTGAGGCTCCTTTATGGACTTAGCTCGATCGATCGATTTGATTGATCGGGGCTAGCTTATGGCTTAATTGCGATAGCATTAGGTTCTGTTCGATAATACGTAGCAATACAAATCATGTGGAGATGAGTCCGAGGCTCACTGGCTCAAGACTTGCAAACGGGGGTACCTAGTTTCTTGATTGAGCTCGACACAGCTAGCAGAGGGTTCAGCTGACCGTAGCTGAGCTTCCAGGCACTGCAAAGGATCTTGAACTTCAAGAGAGCCTACTATTAGTAGTGCGAGAGATCCTGGGATTGCCTACGCAAGCTCGAGAAATCAGCAATGGCGGAAGAGGCATAGGGCTCAATTGATCAGCAAGGATCAAATGGAGCTATGCTGAGGCTATTTATAGCCTCAGCAAGGGATGGGGAAGGTCCCAGAGGCTTAACCTCGGGCCAAGGAGACCCGAGGGATCGGGCCATGGCCAAGCTCTCAAATTTCTAATTCAAGCTCGGCCGGGTCACGAGGCCCAATTGGGGCTCCTTGCCAAGCTGGGGGAGGTCGTAAGGACCTGCTAAGGTGGATGTATGAGTGGGAGATAAAGGGGGCAGCTAGTTGTACGGGGGATCTTCCCTGTCGGGCACGGGCGATAGGAAGATAAAGGTCCATAGTAGTTGGACCTTTGGATGCCATGTGATCCATCGATCAGATGGCACTACGACTGGGATCGCTCAGATCCTAACGCCCGATCGCGAGAGTGATCCAGGCCATTGGATCTATGGGTTCATCTAACGGTGGATCCGCTATCCCCCAACTCTCCTCTTTCTTAAATCTTAGTATTTTTACTTAGTGAATATTTGTGCTAATTTTAGATCACTCATCCAATACATACTATAGCTTAAACATTAGTGAGAATAGATATACCTTAGTGCCAAATCAACCAATTCTCTGAGGATCGATAAATTCCCAGAAAGTCACACTTTCCACTTATTACTTCGAACCACGTACACTTGCATGCAAGCACAGACGTGTATTTACAGTTGTCAATAAGTTTGGTGCTATGGTGCGTTATAAACCCTGAGTCTCTAGATTTCTGGTGCTGTGGTGCTCTCTGGCACCTTGCTTTCGGGAACAAGGGCGTCATGGCGCGCTGTACTACCATTTTCATTTAACTTTCCATATGATTTCAATTTCAACTCATATTTCCTGAATGCCACAAAAACATAATCAAAGTATAACTATTTCTAAGAAAAACATAAATTCTAATACAAAATTCCCTATATTTATTGGGTTCATCACACCCCCGTACTTAATTTCTTGCTTATCCTCAAGTAAGTAATATATGACTTTTTGGAATAGTAAAATTTAAACAATCATGCTCCGATTTGAAGTAGATTTGAAACTCTCCTTATAACATAATGTAGATTCAACAAGGTGATGATTTGTTTGAGGGAAACCTTAATTTTCCTTGATTCAATATTTAACTACCCTTCGGCTATTCTTAACCCTTCTGTTTATATCCTCTTATGATTACATGAAACACATGTTGGGAAACTCTTAGACTCCTTATTAAGTTTATTTGAATGATGGTATTGATGAGTCCAAAATTTATTGCATAATAAAGCAAAAAAACAAACAAACTTTTCTTTAAAATAACATGATTTGATATGATTTTAAACAAATTATGGGAAAACAAGACAAAAAGGAAAATTTGAAGGAGAAGGTGGAATTTTGGGCAAAAATCACTGCAGTGTGGCATAGCAAAAGAAGGAGAACTGGGGAACATGGGAGGACTTCTGCAAGCTTAGGAGAGAAAACTGCAATAGCGCACGGCTGCGGGACAAACTCGAGAGCTCGGCGCTGTCACGCGCCGCTGCGGGAAAGAACCTGAGAGATCAGCGCTGCCGCGCGCCACAGCGGAGCTATCCAATTCCAGACTAAGCACTCATTTTGAAGCCCTCGCTATAGTGTGCCACAGCAGTCTCAAACCCGAGACATTGGCACTACCACACGCTGTGGCAGAACCAAACCGAGAGCTCGGCACTACCGTGCGCCGCAGCGAATCACGGG
Source organism: Gastrodia elata (assembly GCA_016760335.1). Classification (NCBI taxonomy): domain Eukaryota; kingdom Viridiplantae; phylum Streptophyta; class Magnoliopsida; order Asparagales; family Orchidaceae; genus Gastrodia; species Gastrodia elata. Next base: position 31,137,914 of record CM028680.1, on the reverse strand, counting down.
GAAAAAGACTTAAAAAAAATTCAAGCTACCCACTACTGCACGCCGCTGCGGAATCCAACCGCGAGCTCAGCGCTGCCACGTGCTACAGCGGAATCCAACCGAGAGCTCGGCGCTGCCGCGCACCGCAACATGTGTTCAGTTCAAACTTGTTCTGTAGCAAAACTGCTGCAGCACGCCGCAGCACCTTATGCAAAATTTCTCGTACCAGAGTATTTATGACAACATAGGGAAGACCGGAAATTCAAACCAGTGGCCTTCCCCAGCCGTTTGGAAACTAAAATCACATTAAGTTCTGCTGGATCCTAAATGAATAAAAAGAAAAAAATTTAATAGATGGAATTAATTTAAAGAGTTGAAGAGATGGCAGAATTTATGCTTTAGGGGCTGAGGAGTTAATTATATATACTGTCAATTAAAACTAAGGGAGGGTTTCAAAATTTGACACTCATTGACCTGAAATTATAAGTTGTTGTGAGAAGAAGAAGGAGACCTCACCAAGGAAGAAGAAGAGATCAATTCAAGGGAAAGAAAGGAGATCACACCAAGAACTAGAGGAGAGGAAGAGAGAACGCAAAGGGAGAAAATCCAGCAAATGCCTAGGGCAGTTCCAATTGTTCCATTAACTTATCTTTCAATTTTCCTTAGTTTGAATCATGAAAAGGTTCAATTTCTTGCATATAATTTCTAGTATTTCTTTTGTAATAGAGAGTTAAACTCTCCTTGGGGAGGGTTAGGCAGTAATCATGTGATGAATAGGGGATGTAAAAGGTGCTGTAGAAAAATTCTTGCAATAAATAAAATTAAGTTTAATTGTCTATCTATATTCTATGCTTGTGAATGAATGCTAGGAATGCTTGCAAAATCTATAATGGAATAAATCTATTTTTTAAATGAAAAATTAGTAAGTCATCTAAACAGTCAAAATCTAGAGGGAATGCACATAAAGGTCCTCACCGCGACGCAATGCCGCTGAGCGATGATTCTCGGTGTAAAACTCCTTAGGTTTTGAATGGAACAAATGACATGTTAATATAATCATCTTGAGCTCCACAGCTCACCAATTGCCTTGAGCATAGGTGTGTGAGCAATTAGAGCTTATAGCTATGTGACAAGCTCTTGAGAATAATTGCACCACACCATGAGCTCAGCCAAGAGGTTGACGCTTGTGAGCCAAGAGCCATCAACCAAGCTCTGCAGCTCAGCAGACGTTAGTAGAAGGAAGAGGGCATCATGTACGCATGAATGATGTGACATAATCCATATGGTCCGATGAATCTGCTTCTTTAGCTAACTGTGTATGATGCGCATGAAGCTTATTGGTGGAAATCAATGCCTGTGAGATCACATAATTAAGAGATTATTTTAGATCACATAGATGTAGGAGTTCTAAATAAATTAAATGTTATCTCATAAGAATCTTTGTGCTGAGGCAGAACCCTAGTGTGTTTACTTGGTGCAATAGATTTGAACTTGTCAAATTTAGAGGATCAATCTAAGGAACATAATGTTCACTTGATTAATTAGCATGGTAGCAAGTACCTGAAATTGCATGAGTTCAATATCCCCAACAAATCATATGATAAAAAACCCAACTCTCCCTTCTTAATTGAATAATATCTTAACTTGAGTTATTTGCATTATTTAATTAGGAACCAACCAAAACCAGAATACATATTATCTAAATATTCATGAAAGTAAATATAGCTTAGTCAAAACCATCGTTCCCTGAGGACGATAAAATTCAAAACTTTCCATTCCATTATTACTTCGGACCACGTACACTTGCATGCAAGCGCAGACAGGTATTTGCTGTCTGTCAAGTTTTTGACGCTGTTGCCGGGGAATGGTTTTTAGTTTTCTATTAAGTATAATTTGCATGTAAATATTGTGTTTGACTTTTCTTTATTTTGCATATAATTATTAATTTCTATAATTACACTTGTGTTGACTATGGTGCTAATTAGATTTTTAATTTAGTTGCTTTGTTGTTGAAAACTTTAAAAAAATCCTAAAAATTGTATTGCAGGAAACTATTGCTGAACCTTAAACTTCTAAAAACTGTTTTGCTAAATTGTGTTTGCTGAAACTGTATTGCTGAATTGCATTATTAAATCTGAATTTTTTGAACTGCTGAATTAGAAATTGCTGAGAATTTAGGTCACTAAAATCTGTTTGCTGATTTGAATTGTTGATCTGATAACTTGATTGTTGAATTATTCTAGCTAGCTGATTCTTGTTAAATTGTATGAATAGGAGGAATCTCTCTGAAATTTTTTTTGATCTTGAAATTGAAAGAACCTATTTGCAAGCTATGAGAGAACAAACTAATTTATACCAACAACAAGGCCAAATAGAAAATTTAGAAGCAATTCTTGGTGAGCTGTCAGAAAATAATAGGGGTAGACCCCTTAGAGACTATTCCTTACCAATTGTATGAGGAGTACCTAATGCCATAGTTAGACCTGCTATACAAGCAAACAACTTTGAAATAAGACTGTTAACTTTAAACATGGCATAAAATAACCAATTCAATGTTCTAGTTATTGATGATCCCAATTCACACATTTCCAATTTTCTTGAAATATGTGATACTTTTAGATTCAATGGCATTTTTGATGACGCCATTAAATTAAGATTATTTCCATTCTCTTTGAGAGATAGAGAAAACATTTGGCCCAAATCTCTGCCTAGTTAGTCTATTAGGACTTGTGATGACATAGCTAGAAAATTCTTAGCTAAGTATTTCCCACCCGCTAAAACTGCCAGGCTGAGAAATGAAATAGCTTATTTCTCTCAGTAGAATGGGGAAAATTTGTGTGACCGCTATGAATGCCTTAATGACTGCTTAAGGCATTGCCCCAATCATGGATTTCCACTGTAGATGCAAGTGCAAACTTTCTATAATGGATTGAATGCACCCACAAGGACACTCATAGATGCAGTCGCGGGTGGATCCTTTAGTAGCAAGACATAAGAGGAGGCCTTTGATCTTCTTGAGAAAATGGTGACAAAAGCTTACCAATGGCCTACTGAGAGGCTTAATACAAAAAAGATAGAGGCTAATCAAATCAACGAACAAAATCAAATATTAGCCCTGCAAAATGGAAGCAAGGCCTTAAATATCAGAATAGAAATTATGAACGTGAGTACTATCCAAGAATTTTAATGTGAATTGTGTGGAGGGAATCATCTAAGCGAAAACTACAACCTAAGCAATCCTTTTGCACCCTCATAAACTGAACAAGTAAACTTTTTGAGAAACAACAATTCCATGAACAACCCTAATTCCAACACCTATAATCCTGGGTGGAAAAATCACCCTAATATTTCTTGGAGTAATAATAATAATCACAGAAATTTCAATGGGGGGAGTTCATCAATTAAAAAGGGTATAACAATGGGAATAATTACTAACCTTTAATGCTTTTAAGGCTAAAACCATCCAATTTATGCGTAGGACAGAAACAGTAATCATCTGATAAGATGCTTCTATCCATGTGATAGAGGCATCCCTTAAGAACATAGAAGTTTAGCTTGGGAAGATCTCAAAATAGTTGACCACACGTCAGCAAGGAGCTTTGCCCAGTTCTACGGAAGTAAATTCGAGGGAAATGGTGAGTGTTATCCATTCTGAAGGGATTGAGAGTGATGACCAAGATAAAAATAATGTGATAGCTGAAAGAGGTTTAGTGGTTGAAGAAAGGGGTAAAAAATCTGGAGATGACAGGCTTATAGCTCCGAAATGTGAGGACCCCGGGAGGTTAAACATCCCGTGCATAATAGAGGACGAGGTTCTTTTAGATCCTTTATGTAATCTCAGAGCCTTTGTTAACATCATGTCTAGCATGTGTACAGGCAGCTTAGGTTAGGAGGGATGGAGACTACCTCTACAATCTTAGAATTTGCCAATCTCTATTCAAGAACCCCTTTAGGCATAGTTAAAAATGTACCTGTTGGCTTAGGAGGATTTTTCATTCCTACTGATTTCATTATTTGCGAATGGGACTCGTGGAATGAAAATTCCACTTTCATTTTTGGACAACCCATCCTAGCCAGCACTAATTCTATTATCAATGTTTTTAAAAGAATAATGAGCATTAAGGTCCATGGTAAAGCTATTATTATTAACTTAAAACCCACCCTGTTCAAGAAGAAAATGATGGAAAATGAATGGAGAAAGAAATTGACAGAGGAGGACATATGTAAGGTTTTAAATCTGAAGAGTGGGAAAGAAACTGAGAGTGGCATTAGCTCCCCATCTTGAGGGGAGGGTAAGGAGATAGTCATTAGGGGAAAAAAAAATAGAAGAGGAAAGAGAAAGAAGAAGGGAGTCTCTATAAATAACTCTGAAAATAGGGCAGAAGGGAACGCAGTAAGTGAATTTATGAGTTTGACCACATTTTGTGCTAGTGCTCACTCATGTACTTCTAAGGTCTGGAAAAGGAAACCCCAAATTAAGAAAATCCCTTGGAAAAAAAAACCTTAAGCGTGTCAGGCTGATGACGTTAAACAAAGCACTTATTGGGAGTCAACCTAATTTTTGTTTTGCTTAATTTTAAACTTAGGATTAGATAGTTAGAATAAAACAACATGACTCTTGTGAATTAAATGTTTCTGGAAGCAAAATAAAAGCTGAAAAAAAAAATAAAAAAAAAATCTATTGTTCAATGCGTTGTAGTGCGTTGCAGCAGAATTACCCGCCATAATGCGCCGCTGCGGATTTCACTACATTTTCCAAGATTCCTATTAGTGTTATCGAGTTTAAATTGGCAAATTATAGGATCACAAGGGTGTATTACATCCCTCCTATCACTAATTGAGTGTATATATGGTAAGGCATTACATTGATCGAGCCCCAAGATCGCACAAAGGATCTAAAAAGACCGTTTTGTCAATAATGCAAGGGATATTGAGTATCCCTAGATCCCTCTTTTTGACTACCACTAAATTCTTTTCTTTTACAATTTGATTTTTAGCAATCTCTCTTTCTAAGATTCCCTTGAGAGAGTTTCTTCTAGTTTCAGCAGTAGGGGGTTCATGTTTTTTAGTTTTATCAGACAACACTAATTTTTCCTCCACATCCTCTGATATGATGGCGCTCACTGTTTCCCTCAGATTTATTTCGTGGTGCTCAGGAGCGCTCCCTACTATCTATAAGTAAATTGATGGGAGATATATCCTAGTTGAACCTCGATGTTGTAAAGAGTTACTTCAATCCTTTGGATAGAGGATTCATGCATATTTATGGTTTGTTCAGTTTTGTGCTTGAATGATAAAGTTTCCATCATGAAGGAGCGAAAAGCTCCTTCTATTCCAGTGTCATGTTGTTTGTGTTGCTGAGGTAGTGAGTCATTAAAATTGTGTCCTTGCCTAATCTGGTTCTGATTTCCATTAAAGTAGTGATTTGAATTATTTCCATTACTCCAAAATATATTAGGGTGATTCTTCCACCCCTAGCTATATGTATTAGAATAATGATTATTATTACTTTAATTGTTGTTGTTGTTGTTGTTGTTCCATAAAAAACTAACATGTTTGGTAACGTAGGGTGCGAAAGGGTTATTTGAGTTACAATTTTTTGTTCATGTCCCCCCTCCCCAGGGAACTCACATACAACATCATGTACCATACTCACATTCATTTGTCTTAGTTTTTTATTTAACATAGCAATCTCATGTTGAAGTTCAATTATTTTAGGAGATTCATCTATGTTCTAAATTTCACTAATGTTAGAATTTAGCCTCTTAATAGGCCATTGGCAAGCATTATTAGCCATTTTTTCTAATAGGTCATATTATTCTTCCTAGGTTTTGCAGCTTAAGGAGCCCCCAACAACTGCATCTATTAGGGACTAGTGGGTGCATTCAGTCCATTGTAAAACATTTGAACTTGCATCTACTGTGGGAATCCAAGATGAGGGCACCATCTTATGCACACCTTAAGCCATTCCTAACTATCATACAGAGTTTCCCCATCCCGGTAAGAGTACTTTATGATCTCAATTCTCAGCCTAAATATTTTAGTTGGTGGGAAATACTTAGCTAAGAATTTTCTAGCTAAATCATGCCATGTGCATATTTAATTGCTAGGAAGAGAACTAAGCTAGCTTTTGTCTTTATCTCCTAGTGACAAAGGGAACAATCTCAATCTAATTGTGTCAGCATTAACGTTGTTATACCTAAATGTGTCACATATTTTTTAAAATTTTGAGATATGCGAGTTTGGGTCCTCAGTCGCCTGCCCACTGAACTGGCTATTTTGAACCATCTGTAAAGTTGCTGAATTTATTTCAAAGTTATTGGCCTGCACATTTGGTTGGGCTACGACATGTGGGATTCCTCTAATAGTGGATAGGATATAGTCTGTCAAGGCTCTACCCCTATTTCGCTCATGTACTTCTCCTAGATTATCTTTGAGATTATCCATAGGTTGTCGTATTGGGTTGGTTCTAAGTTATTGTCTTCTTAATCTTAACGATATCCTTTCATTTTCATGGTCAAACAAATAATTATCAAAATCATGTCTATGCATGCACAACTTAAAATCATGCATGAATTAATGGTAATTTATAAACAAAGAATGTAAGTAAAAAAAAGAAAATTGGTAACAACTAAAATTAAGATAACAAGTAATTACAAAAATCAAAAACTATATGCACAAAAGTCTTTAATCACTATTTACTCTTAGATTGTCTCTAATACAAATTAAGTTAGCTGTTCCCCAGCAATGATGCCAAAAACTTGACAGACCTAAATTATGTATGTCTGTATTCGCACGTAAGTGTACGTAGTTTGAAGTAATATGAGATGGTAAGAACCTGAGATTTATCATCCTCTGGGAACGATATTTAGATTTGTTACTAAAGTGTATCTAGTTTCAATAATATTTAAGAAATCAATCTGGTTGTTCTTAGTTTATAATTTATGATTCCTTAATTAATTCAATTTTGAAAACAGTATTGGAAAATTGGGAAGAGTTGAGGTTAAACATAAAGTTGTCATGGTTCATGCAAGTTACTCTTCTTCACAAATCTATGTCAAGTAAATGGAGATTATCTCAATTTCATTATCAAGAGATTTAGCATTCTCAAAAGCATACATTAAATGTACTAAATCTTAGCTATTGCTCAGAGATGAACTCAATGAAGTTTAATCTCGGCACAAAGATAATCATGCGATTTTTAATTTTAGAAAATATTCTCTTACGACTAAATGATAAAATACATAATTTTAGTTAAGTATCACATGATCTTGAATCCACCTATCACTGACACATATCTAATCTTGGCTTAGCTAAGGAAATGAGCTACGAAGCTAAATGAGTTTATGTCACATCACTCATAGCGTAACACGCTAAAAATCCTCACATAAATGAAGAGTGAACTGTGGAGCTCTATAAGTGGTTCTCGGCTCACATGGGTCAAGTTCATATCACATATAGTATGAACTGAGCTATGGAGCTCAGAAAATATTAGGTTATATTTTCTCTTGGCTCAAATGTAAAAGCTTTTGTCCCAAGTTATGTACGATCTGTTTTCGCACCAGCCATTTGCAATGTCAATGCTCAATAGTGCATAGCTAAGAATAAATATTTAGGATTTGAGAGTGATTACAAGTTTTTGGAGTTTTGAAAAAATAAATATTTAGGAAAAATTTTAATATTTATGTAAAATTTCAAAATTTTAAGTTGATAAAATTATTGTACATTATCTTTGTTAATTTAAGTAATTTATTAGTTATTTTTGCAAAAGGAAAATATCACCTTGTTAAGAATAATTTTTGAGAATTTTGATAAATTTTTGAAAATTTTTCCATGAGAGACTTTTTCCAAACTATTTTATAATGGATTTAAATTAAAATAATTAAAGAAAATTATTGGAGGGTCAGAATTAAAATATTTTTTACTTTTTGAATTATACGCTATCAAATTAGCTAGCAACAGAAATTTCACATTTTTTTGAGCTAAAAAGGATTAATTATGCTAAAAATTCATTTGGAATTGAATTAATTGAATTATTGAATTATTGAATTTGCTAGCAAATGTCGTTAATAGCAATGGCAAATGCCATTAAATGACGTCTTTCGCCGTCTAGAGTTAACGGTGGGTCCAATGGATCCCGCCATTTCCCGTTGAAACTAACGACGCACAACATGCCCGCGATCTGATGCCGTTAATAGTGAAAGCGACGGGTGTATCGACATTAACAGAGACATTAACATCGATAACGACGTCGAAGAACCCAAAATCAAAAGAAAAATTAAAAGAAGTTAAAAATTCAAACGCAAAATCAAAAGAAAAACAACTTGCACCAGCCTTGATTATTTTTTGAAGAAGGCATAGAGATTATCTTTATTATCATGTGCCAACTTGTATGGCTCATAGGTTTGTTCTAAATTTGAATTGGGCATTGAGCCAAATTCGATTGAGGAGTTGGGGGAGGATAGAAAATACTTAGATTGAGATAGCCAGATGAAAGGTTCCAACTGGGAGAGGAGTTTTGGGTCGGGCTTATGCTCACGTGTCACAAAAGTAGACAATGGGAGCGTGGGAGGTAAGCGAGGAATTATTGGAGAAGTAGAGTTGAGAAGACGTCTATCCTTGCTTACAATTATAGGATCTCCCTATTCTGGTATCTTTAGGAGCTAAGCTTGAGCAAGGGTTGAAAAGTAGTGAAAGTTGGACTACTATTTGCAAAATTTGTATTTTTAATCATATTTTCCTTTTTGAAAAATCTCACAACCATTTATTACGAGATCGAATGAATTTGGGAAAAGAGAGGAAGGATTAACTTCATTGCACACTCGAGCGAAGGTTTCTTGAGATGGCTTATTTTATAGGAAATTTTTGAAAAAGCTTGGTCCATCCAGAGAACAAGTGGTAGTTTGGGAAGTCTCACCCAAATGGCAAGAGATTCAAACGCGGTTTTGTTTTGGTGGGAAAGAGGAATCCCATTTGCGAAATAATGGACAATCCAAGGAGTAGGAGCCTTCTTAAGTACTACTAGATAGGAGAAATGCAAAATCTAATAACCCACTTCCAAGGAAAGAAGCTCTAAGTTATCTTTGAGTTTCCATACCTTCCTCACGGCAGAAGAGAGTGTGGTATGAGTGTTTTTTACCCAGAGCGTAACCGATCAAGCAAGTCCCATAGCTGGATCCGAAAACAATCGATATTTCCTCAGATGGTGAAAAGATAGAAAGAATGAGTCATTGGCCTTTGAAAATAAGGGGAAAAAAGCCTTCCAATAGGGTAAATGCAGAGGAGAAAAGGAGGCAGGATTGAGAGAAGTGGAGGAGGAGAGACATGAGGCTTAGTAATGAGGAAGGATTGGAGGAGATAGAAAAGAACTTCAAGAAGTGTACAATGCTACTAGACAATCTAAGGAAAGCCTTTGTACTAACAATGTGATATTTCTAAGAAAATTTTAATTTCGACGAAGTAGCCTTCACAAGAAGAAATAAATAAATAAATATCTACAGAATCCATGTCCTATTACAAGTGCTTATGATCAGCACTGTTATCTAAAATTTTAGAACGGAGGGGATTAAAAGTATTAATAGTAAGAGATTTAATTATTTTTCTGTTGTTTATCATTTGATACTTATAGACTACACTTTCATTCAAGTGTGCAATTTTTTAAGACTTACAATCTCATCAGTCCGTGATATTTTTAAAAGAGAAATGCTATTTAAATCCGTTGATATGACATTTAAAAAAGTTCATTTAATAAGATTTGAACATCTTTTCAATACAAATTTTAAAAATATTATTTATATTATTTAATATAAATAAATAAACACTGATGAAATAAAATTCAAATGAATAGATAATTTTGAGTGCCACATCAAAATATCATTTCTGTTTTCAAAATATAATATATGAAAGGGCTGAATTTTCGTAAGTTTTTTTTTTTTTTTTTTTTTGAAGAGTTAGTTTAAATTTTTTTTTTACATGTTATTTTGCTTTTAAATAGCTCCACAAAAGATTGAATATTTAGAATTTGTATTTACATGAATAAAAATTTAATGTTAATTTTTTGTGAAACAAAAAACATTTTATATATGTTTTTTTATTGTGCAGTAATTATTGTTGGTTAGGGTCTTCAACATGTACTTTTTTTCTTTATAAAATATTACTGAATGAACTATTTTATAGAAGAATACAGCCTGAGAACGTTGTTGGCAAGAATCTTCCACAACAATAATATGATGTTGTTAAATAATATATTGTTTGTTCTCATTTGAAACATAAGAATGTGCAGATCTGGCTAAGCATGGGCCAAGATTGAACTGCCTGCACAACTTGGAATTTTGTATAAATCCAGCGGAAGATGCTACAATATCCTAATAAATATCCCCTTCAATGCTTCATAATTATTATTATATTTAAAATAATTATTAATTCATTTAAAAATTAGTAATTAACTCATAATAAATGAGATTTACTATTATAATTATAATTAAAATTCAATTAATAACCTAGAAAAAAATGCTGAGATATTTGTTGAGATATTGTAGCATTTTTCAAATCCAGCTCAGCCTTTCCTCTTCGGTAGTGTAAATTATTATTATAAGACAAACCTTGTATGTTTTGTTAGTGCGATTTAAGACTATCTGTGTTGGTCCGAAGTACTCAATTCTGCTCTCAGGTTAACCCTTCCTGACCGAATCCTTCAGGCCAGGAACGATCTTCGTCCAAGGAACGGACGCGCTCCTTTTTAGTATTCCGTCCGGTGCCCCAGTATTATTAAAACTTCTGAATCTAATATTTAACACATAATAATTGAGATACAGTCAAAAGAATTTAAATTTGAGCCCATTCAATGGTGCTTGCTTTCAGTATTATTATAATTTTAACTTGTGTGGAAAGGAAAGAAAATCTCGTATTTTCTAAAATAAGAATAATATAAACACAAGAAGAGATAAGAGATAACGATCGGCTCACGTCAATAATTTAATTATTTATTATAAGATAATTAATGAAGAAGTTACGGTTAAATGAAAATAGATAATTTGGTGCAGTGATAAGAGCTTTTTTCGGTGTGGGAACGTTAGCTCATTGCAGAGAGCCGTCTTAGATCTTTATAAAAAATATCTCCACCACCTTTGCAGGGTTTCAAGCTCTGGTGTCCATGGAGTTCGCCCAGGCTTTTCCTTCAGTGGGGGATCCTTTTTCTTCTCCTTCTTCTTCAAAATTTGAGGATATCTCGCCTTTCTGTGTCCTCTGAACGATAATCATTGGCGACAACTAATATAAAATTACAATAGATTGATCAGTTCCTACCGATATGTCAACTGAGAAGACTGTGACTGACACCAGAGAGCGAATAACCTGAAATTCCTTAAAACGAACTTGAAAATGTGGCTTCCCAACTTATTTGATTCACTGCTTATAATATAAATCTGATGCTAACTCTTGATAGCATAGATACTTTGCTAGAAAGTAACATTCTTTGATTACTTGTAAAAGAACTATCTTCTTCGTTTACTAATCCATGGATTTTCTTTGGGGTGGGTTTTCAAAAATATTTGATTTTCATGAGAAATGATATGTGCAGCTCCAGTGAACTGTTCAAAATTTGATTAATGATTTTATATTTGAGCTAATCTTGTGGAGGTTGCCTCAATTAGTCTTCCATATAACTGGTCAAATGCTTTGTTTTTCTGAGCTCAACTTTGTTTTTTGTGCATTACTGAACTAAAAGACATGCGTCTCAAAAAATGAAAATAAAATTATTAAAATATATTAGTTTTATTATAACTAAATTTTAATATAACTCTCATCCTGACTAAAAAAAAATATAGTGAAGTAGAAAATCTAAATACCTAGCTACTTCTGAACTAGCTCATCCTCCAAAGCTATCACATAATCGAGCTATTGATCTGACATATCAGTATCATTTGTCAGGGCACAATAAAAATAAATAAGAATATGATTAAAAATCTATTTATTTTTAGGATATCATAACTTATTTATAATCTAAAATATTGTATATAGAAAGAAAATAGAACCAGAATAAAAAGTGAACAATATAATACCGTATATCTCTAAATCGGAACAACTTGCATAAGTCATAATAGCATAGATATACAAATGTATATATGTTGAAATAAAAGAGAAATATGCAACATATGATAAATACAAGTATCTCTAAATCAGAATCTAAATAACATATGAATTAAACTGAATTGAAAATAGTACAAAATAAGTAAAACAGTATGTAAAATGATTCCTAAAAAATGTATCTGAAATATGAATGTACAGTCAGCATGACTATACCTAACTGAAGGGAGCAATACTAAGAGATTGTATTTGAATGCAACTTATTAAAGTTATATTTTTTTTTATTGATGTGTTCTATGAGCACTATACAAAACAAATTGTGGAGCTAAGCATGTATGCCCAACCAGCTGCATCTGAGGTTCTTGAATAACATACACAATTCTCCTCTAAGATATGTGCTATCTCTTGATCTTTCCATAGCCTGCCCTGGCTCAATGGTTTTTACAGACTCCAATTCTCCCAGGTGAATCTCTAAATATATTTTTAAAAAATTTTTAATTTATGCATCAAAAATTAATCTAAATGATATGCTCAATAGAATTCGGCTCAAATGCATTGCAACGTTGGAATAAAAAACAAATCAAATAAATTAATTACATTTGTGATATTTTTTTGTTATGAACCAAGTTATCTATTCTTATAGTGTTATAAAATCAAGACTCACCAAGTCTTATAATTCATAAGCTTAATTATAATTAAGATATTATCTTAAGTCTTAATTTGATTTAAGGAGATGCAAATTTAACTTCTTAACAACGTTTCATTAACCTTAATTTACTTTATATAATAAAGGAAAAAATTTTCAATATCATTGAATTTTAAACCTATAAGTCACTAGCAATTTGACATGTTTGGGTTCCCAAAACAACTACACCCTCCTTCACAAGAATGAGTGTGGCCTCCTTATTTCTATAGAAAGGTTGCCATGGCTAAATGCTTGTTTGTTGATAGACAACAAATTAGTGTGATTTTTGCTTACACGCAAGTTCACGTGGCTTGAAGTAATATAGGCACGGTGAGTTCTAGATTTATCATCCTAAGGGATTAAGTGAGGGTTACTATCTATTGTTTTCTCTACTAATGCTTAAATAAATGCATTTTTTGTTTTGTTACTAAACTAGAATTAAGCATACAAAGTAAATAAACCTAAAATTATTGGAATGTAATCAAGTTTAAAGAGATCGGGGAAAGCTAGGCACATCAACTATGGATCAACAATTTTAGTTCTTATTAATTTTAAATTGATCATCTTATGAGAATACTAAATTCATATTTCAAAAAGCTATGAAAAGTTAAGCCCACTAGTGATCTCTTAGGTAGATAGAACTAGAATTCCACTCACCACTAAACCCTAAGGTTGTCTTTAGTCGATATCGTACGAGACCTCAAGACTTCAAACCTTTACGTCTAAATGGTGGCTTCCTTAAGTTCCATCGACATTCCTATCTACTGTAAATGGAATTAGATTTCCATTTCTGTTTTGACATGCACACAGACATCTCCATTTTCAAAGGAGAGCGTGTAGATTTCACTACTCTGATAATCCTCTACTCGGTTTAACCTTACATCTAAGCGAGAGACCGCATGAGCTATGGAACACGGAAGACAAGAAATGTCAAGCGAACATACATACTTGATTTGAAATTTTGCACCAATCAAAACTTTAGTGCTACTTGCATGGCATGCGATCACATGCACATACATCTTGATCTAAGCTTTTAGTTTGATCAAAGGTGTAGTGTGATGTAAGCATGCCCCTTTAAAGAAAATAATTTCATTACATGCACCACAAAAAGCTTATGAGATAATAGACATGCATTCATCATAAGAGAATCATACATCCATACTCAAAAATCACTTAGAAAATGTCTACTATATAGATCTAGCCTAATCCTCTTCGAATGGGGGGGGCGAATAAATCACAAGCACATGTAGTTTTTGTTCTCAAAGTCATCATGCTTTTACAAAAAGATAATACAAGAAGAAATTCTAAAGGATAATAAGATAGAGGTTATCGAAGGAATGTCCCAAAGGGTTCTCTTTGCCTTTTCCTTCTTCTTCTTCTTTCTTCTATAGTCCTCCAATGGTAGTTTAAAGGGTTTCTTCCTTTGTGGTGGCTGAAATTTCTCTCCTTGGAACCTAATTTTATCCCAAAAAATTATTTCCTTTTTTTAAGGTTTTTCTTAGGCTTTATACTTCTCTAGTACTTCCAAGGGAGATCAAGAGTCACCTCATTTCCTTTGTCAAAATGCACTTTTTATTATGAATCCTGTTAGGTGCCTTTGCGAACCTGAGTATCTAGATTTATATCAATGGCATGATCAAGCGTGTCTGAGTGTGCAAGTCTCTACCACTGAGGCACCTGGACACGCTGAAGAGCCTATGCTTCTGTCAAACTAATGTTTAGGCACGCCTAAGCATGTATATTTCTATCAAGTTGGTGCTTGGATGCATCTGAGCACAAAAGTCTCTATCATATACTTAATAGAAAACTAAAAACCATTCCCCAGCAACGGCGCCAAAAACTTGACAGACTGCAAATACCTATCTGTGCTTGCATGCAAGTGTACGTGGTCCGAAGTAATAATGGAATGGTAAGTTCTGAGTTTTATCATCCTCAGGGAACGATGGTTTTGACTAAGCTATATTTAATTTCATGAATATTTAGATAATATGTATTTTGGTTTTGGTTGGTTCCTAATTAAATAATGCAAATAACTCAAGTTAATATATTATTCGATTAAGAAGGGAGAGTTGGGTTTTTTATCATATGATTTGTTGGGGATAGGTGTTGTATTCAACTCATACAATTTCAGGTACTTGCTACCATGCTAATTAATCAAGTGAACATTATGTTCCTTAGATTGGTCCTCTAAATTTGACAAGTTCAAATCTATTGCACAAGGTAAACATACTAGGGTTCTGCCTCAGCACAAAGATTCTTTTGAGATAACATTTAATTTATTTAGAACTCTTACATCTAGGTGATCTAAAATAATCTTCTAATTATGTGATCTCACAGGCATTGATTTCCACCATAAGCTTCGTGCGCATCATACACAGTTTAGCTAAGGAAGCAGATTCATCGGACCACATGGATTATGTCACATCATTCATGCGTACACGATGCCCTCTTCCTTCTTCTAACGTCTACTGAGCTGCAGAGCTTGGTTGATGGCTCTTGGCTCACAAGCGTCAACCTCTTGGCTGAGCTCATGGTATGGTGCAATTATTCTCAAGAGCTTGTCACATAGCTATAAGCTCTAATTGCTCACACACCTATGCTCAAGGCAATTGGTGAGCTGTGGAGCTCAAGATGATTATTTTAATGAGTCATTTCTTCCATTCAAAACCTAAGGAGTTTTACACTGAGAATCATCGCTCAGCGACATTACGTCGTGGCGAGGACCTTTATGTGCATTCCCTCTAGGTTTTGTCTGTTTAGATGACTTACTAATTTTTCATTTAAAAAATAGATTTATTCCATTACAGATTTTGCAAGCATTCCTAGCATTCATTCACAAGCATAGAATATAGATAGACAATTAACTTAATTTTATTTATTGCAAGAATTTTTCTACAGCACCTTTTACATCCCCTATTCATCACATGATTACTGCCTAACCCTCCCCAAGGAGAGTTTAGCTTTCTATTACAAAAGAAATACTAGAAATTATATGCAAGAAATTGAACTATTTCATGATTCAAACTAAGGAAAATTAAAAGATAAGTTAATGGAATACTTGGAACTGCCATAGGCATTTGCTGGATTTTCTCCCTTTGCCTTCGCTCTTCCTCTCCTCTAGTTCTTGGCGTGATCTCCTTTCTTTCCCTTGAATTGATCTCTTCTTCTTCCTTGGTGAGGTCTCCTTCTTCTTCTCACAACAACTTATAATTTCAGGTCAATGAGTGTCAAATTTTGAAACTTAGTTTTAATTGCCAGTATATATAGTTAACTCCTCAGCCCCTAAAGCATAAATTCTACCATCTCTTAATGCCAGCTATTAAATTTTATTCTTTTTATTCATTTAGGATCCAGCAGAACTTAATGTGATTTTAGTTTCCAAACGGCTGGGGAAGGCCACTGGTTTGAATTTTTGGTCTTCCCTATGTTGTCATAAATACTCTGGTATGGGAAATTTTGCATAAGGTGCTGCGGCGCGCTGCAACAGTTTTGCTACAGAACAAATTTGAACTGAATACATGCTGCGGTGCGCGGCAGCGCCGAGCTCTCAGTTGTATTCCGCTGTAGCACGTGGCAGCGCTGAGCTCGCGGTTGGATTCCGCTGCAGCCTGCAGTAGTGGGTAGCTTGAATTTATTTTAAGTCTTTTTCCCTGTGATTCGTTGTGGCGCACGGTAAAGCCGAGCTCTCGGTTTGGTTCCGCCACAGCGCGTGGTAGTGCCAATGTCTCGGGTTTGAGACTGCTGTGGCATGCTATAGCAAGGGCTTCGAAATGAGTTCTTAGTCTGGAATTGGATAGCCCCGCTGGGGTGTGCGGCAGCACCGAGCTCTCAGGTTCTTTCCCGCAGTGGCGCGTGACAGCGCCGAGCTCTCGAGTTTGTCCCACAGCAGTGCGCTATAGTAGTTTTCTCTCCTAAGCTTGCAGAAGTCTTCCCATGTTCCCCAGTTCTCCTTTTGCTGTGGCATGCTGCAGTGATTTTTGCCCAAAATTCCATCTTCTCCTTCAAATTTACCTTTTTGTCTTGTTTTCCCATAATTTGTTTAAAATCATATCAAATCATGTTATTTTAAAGAAAAGTTTGTTTGTTTTTTTGCTTAATTATGCAATAAATTTTGGACTCATCAATACCATCATTCAAATAAACTTAATAAAGAGTCTAAAAGTTTCCCAAAATGTGTTTCATGTAATCATAAGCGGATATAAAGAGAAGGGTTAAGAATAGCAGAAGGGTAGTTAAATATTGAATCAAGGAAAATTAAGGTTTCCCTCAAACAAATCATCACATTGTTGAATCTACATTATGTTATAAGGAGAGTTTCAAATCTAATTCAAATCGGAGCATGATTGTTTAAATTTTACTATTCTAAGAAGTCATATATTACTTACTTGAGGATAAGCAAGAAATTAAGTACGGGGGTGTGATGAACCCAATAAATATAGGGAATTTTGTATTAGAATTTATATTTTTCTTAGGATTAGTTGTACTTTGATTATGTTTTTGTGGCATTCAGGAAATACGAGTTGAAATTGAAATGATAAGGAATGTTAAATGAAAATGGCAGTACACCGTGCCATGGCGCGCCATAACGCCCTTGTTCCCGAAAGCAAGGTGCCAGAGAGCACCACAGCACCAGAAATCTAAAGACTCGGGGTTTATAGCGCACCATAGCACCCAACTTTTTGACAGACTATAAATACACGTCTGCGCTTGCACGCAAGTATACGTGGTCTGAAGTAATAAGTGGAAAGTGTGACTTTCCGGGAATTTATCGATCCTCAGAGAATTGGTTGATTTGGCACTAAGGTGTATCTATTCTCACTAATATTTAAGCTATAGTATGTATTGGATGAGTGTTCTAAAATTATCACATATTCACTAAGTAAAAATAGCAAGATTTAAGAAAGAGGAGAGTCGGGGCCATCCCACATGCCATGACATAATAGTTATGTAGATTTGTTTCTCAAGCTTTATCATTTAATTTAATTAAAATCCAGTGCACATTGTTGTCCTTGAGTCTAGCTCAAGGTCTTACAAGTTCAAATCTCGTGCATAAAATGAACTCACATTCAGTTCTACTTTGGCACAACGATTCTTGTAAGATTCTTGAGATTTAAATTTTAATCTTATTCTCTTGATCAAGGAAAGCTTGATTTTTTAAACCTTAGGATCTTACAAGCATTGATTTCCACTACGAGCATCACTCGCATCATACATAGTTGAGATGAGGGATTCACATGTTGGGCTCAACGACTATGTCACTTAGTTTATGAGCACTCAACACTTCCTTCCTCCACCTCAATTATGTTGAGCTAAGGAGCTCATTTAGTGGGTCTTAGTATCACTTGCATCAACTCTTGGTTGAGCTTAGATTGAGGTGCATTGAGCTTATGAACTTTCTCACATAGTTCCAAGCCTTCATGTACTCATAATCTAGCATCTAACTTAGGATGAGCTAAGGAACACAAGACAATTAGTTCTTGGAGTTTTTCCTTTTTTTTTTTAGTTCTTTTCTCATAATCACATTTAAGACTAATTAGACAAAAATTTCTTAGTAAGGCATTAAAATCACAATCAAATTATGCTTAAGGGAAAACATTCATATATTAATATTATATTATGCAAATGGGACTTCATCCCCAACCATCCCCAAGGGAGTTTAGCTACTCATTGCATAAGAAAAGAAGAAAAACATATACATGGATAAATACTCTTTCATGGTCCACTAAAAAGAAATACTAGAGTGGAGTTTATAAGATACTAGGAACACTCCGTAGAAGTTCTCCGGAATCCTTCTTCTCCTTCTCAATGTTTCCTCCTTAGGTCTCTAGTGCTGCCTTCTTCCTCCTCTTCCAAAGCAAGAGCTTGCCTTGCCACCCTTGAGGAGTTCCTCTCTTTCCTTGGCTCTCCTCCTTACTTAGTAGAATTTGGCTAAAATTGTGAACCCTCCTCTAGTCAAGAGGAGGGGTATTTATAGGAGGTGGGGGGCTGCCATCTTCTTCTCTTAATCTCACACCAACTTTTTCATTTAAAAAGTTGAATTCATCATGACAATATCCTCCATTGATGGTGAGGTGATAATAATCCTCAATTGTTTATCCAAAACATCACCTCAAAGCCTCCTTTTTCAAATAAGATGGGCTACTGCAGGAAATGTTGGCTGGGGACAAAATGCAGGTTAGCGTTCATGTCCCCAGCCGCAATAAATGCTTGTCTGGGAAAAATTTGCAGCGGGCCACTGCAACGAGCGTGCTGCAGCACGCTGCGGCGTACTCTGGTTCCTAGCAAATTGGCTAAGTCCCCCGCTGTAGACCGCTGCAGCGCGCGACCGCGCGCTGTAGCGATCTATTCCGCAAACACTGTTCAATTAGTTGGGCAGCCCTATTTATATAATTAAGTATTTCTGCTACAAACAGCTGGAGCGCGCGACCGCGCACTGTAGCGGCTTATTCCGCAAATACTATTCAATTAGTTGGGCAGCCCTATTTATATAGTTAAGTATTTCTGCTACAAACCGCTGCAGCGCGCGACTGCGCGCTGTAGCGGCTTATTCTGCAAACACTATTCAATTAGTTGGGCAACCCTATTTATATAGTTAAGTATTTCCGCTACAAATCGCTGCAGCGCGCGACCGTGCACTGTAGCGGCTTATTCCGCAAAACTATTCAATTAGTTTAGGTATTTCTTTTTATATTGTTTTCAGGTTTCTGCCGCAGCCCGCTGCGGCGCGCGCAGCGCGCTGTAACAGATTCATTTAATAAATTTTAAAATTTCTGTAGAAATACCTTAAAACTGCTTTGGATTCCATTTTCGTAAAAAAGATAGAAAAAATTGATTTTAATAATAGCATAAAGATCTTAAATAAATGAATTTTCCTCTTTATTTAGATATA
Organism: Gastrodia elata; assembly: GCA_016760335.1. NCBI lineage: Eukaryota > Viridiplantae > Streptophyta > Magnoliopsida > Asparagales > Orchidaceae > Gastrodia > Gastrodia elata. Next base: position 31,118,277 of record CM028680.1, on the reverse strand, counting down.
ATTTATAGATTCATCACACCCCCACACTTAAATTCTTGCTCGTCCTCAAGTAAGCTCAAAATAATAATATTTTCTATTTTGGAGGGATGAAAGTCACAGTAATGACATAAAGTAAGTATAAGTCAAAATATGTGCATGATAAAAATAAAATGAACAATGTAGTAATATTAATATTTTTAATTGTGACACTAAGGTGGTTTAATTAATGAATCTCTAAATATTTGAATTTTTAATGCTTGATATTAGTTGATTGGTACAATTCATTGTGAACTTTTAGACTAAAAAAATGGTTAGAGATTTCTAGAGTTGTGTCATATGTGCTCTTTCTTATGAATCACAAAGATGAAAAATTTAAAGGAGAGATAATTTTCTTCATTCTTTCTCATTTTGTTTATTTGGGAGAGATATTTTCATCATCCCCTTTTCTATAAATATTTTATTTTTTTCATCCTTAGGGAGAGATATTTTTCTTTATTCCTAACATCTTTGTGATCATGAAGCCCTACGGGAGCCTAGCACACTCAATTTAGAATTCATGTCATATTTTTTAGTTTAAGTCATATGTCTTCCTCCACACTTAGCTCAAGCATCTATTTAAATTTTTGGAGATTTAGTTTTTCCTCCATTCATTCCTTAATTATAACATTTTATTGCTTATAATTCATGTAATCATTTTTGTTCAGCATACTTTTACTTATATCATATTTGATTTTTATATTTTTGTGATTTTCATTTCTTTTAAAAAATTTAGAAAAAATATGTCAATTAAGAATAACTCAAAAATGCGGGAATATGAAAATTCATAAATTGAAATCTTAAAATAAAAACATACTAAAATAAAGATACAAAGGAAAAATAAAAAGAACAAATACAACCTAATTAGTTGTCCTCTTCCCCATCATCATCTTCCTCCGCTACATATGCCATTTTGGTAGGGTAGCGCGTCTCCGGTATGGGTGCACCGACGAGAGGCCTTGGCAATACAGAGGCATCCGGTCCACCTTGCAAACTCTAATCTTCTAACATCATCTCGAGGGATTCATGGAATTCAGATTGGAACTTACGCTGTTGGAAGAACTCCTGTTTGAAGAACCTTATATCGGTAGCGAGAGCCTTGCTAAGCTCCGCATGTTGATTGTGGAGGCGCACCAAGAGTTGGTTCGTGAGGCGCGAGTCAGAAGGTGCAGATGCTTCCCCTTTCGGGCCCCTTCTTTTCTTGGGCAGCTTGCATTCACTTGCCCGGACGTTAAGGTTTGAGGGGTGCAGGGCGCATGTGGGGGGGACAATGGTGTCTAAGGAGAGGATCTTGACCCCTTGGGCTTTGCACAACCCCGAAATCAAAGACCCAAAGGCCAATGCCGTGCATGGGCCTTTGAGAGCTTTCCAAAGCTGCTCAAAGATTATGCTCAAAATGCGGATTTAGCCTGCCCTAACCAACGAGCATAAAAGGAGTGCTCGGGCATGGGTCACTTCAGTCAAGTGACTCGTGGGCATGACATAACTAGAAATGAAGATTAGCCATGGACTACTCGTCTCCATCAATTCGGAGTGAGGAATGTTGGCGACTCCTCCTTCCCACTCAATGTCATTGTTGATGATTTCCGCAACGAGGCTGCGGGGTCAAAATGAGAATCCAAGAGTTCCGAGTAAGAACATGAGCTTACCTCCTCCAACCCATAGAATTGCTCAATTTGAGTAATTCCAAGGGTGACTACCTTTCCCTGACAGAAGAGTCGCTGCCCGGACGTATCGATCGCGTTCGCATACAACTCCTGGATGATCGCCGTGTATGTAGGGGCTCTCTTGGTCACAAACTCGTTCCATCCCCGTGGAGTGACTTGCTCATGTGGGACGGGGTAGGCAACGCTAAAACTTCTCTCTGGAGTCAACTTTCTTTGGGAATTGACGGAGACAAAATGGTGCTCGGCCTCCGCCGAGGAGAACCTCTTTTTATTGAAAGTTTCTCCGAATGAGGAAGCTTCAACATCCTTCCGAGCAATTGCTTTCTTCCCGGATGACATTGCTTGGGATGAGAGTTAGGATGATCAAGAGTTTAAGGAAGAAGTGGAGAATAGAAAAGGCGTAAGGATACCCCGCCCATTCCCTCCTTATTTATAGCCCAAATATTCAAGGCAAAGAGAAGATGGTCAAATGGTCTTCCCCATGCCATAAATGTGATGATCCATGTGAAGGGGGGGCAGCTTTTCTAGCAATCTTTTGATTGCCTTGGGAACCCAAAAGGTCATGACTTGTTGACTGCATGTTCCCAAGACAGAGAAAAAATAAACAAATTTTTGAATCTGGGCAAACCACTACAGACCGCTGTAGCGCGCCGCTGCAGCGTGCGGTCACGGGTTCAAGCGCGTATGGAGCGGAAAATGGTTCTGTGTGCCGTCACGATGCACATCACACGCAGTTGCTGTCGCGGAATTTCCGCTGCATCGCGCTGTCGCGCAAAATATATTTTTTTTTTGTTGCCTCCCAATAAGCACTTCATTTTACGTCCTAAGCTAGACTCACTAATGATCAATATGTTGGATCCGGCGGTTTCCTTTTCTATAAGCTAAAGATGTCCGAGTGAGCACAATCCTCTTGGTGGCTCAAACCCAGTTCATCTTCACCCTCAACTAAAGGATGCATTTTTTCATTTTCAAGATTTGGGGGAGTCTTTTCTGTCTTTTTCCAGGTCGCATTTTTCTCTTTTTCACTCCTTCCTTGTTCCCCTTTTCAGAGGAAGGAGTAGAGTAGCCATCATAATTTTTTTTTCTATCGTCAGGTCTCCTAGAACATTATCTACCCATAACCTCTCTTCTCTAACTATTTTTCTTACTTCATCCTCCATTTCTTTCTTTTTAAAGAGAGTGGATTTTAGATCAATCACTTATATTTTTCCCTTAACACTAATGCTCATTATACCATGACTCACATCTATGATAGCCTTAACACTCATCAAAAAGGGTCTTCCAAAAACAATTATTGAATTTTTGTTCCATCGGTCCCATTCACACACCACAACATCAGTTGGAACAATCAAATTCTCTAATTTAACAGCAACATTCTTTATCATTCCTAGAGGGGTAAGGGATTCAAGATTAGCGAACTCCAAAATCATTGAGGTATATTCCATCCCTCCTACCTTTAATTGTTCATAGATGTGGTAGGGCATAACATTAACTGAAGCACCTAGATCACACAAGAGATCTACAAACACTTCATTTCTTATTACGCACGGGATGCGCAACGTCCCAGGATCTTCACATTTGGGTGCGGTTAGCTTTTCATGGTCATTCCCATTTTTTCTTTCCACTTCCTCTAGTCCAAAATTTGTTTCTCTCTCTTTCTCATCATTAATTCCTTCTGATACATTTTCAGAAAGTATCACACTCACCAATTCCCTTGGGTTTATTTCCGTTGAACTGGGTAAAGCCCCTTGCTACCGAGAGGTCAGCTGCTTGGAGATTTGCCCCAATTGTGTCTCAAGATTTCTAAGGGAGGCTTCTATTCCATGACATGTGATTATGGCCTCAGTGCGGCACATGAATTGGGTTGTTTCAGCCTTAAATAAATTGAAAGCCCCTTCTAGATTGTGTTGGTAGTTTTTATTATTATTACTATAGTTCATGCCTTGTTGGTTAGATGAATTCCCCCCATATTGATTAGCATTGTAATTATTATTACTCCATGAGAAATTTGGGTGGTTTTTCCAGCCTGGGTTGCACGTATTGGAGTAGGGGTTGTTTATTTGGTTGTTGTTTCTTAAGTAGTTGACTTGTTCGGTGTTGTTTTGTACGAAGAGGTTTTTTTAATTACAACTCTCACTGTTGTGCCTTCCCCTGCACAATTCACAGTGTACCTTAGAAACCACATTTATATTCATCCTTTCTATCCTTTCGTTCAAGGCATGAATTTCTCGTTGAATAGCTATTATTTGATTAGATTCGGTTACTTTAATGGATTCTTTTTTAGCCTTTTAGAAGGCCATTGGTATGCGTTGTTTGCCATTTCTTCTAAGAGGTCGTAAGCTTCCTCTTGGGTTTTTCCACTAATGGAGCCACCGGCAGCCGCATCAATGAGTGTCCTCATTGGAGCATTTAAACCATTGTAAAAGGTTTGTACTTGCATCCATAGAGGGAACCCATGATGTGGGCAACGCCTGAGGCACTCCTTAAAGCGATCCCACCCGTCATAAAGAGTCTCACCTTCCATCTGCGTAAAGTTGGTGATCTCAATTCTCAACCGTGTAGTTTTAGACGGAGGGAAGTATTTGACTAATAATTTCTTAGCCAAATCGTCCCAAGTACGGATAGAATCACTCAGTAGAGAGCTGAGCCAACTCTTGGCTCTATCTCTCAGTGAGAAAGGAAATAGCCGTAATTTAACCGCATCTTTGGAGACATCGTTAAATCTGAAAGTATCACATATTTCAAGGAAAGTTGAAATATGTGAGTTAGGATCTTCAGTGGCTAATTCTCCAAACTAATTGTTTTGCACCATACTTAGTGTGGAAGGTTTGATTTCAAAATTATGAGCTTCTATATTTGGCCTTATGATCACATGAGGGATTCCCCTAACAGTGGGTAGTGCGTAATCTCTAAGTGCTCTACCCCTAAGCTCTTCTAAATTTTCAGTGAAATTGTCCATAACAGCTTGTTGGTTTAATAAATTTTGTTCTCGTCTAGCTTGTAAGTATGTTCTTTCTATTTCAGGATCAAAAAGATATTCAGTACAGACTTTTTACTCATACAAGTTACAATATGGCTTATCAAGAATGAGTTTGGCAATAAAGATCACACAAATTTTTCAAAAATAAACAAAAAGAAATATAAAATGTTAGCTTCATAATTACAAAAAATCTAAAACTACTAATACATGCAATCAAACGCTTAAATCGTTAGTTACTTATAGATTGTCCTTAATTCAAATCAGAAACTAATTCCCCGGTAACGGTGCCAAAAACTTAATAGACTGTAAATACACATCTACGTTTGCACGCAAGTGTACGTGGTTTGAAGTAATAAGTGGAAAGTGTGACTTTTCGGGAATTTATCGATCCTCAGAGAATTGGTTGATTTGGCACTAAGGTGTATCTATTCTCACTAATGTTTAAGCTATAGTATGTATTGGATGAGTGGTCTAAAATTAGCACAAATATTCACTAAGTAAAAATAAGAATAATTAAGAAAGAGGAGAGTTGGGGCCATCCCACATGCCATGATATAATATTTATGTAGATTTATTTCTCAAGCTTTATCATTTAATTTAATTAAAATCAAGTGCACATTGTTGTTCTTGAGTCTAGCTCAAGGTCTTACAAGTTCAAATCTCGTGCACAAAATGAACTCATATTCGGTTCTACTTTGGCACAAAGATTCTTGTAAGATTCTTGGGATTTAAATTTTAATCTTATTCTCTTGATCAAGGAGAGCTTAATTTTTTAAACTTTAGGATCTTACAAGCATTGATTTCCACTACGAGCATCACTCGCATCATACATAGTTAAGACGAGGGATTCACATGTTGGGCTCAATGACTATGTCACTTAGTTTATGAACACTCAACACTTCCTTCCTCCACCTCAATTATGTTGAGCTAAGGAGCTCATTTAGTGGGTCTTAGCATCACTTGCATCAACTCTTTGGTTGAGCTTAGATTGAGGTGCATTGAGCTTATGAACTTTCTCACATAGTTCCAAGCCTTCATGCACTCATAATCTAGCATCAAACTTAAGATGAGCTAAGGAGCACAAGACAATTAGTTCTTGGAGTTTTTCTTTTTTTTTTTAGTTCTTTTCTCATAATCACATTTAAGACTAATTAGACAAAAATTTCTTAGTAAGGCATTAAAAGCACAATCAAATTATGCTTGAGAGAAAACATTCATACATTAATATTATATTATGCAAATAGGACTTCACCCCCAACCCTCCCCAAGGGAGTTTAGCTACTCATTGCATAAGAAAAGAAGAAAAATACATACATTGATAAAGACCCTTTCATGGTCAACTAAAAAGAAATACAAGAGTGGAGTTTAGAAGATACTAGGAACACTCCGTAGAAGTTCTCCGGAATTCTTCTTCTCCTTCTCAATGTTCCCTCCTTAGGTCTTTAGTGCTGCCTTCTTCCTCCTCTTCCAAAGCAAGAGCTTGCCTTGCCACCCTTGAGGAGTTCCTCTCTTTCCTTGGCTCTCCTCCTTACTTAGTAGAATTTAGCTAAAATTGTGAACCCTCCTCTAGTCAAGAGGAGGGGTATTTATAGGAGGGGGGGGGGGGCTGCCATCTTCTTCTCTTAATCTCACAGAAACTTTTTCATTTAAAAAATTGAATTCATCATGACAATATCCTCCATTTATGGTGAGGTGACAATAATCTTCAATTGTTTACCCAAAACATTACCTCAAAGCCTCCTTTTTCAAATAAACAGGGCTGCTGCAGTGAATGATGGCTGGGGACAAAATGCAGGATAGAGGTCATGTCCCCAGCCGCATTAAATTCTTGTCTGGGAAAAATTTGCGGCGGGCTGCGGCAGCGCGCTACAGCGTGCTGTGGCGTGCTGCGGCGTGCTCTGGTTCTTAGCAAATTGGCTAAGTCCCCCGCTGCAGTCCGCTGCAGCGTGCGACCGCGCGCTGTAGCGGTCTACTCTGCAAATACTGTTCAATTAGTTGGGCAGCCCTATCTATATAGTTAAGTATTTCCACTACAAATCGCTACAGCATGCGACCGCACGCTGTAGCGGCTTATTCCGCAAACACTATTCAATTAGTTGGGCAGCCATATTTATATAGTTAAGTATTTCCGCTACAAATCACTGCAGCGCGCGATCGCACGCTGTAGCGGCTTATTCCGCAAACACTATTCAATTAGCTGGGCAGCCCTATTTATATAGTTAAGTATTTCTGCTATAAACCGCTACAGCGCGCGACCGCGCGCTGTAGCGGCTTATTTTGCAAACACTATTCAATTAGTTTAGTCATTCATTTTTATATAGTTTAGAGGTTTCCCATGCAGCCTGCTGCGGCGCATGGTAGCGCGCTGTAACAGATTCCTTTAATAAATTTTAAAATTTTAGCAGAAATGCCTTAGAACTCCTATGGATTCCATTTCCCTGAAAAAGATAGAGAAAATTAATTTTAGGAGCAGCATAAAGATCTTAAATAAATGAATTTTCCCTTGTATATAGATAGAATTTATGGATTCATCACTTATCAAGAGCCAGGCGCTACAACGTGCCACAATACCCAACTTCTTGAGATCTAGGTGTTACAGTGCACAACAGTGCCATAAATCAAGAGGCTGAGGTGCAACAGCGTGCCATAGCGCCCCACTACTTGATACTCAGGCACTATAGAGTGCCACAATACAAGAAATCTAAAAGCTACAATGCTCCATAGAACCTATCTACTTGAGAATCAGGCGCTACACCATGTCATAGTGCCAAACATCATAAAAGCAAGGCACTACAGTGCACCATAGTGCTAGAAATCTATAAGTTTAGGCGCTACAGCACGCCACTGCACACAAATACCCGAGACTCAGGTGCTAATGCACCGTAGAGCCTGAAAAATTCTAAGCAATGCACTACAACACGTCATAGTACTCTATAAGCAGAAAGCAAGGTGCTACAACGCGACGTAGCACCTACCATCAAACTATCTTGGAAACCTGCCCCAAGACAGCAATGGGATAGCCAAAATATTTAAAAATTCTCCTTTTCCCATAGCTTTGTTTAATGTAAAACATTAAACAATGTAATTTCTACGAGAATAAGGGAATATTATTGAATGTAAATACAAGTTTCAAGAGGAAGAATGATGGCAGCTTAGGAGAGGAATGGCCGGGTGGAGGATTATAAAAGTAAAGGTTAAAGATTAAGCAAACATTCTAATTTTTGTTTTAGAAAATGGAATACTTCAAGAGGACTTCACAATCCCAAGGAGGAGAAGACAACTGTAGTTTGAGAAGAAGGAATAGAACAACGAGCAAGGATAAAAAGGAGAAAGAAAATGTTAAGGAGAGAATAAGACATAGAGAATGCCAAGAGCTGTTGCACAGTATTGTATTCTCAACTTTTTCCTAGATATTTCTTTTAGAGCAATGAAATGCTCATCATCTTTTGTAGCTTTCCTTGTTTGTTTTTTTTTTATGGCATCCTAAACCCCCCCTTTATAAAGGGTTGGGCAAGAGCATGGAGAAATTATGGTGCAGTACTTTTAAACTCATATAATTAATAAAAAGTCATTTAGTTCTCAAAATATTTATATGTTTTATTGCATAAATGAGTTGGAGAATGGTTAATATATATTTATATAAATCATTTGTTGTATGTGTCAAAATTGAAGTCTCATTAAGTTTGATGATTGCTTTGTCCAAAAGCTGCGCACTTCAAGCGTTGATGCTATGAATGGTCGTGACAACATTCACTGTGTGAACATATCCCATGCATAACTTGGGACATAAGCTTGATCATTTGAGACATATTAAAATATTACCTAATATTCTCTGAGCTCCATAGATCTGTTCATGCCATTTATGATTTGAACTTGATGCATGTGAGCAGAGAACCATCTATAAGGCTCCACAACTCACTCTTGATTTATGCGATTATTTTGAACGCTTTAAGCTATAAGTGATGATACATAAACTCATTTAGTTTTGCAGCTCATTTTCCTAACTAAGCCAAGAGTAGATGCATGTGATCCATAGGTGAAGTCAAGATAATGATACTTAACTAAAATTTATCAATTGGACATATGTAACAACCCTAATGTTATTACCCATCAATTAGTGACCTAATTGACTCTAATCTTTTTTCATTAGTCTTATAATTATATTAGGAGCTTCCATTTTAATTTATGTGCAATTTGGAGATTATTTGGCAATTTCCAACATTTCCTAATTTTTTGATAATTCTGAGAATGCCTAATTTATTTAGATCTCAGAATAAAAAATAGAGTCTACCATTGGACTCACCATACCCAAATTAGCTAGGGGTGGTATTTTGGAAGCATTTGGAAGTCGTTGATTTTTCCCAAATATTATAATAATATTTTAAATGCTCAAAAAACTAAGATAATTAAATTGACATCCAATCAGATATCTGATTGCATTTTTGAGTTCCCCACACCTCAATTAGATGATGTGAACTTTTGGGATTTTTTGGAGTATATTAGGTTATTTTATTTTGAGTAATAAATTGTGAATAAATTTAATAATAAAATAAAGTATATAAATAAATATTTATATATATTATTTTTATTTCGCAGATCCCGTGCATGAGGCCAGCACACGGGACACCGATCTGCTGAAACCTGGGTCGTAGCGCATTTTAAGGTCTAGATCCAACGGTATACATTCATCCAGATCGTAGTGGCTGATCTGGCCATTCGATTGACCGATCGAATGAATGGCCCAGATCAGAGTCCTATATGTCTATACCGAGGACCGATCATGTGCCTGCGAATGAAGCAGAAAGCGTACGCCCCCATCCAGTTGCCACCCCCCCCTGCTTCAGCCCAATTAAGATGCTATCTCATCTCCTCTCCTCATTTGGATGCTTTGGAGACCCTTACCTAGAACTGGGAGCTGCAGAACCAGCGTCTGCAGTTTTGCCGAAGAGCACATAGTCAAAGAACCTCCTCCTCCTTCAGGTACTCATCTTAACTGCATCCGTATAATTGCTCATCTTAATTTTTTTTATTAAAATGTAACCCAATCTATCGAAGCTCAATCAAACTCTTACGAGTCCGATTGAGCTTGGGTTTGTCAAGCCAATTGCAGGCAATGTCCAGGCCCGATCACAGGGACCTAAGGCATCGCCTTGTTGGTAGCACAACCACCCTCGAGCCCTGATTTTAACTTTGGAAGGTCGTCCTTCTCCAGGGCTAGCCATCGGCATGCGGGTTACATCGCGACTCTCACGGGTTTGACTGGGGGGGGGGGGGGGGGTTAAGCCCTAAGGTGTAACCCTCAGCCATCTTTTGGGGATGAAGTGGTCTGGACTGCATGCGCCGCAGTTTGGGTTTCCCCGCTGAACCGGGCCAGTTTGTTGAAGTGGATTACGTGTCCACAGGTTTTCCCTACAGGACCCGCGTCAATATGCAGCAGCGCCCACAGAGTTTGCCATGCGTTTGACAGCGCGCGCATTTAGATGCACCGTCAGCCATCTCATCCTTTAAATTAGCGCCATCCTTTCCCTAAATTTAGCACCATTTAGTTTCGTGCCGTGCTTTTAATTCCATGCTGTGATGATTAAATGATTGGGAATAAATTATCAATGATAAATTGTTGTAAATTTTATTAAAATGTATATTTAAAAATACTAATCCAACTAATGCAATATTATATACTCTTTTGACCACAAAAATGTGTGGATTAATAATATGTATTTAAATTTCTATTTTGATGAATGCTATAATTAGTCAATATTTTAGATTTATTTATTAATTATAAATTAATTTCACTATTTCATGTTACCTAATTTGATCATTTAATATCCAAATTAAATGATCAAATAGTCCATTTTTTGTGAATCAAATTTAATATTTGAACCTAATTTTTATAATAACTTTTTAACCCTAATTAGAGTCTAGAAACCTTAATTTTCAATTGTTGTCCAAATTTGACTTAGTGTTATTCTTCTCCTTAAACTATAAGGGTTTCAAATTTATGTATATTATTTCCATTGGACAACAATTAATGATTTTTAGTTTTTGGCTCTTAATTAGTGTTATTATGATGAATTCTATTTTCCTTAATTGCATATTATAGGTATTTGAAACCTTAGGTTAGCTAACATGTCACATTATTTTTCCATGTCAATTTCATTTGCATTTGATTAAGCTTGGTTCTCATTAATTTAGATTCTTAAATAAATTTAAAAATGCTTGATTCACCATTTAACCCTAAGATAGAAACCCTAGGATTGATTTACAACTTGAATTGTAGTTGATCTATAGATTTATATATTACATCCATTAAGTGTAATTAGCCTAAATGCTTATATAGTTATAGGTTATAAAATTTTTAGGACTAGCCCTAAGTAACTAGATTAGATCCTGGTTCACTTAATATTAGTTCTTAAGTCCCTTAAGGATTTGTAATAGGAGTCCTAAACTCATGAGAATAGTTTAGGAATCCTATTGATTTTTTAAGCCTTCAACTTATAGGAAACATAAGACTTTTTTTTTTTATCTTACATTCTTTTCTCCAGATTCCTTAAACCTTTCCTTATGTGTTAACCTAGTTAAATTATTAATTGATTTTAAATAGACCTTTCTAATTTAACCTAAATAGATGAGTTTAGTGTGTAGAGCCTTAACTCTTACTCTCTTTAATTATAGTGTTTACTTAATATACTTTTCCTAATTAGTTTCCTAAGCCTTGCTTTAGTCAACATATTTAAATCATATGGTTTAGGGTAAGGATATGATTAGATTCATTTAAGTATTTCTATACTTATAAATTATTTTGTCATCTCATAAAAATGAAATGAAATCACTATTTTCAAAACCCCAATTACTACTATTACTTATAATTAACTTGAGATCAACATCTCAAAGTTAATCGGGAGCTCAATTAGCTCGAATCATTAAGTAGATCATTAAAATAAGATAACTTTGGATATCACTTAATTATAATTATTAAATTTTTTCTTGAATGCTTGCTTAGCTTTGAGTCTTATTCATTTGAGTCATTCATATAAGATATTGAGCATTAATAAAACTTTCCCATTAAATTATTAGGGGTTGACAATTGTTCTAGCCAAGGGTAGGCTAATTTGGAGTGATAAGGAGACCTCATATTCTCAGAGAGTGAATATGAGTGTTTGTTGTATTTGAAACCTTGCTTTCCCTTACTAGTTAAACAGACATGTTTGACTCCTCGCTTCATTTTTTAAGTCCCTGCAAAATGAATAATTTCCTAAAGTAACTTCAACTAAATATATCATGAGTTCTCCTACAATCTTATTGATTGTAAAGACTTATCATAGCTTTTTAGCTATGTTACTTTGCATAGTCCTAGCACTGGACATAATTTCTACCCAGCAACAGCATTCAAAGCAAAATAGGGAAGGCCAAACGTCTGATATTATTCTCCTCCCACGGCAATACTTAAATGCTAAACAACTGAAACTCTTCTTTGCCAAGAGAAATAAGAGAATAAACATTGGAAGTAGACAACTTCTTAAATGAAGAGTTAATGGCTGGATTAATTCTGGAGAAGCTGGAAAGAGTCTTTAGAAAGAAGAATTGAAGATTAAGAAAGGGTTCCATATTTTGATATTCAAGAAGTCAAAATATTGGAGCTGCTAAACTTAAGAAAGGAGAGTCCCCCCTGCCCAAGGAAGGAGATGGCTACATTGATGGAAAAGGTTAAAGCAGTGGAAGCAGAAGAGAGAAAGAGGTCTAAGACATAGAGAAGATCCGGTGAATGCAACAATAGTTCCTAGTATTGTATCGCCATCTTTCTCAATTTTGTTTTTGTGAGAGCCATGCAAAGGCTTCTAGTTTTATTTTGCTTTTCTTGTATTTCTCTTATGATGTAATCCTAAACCCTCCTTGGGGAGGGTTAGGCATATACATGTAATGAGTAAAGGGATCAAAGTGTGTTTGTACTCTAAAATTTAATAAGGATAACTTTCTTTAGTCACTTATTTGATTATAGATGTGAAGAATTCTTGGATGAATACTATGTCATAATTATATCTTTATGTTAATGTTTTGAACTAGGAAAATTGTCAAGCTGATTTATATTTTAGAGCTAAGATCATGCATAATGAGCATCATCGCAGTGAATGTCTGTGACAACATTCGTTGTGCGAGAGTGATCGATGAAAATCCTTAGGCTTGATAAGATGAATAGAGCGATGGAACAAATGCTAAATCTTGGGGCCCACAGCTCACCATTATCTTATGATAGGAACATGAACATATGTGCGATTGCCAAGAGCCTTGAGACAAGCACTCTGAGCGTTGTAGTGAATTTAAGCTAGACCAAGCTTTGATTTTTATTCCATTAGACCCAATGGTTCATTTTAACCTAACACTAAAATTTGAAATCAATTGGAGTTAAATTGATCAACATAGCTATTTACCTATTTTGGATCGTGAAAATTAGTTAAATTAATTTGATCTCCAAATTAAAATCAAATTTAATTTTTGAATTCCTCATACCCTAATTAGCTAAGGATAAATTTTTGAGAATTTTTTGAGCTCATCTAGTCCTAAACTGGAATTAGGATTATTAGAATTTATTAAAGAAATATAAAAAGTAATTTAATTTAAATTAAGTCAAAATTTAAATGAAATTTAGCTGTGGGATTTGCTGTCGGGACCACAACATATCCGCTGCGGGGTCCCGACAGTGGCACAACATATTCAGCTTATTAATCCCTCTGCACAAATCGTGGTGTGGGAACGAACAGCGATGAGGAGTGGTGCCAAGATCCTTTTTCATGCATCAGATCGAGTAGTCGATTCGATGATAATTGGCACACCCACAGTTGCGTTGATCTGATGAAGCATCAGGTCATCCAATCCCAATGGCTTCCCGAATTAGACAGTTCAGCCCCTTGAGTCCTATTCATCTTCGTCTCCGAATCCCGGAAGTGGTCCCGATGGCATGCCCCACTCCTACTATAGTGGCTGTACAGGTGAGATCCTGCCTCCCCACTCATTCTTGAATCGCAACAGTATGGGAGGTGAACTCCCGGGCCTACCCCTTGCTGGATGGGCCATATGTTTATTTTTTCTTCAAGTCGGCCATTAAAGGCTAAGCCCAAAGCTCCTCCTCTGGAATTATGGCTATAAATATGTTAGAGCTTCCATAGTGAGTCTCTTTTCTTACTGTGATCAAGCTAGATTGTCATCACCTTCGATGTCGTCCCCGATTCACCCATCTGTCGCTCAAAGCTCCTTGGCGGCTCCAGTTGTTGCGTACCACTAATAGAGGGTGTGCGTCTGTCATTTAGACTTCCCTAAGTGACTGCTGTAATCACCTGGAGTCTTGCATTCATTTCAACTCCAAGTCAACTAGACCTAACTCCTTTCTTGCATTCCTAGGTATAGCCTCTATCCATACTCTTGTCAAACTGAGTTCAGCTTGACTTTTGCTTAATCATGCCCTAGCTGTTGTGCTAGGATAATTCCCTAACTCCTCTGTGTGTGACTATAGTGCTGGTAAGGTCTGACAATAGACCAGACAGTGTCGAATGGCCATCTGAGTATGCACTGTTAGTCAGCCTTTGGGCCACCAAAATCCTTGGAAATTGAAGCCCTTAGGATGCTCAGTAGAATCATTGGATAATTGCTAATGAGTAGTAATTGTTTATTTGAGCCTGATCAGTTGATTCAGCTCAAATTGATCGACTTAGACTCTGCTCGTGTCCGCACTCCACTGGGAGTAGCATCCCAGTCAATCAGTCGACCTACTCGCCCAATTCCTCACCCAATACATCCCTCTCTGGATTCTGGTTATATTAGGGTCAACATCGAGTCATTGTATCATCTCTGTGAGGAGTTCTCACGAACCTTAAATGCCCATTAGTAGTATTTTAGGTTGAGTAGTTATCTAGAAATCTAGGCCATTCTGATTAGGGATTCTCGATATGTTGGGTGCACCTAGGTACAAGGATGGTGTAGCGAGCATCATTTCCCTTCTGCCTGTCAAAGGTTGAGGCGGGGATGATGACACTATTGCATCGGGCTGGGCTAGCCCAGGCCCGTGTGGTGCTACAGTGCCGACCCAATCGGGCCCCAATCCGACCTACGCAATTTGATAATCGGGCCGGGCTATTTAATTTAATTAGAAATTATTTTCCTTCTATTAAATAATTGATAAATGCATTTTATTAAATAGCTTATGGTTTGATTAATTGAAAACATTCAAACTAAATTAATTAAATAACTTAATTAATAATTATCTAAATGGCATAGTCCAATATACCATTTTAATCAGAAAATCATAAGGAACAATAATATGCAATAAAATCTTAGATTCAATAGTTTGATATTTTGATTTAGCCTAATCTCTTTTTAATCTTAATTAGTAAATAAATAATTTATTAAATGGTCAAATTCCATGATTAAGATCTCTGATTGTTCATAAGACAGAGGAGAACTTAATCATGCCTTTAAAAATAATTTAAGCATTTTAAATTTTTTAATCACCTCTTAATCATCATAAATCTTGATTTGTTATTAATTACCTAATTAATCTTTTGATTTTGGTAAACCAAGTTCTTATTATCTTCTTAAGTGTATTAGAATTCACCTATGTGTCTAGATTCCCATTTTAAACCCTAATTTCCTTGATCACTTTTCTTAGCTTTATAAATTGATTAGTGCTAATTAATTTAATCTAAAGTTCAAAATTAAATTTAAATGTCTCATTTCTCTTATTAGACAAAATTAAGCCTAATAGAATTAATTAAAGTCAATTTGGATGCTTTAATCTTAATATCCCATTTTTTAGCCTTAAGAAGGGTATTTTGGTCATTTTGGCCTAAAGTTTTTTTAAGAACCATTAAACCCTAAAAATTTCTTTAATGTGCTTTTAATCAGTAATACAAGGTATTAAGATCATTCATTTAGATATTAGACCTAGTTGAATAATCTAATTGTTTAAAGCTTAATTCTTCTTATGCTTTCTCTTAAGTAAATCATAAATATTTTTGAGATTGTGGACCATTCACTTAATCTTGAATGATGAAATTTAACTTATGAAACCAGCCTTAAGTGCCTTATCAAAACTAATCATAATAATTTTTCCTAAGAGACTGTCTTAATGAAAGCCTCAAGTCTAAATCCAATCTGAAGTCTTAAGTGATTAAACCTAAGACTTAGATCTTAGATCCTTAGTGATTACCCATAGAAATCCATTTGAATTGTACCATCTTATTCTTGAAGTTCTTATTTGATTTAATCCTTTTGAATCCTTCTTGTGGTTTCAGATTGATTTAAGTTATAGAATAATGTGATTATTTTATAGATTGAACTCAGATTTTAGATTCTTAAGTTTATATTTGATTATTTTGTCTTATAGTTATAGATTTAGCTTTTCTTTAAGATCATAGTTTCTTAATTTCTCAGCTTCTAAGTTTATCTACCTTTATAATAAGGGTGGGTGTGAACTATTAGACCCTTAGAAGATTAATACCTTGGATTCAAAATTAAACCCCAAATTAGAGTTTAGTCCATAATCCTTAATCTTGATTGGCTTAATCAAGATTGGGGTTGAGTTATTAAAATACAATAAATAAGTCATGGATTTATTTAATTAACTTTTTATAGCTATCACTAATGATTACAAATTAGAAACTATTAAGTTCTAGTGTAATTTTAGGGTCATAAATCTATGATTTTATAGTATAGTTGGATATTGGAGATCCTAAGCCTATACTAGCTCGGAATAGATAAAACAAACTAAATTAGATAATAATAGATATTACATATGTATAGTTGAGTCTCTTACATACTTTGACCATTGTTGCTTCGCACACCTTGTGTTTGAGCCTTTTTCCTTGGACATATTAGTTGGACATAGGATATTTGATGAGTATCCTATGCCAAGTTTGAAATTGCATAAATATTATTTAACTTCATTCAGTTCATTCATTTCATTAAATTCTAAATTCAATAGAGTGTGTTCTAACTAAGTCTACCTCTTTAGTTCAGTTCTTTTGATATAAAATACACTCAAACCTAGCTCTGTACTTGGCTAGGGAGATATATGTCTGATTCTATAAGTTTAACTTTGACCTAGCTCTGAGGATGCCAAGGGGGGTACATGGTTGAAATTTTTGTACATTGGCCCTGTTTTGGCCTATTTTTGTTTTGGCAGTTCTAAGTTAGGCATACTTCTACTTTTCAGCCCAGTTCCTATTCAATGGCTTTTTTAGCAATATATTTTACATGCATTTTACTATTTTTTGTGTGCTTTTGTAGTTCATTTTAGTTCAGTACTTTCAGTCCAATTTTGTTTAGTACTTGCATATTTAGGATGCTAGTCTTATTTCAGTTCTCTTATGCTTCAGTGTCGATTTCCTTTATATAAATCAGTATGTATTGATATGATCATAAGCGTGTTAGTATGAGTTTACTTTCAGTACTTTTCAATAATTTATATATTTAATGCCTAACCTTGTTACAGCTTCTGGTTGAGGTATGTTAATTTACATACGTTGCTATGTTTAGTTATAAATGTTTAGTTTATAGCTATCTTATTTCTTGTGGCTTGTTGCACATTAATTACTTGCATGCTTAGCAAAAATGTGATATCTTAAATGTTAAGTTTCATTTTAATTAGCCTAAAATGTACTTAGACAATTTTTTAACTATAAGTTTTTCCTTACTTTAGCTGGGGCCTTGGCATTTTGATACCGATAATGTCAGATTTGGTGCTATTCATTAAGGTTGCTTCTGAAGAAGAGCTTGATCATGAGGATGACCTTCCTACCATTGTAGCTTAGTTAGAGTTATTTTGAGCTATGAGGATGAGTGTACCTTCTTGCTTTTAAATTTCAGTTTATAATAATTTCATATTTTTGATGTATTTACTTTCTGCATTTTTCATTTTGTGCTAAGTTATTATTTGTACTTTCTTTACTATGCAGTGATGTGGATGTTATACTCTTTCTTGCTTCCGCTAGTTTGATATTTTGATGGATGACCTTCAGTTTCAGGTAACAAGTCTTCTAATTAAGGCGGGTTGGGTTTATACCTGACTCAACTATAGTTGAGAGATATGCCACAGTTGGTAACTGTATTCATCAAAATTATGTTAATCTTAGTATTTGAATTGACATGAAGGGTACAGGGCTCCACAATTCTCCCTTTAGCTAAGCTGATAAGTTGATGCATGTGAACCAGGAGCCACCTATTGAGCTCCATGACTCATTCTAAGTTTATGCGAAGATTACGATGCATTGTGTGTTTGTGGTGATGTGACATAACCCATTTAGCTCAATGAGTCTCTTCTTTTGCTAAACTTTAAACTGATACATGTGAGCCATTAATGGGATCAAGTTCACATGATGCATAACCAAACAATAGATTTGATAAATTAGATGTAAGCATCAGATTTAAATATTATCGATTATGTAAGGGCCTATGTGCCGGGAATGAACCTTCTTGTGTTTATCTCAGAGCATTAGGCTAAACTTAGTCCAATTTGTGGGACACCCTATTGAAGATTATGTTTCTTGGCTATAATTAATCATCTAAGTAATTTGACACTTAAAGTTAAAAAAGAGGAGTACTTACACAAAACCCTTAAAAATTACATGCTAAACCCAACTCTCCTTACATTCTAAACAAGAACTTTTTTGTTAAGAAAACTCTGATTATTAAATTTAGAACCAAACTATTAACAAACTCAAATCATCATTCAAACATTAGTGAATTCCAGTACACTTTTGTAACAAAACCAATATCATTTCCAGAGGACGATAAATCTCAGGATCTCACCATCCCAATATTACGTGAGACCATGTGCACTTGCATGTGAGCGTAGAACTACAAAAATAGGCCGTCAGATGTCTTATGAAAGCCGTCCTCCAATACCAACTCTTGACACATCCCATGCTGCCTCAAACACATAGCTAAAGTAAGTGAGCTTAAGAACAAGTCTTATGGTTATGGTTTTCCTATTGACTCTCAGCATTGGATGTTCAATAAAACTTCTCTTTCTTCAAATTTCAAGTTATGGGTGCAATATTAGTACAAATATACTTACAATATTTTTGATAGAATGTAGCAAATACATAAAATCATCACTTCACCAAAATGCCTTTGTGCTGGCCAAACAAAAATAACTTGAATTTTTATTGGGTTTAGGTTTATGAATAGTAATGTGATGACCCCAATATAGAGAATCACTTAACTCAACATTAATACATCACCACAATACCTAAAACTAGATTAGAAGGAAGCTAATCCAAATCATTAGATATTGTGTTTGGCCAAGGATTTAGAAGAGAGTCTTAAGTCAAGATGGAAAGGAATTTTATGAAATGAGTTATGTAAATTACATATGAAGATGCAATACATGAAGTTATTATGTGAGAATGTAATTTAAAAACAATTAATGTGAATACTTGCAATCCTAAATATGAAAATTCTAAGTACTTAACATGTGAAACATAAGTCTAAAATTTTGCCAAATTATTCTAAGTTATTATTTTCTTAAAATTTCAACAGAGTTTCTACTGTAAATGGCTAAAGAAACACCTTCAAGGTAGACATACAAGACTTCAATTCCAATGAAAGTTATATTTGAAAGAAAAATAGCCTAAAACTAGTATGTAATCAATCCATTACTTATGATTGTTTAGTTATAGTTCTAATATAGAGCTAATCCATTTCATAGTATTTGCTCATTTATAATTCTAATATAAAGTCAATCCGTTACATGGGATTGCTTATTTTAAATTCTAAAGTAAAGTCAATCCATTACATGGGATTTCTTATTTCCAATTCTAAGAATTTAAAGTGAGAAAATACATGAGTGACAGTTATCTACTCTAAGGTATTCTCAATTCAAAACATTCAACACATACTAAGGTTGATAAAAGATTCTCAACTTAAATATGAAACTATTCTCCAATTCTATAAGCAATCTAGTATGCAACTAAATCCAATCAATATATAAATTAGATATGCAACTAATGACTTAATTAATATTTACATACATCCATTCATTTACATTTGTTCATGCATTCATCACAAGCATTTTAATAATAAGCTAAGCTCCAACATAAGTGTAGTAAAAGTAAAGTAACTAATATTAATTACAACCAACAGTAAACATAAAGGAAGTAAAAAATAAAGCTCACTTGCAATTAATTATATGCTATATTTTATTTTTATTATAAGCAGAAGCAGCTAGCTTTTAGAACTAGGTCCAGCTCCACTAGCCTCCAAATACACTTGATCTATCAAATTTTTGGCATTTAAATGTGATAGGGAAAAGCCAAGAAATAAAAAATCTAGTTAAACTAAATAGTCTAAGTACATTTTAAGTTTGGCTAAGTATATATTATTTTAATTAGATATGACTACTAGTTACAAGATAAGCACAATCATGGGTGCAAAATGGTAAGCATACAAGTGTGGAAAAGTAAGTAAGGAAAAGACAAAGTGAGTTAAAATACTCTCTTAAATATATATCCTAGCCTGCAAATAGAATAAGGGTAAAAGCATCTTAAATAGGCTAGAAAGAAACTAAAGTGCATATGAAAGTAAATGAAGTAAAGTATGTGTATGTTCATATGACCTTATGCTAAGTAAGGAAAAGAAACGATGAAATATTTAAATATAATTTTAATAACATTCACTGTAATTTAAGTAGACTGTAAATAAGCAAAGTATAGTACTAAATTATAGAAAATACATAGTATAAAAATTAAAGGAAGATCTTAGACTATTAGTCTAAGATTCACATAGTCTAGGACTATGGAAAGTAAGATAACTAAAAGCTATGATGAGTCTTAACAATCTATAAGATTAAAGAAGATCTCATATGTTAATTAATTGAAGTTATTTTAATCTGTACTCATTATGCGGGCATATTCAAAATGAAGAGAGGAGTTAAACACGTCTGTTTAACAACTAAAGAAAAAGTAGGGTCAAAATCTATAACACTCACATTCACCCTCTGAGAATGTGAGGTCTCCTTATTACTCCTTCTTAGCCTGCCTTAGGCTGATCCACCAATATAAACCGCTATTAATTTTAATGTAAAAGTTTTCTTCATGCACAATGTCTTATATGAATGATTCAATGAATAAGGCTCAAAGCTAAGTAAGCATTCAATGAAATTCAATAATTACAACTAAGTGATATCCAAAGTTATCTAATTTTAATGATCTACGTAATAATTGGAGCTAATTGAGCTCCCAATTAACTTTGAAATAATGATCTCAAGTTAATTGTAATTATAGTAGTAGTTGGGTTTTGAAAATAGTAGTTTCAATTCAATTAATATGATATGACCAAATAATTTATAAGTATAACTGATACAATTAGAAACTAGTTCTTATTCACATCCTAAACTGTAAGATTCAATTATACAATTAAATCAAGGTTTAGGTGTCTAGTAAGAAAAGATTAAGATAAAGAAAATATGTAACTTAAGAAATTAGAAGTTAAGGTAAATTCACTAAAGTTCACTAGCTAGGTTATAATAAAGTGAAATGCTTAAAGTAAGCCATTGATAGGACCTAAGAACTACAAGTTCTAAGAATCATAATAACTAAAGTTTAAGTAATTCAATAGGATTCTTAAACTACCCTAAGTAAAATATGAATTTCTATTACTAACTCTTAAAAGATTCAAGAGAAAGCTTTAGGGATTAGGATGAATAAACTAAGTTCTAATCTTGTCACTAAAGGCTAGATCTAGTTGATTTAATAATCAATAATTATAAAGGCATTAAGGCTAATTAAGAGCTATGATGAGTTTTAACAATCTTTAAGATTGAAGAAGATCTCACATGTTAATTAATTGAAATTATTTTAATCTACACTCATTCTACAGGCATATTCAGAATGAAGGGAGGAGTTAAACACATCTGTTTAACAACTAAAGAAAAAGTGAGGTCAAAACTTATAACACTCACATTCACCTTCTGAGAATGTGAGGTCTCCTTATTACTCCTTTTTAGCCTGCCCTAGGCTGATCCACCAATATAAAGCCATATTAATTTTAATGTGAAAGTTTTATTCATGCACAATGTATTATATGAATGATTCAATGAATAAGGCTCAAAGCTAAGCAAGCATTCAAGAAAATTCAATAATTGCAACTAAGTGATATCAAAGTTGTCTAATTTTAATGATCTACTTAACGATTGGAGCTAATTGAGCTCCCAATTAATTTTGAGATATTGATCTCAAGTTAATTATAATTATAGTAGGAGTTATTTGAAAATAGTAGTTCAATTCAATTAATATGATATGACCAAATAATTTATAAGTATAACTTATATAATTAGAAACTAGTTCCTATTCACATCCTAAACTATAAGATTCAATTAGATAATTAAATCAAGGTTTAGGTGTCTAGTAAGAAGTGATTAAGATAAAGAAAATATTTAACTTGAGAAATTGGAAGCTAAGGTAAATTTATTAAAGTTCACTAGCTAGGTTATAATAAAGTGAAAGGTTTAAAGTAATCCATTGATAAGACTTAAGAACTACAAGTTCTAAGTATCCAAATAACTAAAGTTTAAGTAATTCAATAGGATTCTTAAACTACCCTATGTAAAATATGAATTTTTGTTACTAGCTCTTAAAAGATTCAAGAGAAGGCTTTAGGGATTATGATGAATGAACTAAGTTCTTATCTAGTCACTAAAGGCAAGATCTAGTTGATTTAATAATCTATAATTACAAAGGCATTAAGGATAACTACTCTTAATGGATGTAACTAATAGATCTAGGGATCAGCTATAGTTCATGTCTAAATCAATCCTAAGGTTTCTACCTTAGGGTTGAAAGGTGAATCAAGCAAATTTGTAATTAATTCACATAATTAGATGATGAGGACTGTGCTAAAATAAATATAATCTAATCTTACATGGGGAATAATAAATGTGACATGTTAGCTATCCTAGGGTTTTATAATACCTAAAGCATGTTATCTAGGAAATTAAAATTATCACAATAACACCTGATTAAGAGTCAATAACCTCAAATCACTAATTATTGTCCAATAGAAATAATTTACATAATATTGAAATCCTTATTTCATAATGAGAAAAATGACACTATATATGTCAAATTTGGACAACGTTTGAAATTTAGGGTTTTCAGGACTCCTAATTATGGTTAAAAAGTGATTATGAAAATTAATATTCAAATGTCAAATTTGATTTCATATTAGTATTCCTCACATTTTTGTGAGTGAAATAGACTATTTGAACATCAAAGTTAGGTTCCTAATCATCTAGTTATGATGTAAATAAAATTTGAAATAATTTGATAATTATTGAATTAATAAAAAAAAAATGAAAAATAAAAATTAATTATCCTAATCTAAAATTTAATGACATATTAATAATATATATGATTTTGTAATTGTATTGATATATAATACCTTATACTTTAAGTAAATATTTTATAAATAATGAATGAAATAAATTTTCTTCATATGTATTCCTTTAAATCTTATCCTCATTTTAAGAATTTGATAAACTCATTTAATTAATCTCTTTCTCATTACAGCACTGAATGGGATTAGTGGAAAGAAGACAGAGTCTCTTTGGAATGGACCAGCAGTTCAACTATGCAATGGATCGAGTCATCTTCATTATAAAGGAATCGCACGCACAAGGATTTTAGGGCATTGCCGAAATCCACTAAAGGAGGTACGCGAATTCAATTTAATCAAAGAAATGAGATGCTCATAGAGACATCTGAACCTTGATTAGTGAAATCAAATTCTATGATACTTCCTTAGAGATGAATTATAAACTCCTAAATCTACTCTTAAGGTAAGTTAAATGAAGTTGTGGATGTTCGAAATGGTTTAACTCAATAAGTGCATTACTGAATTCATGATTCCAATTCATATAAATATTAATGATCATAGTAACAAGAACATTAAAGATTAATCAAGAGAAATTCTGGAGAAAATATGCGTATAAAATTTTAGATTCTTCAGAGTATAATTCATTCACATTTGCTCTGCTAAACATGTCATTCTTAGAAAGCTAGGCAGATGAGAAATAGAGAAGTGAAAGCAATTAGTATGATATAAAAAAAATTGATACCAGGAAAATGCTGATTTGGTACACTTGCTCCTTTGTTCCATCGGCCTATTAGGTTTAATCGCAAGCTTCTTAGAGCTCCTAGCTTCACTCCTCGTAGAGAAAACTCTTTAGTAAAGACAGTAAGATGGAAGAAAATGAGTCAAGAATGGAGATTAAAGGAGCCGAGTGGAGGATAATAGCCTGCGAAGGTTAATGGAGGCTAGGATGGGCGTACGTCTCGTGCAGAGCACGATTGACTGGAGGGTGAAGAAGGCATATAGATCTCCTTCCAAAACCATTGTATTAAAGTAGATGATTTAACAGATCAGATTGATTTCGAATCAATCTGCCGTTCAAATAAAATAAGAATGAATCCAATGGTTCAGACGCGGACAAAATGTTGTTTTGTGTTTGGCGCGTCGCATGCGATTTCCATCATTTATTTAGCCGATGGAAATATTTAATTTATAATATATATGTATTAATTTAATCAATTGAATTAAGAAATTAATATACACATTTTATCAATCAAAATTAATTAATCAAATGCACTCTGAAGAATCTCAAAAATTCACCCTTACCTAATTGAGGTGTGGGGAACTCAAAAATGCTATTGTATTTTCAAGTAGAGATCAATTTAATTATCTTAATTTTTTGAGTATTTAAATATCATTAAAATATTTAAGGAAAATTTGATAACTTCCAAACACTTCCAAAATATCATCCCTAACTAATTGTGTGTGGTGAGTCTAATGGTGGAGTTCGTTTGCAATTCTGAGGTTTAAATAAATTAGGCATTCTTAGAATTAACAGAAAACTAGGAAATATTAGAAATTGCTAAATGATCTCCAAATCGCATGAAATTTGAAATGGAGACTACTAATACTATTATATGACTAATGGAAAATAATTAGAGTCAATTAGGTCACTAATTGATGGGTAACAATATTAGAGTTGTTACAGACTCTCCTCCTTAAAAAGAGTGTCGCCCACAACACACAACAAATAAAAGCAAGGAAACTAAAAATGCAAAAGGAAGTCTAAAGAAATTTAATCGAAATTAAAAGAACTAAATCTACCAGATTAAGAAAAGAATTCTAAAAACTTCTTTAGCATATCCTCTTCTTTCTCCCATGTGGCTTTACCAGCTATAAGATTCTGCTAGTGGACTTTGATCATAGGAATGCTACGGTTTCTTAATTGCTTAATAACCCGCCCTAGAATCGCAATAGATTTAACGATGAAAGTCAGATTGGGTTGCAGTTCCATTACAGGTATCTAAACTTGCTTACTTGGATCTAGCAAACATTTTCTTAGTGATGAAACGTCAAGCACATTATGTACAGCAGAGAAGTATTCTGGCAACTCTAATATGTAAGCAGATGTTCCAATTCTCTCAATCACTTCAAAGGGTCCTAAATATTATAGACTCAGCTTCCAAAAACACCGAATCTCTGCACACCACGCAATGTACTAGCTTTAAGATAAGCCTTATCACCTACTTGGAACTCCAACTAACGATGACGAGCATCATGATATTTCTTATGTCTATCCTGAGCAGGAGTCATATTGTGCTTGATCAGTTGAACTTTCTTTGTAGTCTCTTCTACTAACTCAAAACCATAAAGTTGAGAGTCTCCTACTTTAGTCCAACCAACTGGAGTTGTACACCTCCTTCCATAAAGAGCTTCATAAGAAGACATACCAATACTGGAATGATAACTGTTATTGTAGTCAAACTCAACTAACGCTAAATGATTTTCCCATGATCCACTGAAGTCTAGAACACAAAGACGTAAGAGATCTTCCAAGATCTGATTAAAATGCTCAGTCTGACCATCCGTTTGTGGGTGGAAAGTAGTACTTAATGCTAAACTCATCCCCAAGTGTAGCTAAACAACTGACCAAAATCTGGAAGTGAATCTACTATATCTCTGTCAGAAACTATACAGTTCACTGTACCATGCAAATGGACGATCTACTTAAAATAAAGCTTGGTTAACTTCTCAACTGGATCAGTCTGACAAATAACTAGAAAATGGGCTGACTTAGTGAGTCTATCAACTATCACCCAAATAGAATCAGAACCAGATCTACTCTTAGGCAAACCTACAATGAAGTTGATGGAGATACTGGACCACTTCCATTCAGGAATGTTTAAGGGTTTAAGAAGTCCATAAAGCTTCTAGTGTTCAGCCTAGCCAAGGAACATGGATGGCACTTGGAAATGAAAATGACTATATCCTGCTTCATGCCAGACCACCAAAATGATGGCTTGAGATCTTGATACATCTTATAACTACCAAGGTGCACTACATAGCTAGTTCAGATAATATTTGTAACTGCAAGCTTTTTGGAATCCATAATTTGGACTTTGAAATACCACACCGTCATCATCAAGACGTAATTCAGATCTCTTGCCACTAACAATTACAGAAACTAATACAGAATAACTCGAATCTTCCTTCCGAGCTTCGACAATCTTCGATCTTAGGGAATCATCTAACTGAATAGCAAATAGTAGAGTGCCCAATTCAGCTGAACTAATCAGGTCAAGATTTAATCTGATAAAATCTTTGATCAAAGATTCATTACAACAAAGGGAAGATAAAGTCACTTTATGACATATTACATTAGTTTTACCTGAATGATATTGGATTTCTAAATCATAGTCGTAAAGTAAGTTCAGCCACCTATGCTAATGGCAGTTAAGTTCTTTCTGAGTGATGATGTACTTTAAACTTTGATGATTAGTATACATCTCACACTTAACTCCATATAGGTAGTGTCTCTAGATCTTTAGAGCAAAAACTACCTGTGCAAGTTCAAGATCATGCATAGGGTAATTCTTCTAATTTGACTTAAGCTATCTAGAGGCATAGGCTATAATGCAGTGATCTTGCATCAAAACACTACCAAGTCTTACCTTAGAGGCATTAGAATAAACCTGAAAATCTTTACCCTCTTGAGGTAGTACTAGAATAGGAGCAAAAGTCAATAACTGTTCCAACTTCTGAAAAGATTCTTCACAGGCTGTGTTCTAGATGAATAGAACATCTTTTCTAGTTAACTGAGTTAACAGTGAAGCAATTAGAGAGAATCCAGGAACAAACCTTCTGTAATAATTAGTGAGTCCTAAGAAATTGTGGATCTCTATTATAGATTTAGGTTGGATCCACTATTGAATAGCTTGGATTTTCATTTGATCTAGTTTTATCATCAATCACGTGATCGAGAAATGCCACGAACTTGAGCCAAAACTCGCACTTAGAAAACTTAGCAAAAAGTTTATTCTCTCTTAACAATTTTAGAATGGTACGCAGATGCTCTTCATGCTCAGCAGCTGACTTCGAGTATATTAGGATGTTGTCGATGAAAACGATGACAAACTCGTTGAGATACAGTTTAAGAATGCACTACATCAGGTTCATGAAGATAGAAGGAGCATTTATCAATCCAAAAGACATGACTAGAAACTCAAAATGCCCATATTGGGTCCTGAATGCAATCTTGGAAACATCTTCATCTTTGACCCTAATCTGGTAGTAACTTGATCGTAAGTCAATCTTGGAGTAGATTTTTGCTTTGGCGAGTTGATCAAACAAATCATCGATCCTAGGGAGAGGATACTTATTCTTCACAGTCACTTTGTTAAGCTCACGGTAGTCTATACACATCCACATTGAACCATCCTTCTTCTTAGCAAATAGAACAAGAGCTCCCCAAGGTGACATACTAGGGTGAACGAATCCTTTCTCTATTAACTCTTATAACTACTCTCTAAGCTCTTGCAGTTCCTTCAGAGCCATTCTATAAGAAACCTTAGACTCAGGTTGAGTTCCAGGGACAAGTTCAATAAAAAACCCTACCTCTCGTAGAGGAGGTAGACCAGGCAAGTTCTTAGGAAACACATCCAGGAACTCTCTAATAATGATAGTCTCTTCTGGACTACTTACCTGCTTCTCCTCACTGATTAAAGTCACTAAGATCGAATAGCAACCTGTAATAATGAGGCACTTGGCTTCAATTGCATTGATTAATGATACAGTCAAGCCAAGATTTCCTACAAACACTTCAGGTTTCTTTCCAACCTTAAGTGAAACTCGCTTACGAAAGCAATCTATTATGGCATTAAACTTACTTAGCCAATCCATTCCTAAAATAATGTCAAAGTTTGAAATGGACATAACAATAAGTTTGGATTGGAAGAATTGGTTACTGATTGGGATGTCTACCAAACAAAACTCATTAGCACACATTTTAACACCAGATGACATTTAAACTACTAAGGGACTGCCTAGGCTGAAATGTTGAAGATTTAAGGAAGGGGCACAACTCACTGACATGAAAGAGTGATTAGCACCAGTGTCAAAGAGAGTGTCATAGTTTTTAATAATAAGAGTTCCTATAGTAGGGAAAATAAACTCTAATTACAACTAATGAAAATTAAAGAAGGAAAATGTTGAACATTAAAATTGCAGAAGAAAATGAAAAACAAAAACAAGAATTTAAACTTAAAATGTATCGGTAACAACGTTATTGTCATCAGGGGCAGCTGAAGAAGACAAAGTGTATACCCTTGGTACTACAGGTGGTTGAGCAATGGAATTGCCTTTATCCTTTCTACTGTAGCGGCCATGCTTGGAGGAAGATGGAGGTACTTCCTTTTGGTGCTGCCACTTACACTAGTAGGAGGAGGCATTAGGGCAAGTGTTGGCACTTGAGAGTTAATAAGAATTGGATTCTGCACAGAACCTTGGTGATTGATATTTATCTTATCCACAGTCCAATTAGTACGACAGTCCCAATGTTTATGATTGGTTCTGTAGAATATGTAACACCTACCACCTGTGTGGTAGCACTTCCCATATGGATGAGGTCTATTACAAATTACTCCAGGTTTTCCTTGCTGGTTTTGTTTGGGGTTCTAGTTAGGATTTTGATTTGGGTTTTGGCCAGAAGTAAGCTGGAAGACTTTTGTACCATGTAAATGGTTCCTTTTGAAGGGTTTTGATCTGGAAGGTTGGGAATGGGAGCGCTTCCTCAGATCCATTTGGTTTTGATGGTACCTTACCAAACAAACACCTTCCAAAAGCTTAATAAAATTGTATTGATGTTGAGACATAAAATAACTTTTAATAGAATCTTTAAGATCGAAAAGAAATCTAGTGCACCTAGCCACTTCAGTATGGACTAAATTTAGAGCAAAGCGAGAGAGTTTACAGAACTCCATCTCATAGTCGTGCATGGAATGACTTCCTTGGGTAAGCTGCATGAAGTCGTTTTCTATTATAGTTTGGGAAGAAGGAGGAATAAATTCCTCACGGAATACTTGCTCGAATTCATCCTAAGGGATGTCTTCCATCTGTACATCTGAGAAGCAAGTTTTCAACTCACTATCCCACCAGTATTCGGCTTCACTGTGGAATAGATAGGTTGCAAGATAGAGGCATTCACTCTTTGGACACTTAATACTATCTAGGGTCTTTTCAATGGCCTTTAGCCAGTCAATGGCTTTGAAATGAGAAATTGAACCTTAGAAGGTTAGAGGGTTCAAACGAAGAAAAGTGAGAAGGTAGGCATCCACTATGGGGCTAGAGGATATGGCTATGGAGCCAATGGAAGTTCAGGAATAATTGGAGAAGAAGCTTGAGGAAGAGTTGGGAATATTTGGGATGGAGCACGAGAAGGGTTGTAGGATGAAGCCATCCTCTCTACTGCATGAGTTTGTGCTTCTATCATAACCATCATTAGCTGCTGCAAATTCTGCATTTGATCTGTTTGAGAAGTCGTAGTGGAAGTAGGTTCTTATACTATTAGTTCAATAGAAATATTGGGATTTGGATCCATTCTAAAGAAAGGAAGGAAGGGAACAAAATTCATAAATTGGAGAAGATAAGAAAAGAGAATTCTCACTAAAATTTGAAGCTTTTAAGAGATTACAATTTTAGAGGAAAAGGAAAGAAACATAAGTAAAGTAGAAGCTATTTACAAAGCTACTAAAGGGAAAGAAGCTAGAGCAAAAAAAAGACTAGTACTACTAGTTAAAGAATTTTGCATAAAATATGTTCTTAAAGTCTTCATTAGTGGGGGCATGATGAAGATGCCTACATCTACAAATGAGAACTCCATAAGCATGACACCACCAATCCATGGCGTAGTCACTAAAACATTCATCTAAAATTTTAAGGCGTAAGTGATTTGGGCATTCTATGGCCTCAAATACTGTGGTAGCACGAGAGAGCCATACCCTAGCTAGTTGAGGGAAACAATTGGCTCTAAATACACAAAACCTCAAAATTTTATTTAAAATGTCGCCTCCCGCATCAGATACTCCCAAGTAAACACGACCAAACGTCGCCCATACCAATAATCACACTCCCAATATTGGAAAAACAATTTGGTATCAAGTCTTAGTTTAGTACTAGAATCTGCCATTTGAAAGTTTAATTAAGATTTGAGTTAGAAAATTAGATCACTTATTTAATTGAAAATGTGTTTACTATCCTAAGATGTTATTTATTTATTTTTACTATACTGTGTTATTTTCTTTTGGATAAATGGATGTGTTTGTCTTAACTTAAAGTTGTAAACTTGGCTCTGATACCAATTGTGATGACCCCAATATTGAGAATCACTTAACTCAACATTGATACGTCACCACAATACCTAATACTAGATTAGAAGGAAGCTAATCCAAATCATTAGATATTATGTTTGGCCAAGGATTTAGAAGGGGGTCTTAAGTTAAGATGGAAGGGGATTTTATGAAATGAGTTATGTAAATTACATACAAAGATGCAATACATGAAGTTATTATGTGAGAATGTAATTTAAAAACAATTGATGTGAATAATTGCAATCATAGATATAAAAATTCTAAGTATTTAACATGTGAAACATAAGTCTACAATTTTGCCAAATTATTCTAAGTTATTATTTTCTTAAAAATTTCGACAAAGTTTCTGCTATAAATGGCTAAAGAAAAACCTTCAAGGTAGACATACAAGACTTCGATTCCAATGGAAGTTATAATAGAAAGAAAAACAACCTAAAACTAGCATGTAATCAGTCCATTACTTATGATTGTTTAGTTCCAGTTCTGATATAGAGCTAATCCTTTTCATAGGATTTGCTCATTTACAATTCTAATATAAATTCAATCTGTTACATGGGATTGCTTATTTCAAATTCTAAAGTAAAGTTAATCCATTACATGGGATTGCTTATTTCCAATTCTAAGAGTTTAAAGAGAGAAAATACATATGTGACAGTTATCTACTCTAAGGTATTCTCAATTCAAAACGTTCAATACATACTAAGGATGATAAAAGATTCTCAACTTAAATATGAAACTATTCTCCAATTCTATAAGCAATTTAGTATGCAACTAAATCCAATCAATATATAAATTAGATATGCAACTAACGACTTAATTAATATTTACTTACATCCATTCATTTACATCTATCCATTCATTCATCACAAGCATTTTAATAATAAGCTAAGCTCCAACACAAGTGTAGTAACAGTAAAGTAAATAAAATTAATTACAAACTAATAGTAAACATAAAGGAAGTAAGAAATAAAGCTCACTTGCAATTAATTATATGCTATATTTTATTTTTATTATAAGTAGAAGGAGCTAGCTTTTAGCACTAGGTCCAGCTCCACTAGCCTCCAAATGCACCTGATCTATCACATTTTTGGCATTTAAATTTGATAGGGCAAAGCCAAGAAATAGAAAATCTAGTTTGACTAAATAGTCTAAGTGCATTTTAAGTTTGGCTAAGCATATTATTGTTTTAATTGGATATTACCACTAGTAACAAGATATGCACAAGCATGGGTGCAAAATGGTAAGCATACAAGTGTGGAAAAGTAAGTAAGGAAAAGACAAAGTGAGTTGAAATACTCACTTAAATATATATCCTAGCTTGCAAATGGAACAAGGGTAAAAGCATCTTAAATAGGCTAGAAAGGAACTAAAGTGCTTATGAATGTAAATGAAGTAAAGCATATATATGTTCATATGAACTGATGCTAAGTGAGGAAAAGAAATGGTGAAGCATTTAAATGTAATTTTAATAATATTCACTGTAATCTAAGTAGACTATAAATAAATAAAGTATAGTACTAAATTATAGAAAATGCATAGTATAGAAATTAAAGGAAGATCTTAGAATATTAGTCTAAGATTCATATATTATAGAACTATGAAAAGTAAGATAGCTAAAAGCTATATCATGAGTCTTAACAATCTATAAGATTAAAGAAGATCTCACATGTTAATTAATTAAAGTTATTTTAATTTGTACTCATTATGCTGGCATATTCAAAATGAAGAGAGGAGTTAAACATGTCTATTTAACAACTAAAGAAAAAGCAGGGTCAGAACCTGTAACACTCACATTCACCCTCTGAGAATATCAGGTCTCCTTATTACTCCATTTAGCCTACCCTTGGGTGATCCACCAATAGAAACCCCTTTTAATTTTAATGTGAAAGTTTTATTTATGCATAATATCTTATACGAATGATTCAATGAATAAGGCTCAAAGCTAAGTAAGCATTCAAGGAAATTCAATAATTGCAACTAAGTGATATCTAAAGTTATCTAAGTTTAATGATCTAGATAATGATTGGAGCTAATTGAGCTCCCAATTAACTTTAAGATATTAATCTCAAGTTAATTGTAATCATAGTAGTAGTTGGGGTTTTGAAAATAGTAGTTTTAATTCAATTAATATGATATGACCAGTTAATTTATAAGTATATCTGATACAATTAGAAACTAGTTCTTATTCACATCCAAAACTATAAAATTTAATTATACAATTAAATCAAGGGTTAGGTATCTAGTAAGAAGAGATTAAGATAAAGAAAATATGTAACTTAAGAAATTGGAAGTTAAGGTAAATTCACTAAAGTTCACTAGCTAAGTTATAATAAAATGAAAGGTTTAAAGTAAGCCATTGATAGGACAAAGGAATTACAAGTTCCAAGTATCATAGTAACTAATGTTTAAGTAGTTCAATAGGATTCTTAAACTATCCTAAGTAAAATATGAATTTCTATTACTAGCTCTTAAAATATTCAAGAGAAGGCTTTAGGGATTAGGATGAATAAACTAAGTTCTAATCTTGTAACTAAAGGCTAGATCTAGTTGATTTAATAATCAATAATTATGAAGGCATTAAGGCTAATTACTCTTATTGGATGTAACTAATAGATCTAGAGATCAACTATAATTCATGTTTAAATCTATCTTAGGGTTTCTACCTTAGGGTTGAAAGGTGAATCAAGAAAATTTGCAATTGATTCACACAACTAGAAGATGAGAACTATGGTCAAATAAAAGGATTCTAATCTTACATGAGGAATAATAAATGTGACATGTTAGCTATCCTAGGGTTTTATAATAACTAAAGCATGCTATCTAGGAAATTAGAATTATCATAATAACACCTGATTAAGAGTCAATAACCTAAAATCACTAATTGTTGTCCAATGGAAATAATTTACATATTATTGAAATACTTATTTCATAAGGAGAAAAATGACACTAAGGATGTCAAATTTGGACAACATTTGAAATTTAGGATTTCTGGGACTCCTAATTAGGGTTAAAAAGTGATTAAGAAAATTTGTGATCAAATGTCAAATTTGATTTCATTTTAATATTCCTCATATTTTTGTGAGTGAAATGGACTATTTGAACATCAAATTTGGGTTCGTAATCATCTAGTTCTGATGTAAATAAAATTTGAAAATAATTTGATAATTATTGAATTAATCAAAATAAAATGAAAAATAAAAATTAATTATCCTAATATGAAATTTAATGACATATTAATAATCTATATGATTTTGTGATTGTATTGATATATAATAACTTATACTTTAAGTAGATATTTTATAAATTATGAATGAAATAATTTTTTTTCTTATGTATTTCTTTAAATCTTATCCTCATTTTAAGAATTTGCTAAACTCATTTAACTAATATCTTTCTCATTACAACACTGAATGGGATTAGTGGAAAGAAGATAGATTCGCTTTGGAATGGACCGGTGGTTCAACTATGCAAAGGATCGAATTATCTTCATTATGAAGGAATCCCACGCAGGAGGACTTTAGGGCATTGCCGAAATCCACTAAAGGAGGTACACGAATGCAATTTAATCAAGGAAATGAGATGCTCATAGAGACAACTGAACCCTGATTAGTGAAATCAAATTCTATGATACTTCCTTAAAGATGAATTAAAAGTTCCTAAACCTACTCTTAAGGTAAGTTAAATGAGGTAGTGGAAGTTTAAAATGGTTTAAATTAATAAATGCATTACTGAATTCATGATTCTAATTGATATAAATATTAATGATCACAGTAACAAGAACATTAAAGATTAATCAAGAGAAATTCTGGAGAAAATATGCGTATAAAATTTTAGATTCTTCAGAGTATAGTTCATTCTCATTTACTCTACTAAACATGACATTCTTAGAAAGCCAGGCAGATGAGAAATATAGACGTAAAAGCAATTAGAACGATATGAAAAAAAAATGATACCAGGAAAATGTTGATTTGGTACACTTGCTCCTTTGTTTCGTCGGCCTGATTAGGTTTAATTGCAAGCTTCTTATTGCTCCTAGCTTCACTCCTCGTAGAGAAAACTCTTTTAGTAAAGATAGTAGGATGGAAGAAAATGAGTCAAGAAGGGAGAGTAAAGAAGTCGAGTGGAGGATAATAGCATGCGAAGGTTAATGGAGGCGAGGACATGCGTATGTCTCGTGCAGAGCACGATCGATTGGAGGGTGAAGAAGGCGTACAGATCTCCTTCCAAAACCATTGGATTAAAGTAGATGATGTAACGAATCTGATTGATTTCGAATCAATCTGTCGTTCAAACAAAATAAGAATGAATCCAATGGTTCAGACGTGGCCAAACTGTTGTTTTATTTTTGGCGCGATGCATGCGATTCCCATCATTTATTTAGCCGATGGAAATATTTAATTTATAATATATATGTATTAATTTAATCAATTTAATTAAGAAATTAATATACACATTTTATCAATCAAAATTAATTAATCAAATGCACTCCGAAGAATTCCAAAAATTCACCCTTACCTAATTGAGGTGTGGGGAACTCAAAAATGCTATTGGATTTTCAATCAGAAATCAATTTAATTATCTTAATTTTCTAAGTATTTGAATATTATTAAAATATTTGGGGAAAATTTAAAAACTTCCAAACACTTCCAAAATATCACCCCTAGCTACTTTGGGTGTGGTGAGTCCAATGGTGGACTCCATTTTTGATTATGAGGTCTAAATAAATTAGGCATTCTCAGAATTATCAGAAAACTAGGAAATATTGGAAATTGCCAAATGATCTCCAAATCGCACAAAATTTGAAGTGGAGACTTCTAATTCTAATATAAGATTAATGGAAAAGGATTATAGTAAATTAGGTCACTAATGGATGGGTAACAACACTAGTGTTGTTACAAGTAATGACTTTGTAAATAAAAAATAAAGTCCTTATCGACATAAAGAGGCATTTCTGTATATTGACATAGAGCTTTTCTTCGCTTAATTTTCTTAAGACCAACATAAAGGTTTTAAATGGTGATCCTCATTATTCTAAAATTAGAATTATTAGAATAAACCACCAAGGATTTTCCAAAGAATACTTTATGTGTAACAACCAAATGTTATTACTCTACTAAAACTAATCTAAATCAAGTGTCAATTCCCATTAAATTAGAGTTGAATAGATAATTAAATCTAACCCTAAAAGTTTGGATCAATCGGAGCTCATTTGAGCAATATGACTATTTTTGCTTATTTTAGGATCCTCAAATTTAGCTAAATTAATTTGATATCTAAATTAAAATCTATTTCAATTTTGAATTCTTCACACCTAATTAGCTAAGATTGAAATTTTGAGAATTTTTGAAGATTATCTGGTCCTAAATTGAATTTAAACTCATTAGAATTAATTATAATAATTAAGGGTTTATTAATAATATTTAAATTAAAAATTTAATTGAATTCCTAACTGGATGGATTTGCTGTTGGGACTGTAGTAGATTCGCGGGGTCCTGATAGCAGAGTAGCAAAATCCAACACATGCTGGCCCTTACACGGATCTGGACACCTCCATCAGGCGGCGTCTATCTTCCAATGGTAGGATCGCTTGTCAGTCATAGAATTGCTTCTGTGATCCAATGGTGAACATATCTTTCACAATTATTCATTGAGTAAGGGGCATCTAGACCATCAAATTCCAATGATAGATCCATCAGACAACCTACATTCCCTAGCCACTATGGATCTTCATCTCCAACTGATCGCATGTGTGCCTGGTTCCCTCCCAACAACTCAATCAATAGTCACGATCATGGAATTATGGGGGTGTTCTAATCTTCCCAAGATGCCCTCGACCCCAACCGCCTGGCGACAGCGATTTCCCCAAGCAGTTGGCCCATTTCTTCTTCCTCAGGCCAACCTCTGGCGCCTACCTAAATCCCAATTAAATTCTCCTCCATTAAAACCTTTGTTCTCATAAGATGCATTTCCCAAAGGTCCCAATATTCCTTATTATTTGTGCCCTCTGGTTTCGTCATGCAAGTTCAGTTTAGTCACCTGTCGATCTCCATTCTACCTTCACCAGCTTGGTAGTGGGCGTTTCTGTGTTTAAGACCCCAAGCACTTGTGTGGAACAAAGAAGCTTTTGGTAGCCCTAGAGCCTCTTCTTTTTTACATTGCCAGGTACTACCTCCTTCCCTCTTGTAAATCTAAATTTGACTCAACTTCTATCAATTGACATTTAATAATCAATTAGGGGCTGTGCTGCGATCGTTTGGGGGGGCGTTGTGTTTATCCTTAGGGATGGGCTAGGTTTGGCAGTGGACCAGATAGGAAGATCACTGTTTGGGTGAGTGTTTCCTGGATCAACAATTTCTCTCCATGAATTTGTATTTTGAAGTTCCTCTTAACTCCCATCACTTCAATAGGATTATTGGTGAGTGTTGCAATCCTTAAGTTTAATTATGGTAGGTTAATTTTACTTGATCGATAGACCCTGACATAAGTTGCAACAGTGCATTTTCATGAGTGGCACTCCATTGATCCAGCCAGCCACCAGGCTCATCAACCCACCCAATGGCTCTATTTTGGGCTTTTGGATGCTTAGGCATAAAGATTATATTGTAACATTGTCTTGGTGGAGAGAACCAACTCCTCCATAGTGAACCTTAATACCAAAAA
This sequence comes from Gastrodia elata, assembly GCA_016760335.1. Lineage (NCBI taxonomy): Eukaryota > Viridiplantae > Streptophyta > Magnoliopsida > Asparagales > Orchidaceae > Gastrodia > Gastrodia elata. The sequence goes on along the minus strand of CM028680.1, from coordinate 31,081,255 downwards.
TTCTCAAATTAGGTTTCTACATTTTTGGCCATTCCATTTATTACTTTCTTATTCTAGATGGAGATCTTTGCGCCTCGAGTGTTTTATGTTATTAATCTAGACATTGGAAGCTCCGTGCTTAGAGAATACCTAATTTTCCCAGCTCAGAATTTCCTCGATCATTTGGGACGATGACACTATCGCTATGGGCCGGATCAACCTAGGCCCACATGGTACGATAATGTCAACCCAGTCGGGCCCCTGCTCAGCTCATGTCTTTTGTCCCGGGCCAACCTGTCAGGTATCAATTGACCCGACAGGGAATCGACAGCCTGTGGGTTTAATTAAATGAATACATTATTTTTCTAACTTCTAACTTAGGCCTAATTTAATTAAACTAGGGTTTACATTAAATCTGTCCATACTTAGTGATAGACGTAAAATACACTGTCTGTACTTGCACGTAAGTCTACGTGGTCTGAAGTAATAAGTGGAAGTTACTTCCGAGATTTATCGTCCTATGGAACGGTGGTTTTGATACTGAGTTATATCCTCTTTCAATAATATTTAGAAGAATGATTTTTGGTTTGTTTTGGTTCCTAAATCATCAATGCAAATGTCCTTAAGATAAGTTACAATTTGTTCAAAGAGAGAGAGTTAAGTTTTATTGTAGTACTTGTAAGGACTTGGTATTGCCACTTCTTTGTTTAAATGTATAAATTGATTTATTTATGCCTAATTAAATCATATGATCACTGTTAGTATTGGAGCAATCCTCTAGTTATAACAGGTTCAGATTTAGTGCAACAATGAAAACTCCCTTTGGGGTTCTACCTCTGCACTTAAACCCTTATGAGATCATAGTTTGATTTACCTGTGATTTCCTACATCTAGGTTACCAAATTTTTTCTCTTACTTGTTAGATCTCACAAACATGATTTCCATCAACAATGCATCATGCGCTTACACACGTGGTTTAGCTAGATGAGATGATGCATTGGATCCAAGGACTATGTCAGATCATCCATTAGGTTCTCAGCATCCTCTCATCCCTTCTGCTGTAGTGAGCCGTAGAGCATGAGTTGATGGGAACTTGGTTCACAAGCATCAAATCTCTTGGTAGAGCTCTTAAGGAAAGAGTGCAAGTGAGCTTTGAGAACTTGTCACATAGTTCTCAGCTCTACCTGCACTATCTTCCTTGCTCTTGTCCAATTGATAGGCTCAGAACTCAAGTTCTTTAATTAATAATTCTTTTAAGTTTTATTTTTAGCAAAATGGTTTGATAAAAGTTCATCCAGGCATTCCATCATAATAAAAATATAGACAGTTAAATATAAATCATTTAAAAACATTTCCATTACAACACCATATTATCCTTACATCTTCCTCAACTGCATCCCAACCCTCTCCAAGAAGATTTAGCTTTCCATTACAATATAAATATGAGCATACATGCCAAAGGAAGTAAGCCTTGACATTGGTTTATAGCAGAAAATAATCAAAAGAAGGATTAGAAAAAATATTAGGAAGAACCCAGTGGTTTTCTAGGGTTCTCTTGAACTTCCTCCTGCACTTCTGCTTGACTTCCCCTACTTCTCCCTTGATGTCTACTTCTCTTTACTCTTCATGGATCATTGTTGGCCCCTTGGAGAGTTCTCCTCCTTTTTCTTGCTGCAGCCTTTCTTTTAGACTTTTGAATATCAGAATTTGGAACCATTCCTTAGCCTAAAATTGGCCTTTACATAGGGGACTATTTCAGCCCCAAGTATTAATGACATATGACTCTTCATATTCTTGCACTTCAATGCAAACCCTTTAATTTATCCTACCAAGTCTCCTTGACTTCCCCAGTTTTAATGTTTGTTCTGGTTTCAAGAGGTAGGGGAAAATCAAAGTTTTTATTTTGTGACCTTTCCCATGCTGCATTTAATGATGATTCTGGAATTTTTAGTATCGAATGCGGCGGTGCACTGTAGCAGTCTTGATCCAAACACTGTTCCACCGTGGCGCGCTTCAGCAGCTGAAGTTCAAATATTATTATGCTGTATATTTTGATGGTTTTCTTGAGGTTGCTGCCCTTCTGCTGTGGCGCGCTACAGGCACACTGCGGTGATTGAACTTTTGAAAGCAAGATAGTAAATGTTCCATTAAGTATGGCTCAGATCTAGCACCTACAGCTGGCTAGATGATACATGTTGAACCTTCTGTGCAGTTGCTTCATTTAGCATGTTTTTGTTATGGTAGTACAAACTTAGGCACATCTTTAAATTTAAGTTTTAGTTCAATTTTATTGGGTTTGTGTAGCCAATTTCTAAATTTGCATTTTTATAAATATATATTTTTCTATTCTTTGCTCACTTTTATAGTTCATCTCAGTTTAGCTCTTTTAAGTTAAGTTTTGCTCAGTTCTTTACATATATTAGGATGCTATATATGATTGTTTCAGTCTGCTTATATGCTTCAGTCCAATTGGTATTTCTGTAAATCAGAATGAATTCATATAATCATAGACATGTTAGGATTTGTTTTACTTTCAGCAGTATTAATATTTATAGTTATATGTATGATTATTGCCTAACATTATTGCAGCTTCTAGTTGATGAATGTTATTGACATAATTTGTTTTGTCTAGCTATAAATGTTTTATTTATAACTATCCTATTTTTTGTTACTAGTTGTACCTCTGTAAATGCTTAAATGTTTAGTAAAATGTGATATCTTAAAACATGTAGGTTCATTAAATCAGCTTAAAAAGTACTTAGAGAACTGTCTAACATAAAAAAAATTTTCTTAGCTGGGGCCTTGGCATTGTGATACCGATAATGTCAGATTCTGAGTTGTTTATGATGGTAGATTCAGGAGAGGAGCTTAGCCAGGAGGAGGACCTTCCTGTTGTTGCCGAGGCATAGATAAATTTACTTTCTTGCTTGTTAGGATGAGTGTTCCTTTTATTAAATTCAATTCGACATTATAATAAATTCAATTCAGTATTATAATAATTAAGGTTCTTGATGCCTTTAATTTTTTTGCACTTTTATACTGAGTTGAGTTACTATTCTTTATTGCTTATGATATGGGAATAGATGTTACATTTGCTTTTTCTTTTGCACTTTGCTCTTTCTTATATTTTGCTAAATGGCTTACAGTTATAGGTGGCATATTCTACAATTAAGGTGTGTTAGGCTGAAAAACTAACTCAATTGAAATTAGGACATTATCGCATGTTGACCGCTCTACCATAATCATGCTAATATTAGTTTTAGCATGACCATGATAGAGACGAGGCTCCACAATTTGTATCAGAGAACCCCATAAGGTGCCAAATTGGAATTTGCATTCCCCTCTACCTAATAGATCATTCTTCTGTAATACAGTCATCAAACATGACCTCCATAGCGCCATACTCTCAAGCAACTCAATATAAAGGTATGAATTGTGAATATATACAAACAATTTTAAGATAATCCTAAGGTAACTTAAGAATCTTATAAATTTTTGTAGTAAGAGAATGGAGTGTGGATGATCTAACCGAAGCTCCTACTCTGCAATATTCAACACCATTTGGGACTATGACTATCAGCTAGGTCAAGAAGGTGGAAGGATTGTAGATGGAGTATCAGCCAAGGGTATCCTAATGATTGACAAGCTACTTTGTCTCCTCATCTTTAGAGGACCTTACTTTCCAATCTCAGCAAAAATTAGTTGAAGTGAGTAGGAGCCATCTTTGATTTCATAGAGTGCCCAGATCCAATCTACATCAAGCTTATGAACTTTCTCCAACAAGACACAGCCAAAGAATGGTGGGTCGTCACTAATTGGATGCTGGAAAAGAAATGCATGAGCAAGCGCTATGCTATGACCTTCGTTGACTTTCATCTTGCCTTCTCTGCAGAATTCATCGAAAAGGCTTAGTGCTCACCAAAATTTGTCAAAATGATTGCAATTCTTTATTCATCTTTATGTCTTAGTATCTATTTGAGTTATTTTTTTCAACTTTTCATCTATGTAACCTTTGCTTCTGCAATGAGTAAAGAAATTTTTGTGATTCTGATTTGAATGCCAAATTGTGTCTCATTTCTCTACTCATTCTAAGGTAATAATACATCTTGCCAGAATAGGATGAATCCAAGATCACCCCCTATGAATACTCCCATGAACACAGCAGTAGTTTTCTAGTGGTACTTCAAACGAGGTTACTTCTCTACGAAGTATTGTGGCGACAATGCTGGAGAATCAAACTAAGCAAGCCCTAGCAATCTAGAAGCTGATCGCCATCCATAATTATATCACCAATAATGCTGCACTAGTAGCACCTGCACCCAAAGCACGCCATATGTCGCATCAATCTGCTGATGTACTCTTGCATAGTTTTCTGAGGTTCAGACCTTCAACATTTAGCGGGAAACTCTCCCCTATGAACACAACCAGTTGGCTAAAAATGGTGAAGAAGAATCTGATTAGCATCAGGTGTCCCTATTCAGATGTGATCTGCCTTTCAACTCATTTGTTTCATGTGAAAGTAGAGTACTGGTGGGATAATGTCTGGAACACCCATTTTGTTGACTACAATATTGAAGACATCCCCTAGGTTGCATTTGTGGAAGTATTCAAGATAAAGTTCATTACCCCATCCGCACAAAATATAATTGACGACACAATAATAAGGTTGAAGCAAGGCAGCCTCCCTGTCTCGAAATATAAGATGGAATTCAGATGGTTAACACGCTTTGCTATAGACCTCATTAGATCTGAAGTTGCCTAGTGCCACAGATTTCAAAGTGATTTGTGAGATTCTATCATGGATCACTAGTCCCATTACATTTCACTGACTTCTCCCAACTAGTCGAGACGGCAAGAGTGGTAGAGCACCACCAGTTTGAGAGGGATCTAAAAAGAAAGATCCATGCAATGCCAAACTTCAACAAAGTGTTCAAGAAGCACATGCTGCATTTTGGTGAAGTTTGTTAAATTGAAGAGGCTTCACTGTCTTAACCAACTCAAAGCTGTAGCAGATCCCATCTGTATGGTAAGTGTTACCACTTTAGCCATCAGTTCAATAGGTGTAGTCATCAAGACCATATGTTGTACCACTGCAATCATTAAAAAATTGTGGATAGTGTTCATATTAACCGTTCACAGCGGAACCAAGTTTTTCATGCCACATCATTAAGCAAATGAGATATAAAGATGGAAATAATGTCATCTCCTTCAGTAGAAGTCTTGGAACCAGTAAGCGAGTGAACTATAGCCCAAGATTTCAGAGTCAAAATAATCTTAAGAAGCAGGATAATAATCGCCCTATTGGTCCTGCACATGTCTATGCTTTATGTCCTCTTGAAGCTGCGGAAGACAATAATATGGTTTTAGGTACACATTCTTAAGCCCCTCTTTCCTTATTATTCGTATTTCCTACATCTTACTTATTGCAATTAGTTAATGTAATCAATTAAATAACTTTAGGAATGCTTTATTTTAATGACAAATTTTGCAATGTGTTATTTGACATTGAGGCCAGTCAGTCTTTTATCTCTGAATGTTTTGTCAAAACTCTTAACCTACCTTCATACAAGCTGGCTAAGTTATTAAATGTTGAACTTCCGTCCGGAGCCCAACTCAGTGCCCACAAGTTCTGTGAGGTTAAATTCCATTAAACGACCAAGTTTTTAATTCCAAGCTAATCATTTTTCCTGGCCAATTTTAATATTATCCTTGGAATGAATTGGTTCAATAGCCACAATGCGATCATAAATTTCCAAATGAAGAAAGTCTTATTTCATTCCCTTGGCAAGCATGAAACCTTTAAAGGAAAGATTAGTACACAACCATCTCTAATCAATGCCATTAAGGCCAAGAAATTGATCAGCAAGGGTTGCGATGCTTTTTTTGTCACCATGATGGGTGAATTTAGGGAGAACAATTTCTTTCTCTGAATGTGAAGTAGTAAGAGATTTTGTTAATGTATTCCTTGAAGATCTGCCAGGCTTAGCTCTAGCTAAGAAAGAAAAATTCTGTATTGAGTTAGTTCCCGGAACTCAGTCGATCTCTAAAGCGCCATACAGAATGACAACTAAGGAACTGCAAGAGCTTAATGAACAATTGCAATAGCTCTTAAACAATGGTTTCATCAGACTTAATACGTCTCCTTGGGAAGCACTATTTTGTTTATTAAGAAGAAAGATGGATCTATGCAAATGTGCATAGATTATCAGAAGTTGAATAAAGTAACTATCAATAATAAGTACTCATTGCCTAGAATCAATGATTTATTTGATCAGCTATCTAGTGCTGTTAAACTCTCCAAAATTGATTTAATATCAGGGTATTATCAGTTGCGAGTAAAGCATGCCGATGTTAAAAATATAGCTTTTTGCACTCGCTATGGCCATTATAAATTCCTTGGATATTTTTTGGACTCACTAGCATACCATCAATATTGATGGACTTGATGCAGTGAGTCCTTAAGCCTTATTTAGACAAACTTGTTATCATTTTCATTTATGATATTCTTATATACTCTTGAACTCCAAAAGATCGCAAAGATCATCATAAAAAAGTATTTGAATCATTGCATGATCATTGATTATATGCCAAATTTTCAAAGTTTGAATTTTGGTTAAAATTTGTAGTGTTCTTGGGCCATGTAGTTGGTGCCCAAGGGATTTTAGTAGATCAAACTAAGGTAAGTGTCATCCAAGATTGGGTACAGCCCAAGTTAGTAACCAATATTAGAAGCTTTTTAGGTCTAGTCGGATATGACATAAAATTTGTTAAGGGCTTCACTAAGATCGCCTCCTCACTAACCAAACTAACTCAGAAAACTATACCTTTCATTTGGAGTTCTAATTGTAAAGAAGCATTTCAAACCTTGAAAAATTCACTCTCTACTGCCCCAATGCTAGTTCTACCTAAAGGAGGTTTACACTATCAAGTCTATACTGATGCATCTAAAATTGGTCTAGGATGCATATTAATGTAAGATGGTAAAGTAATTGGTTAAGCTACTCATTAGCTGAAGCCCCATGAAAAGAACTATCATGTCTATGACATCGAGCTTGCTGCAGTAATTTTTGCTTTAAGAATTTGGGGCCATTATCTATATGGAGTTCAATGTTCCATTTTCACTGATTATCAGAGCATGAAATACATTTTTACTGAGCGCAAATTAAACTTCTGACAAGGAAGGTGATTAGAATTTATTAGTGATTAGGATTTGAGTATTCAATACCACCTAAGAAAAGTGAACATCATAGCAAATGCTCTCAGCCATCATGCCATGTTATCTGCTATGATTGCAGAAAGCTCTATTGTCGATGAATTTCATAAATTAAGTATTGAGCCTATCAAAGGTGATTTGCTAGTGAGCTAATACAGTTATGTTATCTTGAGCCAACATTCCATAGAGATGTCTCCATCTTGCAAACCAAATATCAAGACTACCTAAAGAATAAAGTATAAATTGAAAGCGGTCATTATCATGATTTGCAGCTGAGTGGAATAATGATTTATTAAGGAGATCATCTTTGGATCTTAAAATTTATGCACCAAGAGGTTCTTGTTGAATGTCATCATTCCGGATATAATGTACACCCTGAAAGTACAAAGATGTACCAGGACTTGAAGCAGTCCTTTTTGTGTCCCGGTATGAAGAAAAGTGCAGCCGACTTTGTGGCAAAGTTTAATGCCTGTAATCTAGTGAAAGATGAGCACCAAAGACTTGGAGGTCTTTTGCACCTATTGAAAATTCCCTAGTGGAAATGGTTTGATATTTCAATGGATTTTGTTATGGGATTGCCTCGCACAAGATCTGGTGCCAATGCAATTTGGGTCATCATTGACCGTTTAACTAAATCTATGCACTTCATTACAATCTATCAAACTGACTTAGTGGAAAAGTTTGTAAAGCTCTACATTAAGTAAATTGCTAGATTGCTTGGTATATCTAAGTTAATCGTATCAGGCAGAGATAACAGATTCACTTCTTTATTTTGGCAAGTTGTACACCAAGATTTAGGGACACTCTAGATATGAGCATATCTTTTCATCCCCAAATGGATGGTCAGATGGAAAGAGTTAACCAAGTACTTAAAGATCTGCATAGACTCTGTGTTCTAGACTTTACCGATTTTTGGAAAGCTCACATTTCACTTGTGGAGTTTGCATATAACAACAGCTTGCATGCCAGTTTTAAAATGGCTCATTCTAAAGCCTTATATGGTAGAAAGTGCAGTACTCTTTGCACATGAATAGTAACAAAAAAGTATCCAACCTTATGGATCAAAACTAGTTAAAGAAACCAATAGAAAGGTTCAGCTGATTTAAAAAAGAATTCGTGCAGCTCAGGATCATCAGAGTAAATATTATGGTGCTCACCATGGTCCTTTAGAATTCAGCATTGGGGATTTTGCATATTTGAAAGTTAGCTCGATGAAAGGTGTCATTAGATTTGGCATAACAGGGAAACTCAGTCCCCATTACATTGAACCTTTTGAGATTTTAGCAAAAATAGGGTTAGCAGCCTACATGTTAAATCTCCCTAATGATTTTGCTGCAATTCACAATATGTTTCATGTACCATTATTGAGAAGATGTCTTAGAGACCTTTCTTACCTAGTTCAGCTTCCAGCAAGTGAAATTCAACATCATCTTTCATATGCAGAAGAACCTATTAAAATCTTAGCTCGTGATCAAAAGTAGTTAAGAAATCACTCTATTTTAATGGTAAAAGTTCAATGGAAGAATTGTTCTTTGGAGGAATCTACTTGGGAAAAAGAGGCGGATACGCATCACAAATATTCAAAACTCTATAAAAATTTTGGTACTTCTCCTATTCCTTTCTTTTTAGTCATTATTCTATATTTCATGTTCGTTGTACTTATATCACTCGAGTGATGTCGAGGATGACATCGTTCTTAAGTGGGGGAGACTATAACAGCCCAAGATTGTTACTCTGCTAAAACTAAGCTAAACCAAGTGTTAATTACCATTCCATTATACTTGAATGGCCAATTAAACCTAATCTGGAAAATTTGGGATCAAGCGGAGCTCATTTGAGCAATATGACCATTTTTGCTTATTTTAGGATCCAAGAAATTAAATAAATTAATTTGGTCTCCAAATGAAAGTATGATTTCATTTTTGAATTCCTCACATCTCAATTAACTAAGGGTGAAAATTTGGAAAATTTTGAAGATTATCTAGTCCTAAATTGAATATAAACTTATTGGATGAAATTATATTAATTAGAAATTTATTAATATTATTTAAATTATAAACATAATTAAATTTCTATTGGCTAGTATATGTTGTCGGGACCGCAACAGATCCATTGCGGCGTACCAACAGCAGAGCAGTACATCCAACGCATGTTAGCCCTTGCACCGATCTTGACGCCTCCATCTGACGGCACCTATCTTCCGATGCTTGGATCGCTTGTCAACCATTGAATTGCTTCTATGATCCAAAGGCTGGCATATCTTTCGTAATTAGTCGTTAGGCTAGGCACATCTAGACCATTGAATCCCAATGATCAATCCATCAGATGACCTGCATTCCCTCACCACTATGGATCTTCATCTCCAACTGATTGCACGTGCTCCTGGTCCCCTCTCGACAGCTAGACCAACAGTCGCTATCGCAGCAGTATGGGGTTGACTCAATCTTTGCAAGATGCCCTCGACCCCAATGGCCTGTCGGTAGCAATCTCCCTAAGATGCCTTTTAGCAGTTGAGCCCATCCACTTCTTCCTCGGGCTAATCTCTCACACCTACCTAAAGCCCAATTGAATTCCCAAGGCTATAAATAGCCCTAATTCTCCTCCATTGAAACCTTTATTCTCAGAAGGAGCATTTCCTTGAGGTCCCAATTGCCCTCCTTAGTCCTACCCTCTCATCTCAACCTGCAAAACTAGTTTAGTCATCTATCGAGCTCCATTTGACCTTTACCGGCTTGGCAGTGGGCATGTCTTGGTGTTGAAGACCCCATGCACTTGTGTGGAACTCAAGGAAGCTTCTGGTAGCTCAATGACCCTCTCCTTCTCTACATTACCAGGTACTGCCTCCTTCCCTCCCATCAAACTAATTTTGGCTCAGCTCATCTCAGTTATCATTTAATAATCAATTAAGTGTTATGCTAGGATTGATTAAGGAGACATTGTGTTTAGCCTTAGAGATGGGCTGGGTCTGGTAATGAACTAGGCAGGACATCACTGTCTGTTTGAGTGTTTTTTAGACCGATAATTTCTGTCCATGAATTTGCATTTCAAAGTTCATCTTTGCTACCATCTACTTCAATAGGATGATGACTGAGTGTTGAAGTCCTTAGATTTACTTGTAGTCGATTGGTCGATCAATTTTACTCAATCGATCGATCGACCCTGACTCAAATCATGATAATGCATTATAATGCATTTTTGTGACTAGCACTTGGTCGATCCAGACAGTCTCTAGGCTCACCAGCCTATCCTATCATTTCATCTTGAGCTCTTAAATATTTAGGCCTAGAGATTAGATCACGATATTATCTTAGTGGAGTGAACCCACTCCTGGACAGTGAACCATAATCCTGAAAATTGTCTAATTAGGTTTTGGCATTTGAGGCCATCATGTTTAGCACTTTCTAGTTCTAAATGAAGGTCTCGGCATCTCGAGTGTTTTAAGCCATTAATCTAGCCGTTTGAAGCATCATGCTGAGAGAATTAAGGTTTCAAATGGATCCCTACTTTTCCCCGCTCATAATTTCTCTAATCATTCAGAATGATGACATTGTCGCTATAGGCCGGGTCGGCCCAAGCTTGCACGGTGCGACAGTGCCCACCCAGTCGAGCCTTGCTCGACCCGTGTCTTTTATCCCAGGCCAACCCATCGGGTCCCAATCGACCTGACAGGGACCCGTCTAGCTGTGGGTTTAATTAAATGCATAATTATTTTCTTAAGTTTTAATTCTTAGGCCTAATTTAATTAAACAAGGGTTTGCATTAAATATATCCATACTTAACCAAGAACTTGTAGAATCTGAATATGGAATAATAATTAACTTTCTAAAATTAGAATTTCTAATTTAGACTAATCTTTTTCAAATCTTAATTAGTGAATATTTATGTAGTTTCTTAGCTAAATTACTAGATTAATAGTTCTAATTGTTCATAAGATAGAGGAAAATCTTTTTATGCCATTGAAAATAGTTTTGGAATTGTAGAATCACTAATCACCTCTTAGTCACCCTTAATGACCTTGGAATTTATTTAGTGCTTATTAGGTCTACTCAAAGTGCAAGTGTGATAATTGTGGTGTTGATTCATGTTGTGTTGTGGAGACCATTTAGTCCATCATTGAGATGCTAATGGTGCTCCAGTGATCTTTTGGGAGGTCCAAGGCAATTCAAAACTAGGAGTGAAGTCCAGCAACAACATAGGTGCTACGGCATGCCGCAACAGAAATCGGCGCTGCAGTGATAAGAAATTCAAAATGCGGGCGCTACCATGAGCTGCAGCGGTAGGCTAATTGAAAGGAAGGAGCTTTCATGCCCCACAATGTAAGGCTATTCAAAACCCAGGTGCTATGGCGCCATAGCCCTTGGTGGAATTTTGCTCTAGTTCAGATTTCTCCCTAAGTATTTTGGGGGAATTTTGGACCTCTTGGGGTCCCAAAATAGGCTAACTACTTAAGCAAACAAGTTGGAAGGTTCTTACTATGTTGGCATTCTCAGTTTGGAGGCTTAGAATGCTGTGAGGAGGAGATCCCAAGGTGAACCCCTAAGGAAGTTGCAGTGCAAGCAACCTCTTGCATGTTAGAGAAGCACTCCAGGTGGTAGTTGCTTTCTCTCCTCTCTATATTAGAGTAAGAGCTTGTGTGTTTCTAGTCAAAGGATAAACACTTTCTAACTCTGTACTCTTCAATTTTTCATAATAATATTTTTTGTGGGGTGTCTCCGAAGTTTTTTCCACTCTTGGGTTTTTCTACGTAATCTCTTTTATTCAGATGTTTATGTGCTTGTGATTATCTTGCATGCATATGCTGTGTGATTTTCTACTTGTGGTTTTGTGATTTCAGATTTACTTGGTAATAGTCAATACAACCCCAGTCCTCAATTGAGCACACTAGTCAAACCACTTCTGCTGTGGAGAGGGTTCTCAGTGGTGCTAAAACTTTTATATCAACAAGTGGTATCAGAGCGAGGTTACCTTGTTGGCCCTAGGGATTGCTATTTAAGTGGGAGAAAGGGCTGATAAAATGAGACATAAGATAGAGAAATTCAGTAAAACAAACTTTGCATTCTGGAATATGCAGATGGAGGATCTGCTTTACAAGAAGAAGTTCTAACTTCTATTGAAAGGAGCCAACAAAAAGCTGCAACTATGATTGACAAAGAGTGAGAAGTTCTTGATAGAACTGCACTGGGTTTGATTTGTGTATCTTTGTCTTCTTCTATTACTTTTAACATTGTTAATAATAAAACTATTGTAGATCTCATGGATACCCAGACAAGAATGTATGAGAAGCCCTCAAGTTCAAGTAAGGATTTCTTGATGAAGAGATTGTTTAACATGAAGATGATGGATTCATATTTAGTAACTGCACACCTTAATGAGTTCAACATAGTGATGAGCCAGTTATGTTCAGTGGGCATCAATTTTGATGACGAGGTCCGAGCTTTATTGTTCCTCTCTTCATTGCCAGACAACTGGGATGGGCTGGTTACAACCATCAGCAAATCATCAGGAAATGCATTGTTGAGATTCGATGACATTATCAGGCTTGTACTAAATGAGGAGGTGTGGACAAAATCACATGCGGTGGCATCCACCTCAACACTGAATGCTGAAAGTAGCGGTGGACATACTATAAGGAGACATAATAGAAATAGGTCAATTTCTTGATGAGGAAAATCAAGACTCAAAAAAGTAAAGCTAGATTGTTGGAACTGTGGGAAGGTAGGTCACTTCTAGAAGGACTGCCCTACCCTGAAGAAGCCAAGTGATGGAGGTCAGATGATGACCCTTACTATGAATGTTTCTACTAAGGAGGATCAGGATGCATTGATCCTCTCACCTGTCAACACGAAGTCCTAGATAATTGACTTGGATGTATCTTTTCATGCGACTCTGTAAAGGAGTTCCTTCAAGAATTAAACCAAGGGTGACTTGGGGAAAGTATATCTTAGAGATGACAAGGCATGCGACATTATTGACAGGGGTGATGTGAATGTTCAGCTACCAAGCAGTGCAGTTTGGAAGCTCAAAAATGTTAGACGTGTGCCATGTAATTTCTGTGAGCCAGTTAGTCAGAGAGGGCTACAACACATATTTCATTGGAGACTCGTAGAAGGTTACCAAGGGTGCACTCATTGTTGTATGAGGCAATATGGAAGGTACACTTTACCTGATCAATAAAGTGTCTGATTCTATTGCAGCTGAAGAAGAGTGTGATGCACATCTATATCACCAGAGGATTGGACATATGAGCGAGAAGAGGTTGAAATCCCTACAGTCAACGAGGAAGCTCCATGGACTAAAGTTAGCAGACTTGGATTTTTATGAAGACTGTGTGCTGGGCAAACTGAAGAAGGTTTCATTCTCCAAAGTTGGAAGAGAGCTAAAAGGCAAGAAACTTAAGTTGGTGCATATAGATGTATGGGGATAGGTGAAGCCACATATTTCATCACCTTCATTGATGACCATATGAGGAATGTTTGGTTTTACTTTCTAAAATATAAATATGTTGTGTTTGATATATTTGGAAAGTGGTTAGCTTTGGTGGAGAATGAGATAGGATTAAAGCTTAAGTGCTTGAGGTCTGATAATGGTAGCGAGTATTGTGATAGGGAGTTCATGGAGTTTTGTGCCTTGAGAGGCATCAAGAGAGATTTTACTATGCCAATAACTCCACATCAAAATGGTGCTGCAGAATGGTTGAACTGACAATCACAGAAAGGGCCTGGATCATGAGCTTGCGTGCAAGTCTCCCAAAGAAATTCTGGGAAGAAGGTCCTTCAAAATAAGTGGTTTTATCGATGAAGGAAAAGCCTAATGGGAGCAAGGGATACACGACAAGGCATGTAGTAAAAGGATTCCAGCAAAGGCATGGAGTCAACTATAGTGAGATTTTCACCCTAGTTGTGAAGATGACAACCATCAGGGTTATGTTGAACATTGTTGCAGTTGAGAATATACATCTGCGCAAATGGATGCCAAAATTGCTTTCCTTCATGGAGAGCTGGAGGAGGAGCTGCACATGCAACAACCTAAAGGGTTCAAGATTTAAGAGAAGGGAAAAACTAAGCTAGTGTGCAAGCTCAAGAAGTGCCTTTATGGATTGAAGCAAGTGCCAAGGCAGTCCGTACATTAGATTTGATAGGATTTTGTCGTAATCAGGGTACAAGAGATACTAGGCGGATCACTGTTATTATATAAAATAGTGTAAGTCCTCTTATATCATTATGTTGCTGTATGTGATTGATATGTTTATTGTAAGGTCGGACATGGAGGAGATAAAAATCCTAAAAGAGCTAATGTCAAAAGAGTTTGACATGAAGGACATGGGGCCAGCCCAGCATATTCTTTGAATTATAATCAATAAGGAAAGAATTGAAGGAAACTAGAAGTTGTTGCAGAAAGAATATGTTGAAAATTTGTTGAAAAGATTCAACATGAGTGAAGCGATGCCAGTGGGCACTCCCCTAGAAAGTCACTTCAACTTATCAAAGGAATATATGCCGAAGTCTGAAGAAGAGAAGAAACATATGCTGAAGGTTTCTTAAGCCTCAGTAGTTGGGAGCTTGATGTACGTGATGATCTGCATGAGACCAGAAATTTCCCATGCAATGGGAGTGGTTATCAGATTCATGGGAAACTCAAGGAAGCACAATTGGGATGCAGTCAAGTGAATCCTTAGGTAACTGAAAGGTGCAACGGGCTAAGCTTTATGCTTTGGATGATCTGACGTTGTTTATAGGGATATTGTAAGGGCCCACTTAAGTAATAATAAGTGAAACACTTAAGCATCGAGGCACCTATTTAGATAATGGTGAAGTTACTGATAAGAACTCCAAAGTTAAGCAAGCTCATGCGGGAGCACTCCAAGGATGGGTGATTTACTGGGAAGTTAACTTCTGAAGGCAAAATTGTGAAGCTTTTTAGGCCAAAGTGAATAATACCTTGGTGCTTAAGAGTTTGGGCTGTTATAAATTGTATTAGAGCAGGCCATAAGGTGTCAAATAGGAATTACGTGCCATATAGGCAAAGTACCACTTCATGTGAGTAGCATCTTGAACTAATGATGGTTAAGGTGCTACATGGTTATTAGTACCTTTTAAACCTACAGGAGCCACCTCTAGTCCTATCTACCAAAATGGATGGTTCTTATATATGTGTATGATTACTGATGAGGACATCAGTTACTTAAGTTGGGGAGATTTTAATGACCCACTTAAGTAGTAATAAGTAAAACTCTTTAACATCAAGGCACCTTTTTAAAAAATAGTGGAGTTCCTAATAAGAACTCCAAAGTTAAGAGTGCTCTTGTGGGAGCACTCCTAAGATGGATGACCTACTAGGAAGTTATCTTCTAATGAGAAAAGTGTGAGGCTTTTAAGGCCAAAGCGAACAATACCTTGGTGCTTAAGAGTTTGGACTATTACAAATATATCAACTTAGATCTTACAGGGGATATTGATAGAAGGAGAAGCACTACATGTTATGTGTATACATTGGGATGTCCAGTGGTGTGATGGATCTCCAAGCTATAAAACATCATGTTGTTATCTACCATGGAGGTGGAATACATTTCCATTGTAGAGGCAAGTAAGGAGATGATATAGTTAAAGAGTTTTATGGTAGAATTAGGCAAGGAATAGGAGGATATGAAGCTCTATAGTGATAGTATGAGCATTATTCTCCTAGTAAGGAATACAACATTTTATGCTATGACAAAGCACATTCAACTCCGTTAACTTTTCATCAGGACACTGTTAGTAGAGGCACAACTCAAATTGAAGAAGATCAGTACTTCTAAGAATCTTGATGATATGCTTACAAAAAGAGTAATAGTAAAGAAACTAAAGCTATGTGCAGCTTTAGTTATCCTTGATTTGTTAAGAGAGAGAGGACGTGAGCCACCATATTCTTAACAGATAGAAGAAGACAATGAAAAATTAAAGATAAAAGAGGGGGTTATTTTGTAATGGTCACCAAGTGGGAGATTGTTGTATTATGGAGAACATTTTGTCCATCATGGAGATACTAATTATACTTCGGTGAGCTTCCAAGGTGATTCAAAAGAAGGAGTGAAGTTCAGCAACAACAAAGGTGCTACGGCGCACCACAACGAAATTGACGCTGAAGCGCGCCACAGTGGGTCCATCCTTAAATGTGGGTTCTACCGCACACCGCAGCAGTAGAAAATTCAAAATGTAAGTGCTACCGTGTGCCCCGGCAGTAGGCTATTTGAAAGGCGGGCTCTATCGTGTGCCGCAGCGCCTGGCTACTCAAAACCCAGGTGCTAAATTCTAGTGTTGTGTCTATGATGACATTCTCCATTTGGAGGCTTAGGCTGCTGTGAGGAAGAGATCCCCAGGTGAAGCCCTAAGAAATTTTGAAGTTCATGAAACCTCTTGCAAGTTGGAGAAGACACTACAGGTGGTGGCTGCTTCCTCTCCTCTCTATATTAGAGTAAGAGCTTGTGTGTTTCTAGTCAAGGGATAATCTCTTTATAACTCTATACTCTTCAGGTTTTCATAGTGCTATATTTTTGTGGTGTGGCTTTGTAATTTTTTCTGTTCTTGGGTTTTACACATAACCTTTTGTGTTCGGATGTTTAAGTGATTGTTCTTATCTTGCATGCATGTGCTGTGTGATTTTCAGCTTGTTATTTTTTGACTTCAAATTTTCTTAGTAATCGTCAACGCAACCCTGGTTCTCGATCGAGCGCACTAGTCAAACCGCTTCCACTGTGAAGAGTGTACTCGGTGGTGCTGGAACTTTTATATCAATAATTATTTCATTGGACATTCAAGAAGCTACTTGAATTGATTAAAATCAATTTTGAACCCTAAGTCCTAAAATCTCAATGTTCACCCTTAGGAGGGGCATTTTGGTCATTCTGGCCAAATGTAGGTTTAAGAAACTGTAAACTCTAAGAATTCTAACTAAATGCATTAAATTAATAAGATAATGGTTTCAGATCTGTTTAAAAGCTTTTAGACTTAATTAAGGGATCCTAAATGTTAAACCTTAAAATCCTCTTAGAATTTACATAAGAATCATCAAACATTTAGAAGATCTTAGATCTTCAATATGAACTTAGTAAATAAATATACAAAGATTATGAAAATAGTACTAATCAACTTAACTACCATCTAACAAAATTCTAGTGTTCTTCCTAAATCTTTGTCTAATGGTGAACCTTAAGTTAAACCTTTGCTAAAATCTTAAGCAATTAATCTAAGCCCTTTGATCTTAGATTATAATAGCTTAGATCTATTGAGTGATTGAACTATTTAATGGATGAAGTCTCCTTAAAATTGTAACCTTCATTCTTGAAATTCTTTAGGAATCTCCAAAGTGCTAAAATCCTTTGAACTCTCTTCTTAATGGCTTAAGTTATTCACCCTATGGAATAATGAAATTATTTTATAGATTGAATCTAATTCTTAGATTTATAAGTTATTACTTGATTATTTTGTCTTATGATTTTAGACTGTATCCCTTCTAAATTTGGATCATGTTTACTTGAATCTCTCAATCCATAAGATTCTCTGGAGGTTTTGTGTGAAACTTTATATCCTTAGATGTTAGCACCTTGGACTTAGAACTTAAACCCCAAATTAGAGTCTAACTTTAAATCCTTGAATCTTGATTTTCTAGATCAATATTGGGTATGGGTTATTAAAATACATTAATTAAGTTATTGATTAATTATTGAACCTTTGCAGTTGAAATTTCTAATTAAAAATTAGAACTTCATAAGTTATAATATTTAACTTTAAGTCATAAATCTAGGATTTTACTTGCTAGTTGGATATTGGTGATCCTAAGTTTATACTATCCCAGAATAGATAGAGCAAATTAAATTAGACAAAAACATATATCACATAAATTTAGTAGAGTTCTTGCTTACTTTCACTTTGTTTCTTCGCATACCTTATATTTGGGCTTTATACCTTGGACATATTAGTCATCATAGGATATTTGATGAGCAACCTATATTATATAAGAAATGAATAAACTTTATTTAACTTTAATCAATACATTCAGTTCTTCATATATCAGTTCAGTAAAGTGTGTTCTAGTTTGTCTACCTCTTCAGTTCAGTTCTTTTGTAATAGAATTAGCTCAGATCCAACCATGACAGGTTTGGATAATACATGTATGATTTTATTGTTTGACTCAGATCTTGACCTGAGGTTAGCTAGATGATACATGTTGAACTTTCTATTGAGTTCTTATATATATATACTTCTATCCTCTACACACTTTTATAGTTCAGCTCTATTCAATTTTGTTTAGTTATATTTTGCTCAGTTAGGATACTAGTTATGCCTATTTCAGTTTACTTATATGCTTCAATCCAATTGGTATTTCTATAAATCAGCATATATTCGTGTGATTATAGGCATGTTACGATGTGTTTTACTTTCAGCAGTTTCAATATTTGTAGTGATATGTAAGATTATTGCCTAACCTTATTGCAGTTTCTAGTGGAGATATGTTATTCACATACTTGTTTTGTCTCATTATAAATGTTTTATTTATAACTTTCATATTTTTTGTCACTTGTTGCACCCTTTAAATACTTAAATGTTTAGTAAAATATGATATCTTAAAATATGTAGTTTCATTAAATCAGCTTAAATATAATTAGATAATTATTCAATATAAGCTTTTCTCTTCTTGGCTAGGGCCTTGGCATTGTGATACTGACAATGTCAGATTCAGAGTTGTTCGTGGAGGCAGTTTTAGGTGAGGAGATTAGCCATGAGGAGGACCTTATTGTTGTTGCCGAGGCATAAATATATTTACTTTCTTTCTTGTGAGGATGATTGTTCCTTTTTATTAAATTCAATTCAGTATTATATTAATTAATATTCTGGATGCCTTTAATTGTTTTGCACTTTTATACATAGTTGAGTTACTATTCTTTCTTTCTTGAGATATGGGAATGGATGTTACATTTGCTTTTTCTTCTACACTTTGATCATTCTTATATGTTGATGAATGGATTACAGTTACAGGTGGTATAATATACAATTAAGGCGAGTTAAGCTAAAAACCTAGCTCAACTAAAATTGGGAATTTGTCGCATGCTGACTGCACTACCATAATCATGTTAATATTAGGATTAACATGACCACGATAGAGATAGGGCTCCACACTATAAATGTTGTTTATCAATCTTAAGAAACAACTCAGGGCATTATATAATTAAAATGCTATAAAAACCAATCATATAATCCTTCTTACATCATTAATCCAGTGTTCCACTCATACATAATCTGATCAAATCCTAATTTGGTGCCCACTTTTAAGGCCTATCATTGAAATAAACTATGAGGAGGCAATAAGATCAATTGAATCTGCTAGGTGTGGTATTTGAAGTAAGTACTTAATTATGATATTATTAATAATTGTATTGTCTTTACACATCCTCTATGGACCATCATACTTGGAACCAAATAAGGTAAGTATGGAACATAAGGAAGATTCTCCTTAAGGAAATCTTATTTTCAATAACTCTTTTATATGTTTTTGTGGCTTAGCTTGCTAAGAATTTCCATTATAAGTTTCACCTAGAATAAGATCTAGAATATGATGTATATTATGTAAGGGTTGGCAACATATCAAGTAAATTATCTGGATTGAATTAAAGAATGTATTTAAAATCTCAATCACCCTAAGTGGCATGTGAACACTTTAAGAATCAAGTGCAACCTTCCTCACAAGTAAGAAAAGTATTAATGTAGGATCATAAAACTTTCTCCTAAGCCTCCTTAATCTAATTAACTTGACATAAATCTGTAAGAAGTGATTACTTATAAATATGGGAATAGATTTGTGGAATGTGATTTTGATGGTGAAATTACAATGAATTAGATTTTTGCCCCCTTTTTATCACATGTCTCATAGTTTAACTAGAATAATGGATAGAAGTAAGAGTAGATTAATTGAAACTTATAGGTAGTTCAAAAGATGAGGGGCTAAAGCCAAATGATGATGAGTACTTGATGGTGGGCTTAATCAAGTATAACTTAATTATTTTGTCCTAAATTTTAATTACATATTTGTTGTCGCTATCATAATGAATCATGCTCATACTATATAACCAAGTCATGAGATATATCTATTAGGAGTACTTCATACAAAATTCTATCATGATAATTGATTATCTTGTTAGACTCTAAATGTTTCTAACTAATAGAAAAAGAAGCTTGATTCACCTAGCCAACCATAAATTCACTTGGGTGTGGCTCAAGTACTAGCTTGGCCATATTAAAAGCAAGAATAGATACAATATTGTACTTTGGGAAAATTGGGGAGAGTTAGGGTGTGGCTCAATAATGTTTTTTGCTCTGAGATTATCAATCCTATATTACTTTGGTTTGGACTCAATTTGGAAAATTGGGGAGAGTTAGGGTTTCACATGCATTTCATCATTGTTTTGTGTATGGTTATACTTTTTATAATTTTCATGTCAAGTGAGGTGAATTAATATTAATTTTATTATCAAGGGATTTAGCATTCTTTAATAGAGTTTATAAATGTACTAAATTCTATCTAGTGCTCTGAGATAAACACATTGGGGTTCAATCTCAGCACATAGATATCCATGTGATCTTTTAGTGAGTAAAATCATCCCTTACGTCCAAGTAATAAAATATACATTTTAAGTTAAGGATCACATGATCTTGATTCCATCTATGGCTAGCATGTTTCTACTCTTAATTTAATTTAGGAAATAAGATTCAAAGCTAAATGAGCTTATGTCACATCGCTCATAATTCAACGCGCTCGAATTCCTCGTATAAATCAAGAGTGAGCTGTAGAGCTCTATAGGTGTTTCTTGGCTCACATGCTTCAAGTTCATACTTTAACTTGAAGTTGGCAATGGCCTGCATGAACTATGCCACATCATCCATTAGCTAGCATGCCTCCTCCAAGTAGTGCGAACTAAGCTATGGAGCTCAGAGAATTTCTAATGTATTCTTATGGCTCAAACGATCAAGCCGTTGTTCCAAAGTTATGCACGAGCTATTTTTGCACAGTGAATATTGTCACATTCATTTTCGACATTAATGCTCAAGGTGCACATCCTTTTTGACAATGCGATCATAAATCTCTATGAGATTTTCTGTAAAGAGTTTAATCTAAGAGATATTTACATGTTTCATCATTCTTTAACTTATTTCATAAATTAATATATCATATGCCTTTATATCTAAATGACATTTCATTAAAAAGAATAGTTTTTACATGCATTCAACAATGACTTACTACATGTTTTTGCCTAACCGTCCCCAAAAGGGGGACTTAGGCTGCCTTTATAAGAGATACAAAAACTAAGCAACAAAAGATGCTAAGCATATACATAGCTCTTATAAGGAAATATAAAGAAAAATAGGTGAGAGTACTACACACAGAAACAACCCATGATGTTCTCTTTATTCCTCTTCTCTCCAATCTTATCCTTTCTCCTCGCTCTTTGTGCTCATCTTCTTCTGAAGCTGTAGCCTTTTCTTCCTCCTTCAGGGTTAGGCTTTCTCATTTAATGTCTTTCCCAAATAAAAATTCAAAACCTCTCTTAAGAATTTTTTTCTTCCTTTTATAGTATTCTCCTTGGCCCTTCATTCTTCTAAGCATCCATCATTGAAACTTAGAATACAATTAATTTTTAAACCTTTATTCTCATGGAACTGAAGATAATAAATGTTTGCAATTCTTTGTTATTATGTGAAAATGGAAAAAATTAAGTCTTTTGGTCTTTCCAATGCTGACTTGTAGCAAATATCTAATACAACATTAAGGTGCATGCTACAGTGCGCTATAGCACCAAACTTTCAGCTCGTCTGGTTCTACAACACGCTATAGCATCAAGGTTTTGGGAAGGTTGGCATTGTGGCGCACTATAGCACCTTGTTAGCTGGAGTTATGGCGTTGTGGCATGGTGTAGTGTCTTTTCTTTTGAAATTTTGACATTGTGGTGTGTTATAGCGCCTTTTGCTCTATGAATGTGGCATTATGGGGAGCTTTAGAACCTTTCCATTTGGAATTCTAGCATTGTGTCTCACTATAGCATCTTTTCCTCTATGAATATAACATTGTGGCATGCTATAGCATCTTGTTCTCTTGAGTTCTGGTGTTGTGGCGTGCTGTAGCCCCTTTTGCTTTGGAATACAGGCACTATGGCATGCGGTGGCATCTTTCTCTCAAGAATAAGAGCATTGTTGGGCATCACAGTTCGCTATAGCATGTTATATCATTCTATTTTACCGAATTATCTTTTTTTTTGTAATATAATCACTTTATAGCTTATATGACATAAAAACATGCTAAAATAACATGGTAAAGCCTTGGATGAAGGCATGGTGCTAAAATTATTATGCTAAGATGATGAAGCCCTATTTTTGATTTATAAGAGAATTTCTTTATGAATGTTGTCCTTAATTGTCTATTAGTCTTTCAGCTCAATTTAGTACCTCAGCTCTAGAAATATGTCCTAGCCACTAGATCCTAAAACTGTGCCTAAGTACTAAGAAATAAACTTAGAAGCTTACATATGGTCATCATATTTATTTGGAACTATTATGATGATACTATGGTCAATACTTATTTTTAACAACCTCCTTCAAATTTTCTTAAGCAGTCCTCCTCCTCCCACTATTGTGTGGTGGAGGAGCCTTGAGTGTTTCAAAATGAGCACAACTAACATGAATTAGATTAAAAAATAGCAAGGAGTAGATTAAGGATGCATGGGTGCACCCAAGCCCCAATACCTAAGATCTTTTAGCAAAAGCACTATAGTTGAGAGGTCAGAGCTTAAGCATAGCCAAGCACCCTAAACAATAAAAAAAAGTTATAGATAGAGACTTGGGTGCTTAGGCATACCCAAACATGAGTAATTTAAATAATTCTCTCAAAAGAAAACATTATATACTAAATAACCATAATTACTCTAGGACTCAATATTTAGGCTTACCATGTGCTTAGCAATGAAAACTTTTAGTTGAAGAAAATTAGGAACTAGATTTGAGCTTATTTTGAATATTTTGAGGGTTAATTATTGAGGTACATACACTCTTATTATAATTAGAATCTAGCCAACCTAATAGATAAACTAAGTCATAACATTCCTCCATACAATATGTTGTATAGCCAAGAGAATATGAAAGTATAATGCTCTTGATGCATGCTCCTTAAAATTTTTAACGAGTTTTGTTGAAACCAAAGTCCTCTCTTAGCTTGAATTTAAATGCATGCAACTTAATTCTTATATAAATAGTTATAAACTAAGTAGTCATAATTCTTAATTAAATACTTAGAATATTACATGTTCACTCATTTTAGTAATTAATTTTATCATGTTCATCCCTTGGACTCCCATGCAAGGAGAGAAGTTCGATTTACATTAATTTTGCATCTGAATTCCATTTTGCCCTATTTTTAAACTAAATGCAAACTATTTTAATATCCAAGTACATAGAGCACTTTAACCATATCCAATTTTTTGGCATCTTTCATATGTCAGGCTAAGAAATATAAGGAGGATAGTTACATGAAAAAATACACTGAGTTGAAAGATCTTATTATATATATATATATATATATATAAACATATTCTTTTTTTTTTTCTTTTTTTTTTCAATTTCAGGTAACACCCGCTAAAAGCCAGGAGAGGGACAAATTTATAAGCAACAAAAAACAGTCATCAGCACTATGAACATTGAAGAAAAAATAATATCAAGAACTCAGAAGCCACCAAAACTTAATGTTAAGACTATAGAACCAAAAAGAATACAGATCTGAGATAATCGAAAGCTAATTACAAGATGGGTTTGGATGATTACATTAAAAAAAATCTAAAAGGAAAACATAAACTTAAGAAAATTCAAACCAACACAAGAAAGTTTAACTTGCTTACATCTCTTGCTATAGAATCCAGTTGTTTCAAAAGGACTTGCATATCACTTAGATATGGATGGATTGGAGTTAACATAGCCACTTCTCGCTGCCAAATTACAACTCAACCCTTCATCAATGGGCCCCATGGAGCATTCTATTATTGAACATTTATGCAAACAACTCTAGTTTGAAATGCTATCCAATAATAATGACCTTAACCAAACATGGAATTAAATTAATAATATACATTGATCCATAGGTAAGAAGTTTACTTGGAAAACCATCATATAATCTAAAGAATACTCTACACGATATAACCAAACTCACAAAAATGAGACCCCAATCACAATGCCATTTGCCCCGCAGAGCAGATATCCTATACCTGAGTTTTTTTTAGCTTTGCTTATAAACACACTAGTAAACATTTTAGTGAGAAACTAAGAATAGCTATTTACTATTATCATGTTACCAAATTTCTAGAAATAAATACCATAGTCAGTTTAAGAACTGGTTGGATTGCAATAGCCAAACAGTAAAACCAAAGAGTCTTAAAATCTACAATTAAGAGCCACCACCTACTCTCATGACACTAAGCACAAACCCATGATTTCTTCAAACCCAAGACTATAACATTCATACTAGAATGAAAATGAGAGAAAAATGTCTTACTAATCTTATTAACATTTTTATTTAATTCAGCAAACCACCACTAGATTAAACAGTCCCATTGATAAAACATTACAACAAGCCAGCCATCCAAATAATACATACAAATCAAACATCAAACCATCCATAGATTAAACATTTCTTGAAAATAGACTAATTATATCCATTACAATATTTTCCTACCCATTTTTGAACCGCATAATCCCAAGAAGCAAATAAACAACAAGCTAAAAAATTGCAAAAAGTATAAAGTATTCACAACATACGTCAAGCCTTATCACCACGATAAAAGCCCAATAGAGCACAGTTGGGCCAGAGAGCAGCAACTATAGCAAAGGTATCGAGAAAATGCAACTACCAAATAATTGGCACTACAAACTAAATTATCAATTAGTTATATTAGCTACCAGCATATTCAAGCACAATCCCATGATAACAAAAAATGCTATAAACTAATATTTATCACTATTACACTAGTATATGAATTTGGATGGTAGACCTTTCATTAATAACTCAACCATATAATTGTTGTATGTAGTGATCACTAGCTAATATATTTTCTTATAATTAGCTTGATTTTTGCTTCCAAACGTGCAAGCAACATATGCATCAATAATTTTAGCCAAATGTATTTTTTTTTTTTGTATTAAATTGATTCCACTGACTTAAAATGGCGTATTTATCAAAATAAATTATGGCCACTATATCTAAGTTGCAATTGTTCCAAAATTTAAAGCTAATTATGTTATTAATAATTCATGAGCCATAGGTTCCAAATTATTGTACCATTGACATTTAGACAATTTGGAACCCTGTTCTTTGTAACTCTTCATCCACACTAATTTATCTATGAAATATTCTCCAAATGAAAAACAAAAGTGTGCAAGAAGGAATCTATTTCAATACAAAGGTATATGATTGTTACTTTGGGTTTGCAAAAAACCATCCATGAGAGGGAAATGTTAAATTTATCTTGAATTACTAATTCTAATGTAGCTAATTTTAATTTGATAATATTAAGGGTGAGAAAAACTCAACTCCCTTAAAATATTACAATGAGGAATATTTTGAAGCAAATCCTAATTCCATTCCCCTTCCTCATTAAAACATTCACTAATCAAGATATTAGGATGATTACGGGTCACCTTTTTACATAATAATCCAAGATGAGACTAGTTTTTATACCAAAAAGATAAAAAAATTTCAATGTTGTCCCAACTCATTAGATTTTCTATGGTATTTATGTTGTCTAACTTTCTTCTCCATCTTATGGAATCATTTATTTTAACTATCACAACATAAGGATGTTTAGAGATGTATCATTTAGCTTTTATAATTTGAGCTTAAATCGAGTTTTTCTTTCTAAGGATCCACCAAAGTTTGAAAGAGATAGCGCATAAATGCCTTCCAAACTTCTCAAGCCTAAACCTCCCTAATTGCCATGATACATGATATCATTCAAAGAGACCTACAAAAAATTTAGAACCCCTTCATGAACTCATAAGATATTATTAACTATTACCTTAATATAATTATACATCCATTTGGTAGGGGATGCAACTTCAAGCCAATAAATAGGAGTTGTGTTGCTCACATATTTTATGAGAGTCAGTCCTTAGTTAAAGAAACTCTTATTCCCAACCCTAGATATTGTTGTAGACTTTCTCAAGAAGTTCTATGTAAAATTCTTTTTAATTTTGGCTAATGAAATTGGAATTTCAAAGTAAGTGATGATCCTATAAATTATAGTTAGATTCTTATTTAGAATACAATTTTGTTTTGTAAGATTACTTGTTACTTTAGTATTTTTTAAGTCATTAAACAACAACAAAAAGAAAAATGAGAGAATTTATGTGAAGCAAAGCCCTACATCACGCTCTGGAAAACTACTCCGACGAAGTACGGTGCACTGCAGCACTCAGTTGTTCGAGGATAGCTACCTCAGTGCACCGCAACTCCAGGATGTTCGAGGTTGGCCATGGAAGTGCGCTACAGCGCCAAATTGCTCGAGACCAAGGTGCCGCAGTGCATTGTAGTTCAAAAATTATTCATTTCACAGGAATCATAGCGTGCCACAGCACTAGGCTACCTGTAAAGCCCCATCCCATCGCAGTGCACAATTAATTTAAGGAAAAACAATTAGTGGTGAAACTGTGTGTTACTCGGGAAGGAAATACATCTTCCCCGAATAACCTACTGAGCACAAGATCTGCTGAGACTCAACCTCAAGAGAAGATGGCTGAGTACTAATCCTTAAGATAAGTGTATTATCCTTATCTTAAGTATTAGATAAGGTACTCATGAATATTGGATTATGAATACAAATAGGATCCAAGTTACATAAATACTAGCATATTTTTTAATTTTCTATTCACATCACAATACTAAGTATAAGTGAAGTAAATATAGAGTGCAGAAGCTAAAGCATAAATCCAAAAACATTCATCACAGTTGCTAAATGAAACATTCATTTCAAAAAAATAATAGAGAAAACATCTAGAGTTATTACAATATTTTAATAAATTAAAGAATAAAGTTCAAGTGCTGAACGAAGAACTATCTAAGCTGAAAGTAAAGGTTGGGAAAGAGTCCACAAATACTCCTCAAACTCCTCTTAAATCTCATGGGTATCCACCTGATCTAGCTCCACAAACTGCTCAAGATCTTACAAATTGCCGGATCTTAAAAGTACCACGTATTAAACAATAAGTCTAACACCTCAAAAGCAACTCTAATAGTTATAATCATCTACTATTTAACATTTAAAAAGTTTAAGCAACATTGTAGAAAAGATAGTCAAATAGCAGAAAGCTCAAAATAATGAAAATCTGAAAGTAAGGTAAACTGAAATTGTAAATTGAATACTGACTATTGGGAAAATAATGCATAAATTTGAAATTGAAACTGACTGCTGAAATGCAGGTGAAACAGTAAACAATATGAATATGAGTTAATAATGGTGTAAAATTGTGTTGTATACCATTGAATTCATAATTATACTTATGAATATGCCACAAAACTGTATGCCACTAAATTGTATGCCATTGATATGCTTACTTGGTGTCTCATGAACACTCCATAGATTCCTAGGTGAGGGAATGTTCCGCTAATAGAGTCCATAGGTAAGCCAAGTGCTCCACTAATATTTACATAACTTTATGCATTTATAATATGCCAAGGATTTAATGCGGATAAGCTTTTAATCTTCAAAATTCTGAAATTAATTCAATATCAAATATAGATTCCATTTATCTCCATTATGCAGAATTCACCTAAGTGAATTCTGACTCCTAATTCTAATTTACTGTATTATCTTAGTTAAGATTATATAAAATCATCTGCTAAAGGTATTGTATACACATAGTTGATATATTTTCCATAAAGGAAAATTTAACACTTAGTTTATTTAACTGCACTTATCGAAGCACATGACAGTAAGGGTAGAACTCGGTCACAGTTTATTCTCTCAAACTAAAGTGTTAAATACCCTAATTATAACCATGCTTAGTGCTCTAAGAAGGATAACTTGAGATATTTAGTTTATTTAACTGCATTTATCAAAGTGCACCATGATAAGGGGCAGAACCTAGTCACAGTTTATTCTCTTAAACTAAATATCCAAGTTATATAATTATGAAACACTTAAGCTTGGGAAATTTGCTCTAAGCTGGACTGTACTTATCTAATCAAATAGGATAAGACCGAGACTCTATAATCCAACTTAAAGTGACTCATCCAATCCTAGATTTTACTGAAATGATTCAGTACTATAGATATACACTTTTATATTCTACTAATAATCTACTAATTTTAACAAATCTATTCAATAAATAAGGATTGCCCAACTAATGAATATTTACTCCATTTGAATGGATCCTACACAAGATTCCATGGATGTGACCTAAAGGTCACTCAGTCTTTTGATCACTACCACATGGGAGGATCTCATGCTAGGTTCTTAGGTAATCCTACCATAAGGGTCAAAGATCATGAATCTATAGCTAATAAGGAGCATCTAAGTTCCTACCTTAATATGTAATGAATAAGTTCTTCCCTCAATAGATTGTCTAGTAGTATGTCTCAACAATTATTTATTGATACTATGGCAAGATTATAATGATCTTGCACTTCTAACATAAAGAAAGATCTAGACTCTATGAATTTTATTGATTTCACAACTCTTAACCAATTTAGATTTGATTTGATCAGAATAGATGGGTAAACCATCTGATCTCCACCTATACTAGAATCATGGGTTTCAATCATGTATATTATTTGGAATTAATCAACTTGCTAATCAATATGGTATTATGATTAATTATATGCTAAGGATCTTACTTAAGTGAAAATCAAGGAATTAAAGGACTAAGATCATATTGAAATCACATAAATTCCTTAAGGATCTTAGCACTTCAAGTTCAATGATTTAAGATTAATGCAAATTAAGGTGAATTATTAGAATTATGCAAATTGATTTATCTTTCAATCAAGCTATTTTAATTAAACTGATTAAGGATTTTAGATCTTAATCAAGGTAAGGTTAGGATTTAACTCCCATTTAACCAAATTAAGATCACTTGTTTAATTTATGGATCAATGACAAATCAGTGAGTTTTGGGTATGTTATTGATGTCCATTTTAAGATTTGGATTGAGTATAAATTGCTTAAATAATTTTCTTAAGCTTTTTTGGTTCAAGTACTAATTTAATGTCAATTTAATTAAATCAACTGTCCAATTAAGTATGAGAGTTCTTTAATATACATCCTATTGTTATTGAAACATAAGAACATACATTTTCATAAAACAAAAAGTAATTAAGGCTTATCAAACCCTAAATTAAGAAAAAATGGATTAGCACTTAATTACAAATCCAACCATTGAAAATTAATGCAACTTGGCCAATATGTTCTAATTAACCATGTGAATAATCGAAGACTATGTTTGCTAATTTTAGCTAAGTAGAAACCCTAATTTTCACTAATCATACTTTCACAAGATTAGGTCATAATTAAGAAAATACGAATCAAAAAAATTAAACCACCTAGTACCTGCATTACACAAGTCATTAGGAACATAATGGCACTTAAATCATGCAAATTGGCTAAGTATACATGCTAATCAACTCTAATTAAGTTATAGAGCAATTAAGTAAAATTAGAAAATCTACCCTATAAAAGTGCAATATTATTTTATATTAAGATTCCTTACATTTTTCTGAACAATTAAGTTTCTATTGATCAGATGGCACTATGGCTAGGATCGCGCGGATCCTAATGACTGATCCTGGGAGCGAAGCGGGCCGTAGGATCCACAAATAGATCTAACAGGCAGATCTGTGGCGCTGCGAATTTGAATCCTAGCTGTAGGATCAGTGGGAGGGATGGTGAGATGCAGTGCAGCTGTGCTGTTGTGTAACCCAGGCGCCATAGTGGATCGCCTGCAGTCTGCACAGCGAAACCCAGACCGGTAATATGGTTTACTGTATTAATGCAAATACTAATTATTGGGATCCCTTATGTTTAATTATCCCAATTTAATTTAAATTGAATTATAGTCCAAATGATATCCAAAAATTCCTAAACTTTCACCCCTAGCTAATTTAGGGGTGAGGAATTCAAAAATTATGTCTAAGGTCAAAATATTTTAGGTCTTAAATAGGGCATCTTGATTAATCAAATGACTAAATTGACCTAGAGAGGTCCGATTGATCCCAAACTTTTAGGGTTAGCTTAAAATGATATATTGAATATAATGAAACTATAACTAAAGCACGATTAAGCTTAGATTAAGCTAGGTAACAACCTAGGGTTGTTACAGACTCCCCCACTAAAGAATAATGTTGTAATCGACATCATCCAAAGAAGGGAAAAGAAAACACAAAATTTAAGAGCAGTATTCAAAATTTAATGACCTGGATATTCAAAGAGCCTTGGATATTTTCTTTGCATATCGACCTATTTTTCCAAAGTAGAATCTTTAAGAGAGCGATTCCTCCTCTGAACCCTTACGATAGGGATAGATCAATTTCTCAGCTGCTTTTGATCTCGAGCTAAGATTTTTATAGTCTCCTCTGCATAAGAAAGGTTTGGTTGGAGAGATACGACTAGTAGTTGAATTAAATGAGATGATTACAAAGGCATCTTAGCATGAAAAAATATGAAATACATTATGGATAGCAGAGAAACCCTCCGTGAGTTTTAATCTATAGGCTACAGCGCCTATCTTCTTTACCACTTCAAATGGTCCGACGTAGCGAGGACTAAGCGTCCCGCTACACCAAAACAAAATACTCCTTTCATCATGCTTTTTTGGATATACGGAAAATCTCCAACATTGAATTCCAGAGAATAATGATGGGCACTGTACATTACCTATTTTAGACCATGCTAATAGGGTATTGCATTTGCTTCCGTATAAGGCTTCATACAGAGCCATGCCAATACTTGATTGGAAATTATTATTATAAGAAAAATCTACTAAGGAAATATGATCTTCCTAAAAACCTTAAAATCTAGAATACATAGATGCAAGAGATCTTCCAAAACCTGATTGGCTCTGTCAGTTTGACTGTCAATTTGTGGGTGAATGGCAGCGCTCGTGGCTAGGGTAGTCCCCAAGCCTTGATGTACAACTTCGCAGAATTTGGAAGTGAATCTACTATCAAGATTAGATATAATTGATCTTGGAATTCCATAAATCTTGACAATTTCCTAAATATACAGCTTCTCCAATTTCTCCACAGAATCGGTTTGAGGCATTGGAATGAAATGTGCTGATTTGGTCAGTCAATCAATTATGACCCAAATTGAATTAATACCAGACCTTGACTTGGGTAAGCCCATTACAAGGTCCATGGAAATGTCAAACCATTTCCATTCAGTACTTTCTAGTGGATGGAGAAGTCCTCCTAGCCTTTGGTGTTCTACTTTAACTAGATTGCAAGCATGTCATTTTGCAATGAATTCTGCCACACTATTCTTTTTTCATGGCCACCAGAATGACTTCTTCAGATCTTGATACATTTTGTTACAACCGGGATGGACTTGGTACCTAGAATTGTGGCTTTCAACTAATATTTTCTGATGCATGGATTTGGGAATCCATATGCGATCACCTTGAAATATTACATTTCCTCACAAGAACACATCAAAATGATGGCCTCTTTCAATCTCCATTTTGAACTTCAGATAACCTTTATCTTTTGTTTGTGATATGGAGCCACCGTGATGAAAAGTGGGTTTTACAATACTCATAGATATTAGCTCGCCTATCATAGCACCATGGATGGGCCTAATATCAAGCTTACATAATTTTACTTTTAAATAGCTGGAAGCTATTATAGCGAATAGTGTAGCAGGGTAGCTGAGTGCATCAGCTACAACATTTGGTTTGCTAGGATGATTTTGGATGCTTAAATCTTAATCATTGATTAACTCAAGCCATCTTCGTTGATAACAGTTAAGTTCGTGCTGAGTGAAGATATACTTCAGATTCTGATGATCGGTGAAAATAGAGCATTGGACGCCATAAAGATAATGATGCCAAATATTCAAAGCAAAAACTACAATAGCTAATTTAATATCATGGACATATAATTCTTTTCATGAAATTTTAATTGATGAGATGCATAAGAATGACAGTGCCTTTCTTCCTGCATTACCCCAATCCTATTTTAGAAGCATCGGTATAGACTTAGTAGTTGAGACCTTCCTTAGGTAAGGCAAGTACTGGGGTCGAAGAGAGAGCATCCTTTAGCGACTAAAATGCATTCTCACATTCAAGACTCCATATGAATGACACTGCCTTCTCAGTCAACTTTGCTAGAGGTGATGTATCTGAGAAAAGCCTCTTATAAACTTCTTGTAATAGCATGCTAGTCCCAGAAAGCATCGAATATCAGTCACAAATTTTGGTTGTGACCATTCTTGGATGGCACTAACTTTGTTCAGATCTACTCAAAAATTTTGAGCATCTACAACATGACCCAGAAAAGTGACTGAGTCAAGCCAGAATTTGCACTTGGAATACTTGGCACAGAGTTTGTGATTTCAAAGTTCTTCTGGCACTACTCTTAAGTGATTCTCATGATCCACTTTACTCTCTGAATAAATCAAAATATTGTCAATGAAGATGGATAATAGCCTTTAGCACATGCTGCATTAAGTCCATAAAGATGGATGGTGCATTTGTTAAACTAAAAGACATTACCAGAAACTTGCAGTGTCCATATTGAGTTATGAATGCTTTCTTTTCTATATCAGAATCTTTGACTCTCAACTGATGATAGCCTGATTGCAGGTCAATCTTGGAAAACACTTTAGCTCCAGATAGTTAATCAAATAGATCATTGAATTGTGGCAATGGGTATTTGTTCTTGATGGTCACCTTGTTCAGCTCATGATAATCGATACACATCTGCATTGATCCATCTTTATTGTTCACAAACAATACTAGCACTTCCCAAGGAGATGAAATTGGTTGAATGAGACCCTTCTCAAGAAACTCTTGAAGTTACTTATTCAACTCTTGTAACTCCTTAAGTGCCATATGATAAAGAAGCTTTGATAGCGGCTGCGTTCCTGGAATTAATTCCATTGCGAATTCCACTTCTCGAACATGAGGAAGACCAGGTAGGTCATCCTGAAACACATCAAGGAATTCACTAACTATAAGATTTTCAGAGATAGGAATGTTTCTCTTAACATTGTTACTAGATACGCATCGCATCCTTTCTTGACTAGCCTTTCATCCTTCATCGCATTGATTAATGAAGCTTGGGTACTAAATTTACCAATGAATATTTTCAATTGACTTCTACTGCCAAGAGTAACTTTCATCTTCTGGCAGTTTATAGAAGCACCATATTTGTTTAACTAGTTCATACCCAGAATTATATCAAAGTTGGCAATTGGCAGCATTATTAACTTAGCTTTGAACTTCTGATTACCGATAAAAATTTCTATATTACAGAATTGATGAGATTTTATATAGACTCCAGAAGGTTATCCGATACTTAATGAGTTAGCTAATCAATATAACAGTAGATTAAGGGTTAAGGGCCTTAACCCAATTTTCAAATACAATTGAATGGCTTGCTCCGGTATCGAAAAGAATGTTACAGGGTTTATCGCTTATCATTAATGGGCCTATGATTACAACAAAAACAAAGATATTGCTATTTGAAACATTTGGGAAAGCTAAAATGATAATTACTGAAATTAAAAATAAGTTTAAGACATACCTGAGACAACGTTGTTATCCTCAAGTGCAGAAGTAGGGGTTAACATATACACTCGAGCAATAGCTATTTGTTGTTTGTTCTGAGGTTGATGGCTTTGATGATTGTAGGCCGACCTAGGAGTAGGAACTCCTGCTTTAGGATTTGCAGAAGGGGTGGAAGCTGGAATTATAGCCAAGGCAGGAGCTTGGCTACTCAGTTGATAGTGGTCATGGAAACACAATGATAGAAACAATGGACCTAATGACCACAGGTATAGCACACATTACTCTGGTGGTAACATTTCCCATACAGGTGATGGCACTTGCATTCAGAGTGTTTTATTTGAGTTTGTTCGGCGTCCATACTATACCCCTTGGCCACCTTTCAATGACCAAAGTTTTCTCTCCTAGGCTGCACGAAGCTAGCTATTCTTTTCATATCCATCTACCTTTAGAAAACTCATAATCTGCTAAGAGACTAAGTGAGCCTTTATGGAATCTCTCAGCCCCTTCAAGAATTGATCACAACGAGAAGCTACGAACTTCACCAGTTATAGAGTAAAATGCGATAGATGGTGGAACTCAAGCTCATAGTCCGCTTCGAATCTTCTACCTTGCGTTAGATGGAGCAGCTCAACTTCCAATATTTCTTGAGCAGATACTGGAATGAAGGCTTCCTTGAAAGCTTCAATTAAATGGTCTCATGAGATGTCCTCTACTTTGTAGTCAACAAATCTAGTGTTACGTTCATTCACCCACATGTATTTGGCCTCATCATAGAATAAGTGGGTGGCCAGATGTATTGCTTCATAATTTGGGCATTTAATGCTCGCTAGGATCTTTTTGGCTGACTTTATCCAACTGATCATGTCCATGGGGATTAGTGCTCCATTGAATATAGGTGTCTGAAGATGCAGAAAGCTGTGGAGAATCCCATCTCCATAGAAGTGTGGTGCAGAGAAGGCTCCCATTAGAGGAAAAAGTCATTGACAGGAGTTTAAAATCAGAGCATGTGTTTCTTGTGCTTGTTAATTTATTTCCTTAAAAAAAAATTTAAAACACACAAAAGAAAAGTACAAAAACTAGCAATACAAATAAGAAAAGATACAACCTATATATTCTTGGTTTTCATCATCCTCCTCTTCTTCCATGTTGTAGGAGTAGTCCTATGGATAGCAAGTGTCCGAAATGGGGGCACCGACAGGCAATCGCGGTAGTACGGACGCATCTGGTCCTCCTTGCAAGCTCCAGTCCTCGAACATTAATCCTATAGCTTCATGAAATTCAAACTGGAATTCATGCTGCTGGGCAAGTTCCTTTTTGAAGAACCGCATGTCAGTTTCCATCGCATTGCCTAGATTTGTTTGTTGCTTGTAGATCTGCAACAACAACTTATCTGAGAAAGTATGGCCGGATGGAGCAGATGCTTCCCCTTGATTGCCCATCCTTTTCTTGGCTTGCTTTCACTCACTAGAACGAATGTTCATATTTGAAAAAGCAAGAGTGGTGCTGGGGGGAATGACGGAGTCAAAGGAGAGGATTTTTACCCTTAGGCCATGCATATCCCAGAGATCAATGACCCGAAGGCTAATGCAGCACAGGATCCTTGGAGAGCTTTCTAGAGCTGCTCAAAAATGATGCTAGAGATACGGATCTCTCCCAGCCTAATCAATGAGCATAAGAGGAGCGCTCTGGCATGGGTCACTTCAGTCAAGTGCCTCGAAGGCATGTCAAAGCTAGAAATGAAAACCAGCTATGCACTACTCATGTATGTCAATTCAGAACGATGAATGTTGGCTTGGCTTTCCTCCCAGTTTGAGTTTTCATGAATGAGCTCTGCAACAAGATCAGAGGGATCAAAGCGAGATTTCAAGAGTTCTAAGTAAGAATAAGCATTTACCTCCCATAACCCATAGAATTGCTCTATTTGAGCAATCCCAACAGTTACTTCTTTATCCCGAACGAAAATCATCCATCCTACCGCATTTACGGCATTAGCATATACTTCCTGGACAATAGTTGGGTAGGAGGGAGATTTTCTTATCACCATCTCACTCCATCCCCTAGGATCGACTTGCTCATTTGGAACAGGCAAGTAATGCCCAAAACTCTTTTTGGGGATTAACTTCTGCTAAGAGGTTGTGGAGAAGAAGCGGTACTTAGCTTCCGCGGAGGAGAACTTCTTTTTGTTAAAGGATCCTCCTGAAGATGAAGCCTCAGCCTCTCTACGAGGAATTGCCTTCTTGCTAGATGACATGATGCAAGAAAGAAGAGGATTTAGAGACTTAGAAAGAATAGGAGAGATTGGAAACTTGAGAGCTGAAAGTGCAAAGGAAAATTGCTCATATCCTCCCCTATAAATAACCAAAGAAATAAGTTAGCAAAATGGCACAAGAATTGGTCAAAAGATTACTTGCATGCCATTAATGTGACTAGCCATAAATGGGATGGGTGAGCAAGCTCCAACCACCTTTTGACTAACTAGGAATTCCAAACAATAGCATTGAGTAGCTACATTGGATTCCTTAGGCAGCTCTGATCAACACAGCTTGAAGGAATCGCTGTAGCGCACTATAGCAACAGATTTTCTTACAACTGTTATGTCGTGCACCATAGCGCGCTGTAGCGATCAATGTTTCGAAATGATCTCACTGTAGCGCGATGTGGGGCTTAGTTCCCAATTTTTTTTTTTTTTAACTTGGGTTGCCTCCCAAGAAGCGCTCAGTTTAACGTCTTAAGCTAGACTCATTAAAGATCAAACAGTGGGGTCAGGAGGTTATTCTTTTCAAATCCTTGAGATACTTGGGTGAGCACAACCTTTTGGTGTGCTCGAACCTTTGTCCTCGTAGCCTCCCTTCATGGGATCCTTCTTTCCAAGCTCGAATTTTTGGGGAATCTTCATTTTCCTTTTTCATTTTCTAGTTTTTCTTCTTCTCACACCCTCCTTACTCTCCTTTTCCGATGAAGTGTTAGAGCTATTTTTAGAATTCCTCTCTCCCAGAGTTAAATTTTTAAAAATATAATCAATCTTCATTCTTTCTTCTCTATCTTTTCTCCTCACCTCATCCTCCATCATTCTTTATTTAAAACAGATGGGTTTTAGATAAACCAGCTCTGATCTTCCTTTAATCTTAACACTCAACATCCCACGGCTGACATCTATAATAGTCTTGGTGCTCATTAGAAAAGGTCGCCCAAATATAATGGTGGAGTTTTTGTTCCATCTGTCTCATTCACATACAAGAAAATCAGTTGGAACATTAAAGTTTTCCAATCCTATGACCATGTCTTTAACAATTCTTAGAGGGGTCAAGGATTCAAGATTTGCAAATTCTAAAATCATGGAGGTGTACTCCATTCCTCCTACCTTCAGATGTTCATATATATAGTAGGGAATAATATTGACTGAATCACCAAGATCACAGAAGGGATCTAAGAGTACTTCATTACTTATTATGCAAGGAATGCACAACCTTCCAGCATCATCACATTTTGAAGCTGTCAGCTTCTCACATTCGGTTCCTCTCACCCCTTCTCTAGCCTCTAGCACTTCTTCAACAACACTAAAATTCTCAGTTTTATCTCCTCCATACATCCTTTCGGAATGAATCACACTTACTAACTCCCTTGAATTTACTTCAATAGAACTAGGTAGAGCTCCTTACTGCCGAATGGTCAGCTACTTGGAGATCTGCCCCAATTGAGTCTCAATGTTTCTTAGGGATGCTTCTATTCCTTGGATGGAGGTATCATGGTGGGTGATTGTAGCTTCATTGTGGTGCATGAAGTGAATTGTTTCAGCCTTAAAGGAGTTAAGGGCTCCTTCCAAATTTGAAGGGTGATGATTATGATTGTTTCCATTATTAAAGCCCTGTTGATTTGATGAACTCCCCCATTATGATTTTTGTTATTGTTGTTGTTACTCTACGAGAAATTAGGGTGGTTTTTTCACCCCAAGTTGTAAGTATTGGAGTAGGGGTTGTTCATAGTATTATTGTTTCTTAAATAGTTAACTTGTTCTGTGTTCGATTGCATGAAAGGATTATTCAAGTTGCAATTTTTTGCTAGTGTTTCTTCCCCCGCACAACTCACATTGAATTTCTTGAACAACATTAACATTCATCTTCTCAACGCGTTCATTTAAGGCGTGGATTTTATGTTACAGTGTTGTTATTTGATTTGATTCATTTATTTTTTTTATTCCTTTTTAAGCCTTTCAAAAGGCCATTGGTATGCATTGTCTGTCATTTCTTCTAAGAGGTCATAAGCCTCTTCTTGGGTTTTGCTGCTAATTGAGCCTCCGGCGGCTGCATCAATGAGAGTCCTTGTTGGAGCATTCAAACCATTGTAAAAGGTTTGAACTTGCATTCATAAAGGAAACCCATAATGTGGGCATCACCTTAAGCATTCCTTAAAATGATCCCAACCATCATAAAGTGTCTCACCTTCTAATTGAGTGAAGTTTGTTATCTCAATTCCCAGCCGAGTAGTTTTAGTTGGAGGGAAATACTTGGCTAAGAATTTCTTAGCTAGATCATCCCAAGTGCAGATTGTATCGCTCGAGAGAGAGCTGAGCCAACTTTAGGCTCTATCTCTTAATGGGAATGGAAAAAGCCTTAGTTTAACTTCATCTTCAGAGACATTGTTAAATTTAAAGGTATCACAAATTTCAAGGAAGGTTGAAATATGTGAGTTAGGATCTTTTGTGGCTAATCCACCGAATTGGTTGTTTTAAACCATACTCAACGTGGAAGGTTTGATCTCAAAGTTGTTAGCTTCAATGTTAGGCCTTACAATAGCATGGGGGATTCCCCTAACAGTGGGCAGTGAATAGTCTCTAAGTGCTCTTCCCCTCGGCTCTCCTAAAGGCTCTCCAAGATTTTTATTACAATTTTCCATAGCAGCTTGTTGATTTAGTAGAATGTTTTGTTCTCTACTAACTTGTAAATAGGTTCTTTCAATTTCTGGATCAAAAAGATATTCAGTGCAAATTCTTCTATTCATGCAAAATAGAAATTAAGCTATCAAGAACAAATAGCAGTAACGTTCAATAATTCAGCAAACTAAAATAAAAGACAAAAAGGTAAGTGGATAACACTTATAATTACAAAATCAAAAATTTAAACTTATATGCAAAGGAATTGCTTAAATCACTATTTACTGATAGATTCTCCTTATTACGAAACAAGTACCAATTCCCTGACAATGAAACCAAAAACTTGACATATTTAAATTACATGTCTACGCTTGCATGCGAGTGTATGTGGTCTGGAGTAATAATTTGGAATGTGGGTTCTGAGATTTATCATCCTCATGGAATTGGCTATTTTGTTACTAAGGTATGTATATGTTCAATAATGTTTAAACTATGCGTGTTTTGCTTAAATGGTTCCTAAGCAAGCACAATAAGTCTCAATAGAAGATAACTATGATAAAAAGGAGAGGAAAGTTGGGTCTCTCCCACATTATATATTAGATGACTTATGTATGATGGTTGCTCAAGCATTTCCTGATCTTCTTACTTAAGTTTTAAATCAAGTGCACAATGTCTTCCTTAGAGCTTAACTCCAAGTATTACAAGTTCAAATCTTGTGCTTGAAATGAACACACACTCGGTTCTATTTCAGCACATGGACCCTTATAAGATTTTTAGATTATTGGTTTTACTCTCATTCCTAGATTATAGAAATGAGAGTTGTTTATTTAAGATCTTATAAGCATTAATTCCACTCAGAGCATCACACGCATCATGCACAATTTAGATAAAGGAGTGAATTCATTTGGGCTCAATGACTATGTCACCTCGTTCATAAGCTCTCAAAGAATCCATTCCCTCCCTTCACGTATGCTGAGCAGCGGAGCTCAATGAGTGGGCCTTGGCTCACATGCTTCAACACTTTAGTTAAACATAGATCAAGGTGCATTAAGCTCAAAACTTTCTCACATAGTTCTAAGCTCTTGTGCACTCATGATTCTAGCTCCAACCTAAAGGTGAGCTATGGAGCACAAGACTTTTTTTTTAGTCCTTGAAATCATTTAGTCCTTCATCAATTGGTCCACATTCAAGTCCATAATAGTCATTTTTATTTCTTTAACAAGACATTTCTTTCACAAAATTTCATTTAAAGCTTGAGGAAATTTTCATACATAATAGTCTCTTTCAATTCATGTAGGATTGCACCCAACATTCCCCGAGGAGAGGTTTAGCTCTCCATTACACTAGAAATAAAGAAGAACACATACATGGATAAATACCTTTTCATGATCAACTAAGAAATACACAATATAAGAGCTAAAGAGTACTAGGAACATTCCTTTGATGAAGTTCTCTGGATTTCTCCTCCTCTTGCTTTTGGTTGTTTCTCTTAGGTCCATAGTGCTGCCTTTCTACCTTCTTCTCTTTAGTAATAAGAGTTCTCCACCCTTGGAGAGTTATCCTTCTTTTCTTATGCAGTCCTCTCCTTACTTAGGAATTATTTGAGCCAAAATGGGAACCCTTCTTAAGTGAAGAAGAGCTATATTTATAGAGGTTGTTGCATACCACTTCTTCTCATTCAAAATTTAGTTTTCCCTCTTCCAAAATTCTGCTATGATGATTATAAATCCAACTTGAGGGGTGAAGTGACCTTTACTTTTCCATTCTTTAATCCCTACATCACTTCAAAATGTTATTTTTCCATTTAAAAACAATTCTACTACAGGAGGAATGATGGCTGGGAGACAAGGAGCAGGTTGGGAGTCATGTCCAGCCAAAATAAATGCCCTGTTCAGAAAGAAATTTGGTGTGCTGCTGCAGCGCGCTGTCACACACTGTGGTGCACTACAGTGGTCAAATTTTGTAAAGTGGTCTACGATAATGCGCTGCAGCGCACTGTGACGCGCTGTTGCGAGCAGGAGCGCGCAGGAGGGCGCTGGAGCGCACAGGAGGGCGCTGTAGCACGCAGGAGCGTGCTAGAGCACCTGAGTCCTATAAATTCTCCTGATGTGATGCACTAGAGCACTTGAGTCTCACAAGTTCTCCCGTTGTGGCACGCTGCAGCACAGAGTCCCACAAGTTCTTCGGTTGTGGCGCGCTGTGGTGCCAGAGTTCCGCAAGTTCTCCCGCTATGGCACGCTGTAGCGCCAGAGTCTCGCAAGTTCTCCCGCTATGGTGCGTTGTAGTGCCGAAGTCCCACAAGTTCTCCCACTGTAGCGCGCTGTAGCACCAAAGTCCCACAAGTTCTCCCGCTGTAGCACGCTGTAGCCCCAGAGTCCTGCAAGTTCTCCCGCTGTGGCACACTATAGCGCCAGAGTCCCACAAGTTCTCTTGCTGTGGTGCACTGTGTAGCATGCTGTAGTGCCAGAGTCCCACAACTTCTCCCACTATGGCATGCTGTAGCGTGTTGTAGCACCAGAGTCCGCAAGTTCTCTCGCTGTGGTGCGCTATAGCGCGTTGCCGCGCGCTTTAGCGCGCCGCAGCGGATCTCTTCCAGAATTTTTAGATACTTCCTAGAATTGTCCAGAAATTGCAGGGTAGGTATTTGTTTCCTAAAAAATAGGTAGAATTTGAACAAGGAGGCAATTTCAATATAAAATGAAAGAGATTTTTCCCTTATATAAGATATAAATTATGGATTTATCAGTCATCTCTATCAACTGTTCGCAAGCTTGGGATGCTTGGGAGAACTTGATAGATCAAAAATGCGGATCGGGAAGGAGAGCTCCAATTGAGATCAATTAAGCAGCAAGGGATTCCAGGAAGAGATCCTGAGGTTATTTATTACATCTGGGAGAAGCTAGGGAGGGATTGATCGGGCTTTGAATGACCCGGGAGCTTTGGCAATGCCCGACCTCCCAATTTTCACAATGGGAGCTATCCAAGCCATAGGGCCTGATAAGCTTGATATGCCATTGAGGGAAGATCCCCAATAGCTTGCTAAGGTGGATGCACAAGTAGGGGACAAGGTGTGTGGTCGGGATGTACAAGGATACTCTTTGTTGGGAGTGGAGAGCGATGAGGATGATAATCCTCAGTCATGGGGGCTATGGATGCCATCTGATCTATCGATCAGATGACACTATGGCTCGAATCGTTCAAATCCTAACGATCGGTCGTGGGAGCGATCTGAGCCATATGATCCACGGGTTGATCTAATGACAAATCAGCGGGTGGGAAGGTGAGATGGAGCGGAGATCTACTACCGCATTACCTGAGCTCCACTGCGAATCGACTGCAGTCTGCACAGTGGATCCTAGACGGGTAATAGGTTTAGGGTATAAATGTAAAAATTAATTGTTGGGATCCCTTATGTTTAATTATCCCAATTTAATATAAATTGAATTATAGTCTAAATGACCTCTAAAAATTCCCAAACTTTCACCCCTAGCTAATTTAGGGGTGAGGAATTGAAAAATGCAATTAGATTTTAAATCTGAGGTCAAAATATTTTAGATCTTAATTAGAATATCTAGATTGATCAAATGGCTAAATTGACCTAGAGAGGCCCGATTGACCCCAAACTTTCATAGTTAGCTTAAAATGATATATTGAATGCAATAGAGTTATCATTAAGGCATGCTTAAGCTTAGATTAATCTAAGTAACAACCTAGAGTTGTTACACCGCTAGAGACCAAGCCACCACAATGCATCGCAGCACTGAATGGGCCAAAACCCTTATGCCACAACACCCCGTGGCGCGTGCCAAAATTCTATCTTGAGAACCTATTTCAATTCAACATTGGGAAGACTAACAACTTTAAATTTCTCTAGTATAATCTATAGTAAATTAGATACAAATGCCAAAAAGCATCTATTCCAGTGATAATAAAGGAATAAAATCAAATAATTTTAGTTCTCAAAGAGGAATTGATGGTAGCTTGAAAAAGAAATTACTGAAGGAAAAGTTATAAAAGGGAAGAAAAATTTTTTAGAGGCAGTTCTAAAAATTAGCTGGAAAACACCACACAAAGGGAAAACCCTGATATGAGAAGAAATGTTTCAAAAGGAGGCTGCACCATAAGGAAGAGAAAGCCCAGAGAATGGGTGAAAAGACCAAAGTTGAAGATAGATGAAGGTGGAGAGAGCGCTCAAAACTGTTCCAACGTATTGATTCTTAACTTTGTCTTTATTATTATCATCTAATAGAGAGATGTATGTGCTCATTATCTCTTGTAGCTTTCTTGTTCCTTTCATTATAATGGCAGCCTAAATCCCCCTTTTATGGAGGGTAAGGTGAATAACATGTAGGGAGTCTTAAAATGTTGTGCATGTAATACCACTTTGTCTGTAATGAAACGTCATGCCGAACTAAGAAAAAATTCATATTTGAATGAATGAAATGAGATTGTTGAATGATGAGCAGTTTTGAATATTTATTAAACTACATAAATTTCTTAGTAAACCTCAGTGAGCTTGATGATTGCCTTGTCTAGAACATATGAATTCTTGAGTGTTCTCCCGCAAATGAATCTAACATCTATCGCTGAGTGAAACAGCTCATGCACAACTTCTAGACGAAGGCTTCATCATATGAGTCATGAGAAAATTATGAAAAATCCTTGAGCTCCATAACTCAATCAATAACACTTAGATAAGGCATGTTAGGCAGTGGATGATGTGATATAGTTCAAGTAAGCCATTGCTAACTCTCGATTAAGGTATATATTTGAAGCATGTGACCCGGGAGCCATCTGTAGAGTTCCATTGCTCACTCTTAATTTATGCAAAATATTAGAGTGCATCAAGCTATAAGTAAAGTGGCATAAGCTCATTTAGCCTCACAGCTCATTACTTTAGCTAAATGAAGAGTTGAAGCATGTGAGCCATAGATGGAATTAAGACCAAGTGATCATAAAATAAAATATAGATCTTATTGCTCAAAGGTAAAGGTAACTTTCACTTATAAAAAGAATCACAAAGATATCTATGTACTAAGATTGAACCTAAGTGTATTCATCTAAAGCACTATATAAGATCTTAGCAATTTAATTGTAAAATTGAAAATGTTAGATCTCTTGATAATAGAATTAATAGTATGACAATTTAATTAAGACATGACACTAAAAAGAGTATATTTATGCACATAGATATGTTGAACAACATGTATGAATCCTAACTTTCTCCAATTTTCCTCACTTGATTACAAAACCATTTGATTTTAGAATCATTTAATTATTAAGATCAAAACCTCCAATTATTCACTACTTAAACATTATTAAGAGTAGATATATTTTAGTAACAATACACAAAACAATCCTAGAGGATGATAAATCTCAGGATCTCGCCATCACATATTACTTTCGATCACATACACTTGAGTGTGAGCACAGAATACGTAATTTTAGTTAGTCAAGTTTTTGGCGCCATTTCACGGGAACGATTGAATTGTATTAAAGACATTGTGCTATTAAATAGCGATTTAATAATTTGTGTGTATCTTTTGACTTCTATAATTTAATTTATTCTTTTTTTAGCTAGTTTTGTTAATTTAGTTATCGTATTTCATTTTTTATATAAACTGAAATTTGCTTGTTGTTCAAACTTGAGCTGTGCACATGTAGAAAAAATGCAGAATATTACTTGTTTGACCCTGAAATTGAGCATACATAATCACAACTTAAGAGGCAATAAACTATGT
The DNA here is from genome assembly GCA_016760335.1 of Gastrodia elata. Taxonomy (NCBI): domain Eukaryota; kingdom Viridiplantae; phylum Streptophyta; class Magnoliopsida; order Asparagales; family Orchidaceae; genus Gastrodia; species Gastrodia elata. The sequence continues at coordinate 31,036,666 of CM028680.1, read as the reverse complement.
CTACTTCTAGCTCAGTATAAATGGAAAATTTAGGAGACAACTTATGGGAGGTGAACCAAAACAATAAAGGAAGAGCATTGAGAGACTATGTTATACCTACTATTAGGGGGATACCAAATGCTATTGTGAGACCAAATGTTAAGATAAACAATTTTGAGATTAAGCCATCTACCCTCCAAGTGGTCCAGAATTACTAATTTAGTGGAAAAGCCAATGAGGACCCCAATTCATACATATCAAACTTACTTGAAATATCTGACACCTTTCGGTATAATGGTGTTACTAATGACACAATTAGATTGAGAGTTTTTCTTTTTTCTTGTAAAGATAGAGCTAAGAGTTGGCTAGGCTCTTTAATTGGCGACTCAATTAGAACATGGAATGATCTAGCAAGAAAATTCATAGACAAATACTTTCCTCCCACTAATATAGCCAGGTTAAGAATCAACATAAAAAACTACTCTCAATTAGTTGGAAAAACTTTGTATAATAATTGGGAACACCTTAAGAAGTTCTTAAGGCATTGCCCCCATCATGGTTTTCCATAATGGATACAAGTTTAAACATTCTAAAATGGATTGAACGCACCCACGAGAACCTTGATTGACATAGCAGTTGGGGGATCCTTAAGTATTAAAACCTAGAAGGAAGCGTATGAACAACAAGAGGAAATGGCAAAAAAAGCTTATCAATGGGCGACTAAGTGGCTAAACCTAAATATAAAATATATGGATAATGTAGCTTAGTCTAATCAAATAACATCTCTTCAAAGAGACGTAGCTATATTAAATCAAAAATTGGGGTAGATGAGTGTAACGCCTCACTATTAGATTAAATATAATAATCTAACAATGGGTGTTATGATAGTATTTAATATTGAGTTAAGTAATTCTAACTCAACATTAGATACTACCTTTTATTATAAGGATCTATGGGTGGAAGGAAATTCAATTATTCTAACTCAAACATTTATTATTTATAATATGAAATTACAACTGCATTAAAGAATAGTTTACACATCACCAAATATTTAAATTTACAAATGTTTATACATACAGCTCATTCTCATATAAAGATACAAAAATAAATTAATTTCTCCCAAATATTGCTCAGGTTCTTCTTTAACTGCAGGTCCAAATCCATGCTCATGATCTACCAAATTTTAAATTTTAAATACGATAGGGCACAGTAAAAAAAAAATGGTTAAACTTTAAAAGTCTAAGTACATTTTAAAAGTAAGCTAAACACATTATTAAGTGGATATCACATTAGGCATTTGCAATTTAAAGTATATGCGGTGTAATAAGCATGAAATAGTAAGGAGAGTATGTATGAAAATTTCCTAACAGTGCTAGAGTATTTTTATAAATCCTACAATAATTAGGTTAGTATAGCATTTGAAATATTTGCAAAATGAAGAAAAATATGAATATGTTCAAATGATTTTATATGCTAAGTAAGAAAAACAAAGTAAGAAAAAGAACTATATTTTTATATGAAATCTTACACTATATAAATTTTTGAAAGATTTAATCATGGTAAATCATTTCAGTCTAAAGACTGAATATATCATTCACAATCAGTGAGATTATGAGAAATGCAATTTATAATTTATTTATCTTGTATTTTTTTTTGTTCTCTGGGCGCAGAACAAGCAAGGAGTTAAGTATGTCTACTCAGCTTATTTGTAAGTGGGGTCAAAAACAAACACACATATTCCCCTCAAATGAATTATGTGGTCTCCAGATACACCAATGGCCTTGCCCAGGCAAATGACAGCTATACTAAAATACTCCATGTAGACCCCTCCGAAATGTTTATTAAGAAGTTTATTAAATGCACAAAATCTTAATATATGTATCAAGATTTAGGTTTAATGCGTAGCAGCACAAGAAATTTATCAAAATATTGTAAATCACATGATATCCATTGTTTTCTATTTTTAATTATCTACCATGATGATTGCATTTTCATAATGGGGGCCCATGTATATGCCATCCAAATCATGATATGGCATTAATAGAAATAATAAAGAATGATGTCATTTAACAATTATTTTGTGCTCACAAATCTAAATTTTGAATAGCATGATGGAAAAATAAATCTATTAATGCTGAGCCATGAGACATCATGATCAGTAAACAAGAAATACCTTTTCTATAAAAGTTGAATCTACATTTGGTTATAAATAGCATCAGAGTATAACTTTCTGTAAGTTTCTAAATTTTAAATCTTAAATATAAAAAAGTGTGAAACAAAACACTTAAAACACAAAAATGAGATTCCAATCCTAAGAATTTTGGCATGGCCTCTGTTGTATTTGCTCAAAATAAATAAACAATTACAATATCAATATAGAAGTCAATCTATTATATGGGATTAGCTATTTTTAGTTCTAATAATGGTATTTAATTAATGACAACATATGATTTTATTAAAAGAATGGTAACATTTGGATTTCATAATAAAAATAACAATAATTGGATCTCATAACATACATGGCAGCATTTGGATTTTTCAAATTAAATGGCAGCACTTGAATTTCTTTAAAATATATGATAGCATTTGAATATAGATGGTAGCATTTTGGATTTTTCAAATTAAATGGCAGCACTTGAATTTCTTTAAAATATATAATAGCATTTGAATATAAATGGCAGCATTTTCAATTTTTCAAACTAAATGGCAGCACTTGAATTTCTTTAAAATATATAATAATATTTGAATATAAATGGTAGCATTTGAGTTTTACACATTTAAATAGCAGCACTTGGATTTCTTAAAATGCATAGCAGCATTTGTATCTCACAAAGTAAATGACACCATCTGATTTTATGTGATCTTAATGATCCAATTTAAGAAATGATAGCGACATATAATTTCATCTATAGGAGATAGCAACATGTGATTTACTTTATAATAGAGGGCAACATTTGATGGCAGCATTTGTTCAATACCCAAAAATATAGTAATCTACATTAATATTTAAAGCTGCAGCATAAGCATAAATTTCCAGCATTATATAAAAGATTCTTCATTTGTTAAGAACAAAGTTCTATGATCATTTATAGTATTGACTTGCAAAAGGTATAAAGTTCACTGATCATTGAAATTATTGACTTGCAAGGAATACAAAGTTCATTGAGAAGAGTCAAGCATATAGGAGATAATGAGAATATTTCAAGAGCTTCTTTAAGTAAATCTATTGGCAACGAAATTATTTACCTTATTACAAAAAAGACAAAGCAGATGCTAAAAAAATAAAAATTTAAATCTGCAAAAGGATTCTGTAATGGATTCACGCACTCAATATTACAAACTTATTATTTTATCAGAGTTATATCCTTCATGCTGATCCTGACTTACCCCATTAATGGACAAGTAATGAGCCTGTTAAGTGTCATTCAACCTCTTGTTTATAGCCATTTAAATGTCAACAGATTTAGCATAAGGATGAAACAACATACAATAGAATTATTTTAAACAATTTGTCGATAAATCAAAACATCAAGTATCTAAATAAAAATTGCATTTGTTGTTAAATTAAAAATAAATATGAATAACCTTCTCAATCTTAAGTAAATAACTACATAGATTTTAACTTAAGATAATCTGCTCAAGGTATATCTTTTTGTTTATATATATATATATATATATATATATATATATATATATATATATATATATATATAACCCATATCAATATCTTTCTCATTTAATACTTCTATTTAGCTGTAAAGAGTTAAAATGTATAAAAGGCAGTAAATTAATTGTGAAGTTGACTATGAATAAATAATCTTATCACAACTACTAATTTCATAACATCATTCATTTAATAATACTCCCCGAAATTGGCCAAATTTAATAATGTATTATTAAAAATGTAAAATATATGATGTTTAGAAAGAAGAAAGTTCAAGTAAAACTCATACCCTAATATTTACACATTTCGAGTTTCCACAGTGGCAAAATGTTATAAGTATTTTTCACAAAATGATGAAAACCATTCACAATTATATTTGAGATGGAGTGCCAAAAATACTTGTTTATAAATCTAAGTAAGAATCACTTGAGTACAATGTTTCTTGAATGCAAATATTGACATCTCAAGCAAGATCATTATCAACTAATAATTATCGCTATGCTTTGTAATATGAAATTTAACTTTAGAAAATGAACTCATTTGTCATGTGATAGTTATACAACTACTTAACAAGACATTTCTTAATACAGTAACAAACACATTCGAATCCATTTTTCCAATAGCCAAATTTGAAAATTCATCATTTAAAATAACATTTGAACTAAGAGACACAAATTTAAGAAAATAAATCTTTTCAATAGCATTAGTTGAATATTTAGTATAGGCAAATTTCTTCAAATTCCAAGGTATTTTAAAGCATTAACATTAATGTCAACATTAATATCTATCAGATTTATAGCATTAACCTTAACAACAATAATAACATTTGAAGCATCAGTACCAATAGTAATATCTGAGATGCTAATAACATTAATATCATCGGTAGCATCAACATTATCTACAATAATAATTTTTTTATCCCAATATTTATACACAACACACTCAAATTTCTTCATGACAATTAAGATAACATCTCATTGGGTCAATTTCAAGTATTATAAAAAGAGCATATTTCATATACTGGTAAGGTTGAGTGCTATCTTTATAAATTGCAAACCTTATACATAGATACATAATTCGTCCTTGTGTGCCATTTGAACATCTAATAGTGACCATGCTTAATTTGTTAAAATTAGTTATAAGAACATCAATTTAAGTTTCATACGGAATTGAGGAATACTGCTTTAACTCCAAATAAAGTTTGAATTACGACTCTATGGTGTGGCCTACAGTTTTGTAGTTGCTGCAACTTTTAAGTAATTTTCACATACACTCTCTTGCTGTTATTTAGATTCAGATGAACCATTAGAGACTTCCAATGGAAGGTTATCAGTAATGTTCGGTTCCACTAAAATTACTTCCTATATAAGAAATTATTTTTCCTTTTTCATCTCCTACCATCCACCATTTGAATTGATGGATGCTAGGGCTAGTTTTGAATTGAGTTTGAGCTGATTTTAACTAGAGTCAAACTCAAAATTTTATAGTTAAGCCTAACTCAATCTGAAAATCAATTCTAGTACAATCGACTCAAATCAAAAGGAATTGATGATAACCCAACTTAAAATTATCTTAACAGCCTCGGGATTGTTGTTATTAGGGGACTTAACATTAGTGACAATTAAAAAAATCTATGTTCAATAAATCTAACACAATTCAATGAATTATCAAAGTATAATAAAATCCTATGCTGATCCTGCTTGAGCATTTACAAAACCAAAAAAATAGACCACTATTTATTATTAAATTTAACTTCTATTAAAGGTTAATATAATATTGTAACTTGAACATAATGGATCTGCATCGATCAAGCAATAGAATTATTTTGGTTATATTAATATTTTGTAGATTTTGTAAGATCTATCTAGAAATATATCAACATAAATTCCTACATGTCCCACTACTATTCTCCACTTCGACAACTTAAAATTTCAAGTATTAATCGCACTCATATACATAACAACTGAAAGGAAAATTGGGTGGAGTACCTGTGTCGCCATTTTAGGGTTTAGGAAGTCATTTCTCTTACACCGATTACCATATTTTCCCTTCCCTTAACGGATCGGGAGGTTTAGGTAGATATGGAGATATATATGGGCTTAACTGGAGACGTTAGCTGCATCTTCATGACTTACGATTAGATGGGGTCACGGTGATTTGCCATTGGTTCTCGCAAGAGGTGGAAGTCATGGGTCCTCTTAAGGCTTTGATGAGGAGGGTGATGTAGGCCGAAGGATTAGGTTAGATTATGGATATGTATATATATATATATATATATATATATATATATATATATATATATATATATATATTTGTATTTATGTTATTGATAAATTTAAAATTTCATTTAATTAGAATTATATGATAATATATTTCTAAATAAATTTTTGAAAAATTGTTTTTAACTAAATTGGGGGTGACGGATTCAACAATGCAGTCAAAATTTTAATCGGAAGTTATCTTAATTATTTTATTTATCAGATTTTTGAAAATATAATAAAATAATCGAGAAAATTTGACTATCTCCAAAATTTATCAAAATTTCACCCCAAGCTAATTTGGGTGTGAGGAACGCAATGGAAAATTCTGATTTTTAATCTGAGGTCAAATTAATTTCTTCATTTTCTTGATTCAAATATTTATCTGAAATTAAGATTTTGCTTATTTGGTTTCAGACTGAACCAAAACTTATGGACTTGCTTCTAATGACTAATTAAGGTGTAATAGAAGTGATTTGAAGTTGATTGGACTATTATATGGTGATTAACAACCTTGGGTTGTTATAATGAGTGTTAACCCCATATAAGAAGCTGTTTGTGAATTTTGTGGGGGGGGGGGGCCATCTTAACATTCACTGTGATAATACTAGTCATCAATCATAATGGGATGTAAGAAATATTAATTTTATTCGGAATAATTTCAACACTCCTTCACATACACCTCATGCAAGCCAAGGAAATATGAATGTTAACGGTAATAAGGATTACTTAGAAAGATCACTGGATGAATTTAAGAACCCTACAACTAATTTTATGAATATAGCTGATGCGACATTAAATAAACATGAGGCAACATTAAAAGAACAGGAAAATAAAGTCAGAAGAATCGAAAAACAACTTGGGGATATCCTCGTTCAACTTAGAAAACATGTGTTGGTAGGAGTTATAAGTGAAAATGAGAACGAGCAAGGAAATTCAATTACATTGTAAAGTGGAAAAATCACTGAACCTAAAATCAATATCAATAGTGAAATCAAACACAACTTGAACCACGAAGAGATAAAGGGAGGTGAAGATGAAGAAAAACCAATGGAAAAAGGCATTGATTCAACTTAACAAAAATCATTAAAAGAATAACTTAGAATTGGCAAACCTATACCCATCCCTCAACGAATTGCTAGGGAAAGTGTAGATTTGAAAAAAAAAAAAATTGGAGACCCTTAAAATGTTGCATATAAACATACCATTTGCTAAAGCTTTGGAAAAAATGCTGAGTTATGTTAAATTCATGAAAGATATTTTATCAAAAAAGAAGAAAAATGGGTAGAAAAGAGACAGTGGCATTAACGGAAGAGTGTAGTGCGATATTACAACAAAAGATTGTTATTGAACAAAAATATCTAGGAAGCTTCACAATACCTTGCACAATAGGAAAACCTTCTCAAAAGCACTTTGTGACTTAGGGGCATCTATAAACTTTATGCCATATTACATCTACAATGAACTTGAAATTAATAGCTTGAAACCTACCTCTATTATTTTACAACTGCTGATAGATTGGTTGGAATCCATGAGAATGTGCTTGTCAAAGTAGACAAATTCATTTTCCCAATTGATTTCATTGTGTTGGATATGGAAGATTAAAATCTAGAGATACCAACTATTTTGGAAAGACCTTTCTTAGACATTAGTAAAACTATCATAGATGTTGATAAGGAAGAATTGAGCTTGTGATGTGATGGTAAAGAAATTAAATTTAACATTAGTGATACAATAAAACACCCTACTAAATTAACAAAAACTATTAGAGAGATAATCTTGTGGAAGGGCCACTTATGTCCATCAAAATTCAAGATGAGGAACTTGAAATTTGTGATGAGGAGAAGGAAAACGAAATTGAGAATGAGATAAAAGAATTAAATCAACAAAATGGAAAAATTGTGCCATCAATAGAGGAGCCTCCATATTTAGAACTCAAACCCCTTCCAACTCACTTGAATTATGCCTATCTAGGGGAAGGAACCTCTTTGGTAATAATAATCTTAGCCTTGTTTGAGAAAGATACCGAAAAATAGCTATGCACAATTTTGAGAATAAGTAAAATGGCTATAAGTTGGAGTATAATAGACATTAGGGAAATCAGTCCTACTCTATGTATGTATAGGATTTTAATGAAAGAAGACATTAAACCCTCAATAGAACTGCATAGAAGACTTAACCCAAATAATAAGTAAGTGGTTCATAAAGAAATTGTAAAACTGCATGATGTAGGAATCATATTTCCATATCTGATAGCCCGTGTTTGTCCTATACATGCGGTGCAAAAGAAAAGTGGGATAACCATTGCAGTTAATGAAAAAAATGAGTTGATCCCCACTAGAAAAGTGACAAGATAGAGGGTGTGCATTGACTATAGGAGATTAAATAAAGCTACATGCAAGGACCAGTATCCCCTCCCATGTTGACCAAATGCTGGATCGATTAGTTGAAAACCCTTTTTATTACTTTTTGGATAAATATTATGGGTATAATCAGATTTTGATAACTCCTGAAAATCAAGAAAAGTTAAATTTTACTTGCCCCTATGGTACATTTACTCTTAGAAGGATGCCATTTGGATTGTGTAATGGTCCTGCAACCTTCCAAAGATGTTTGATGGCAAATTTTTCTAGGATGGTAGAAGATTTCTTGAAACTTTTTATGGACAACGTTTTAGGTGTTGGATTTTCATTTGACAATTGCTTGACCAACTTATCTAAAGTGCTTAACAAATGTGAGGAAACTAATCTGGTTTTGAAATGGGAGAAATATCATTTCATATTTATAGAGGGAATTGTATTGGAATATTAATTTTCTATAGGAGGAGTGGAGGTATACAAAGCTAAGATTGAAGTAATAGAAAAACTACCCCCTCCCTCAATTGTAAAAGACATAAGGAGTTTCTTTGGACATGTGGGTTCTTACTTAAGATTCATTAAGGATTTTTATAAAATAAGTCTTCCACTCAATAGTCTCCTAGGAAAAGATTGAATTTAACTTTGATTCGGCATGCCTAAATGGGTTTATTACAATAAAGGTTGCATTAATTTCTACCCCCAATAATTTCCACATCTGATTGTAAATTGCCTTTCGAGTAGGAGTAGTGCTGGGACAAAGAAATGAAAGAACCTTTCACTCAATCTACTACGCAAGTAGGACTTTAAATGATGCTCAAAAGTACTACGCAACAACTGAAAATGAACTTTTAGTTGTAGTGTTTTCCTTTAACAAATTCAGATCTTATTTGATTGGCTCAAAATTTTTGCTTACATTGACCACGCAGCCATTAAATATTTATTACAAAAGAAAGAGGCAAAACCAAGATTATTCAGATGGGTGGTGCTATTTTTGAAATTTGACTTACAAATTAATAATAAGAAGGGGGGTGATAATATGGTTGTGGATCACTTGTACATGTTAACTCACATCAAGTTAGATCATACATGTGAAATCTATGAAAACTTCCCTGACAATAGTTGTTCTTTATTATCTCATAAAAGGTTCCCTAGTTTGCTGACATTGCCAACTACCTAGTGAGAGAGTCATGAACCCAAAAAGATTGGGAATTTTAGTTAGTGTTTTTGTTTTCCATAGGATTAGTTGGACTTTTAGTGTGTTTCAATGGAATCTAAGGTAAGAAAAAATTAGTTGAAATGGAAAGGAAAGTTGAATGAAAATGATGCCATAGCTCGCTACAGCGTGCAATGATGTGCCACAATGTCCTTGTTCTTAAGAGCAAGGTGCCATAGCTTGATGTAATGCGCCAATGAGACAAACTCATAGACAGAAAGGTGCTCCATCATGACACAACACCCAACTTCTTGAGGCTCAGATGCTCCAACTCACCATAGTGCCCAACTTCCTGAGACTCAAGTGCTACAGTGTGCCATAGCACCCAATTATCTGAAACTAAGGTACTAGAGCACGCCATAACACTCAATACTATGGCATTACAGCACGCCATAATGCCCAGCATCCTGAAAATATGGTGCTACAGCGCACCATAGCACCTAACTTCTCGATACTACAGTGCTATAGCATGCCTTAGTGCTCAAATTTGTAAGACCTAGTTGATACATCGCACCGTAGTGCCAGAATTCAAAAGTCTCATGCGCTATTTTGCACCGTAGTGCCCAATGAACATAAAGCAAGGCCCTAAAGCACACCTTAGTGACCAATAAACAGAAAACAAGGTGCTATAGCCCACCATGGTGCCCAATCAATAGATAGCATGACACTACAGTGCACCACAGACCCTGATGAATAGAAAGCAATGCGCTACAGTGCGCTGTAGTGCGCATTATCAAACTGTCTAGGAAATCTGCAAAAAAAGTCAGCGTTGGGATAACCAAAAATATTTAAAACTTTCCATTTTCTCATAGCCATAATTAATGTTAAGCATAAAACCCCCTCATTTCCAAGAGAGCGAGAGAATATAAATAATTACAATTTCAAATTTACAAAGGAAGAAATATGGTAGCTTCGAAGAGGGGAAGGTTGAATAAGAGATTATAATTGGGAAGATGAAAGACTTAGCAAGGGTTCTGACTTTGGGTTTGGAAAAGAAGTTATTCAGGAGGACTTCCTAACCCTAAGGTGGAGAAGAATGCTGCATATTTAGAAGAATAAATAGCATAGAGAGCAAGGAAAAGGGAAGGAGACTGAGAAGAGAAGAAAACTAAGATAATGCTAAAGCTATTCCTGAGTATTGTATTCTCAACCTTTTTTCATGATATTTTCTTGTAAGAGAAATGAAAATGCTCAGCATCTCTTGTAGCTTTCTTTATTTGTTATTTCTGAAGGCTGCCTAAACTCCCCTTTGGGGAGAGTTGGGCAAGAGCATGTAGAAATCATGATGTAATACTCGTAAACTCTTCTAATCAATGAAATATCAATTAGATCTTAAAAAATTTAAATGTGTTATTGTATGAATGAGTTGGAAAAAGATGAATATATATATATATATCTTTTGCTAAATATCTTTAAAGGAAAGTTTCATAGAGCTTAATGATCACTCTATCCAAAGGTTGTGCGTTGTCGAAAGTTAATACTATGAATGGTAATGTCAACATTTACTGTGTGAAAATAGCCTGTGCACAACTTAAGGCAAAAGCTTGATCATTTGATCCATGAGAAAATATAACCTAATATTCTCTGAGATCCATAGCTCTATTCATACCATTCTATGTATGATCTTGATGCAAGTAATCCAAGAACCACTTCTAGAGATCCACAACTCACTCTTGATTTATGCAATGATTTTGAGTGCATTAAGCTATGTGTGATGTGACATAAACTTATTTAGCTTCGCAACTCATTTCCTTAGCTAAATTAAGAGTAAATATGTGTGAGCCATAGGTGAAACCAAGTTCATGTCATATATAACTAAAAATATAGATTTTATCCCTTAGACATAATAGATGAATTCCTTAACTTAAAGATCAAATGATTATTTAAGTGCCGAGAATGAACCTTATAGTGTTCATCTTGGAGCACAAGAAAAGATTCAATATATTTAATGCATCATTTAAGGAATACTAAATCTCTTGATAATAAAACAAAAATTAATCTAACTAACTTGACATATATTTGAGAAGAAGAGTATTTGCATTAACCCATGATAAATGCATATTGAACCTCAACTCTCCCCAATTTTTCAAAAGTATTTTAAAACCAAAGTAATCTAGGAATCATAATTTAAGAATTCAAATCAAACAAATTGATTTCTAAATCATTATTGAAATTACATACACTCCACAATAACAAATCTAAACATCATTCCCATAGGATGATAAATATTGGGATACTACCGTCCCATATTACTTCGGATCACATACACTTGCGTGCGAATGCAAATATATGTAATTTAGGTTTGTTAAGTTTTTGGCATTGTCGCTAGGGAACAATTAATTTGATTCATATTAAAGATAATCTATGAGTAAATAGTAATTTAATATTTTTGTGCATATTCTTTTTGATATTCATAATTTAATGCTATCTTAACTTTTGTAGTTAGCATTTTACATTTTATTGGTATTCTTTATTTTAAATTATACATAATTCTTGCTTGATTGTAAGTTGTGCATGCATAGATGTAATATTAACAATTATCTTTTTGTCCCTAAAATTGAGCAAACATTGTTATGATTAAGAAAACATTAGCTTAGAACCAACTCAATTTCACCACCAATGGATAATCTTGGAGATCATCTAAAAGAGGTGCATAAGGAAAATAGGGGTAAAGCCTTGAGAGATTATGCCCTGCCCACAATTAAGGGAATCTTGCATGCCTTAGTTCAGCCAAATGTAGAGGCTAACAACTTTGAAATAATGTTGTCATCTCTAAAGATGGTCCAAAATAATTCATTTAGTGGGCAAGCAACTATGGACTCCAATTTGATACAATTAGGTATAATGGTGTCACTGATGACGTGATTAGATTGAGATTATTCCCTATTCTCATTTAGAGATAGAGCCAAAAGTTAACTCAATTCTCTTCCTGGCAATTCAATACGCACATGGGATGATTTAGCTAGGAAATTCCTAGCTAAATATTTCCTGATAGCTAAAACTACCAGGCTGAGAATTGAGATCACAAACTACTACTAACAACATGGGAAAACTCTTTATGATAATTGGTAATAACTTAAGGAGTGCCTAAGGTGCTGCCCTCATCATGGATTCTCTCAATGGATGCAAGTCCAGATGTTTACAATGGACTGAACGCACCCATTTTGACCTTGATAGATGCAGCTACTGGGGGTTCCTTAAGCATCAAAACCTGAGAGGAGGCATATGACTAGCTAGAAGAGATAGCAAATAATGTATATCAATAACCTACTAAAAAGCAAAACTCTAATATGAAGGAATTGAACAATACAACTGAGCCACACAAAATTGCCACCCTTCAATGTGAATAGTTGTCTTGAATATAAAATTAGTCCAAATGAATGTGAGCGTAATAGAAGATGTTGCATTTGAGTTCTGTGAGGGGCAGTGTAACAACCCGACGTTGTTACTGAGCCGATTAGGCCTAAACCTAATCAGATTAAGAGAAAATATAAGATACTGATTAAGTCAAATAAAAATCAAATAAAAATATCCTCAAATAAAGCATATTAAGGAGATCCATTTGCCAAAATTTGAGCGCAATCGGGGTCCCGAATCGTTCTAAATAAATTCGGGAAGTTTAAATTTTCGGAGTCAATAAAAGATAATATACAAGTTTGATTTTAGAAATTTTTATATATTTTAGTTAAGCATTATAAGAGTAGTCTATGTTTTAAGTTTCGTAATTTTTCAAGCTCCGGATTAATCGTAGTGAATTTTTAAAGTTTTTCACTTAAAAATTAATATAAAATAAAATACTTGTTCAAATTCAATAATTTTTGAATGCTTGCATTTGTCTTGTCGAGACGGTCATTTCAATACCAAATTCGCAATTTTTAGAGTTTATTTGATTGTTCAATCAACCCTTATAAGTTTCAGCAACTCTTAGCCACTCGATCTTGATCGAGTGGCTCTCATCAAATTGTGTGAGTTTATATATAACTCCTCATCTAACCTAATTTCCCTAACCTAATTATTTTCTCCCAGTCGAAACTCCACTTTTTTTTTCTCTCGCACGCGAACCCCCCACCCTCTCGGCAGGAGGCCGAGAGGCGCTCGGCAGGAGGCCAAGCGGCTGCCGCCTCCCTCCCTCTCGGCAGGAGGCCGAGCGGCCGCTGTCCATCCCTGCTCGGCAGGAGGCCGAGCAGCTGCTGCCTTCTCCTCCTCGGCTTGAGTTCAAGGGCCATGAAGTTGCCCGATCCTTCTCTTGGCCGAGCTTCACCCCAGCCTTGGACTGAGTTGCGAACCTCTCAGCCCTTAAGGATTGATCCATCCTATGCTTCCGATCATCCTTAGTCAAAACAGCAAGGTACCTTTGTTTTGATTCACATCCTATGTATGTAACTCCCTTTATATAATTTTTCAGATCAATCAATCCTAATACTGAATATTGGACTAATTATTCTGATTTGATCTAAACACATGAACCCTAAATGCCTTAAGCCAGAGCAAGGTACCTCAGTACCTCTCGATTTTCCTTCTCTGGCTGAGTGTTCGACACTTTGGAGGTACTAATCTACTTTGCCTTGATCTGAAATTATGAATTTAATTGTTTAAATCTTATGCTATGTGTTGTTAGTTAATATTAATAGATTTTAATATCACATAACTTCTCTAAATTGAGCATATGTAAAGTGATAGCAGCATTCTATAATTTATATATTATCATTAAAATTGAGTGATATGTATGGAAATCCTTATTAAATCATTAGTTGAATATGAGGTTTTTCTGCATGCAAGCAATCATAGAGATTTTTGCTGGGATGCAGAGATTAATAAAATATAACTAAAGATTAGTAAACTGTTATTTGCTTTAGGATTGCCATTTGGATGAATTGTGAGTATAATATCCAGCACTGTCTTTGCAATTTTGTTTAAATATTCTTGCTACATATTTAAGCATCTCATCTATCCGGTTAGTAATAGATTATGCATGGATTGGGATGCTTTATTTTCATTTAATGCTAATTTAGTCAAGGAAAAGGGTTATATATTAAGGCTTTAATCGTATCTACGTATAACTTATGCATTCCGCTATTTTAGTCCCATATCTTATTTATCATATTGTTGTGGGCATAAATATTCCTTTTGTATTCCTTATAATTGCTTTATGCAAAAGATAAGTGATACATTTAAATTGAGATAAATGACATTATAATATAAAAGAAAATAAGAAATATTCCTTAAATTCTTATATTTGTTTTAGATCTCTATGATCTAAATTAAAATATATGGCACTTGATGTGATAAGCCTCAAATACAATAAGTCATTTGGTAATGATTGCAATGCATGATACTATACTTTTCCTGCAATTACTTGTATTTTCAAAATCAAGAGCTCATTTATCTGCAAATCATTTGAGAATAAGCAACTAAGCTTCTCTTCAATATCACTCATAATCTGGTTCAAAAGCTTGAGTTAACTTCAATGATCTTATTATTTCAATTTCAAATTAAATGAAAATTTTGTTTAAATAATGAGATTTTTTAATACACTTAAATCCTTCTTTGCATAATTAGCCATCCTAATACATATTTATATTCATTTGGCAATCACAGAGTTTGTAGTTGAATGGCAAAGTCGCATGGTGGAATTCCAAACATAAAAATAAAGTAATCGTATTAATAAAGGCATTAATTGTGGCGACCATGCCCCGTCGTGGCCCTGTTAACTCTTAAGTTAACATGATTACGGTGGAGGGGTCACCAAATGATAAGGTCCTCACTTAGGATTGGATTAGACACATGTTCTAATCCAACTTAATTAAGGACTTTGCCAATCAACCCAAAACTATCACTAAATGATCATACAAGAACTCAGAGTGTGGAAGCAATAAAAGTATAACATCTATCCATACAGTATAAATACAATAATACAGAATAAGTAAAGAGCTGAAAATAAAAGTTAAACCTGTATTATTATAACAAATTAAAATAGATTGAAAGACTGAAAAAAAAACACTCGATCTCATAGGCAGAAAGAAAATTAGAACTAAAGATCTTCAGGAACGGGCTCCTCCTCCAATGGCAGGCTCTCCACTGGATCAACTGCTCCAATAAACTCAGAACCTACCATTATCAGTTTCATAATGGTAGGGCCCCAGCCAACAAAAGAAAAACTGGTTAGACTATTATCTAAGCACATTTTAGGGAAAACAATTTTTTTAAGTTACTTGAATATCACCATAAACCAGTACTGAAGCAAAAAGGTGCAGAAAGCGTACAAAAGAATAGTAATAAGTTATAAACTATAGTTTATAACTAAACCAATAGGAAGTAAGCACATACCTCCTCCGAGCAACTGCAACAAAGACAGGTAAGCAAAAAGGAAAATTAGATAAAAGTGAAAAGAAAATACAGCCTAAACATGCTTATGATCAACAAGATTATGCTAAGTGACATACAGGACTTGAATAGTATAAATCTGAAAGCAACTAATATCCTAGGTGTACATATGGAAATAATAAGTAAAACTAGCATCCTATATAAAAACACGTGCAGGAAAGCTGTAAGTAAAACAGTACTGAAATACAAAATATACAAGTAAAAGTAATAATTAAAAACTAAAAACTGCAGTGACTGTCCAAGCCACTCAACTGAAAGCATACTCAGCAAATCTTAGCCTGATGGCTTAAGAAAGAAGCTCTGAACTGAGTATCACTGAAAACTCTTAGCCTGATGAGCTAAGACAGAACCAAATGTAAGTGTACTTGAATTAGTATAACCATATCAGAATCCTGACTCTATAGTCAGTATGGCAAGAGTCTATCCATCCTATCTCTCGGACTAGGCATGGCCATAGACTGTCAGACATTAAACCCTCGAAAGGTTGCCGACCCGAACGAGTTGATCGAAGAGGTATACTAATCAAGCTACACCTTACAAACCACTTGTGAAATGAAAACATAATGCTGCTTATGAATGTTCCAAATTAACATAAGATATTTATCAAATATCTTAAGTACATAATATATGTTCAAGGTATAAGGTTCAGAATCAAGGAATGCGAAGCATCAAAATCAAAGTAAAGAAACTCTATCTAAAACACAGGTGATATCCATTATTATCTACTTTATTCATTCTATCTACTCTAAGTTACATAAGTTTTAGAATCATCAATTCTTACACATTCTGTAACTTAGAATCATGAATCCTACTAGTTGAAGATAATTAGGACTGGCCAAGTCCTAATTATAACTTAATCAAAAGACGACTATTTGGTTTAAGTGAATAAATCATCGACCTAGTTTTGTAATTTAATTTACCCCAAACCTCATCTTGATTAGCCAAATCAAGATGAAAAGATTAAGAATTAGACTCCAGATGATGGGGTCTAATTACTTAATCCAAAGGTATAACTAAAGATCTAAGGTTTAGAACCCAAATCTCACAGATTAAGTTAAGGCAAGTCCTAATGATAAATCAATTCATTAGGATAGATCTCTATTCTTAATTTTAGGGTTTAAGATCAAATAATCATTTAATAAACTAAGAAAATCTATAAACTATAAAACTCAAGATTTCATCTATTTGAGTAACCCAATTTACTCAATAGATGAATTCTAACTTAAGATCTATACTTAATCTTAGGAATTAAGGCTCTTAATTACTAAGAGTATCTCTCAAGACACACATCCTAACTAATGTTATAAGGACCTAAGGGAAGGTCTAAGAATGATTAAAGAAGGAGAAATCACTCACTTAAGACTTGGGAAATTTTCTTTAAGGAGCAAATTTTGAGATTTTAATCAAAATCTAATTTAGATTTGGATTTGATTAATTTCAGTTTTAAATCATTCTATTTACTAATTTTAGTGATTAGAAATTGAATTTAGTGCTTTTAAAGGCTAAACCCTAAATTTGGGCAAAATGACCATTTTGTCCCTACTTAAGGGTTCAAAAGATCAAATTTTGATCTAGGGCTTAAATTCTAAAATTTTCTTTTGGAAAGTATTTCTTACTGTCTAAAGTAAGATTATACAGCAACTAAATTAATTTTGAGTGATTATTAAGCCATATGAGATCAAATTAGTGAATTTAACTCATAAGGGAAAAATAGTAATTTGACTAAGTGAAAGTTAAATTTTCTTTTAGATTATTGTTCTTTACTGCCTAAGCTTTCCATAAAATTTAAATTTGCTAAATTCTGATAAGTATTGGCCAAGTTATGGCCAATACAAGATTTAGAGTTAAAAGGGTAATTAAGGGATCCTTAATTATGGTCAAAATCTTAACTTTGTCAATTAGTATCCAAAATGAGTAAAATTAATGGCTATGGTTTACAAATAGCCCACTGATCACAATGACATGTGGTAGGCTCAATTTGGATCTAATTTGACTAAGTTATGACCTAATTAGGGTTAGGAGTGATTAGTGAGTGATTAGCAAAATTAATCACTCAACCACTAATCCAATTTTACAGATAGATTTTAAATGACTCTATGAGTCCTCTAAAACTTAAATCACTCAATTTTGATTACTAGATTTGCTAATATTCACTAATCAAGTTTTGGAGTAATTAGGGGTGATTAGTAAATCTAGCCATTGGATCTAAAATATTTTACAGATTACTATTAATTAGGTTTTTCTGATCTAAATTGATATTTGGATCATCCAATTTGGAGCTCAATTGACCAAGTTATGGTCAATTGAAGTTCTAAGGTTAATTAGGATAATTAGGGTTAGGTCCTAAAAGTGATTAGGAAAATACTAATCCAAACAGCAAAGTGAACACTACCAAATTAATCCTTATGATTTTTTGATCACTTTAAGACCCATATTCAATAGGTTTGGATCATTGGGTACAAAGTTATGATCAAATGAAATTTTGTAATATTAATTTTAACTTATTTAATACCCCTAAATGTCACTTTGCTAAATACTAGTCCTACAACAAAATTTTTGGCATCAATAAATTCCTTATATTTTTATGATCAAATTTAATTAAATTAAAACTGATTTAAATAAATAGAATTTAATTAAAAAAATTTAATTCGTAATATATATATTTTATTTAACTTTTTATCTCTGTAGGTGGGACCCATCTGACGGACACGGCAGAGAAACGCCACGTGGCGCCTTCTAATACGCCATCGAGATCTCAGCGGGACCACTAATACCAGTCATAATTGACTGTGGGTCCCGCAGTCACAGCGTAAAACTACACGCCGACTGCACGGGTCTCTCGGGCCGGGCTCGGGGCGATCTGACCCGGCCCAACTACTCGTCTTCTCCGCCCTCTTCACCGAGAAGGGACGATCTAGGGCACGACATGGAGAGTTCACCGGTCGACGACGGGGCTTGACACGTATGGCAATGGATAGGTTTTGATCAGATCTACCAAATTATTAACGAAATAGCTTGCGAAGAGATCAAAGTATACCTAAAAATCGAACCCTAAACTCTAGGTTTCGAACGGCATAAATACCCGAACCCTTAACTAATTCCACTGTGGATCCTACGCTTAATTCAATCAATTGCATACAAATTAACCCAATCAGATCCTTTAAAAACTTAATCTATATCATGAAATTGCAAAACGAAACAAGATTTGCGAATTTAGAATAAGGATCAGGGTATGGGTTCGTACTTTGATTGAACGGTAGAAGATCTAGGGCTCCGTCTTCCTCTCGATTCGATCGATCTCCGTTGGTTTCTTTGTGAGGAATCAACCAGGAGGTCGATCGAGCTCCTAAATGGTCACTCGATGAGCTCCTTAAGTGGTGCACGCCACCTGGGTGCAGCGAGTGCCGCGTGGAGGCCTCTGCGAGCGGCGTGTCGCCTCCTGCGACACGCGTAAGACGCGCGGGGAAGATGAACAGATCGAACGATCAGGAAACGCTATTAGATTCAACGTAGACAGCCAACGGCATTTGGATTAAGTGGACGGCGGGCACTGTTCATCAGACGGCGGCGTTAAAATTAATTAAAAATATAATTATTTAATTTATATTATACAGATTTAATTAACCAAATTTACACTATTAAATGCATCCTAAAAATTTCCAATAAATCACCCTTAGCTAATTGAAGGGTGAGGAACGCAATGGCGCACTCGGATTTTTGTTTTGACGATTATTTATTTATTTGAGTTTCTAGGTATTTAAATATTATTAAAATATTCGATGAAAATCCAACGACTTCCAAATGCCTCCAAAACTTCACCCTTAGCTAATTTCGGTGTTCTGAACGCAATGGTAAAGTCAAATTTTTAATTTGAGGTCTAGATAAGAAGTTAATTTTCTAAGGTTTGGGATTTTCTAGAATTTCTGATTTTGACTCAGTTGACTTCTGGTTTGACCTAGGTTTCAGAAATGAGTTCTAAATTACTTAATTAGTGACTTAGAATCTTAATTAAGAATTAGATTAGTCTTAATTGAGCCAAGTAGCAACCTGGGTTGTTACATTAATACAACATCTAAAATTATACTTGTGCACCTACAATTATTATCTATGTTAATACAGAAGATAAATCGTATGTTTGGTACGTAAGGAATAAGAAGTGTAATCAATCCATCCTTTTATTTTATTTCTCAATCAGGGAAACTTATCTATAACCCATGCGAAGTCGAAGTCCTAGGGTTCTGAAACCATGTGCTGCTAAAGTTTAAAGTTGTGTAAGGTACATTTCATACTTAGAACTTTATTGAAGTTCTGTATTCTTTTAATTATGTTATTTTCTTGAGCTCTATGTACAGTGCGTACACCACTTGCATAGATCTTAGCATCACTAGGATTTACTTGTTATTTGAAAACCATGACATTAGGGTATATGAGCTTTTGCTAACTAAGTTGTAATCATTAACTTAGTTGAAAATTATAAATTATGCGGACTTGAATTAGAACCTAGAGTCAAACTAAGGTACTTCCTTAGGAACTTCACTTCACTTAGGCTCTTTCCTTAAGATTAGGATTAGACACTAAGTTAGATCTAATTCATTGAATAAGTGATTTATTCAATGAATGAAACCTTAGTTTTATTAGTTTCTAGATTTTTCATAGTTTCATTTTGATTATTTTGTCTTTCAATTTTAAAGTAAGAATAGAGATCTATTCTATTAAGCTTGATTGTTACTTAATAGAATAAACCTTAATCATCAGTTCACTTGTAGATTAAACTATAGATCTTTAGCTTACCCTTGGATCATGTGAATGAACCCAAGGTTGTGGTGTTCAATTCATAATTCTTAGCTTAGTAGATCTGGATCAGATCTTAGCTGGGAATGCCTCAAATCATCAATTAGGATGTGATGATTTATTATTTAACTTATAGTCGATTTTGATTGAACTAAATTGGGACCTGATCAATCCTTATTGTTTTTAAACTTATAAGGTCGTGCTTCTAAGTTGTATGACTTAGGATAGTTAGAACGACTTAATTAAACAACAATAGATATCACTTAGTCTAGATTGAGTATTTTGCTTACTTGGACTAGATTGCTTTGCATACCTTGTATATTGAGCCTTATTCCTTGAGCATAATAGGAAAACTTGGGATATGGATGATACATCCTAAGTTAGTATTTGAATTGCATATCATTCAGTTTTATTTTGTTTATAGTTGGTAGAATATTTCCTAGCTTAGTCTGCCTCTTCAGTAGTAGTATTGTATAGACTGGACTCAGACCTAGCATATTTGGAAGGCTAGGCTGGGGATTGATTGATTGATATTGGAGGCCCTATATGGCCTATTGGCTGGTATGGCAGTACTATGTCCTAGGCTTATTGCTACTTTAGCTGGATTTTTCAATATTATTTTATTTTTGCTTTGCCACATGTTTCAGTGGTTTTATTTTCAGTATTTGCTTGCTTTGCCACATGTCTCAGTGGCTTTACATTGTACTTGATTGTTTTGCTTTTTGCCACATGTCTCAGTGGCTTTTCTTTTCTTTCTTTTCTTAATTAGAATGTTGTATGTATACACATATGTTTACTTATATATATATATTGACATGTTTAGGATGCTAGAATTGCATGTTTTCAGTATTTGTGTTTCTTTTATATACTCAGCATACGTTAATATGATCATAATCATGTTAGGAGTGGAATTATCATAGTAGTTGCAGTTCTTTTGCTTTTAGCTTTACCTTGCTTACTTTCATGTCTTGATATTTTATTTCACATACATGTTGAATGCTATAAATGGATAGTTTATAGTTATCCCTTCCTTGTAGCTTGTGGCACCTATCTATTTTGCACGCTTAGTAGTATCAGTAATGTGGTGATATCTTTAAATTCATGCAACTTTAATAGCTTAAATTGTACTTAGACTTATTAAAGTCTAACCAGATTTTTTTTTTTTGGCTGTGCCCTGTCATATATGTGCATATGGCAGATCAGGAGTATAGGTCAGATCCAGCGCTTGAGGATTTAGCTGCTAGCAGGTTAAAGTAAAGTGCAGCTCTCTGAAGGAGACATGCTTCCATCTCCTTGGCTTGCATTTAATAAAATTGTAATAATTATGTTTTCTTATTCTTACTATTTAGCATTAAATGTATTGTATGTGAATGAATTAATGTGGACTGTGTCTGGATGCTTCCTTTCTACCTATTTTGCACTGCTATACTATATGTATGTTTCTATTAAGTCTTGCTCAAGCTCTTGATTAGTATCACCGATATGTTATTAGTATAATGTCCGTGGTACTAGTGACGACCACCTCTTAACACTCATTCGATTAAGGGGCGGCCGCCATAGTTGGTATCAGAGAAACCCATGGGTGTCAGATAGAGGCTATGCTTCTAACTACCTAATGGTTCGTTCTTATGTTGAGCAAGATTTGGCAAACATTAGTATAGTAGCAATTGGATCCACTGTTCATTCAATACAAAATTGAAATGTTAGAATGATGAGAACATCAAGAAAGAGCAATATAGAAATCACAGGACTTATAAAAGATTCAAGTTAAAGATATCAGAAAAATAATATGAGAGGAACATAAAGTGATGTGTGCAGTGACATACTTAGTGACCTTAACCACATCATCGTTCTGTTGAATCATTTCTTAAGTTATATGTTGACTCAATTCCAACTTAAATAGGTTAAGTAAATTTTGATTTATAAAATTATTTGTGGAGATAAGATGTAGAAGTTATGATTTAAGCCTAAGAATATCTCTAGGCTTCTTTAGATCACCAATAATAGAAAAGAAAATGATAAATGCAGAATTTGTGAATTCGGCTGCAGACGAACTTACCGAAACTGCATTTGT
The DNA here is from genome assembly GCA_016760335.1 of Gastrodia elata. Classification (NCBI taxonomy): domain Eukaryota; kingdom Viridiplantae; phylum Streptophyta; class Magnoliopsida; order Asparagales; family Orchidaceae; genus Gastrodia; species Gastrodia elata. Next base: position 31,013,946 of record CM028680.1, on the reverse strand, counting down.
ATCCATTTCTTTGATATTAAATTGACAAACCTTCAAACTACCTCTTGAACTCTTGCAAATGGACTCCACTTTGATTAAGATAATTATTTTAACATTCTCAACTTAGCTTGATGTTATCTTAGATCGTAGGCTCCAGAACATTAGGATTCAAATTTTCATAATCTAAATTCATTAATCATGTTCGATTCTTGATGATCTGATCAATTTTAGTTTGTGATTTGAATCTAAACCTGAAATTAAAATTGCCCATCTAGAAAATGAATTGATAATTGTTTAAGAAATAGATATGCCGAAATGGGAATGGTTGGGAACTAAATCAATATGTGTGTGGCAATTAAACCAATGAAAAAGGCTTGGACCAGAATCATTAAGACTAACTGGACGATACTAATTTAAGAGAACGCTACTGAAATTACATTTAAAGAGACAAAACAGTTATCCTTTCTGATGGTATAATGATCTCTGTATGGCCAACTAAAATGTCTTGAATATATGTTTGGTGACTTACGTGTCTTCTGAATTGTCCAAATAGATGGAATGCTAACTTTCAGCTTTTTGGTAGTGTTTTGCATTAACAATTTTTTTTTTTTTTTTAATATTGACTCCACCCAGTTTCTATAAAGAGGTTCAACTTATGAGTTAATATGCTTCTGAATTATGAACCTGATATAAACTCAGCATCATCAATTGATTTATCCTAAATTTCATTGTTAATTTGCTCAATTTAATCATCAAATTCTATAGGAAAACTGGTTCAACTCATATTCCAATTAAGGATAAGAATGATGCTACTCGTATGTCTATCGACATTTAAAATTAGCTTTGGAAATCCAAATGCCAAAGGATTTTGCAAAAGAAATTATCTGCAAAACTGCTAAATCTTGTATTTTTCATCTATAGCTTCTAGCATTGGAGAAATAGAAAACAACTTCTCTTTTGTTATGCCTCGATTACAAATATTGGATTGGTATTAAGATACATGGAATGCGTTTTAAGATAATAATGAATGTGTTTGTGAATTGAGATCTATTAGTCCTCTTAGAGTCTCGATCCTAAATGCGAATAAAAATTTTGAATCTTTGGAATTTTTTTTTATATAGTGTTGAGTTTATTATTAGAAATCAAGTTCAAGAACCTAATTGCATCATAGAAATTTGTCCCGCCATAGTTCTATTTTCGGGTGCTGCATATGGAATTGTAGCAAAGATGTATTGCTGAAATTACTAAGAAAACCTAAATATACTCAATTGATGAGATCGAGAAGCTAGGGATATTAAAGCTGCAGCAATCTGCGGCTGTTTCGATAACTACTTAAGCCAAATTGATGCGTGCAGTTCTTTGGGAGTTAGCTCAATTAGTGAGTGGAACTAAGGATCAAATCAAGAGTAAGGAGCTAAAGAGATTAAGTTGATGATATTGTTATTGGTACAAAGAACTTAGGTTCTTAAGTAGAATTTGTAATAAACTATCAATATGTTCCGTATAAAATTTTCAGATTTATCTCTTTTTCTTCCTCATAATACAAAAGGGTTGTTCTTGTGTTATTCATTCTGAATTGATATCAAGGAAATTGTTTTGCTTGGCTCACTTGAAGGTAAATGAGTTAAACAAAAGCTACTCTGTGAATTAGAACTGGGGAAATTAACTTAAGGTTTGGTTAAACATTGTAAGCCAAATTTTGGCACATCATCTTGAGAATAAGCAAATAAGAGCATTTAGCATATAGCTGCATAGCATTCACTAAATTACAGTGAAGTTTCAATTAATCTCTGAAGAAAATGTATGGATTATTGAATATAAGATTTTGAATGTTTGGTTGAGAAGTAGAATAGTTGGTTGATGACATCAGAATTTTAATGGTCTATATGAATAAGTAATATCATTTAGGTTTCTACTTTAATCCTAAATGCACCACTCTCAATGGCATAATAATAAAAGGAGCCCTTAACTCATTTAAGTTTGAAACTATAACATACATACACAGAACTGAACAAATAATAAATAGACATGAATCCTCGATTCAGAGGATTGAAGAAACTCTCCATAATATTGAAGTTTAGTTGAGACAAATCTCTGACCAACTAACTAATAGATATTAGGGAGCACTCCCGAGTACGACAGAACTAAATCTGAGGGAAACAGTGAGCATCATCACATCGGAAGATGTGGAGGAAGAGTTTGTTTTATCAAATAAAATTAAAAAAACAGAACACCCAATTGCAAAAACAAGAAGAAACACTCTCAAGGGAAACTTAGGACACGAGAGTGTCAAAAAACAAAATGGGTTAGAAGAGAATTTAGTGGCAATCAAAAGGAAGGATCTAGTGAGACTTAACATCCCTTGTGTGATTGCCGGACAACAATTTTTAAATCGCTTGTGTGACCTAGGGGCCTCGGTCAATGTAATGCCTTTCCATACTTATGCACACTTAGGGATAAGGGGGATGGAAGACACCCTTATGATTTTAGAATTTGCCAATTTAGATTCGAAGATACCAATAGGAAACCTAAAAAATGTATTTGTGAGCTTGGGAGGTTTCGTGATTTCCATTGGGTTTATCATCTACGAATGAGACAGATGGAATGAAAATTCCACCATTATTTTTGAGAGACCTTTCCAGGTCATAACTTGGGCAGTAATTGATGTGAAATGTGGAATCATGAAGATTATAATAAATGATAAGAAGGAGGATGTGAACTTAATGCATGAGAGAAAAACTTGTATTTAAAATGGAGAGAGAGGGAGAGAGCGAAGCAAAAACTTGTTGAGGCAAAAATTAAAGAAGAATTTTTCTGTGAGTCTGAATATGTTAGACACATAGACACCTCATCTGGAGGTGTAGATTTACATGAAACAAAAGTAAAGAAGAAGACTTTGAGGGGGAACAGAAAGAAAAAAGTTAAATCAAACCATGTGGATGAATTTAATGAAACCTTGACAAATGAATTGGTTGGATTTGGACTAAGCACAGTAGGTGTAAAACCTGTTTGTGCCTGTCCATGCTCATTAAAATATTGTAGGGTAGTGCCACATGGTATTGAAGAGAAATTTAATGTTGATTGGTTAGGTTGATGATGTTATGCCAAGTGCTTTTTTGGAGGTAACCCAAAATTTTAGTTAGATTAGTTTATTCTGCCATTTGATAATAATTTTAGAGAAAATTGCAACTTAATTTCTTTTCAAATTTTTTATTAAAAGAAGAGAAAATTAAAATTTTTGAAGTCAGCGTGCCACAATGGGTTGTAGTGCGCTACAACGCGCTATAGGCCCTGCAGGCTGGAATTTTGCAATCAGGCACTCAAGCGCACCACAGCATGCCATAACATGCTATGTAAGAATTTGTTAAATAGAGCAATACTTCCAAAATTCCAAGGGACTAATCTTATCTGCTGTAGCATGCTTTAATAAAGAAAAAGGGTCAAAAAGTTGATTAAAGTTAAGTCCTTTGGTCTTCCCTACATTTGAATTGTTAAATTTCACATATGGCATTTAATGGAAAATTTTAACTATTGATTAGGGAGAAGACAAGTGGATTGGAAGCATATTCTAGCACTAATATTTTGCCTTTAAATAGTAACGAGAGGAGACCAAGAACACTTACACATTCTAAGAATCTCCCCTAATTCTTGAAATCCTAGAGCTAGAAATATCTTAGAAATTGAAACCTAGAAAAAGGCAACCGTTAATAAGAGTGCGGCAGCCTCATCAAGAGAAAGCTTCGATAATAAGAGGTTTGCCTCCCTTGATGCTAAGCAGTGCTTTGAGAAAATAACATTCAGAAGAAACTGGTTTCAGAAAGTAGTTTTAGAGAACCCTATTTGGTTAACCCTTCCAGCATCATCAATAGGGGATGGGTGAACCTAGCGTGGTAATAGAATGTAGCCCATACATTTTTACTTCAAGAGCTATTTGCGCTCGATGGTAGAGCATTTTTTGTTCGGGAAAGTCCGTTGAATTTGGAGTCCTACAAATCAAAAAAATTTATGGGATAGAATTTGAAGGCAACTACGCCTACAATCATTATATGAATTTTGATTTTGATCCCACACAAGTTATGGAAGCTCTCTCGGGTAGCAATGCCAATTTGAGCGGGAATGTCGCCAACATTCCAAGAGCCTTGCTAATTGTAGCAAGCAACACTTGGCACATTGTCATCTCTAGTAGAATACTATCATTTGAGCATTTGAGTAAAGTGACTCGATCGAGAGCTATACTTATCTATACCATTCAATGCCATGATTTTGGGTCTTTTATTACAGGGAATTGCCTCAAGTAAGGGGTAAAAGTAAGCAGTGATGAGCCCATGTGTCCATCCCGAGCACCTCTCACTTTCAAAAACATGCACACTCACTACTTTGGGGCAAAAGGAAGTAAGAAGAAAAGAGAAGGATCAGAGGCAGGACCTTCATATTAAACAAGAAGAAATTTGAATTGACAAACCTCCAAAGGCGGATGGACAGGTTGGAGGAGTACCAAAGCCTGTCCGGCAAATGTGTGGATGCAAGGCTTAATTATTGTGAGACCACCTTGTACTGACACTGCAAGTACACCCAAGACTTTAACACAATTTTTAGGGGTATGTTTGCAAATTGGCACTTGCAAGGAGGTCTAGGAGAAAGAACCCTCCCACCACCACCTACACTGGTGCCTCCTCCAACAATCCCTTGGCTTGAATTTGAAGATGATGATGAAGAAGAAGATGATGATGAAGATGATGAAAGAAAGATACCAAATCTTTCTTTTTATTTGGATAGTTTTTATATAGTAATTTTTACTTTTGAGTCATCATTATAACCAATTACTTCAAAAATTAAGGTAATTATGGCTATACACACATCATCATTGTAACCAAGGGATGTGAGTAATTGGTTACAATGATGATGTGTGGGGAAAATAAGGGTTCTGAATGTTGATGTGTGTATAACCATAATTACATAGCCATAATTATGGTAAATTAAGGTAATTATGGCTATACACACATCATCCTTTGAGTCATCAAATGATGATGTGGTTACAATGATGATGTGTGTATAGCCATAATTAATGTAAGGCATTAAACCCTCTCATTTACAAGAGAATAAGTTAATATAACTAATTGTAATTCCAAGTCTTAAGAAGAAAAAATTTGGCAGCTTTGAAGGGGTGAAGGCGGAAGAGAATATTATAAAAAGGAAGATGAAAGACTTAGTAATGGTTCTGAATTTTGGTTTGGTAAATAAGATATTCAGAAGGACTTCCTAACCCTAAGGAGGAGAAGAAGATTGTATATTTAGAAGAATAAAAAGCACTAAAAGCAAGTAGAAGGGAAGGAGACTGAGAAGAGAAGAAAGCTAAGAGAATGTTAAAGATATTCCTGAGTATTGTATTCTCAACTAGTTTTCTTGATATTTCTTTGTAAGAGAAATGAAAATACTTAGCAACTCTTATAGATTTCTTTATTTGTTATTTGTGATGGCAGCCTAAAGCCCCTTTTGGAGAGGCTCGCAATTTATTATATATACATATATATATATATATATATATATATATATATATATATATATATATATCTTTTACTGTATGGAATGGTGTTGTAGCTTAGTGGTTGAGGCCTAGGATTTGTTATCCTAGGTTATGGGTTCAAATCTCACTAGCCACACATAAGAAAATATATATATATATATATGCGTCAACACTTGAGAGTACACAACTTTTTAATAAAGCGATCATTAAGCTCAACGAGACTTCCATTTAAGCATATACAACAAAAGATATATATATATATATATATTGTTGTATATGCTTAAATGGAAGTCTCGTAGAGCTTAATGATCGCTTTATCCAAAAGTTGTGTACTCTCGAGCGTTGACGCCGTGAATGACTGTGGCAACATTCACTATGCGAAAACAACTCGTGCACAGCTTAGGGAAAAAGCTTGATCATTTGAGCCATGAGAAAATATAACCTAATATTCTCTAAGAAAATATTAGGTTATATTTTCACATGGCTCAAATGATCAAGCTTTTGATCTTTTGTTGTATATGCTTAAATGGAAGTCTCACAGAGCTTAATGATCGCTTTATCCAAAAGTTGTGTACTCTCGAAATTTGACGTCATGAATAGCCGTGACATCATTCACTATGCAAAAACAACTCGTGCACAACTTAGGGCAAAAGCTTGATCATTTGAGCCATGAGAAAATATAACCTAATATTCCTTAAGCTTCAAAGTGTGTTCGTACCACTCTAGGTTGAACTTGAGGCATGTGAGCCAAGAACCACCTATAGAACTCTACAGCTCACTTTTTATTTATATAAGGATTTTGAGTGCGTTATGCTATGAGTGATGTGAGACATAAATCATTTAGCTTCGTAGTTCTTTTTCTTTGCTAAATTAAGAGTAAATGCATGTGAGCCATAGGTGGAATCAAGTCCCTATGATACTTCACTAAAAATGTATATTTTATCACTTAGATAACTTTTTCAACTTAAAGGCCAAATGATTATCTATGTGCTGAGATTGAACCTTATAGTATTCATCTTAAAGCACTAAAAAAGATTTAGTATATTTATTGCATCATTTGTAGAATACTAAATCTCTTGATAATGAAATAAAAATTAATCCAACTAACTTGACATAGATTTGAGTGCTTACATGAATTCCATGATAATTGCATGTTCAACGTCAACTCTCCCCAATTTTTCAAAACTGTTTCAAAACCAAAGTAATCTAGGAATCATAATTTAGCAAATCAAAATTAAGCAAATTAATTTCTTAATCATTATTAAAATTAGATACACTGTAGTAACAAATCTTAACATCATTCCCAGAGAACAATAAATCTCATGATCTTACCATCCCATATTACTTTGAATCACGTACACTTGCATGCAAATATAGAAATACATAATTTAGGTTTATCAAAGATGTTCTACCACAAGGTTTGAGTTATCAACAAAAGAAAATTTTCTCTCTGATGTGAAGCATTATCTTTGGTACGATCCAATCCTATATAAAGGTTGTGTTGACCAAATCATGAAAAAATGTGTGCCATAAATAAAAGTTCATAAAATCCTATTTCATTGCCATGCCTCATCTTATGGGGGATACCCTGGATCTTAGAGAATGGTTGTTAAGGTATTACACTCACATTTTTTCTGACCATCTATTATTAGGAATGCAGCTGATTTTGGGCTATTAAAAAGTTAAATTTTGACTTTAAGAAAGTAAGGGAGCGTGGAGTGCTGCAATTAAATGAGTTGGATGAAATCAGAATAAATGCGTATGAGAGCTTAAGGTTTTATAAGGAAAAAATCAAGAAATAGCATGATAAAATGATAAAGCATAAAAACTTTGAACGAGGAATGAAAATTTTGTTATTAAACTTTAGATTAAGGTTATTTTTAGGAAAGTTGAAATCCAAATGATCGGGACCTTTCACTATAATTAAAGTTCATCCTCATGGAGCCATTGATATCTCATCCAAGAAGGAAAATTTAAAGTTAACGGATAAGGATTAAAACCTTACTATGAATAAAGAGAACATATAGAAAGAGTATGGAATGCACTTGCAAGATGTTCCTACTATGGGGACTCGTAGATTTCATCATTGGTCTGGCTGAAGTCATAATACTAAGTCCTATTTGGGAAGCAACCAAATTAATCAAGTTGTAGTTTTTTCTTTTGTTTTTGTTTTCTATTATTTAGTTTTGTTCTGAGTCCTTTCATCAATGTAATAACTTGCAAATTTTGGTAAATCAATATAATGACTATTAAAAAAGTGTTGTGACAACCAAGCTCTACATATCATAATGTAACTTTGAAATTTATTAAGAATTAATTAAGTAAAACATATGAAACACTTGAGAGAGTGCTTGACCACCACATGTTATGGTTTAATAAAAATTACACAACTCACTATCTTGACAATCTTTAATTAAACCAAAGGATGTAAATGAATTAAGTGTGGGTGAAACCATGGCTAATATGAGATAAATGAATGGTGGGAAAAAATTGAAAGTTATAGGCTTCTGTAGGACTTCATGAATGTAATGCATAAGAAACTCAGATTAAGAAAAATATCTCTCCCATAAATAAATAAATAAGAAGAAATAAAATATCTAAACATAAGAGATTAAGGATGAAGAAAAGTGTCTCTCCTTAAGAAATGCATTACATCTCATAAGAAGAAGCATACATGGCATAAAATATTCTCTAACACACCACCATTCAGATGTACTCAGTATATGTCCAAAATTTTCCCCAACATGTACTTTGAATAACCATCATAAATGAAGAGAAAAGAGTCAAGAATAGTGATAATGATACTTTAATTTGAACCTAAACAAATGGGGTAAAAGCTGTGCCAATGTTTATCATTATTGAATGTTAAAATGCACTGAAAATTTCAAATCTGCATTTTACTAGAACTTTTCATTAAAAACATCTATTCCAAGAATTTCTTTATTGCTTACTTTAGGATGAGTAAAAATTTAAGTGTAGGGGTGTGATGAGCCCAATAATTATAGTTTGTTTCTTGTTTAGAATGCATTTTGTAAGATTAGTTGTTATTATAGTATGTTTCATGTCATTTCAGCTCTGGAGTGACCAAACAATGAAAAGAAGGACAAAATAGAATTTATGTAAGGAAAAGTTTGACTGCGTGTGTTGCAGTGTGCCTTGGCACCAAGTTGTTTGAGGTTAATCACTGCAGCATGCTGTAGCACCAGGTTTTTAAAAGATAGCTACCACAGTGCACTGCAGTGCCAGGTTATTCAATACTAAGGCACCGCAGTGCACCGTAGCTCCAAAATTATAGATTTCTTAAGCACCACAGTGCACCACAATGTCAGGTCACCAAAGATCAAGGCACCAGAGCACCTCACCATGTCGATTGGGCCGATAGACTTGTGCTACATGGCACCATTGCGCGCGCCAAAACTCAATCTTGAAAACCTATTTCAATTCAGAATTGGGAAGGCCAAAACTTTTAAATTTCTCCAGTTCCTTATAAAAAATTAAATGAAAATGCCAAAAATTTTAAGTTTTAATGAGAATTAAGGAATAAAATCAAATAAATTGAATTATAAAAGAGAATAAGAAAGACTTAGAGGGGGTTCTAAGAGTTAGTTGGAAAACACCACTCAAAGGGGGAACCCTGATCTGAGAAGAAAATGTTCAAAAGAAGGCTGCACCATAAGGAAGAGGAAGCATTGAGAATAAGAGAAAAGACCAAGGTTGAAGATAGGAGAATATGGAGAGAATGCTTACAGCTATTCCTACATATTAAATTCTTAACTTAGTCTTTGTTCTTATCTATTGAAAGAGAAATATATGTGCTCACTATCTCATGTAGATTTCTTATTGTTTTCATTATAATGGCATCTTAAACCCCCCTTTTTGGGGAGGGTGAGGTGAAGAACATGTAGGGAGTCTTAATATGTTGTGCATATAATACATCTTTGTTTTTACTGAAATGACATGTCAAACTAATTTTTTCATTTTTGAATGAATGAAATGAGTTTGTTGAATGATGAGCTATTTTAAATATTTATTAAATTACATATTTTTCTTAGTAAACCTCATTGAGCTTAATGATTGCTTGTCTAGAATCTGTGCATCCTTCAGCATTCACACCACGAATGAATGTGACATCATTTGTTGAGCAAAACTGCTCGTGCACAATTATAAAATTTAGGCTTGATCATCTAAGCCAAGAGAAAATTATTGAAAATCTTTGAGCTCCATAGCTCGATCCATAACTCGTAGAGGTGGCAAGTTAGGTAGTGGATGTGTGGTGACTTGAGCCCCGACAAGGTGAGTAGGGGAGGTCGTCACTTGGAAAACCTCTCACTAATATATCAATCAGAGTGCAGAAGAAAGAAAAGAACAAGTTTACATCCATTACACCATAATGCAGAAAAATATAAAATATGTAGCTTAGTATAAAGTATGCAGTGGAAGAGAAAATACATAAAGTACTTGCATTATTAGATCATTTAATATGTTTTAATTAAAAAGAGAATAAACACTCAACCTCTCAAGCAATTAATAAAGAAAGCTAAAAATCTTTAGTAATAGGATGCTCCTCCTTCTGATCTAGGTTCACCCCTGTCTCAACTACCTCAAATAGATTAGAATCTGCCATTGTCAGTTTCACAATAACAGTGCCCCAGCCAAAAAGAAAAGAAAATCTGATTAGACAAATTGTCTAAGTACATTTTAGGCTATGACTTTTTTGAATTAAATGATACCACGAATACCCTAAGCATTTTGGGAGCAATAACGCAACAAAAGAAAGTCAAAAATGCTATGACATCCAGTTATAACTTAAACAAAATGTGAGGTAAGCACATACCTCAACCCATAGATGTAGAAAGGTTAAGCAATGAATAAGTAAAAGAAGCTACTATGTACAAAGAAACATAATAAGTAAATATAATCCATTTTATTCATGAGAATTTTATAAATAAAAGTAGTATATCCATCATTGAAGGAATTCTATCATCCTACAAGTTTGTATATATTATTATAATTTCTGAATATATTTAGATAAATACTCTAGTCTTAATCCAAATCATCATCAACTCAAATACAAATCTTCTACATCTAGGAGAAATTTTCCAAATCAACAGGTCCATTGAAAATGTACCATATAGGAGAAATTTTTTAGGTCTTCATCATGTACAACAACACTGTAGGGGTAGATTAAGTAGGACACATTTCAATTAAAATGTTATGCAATTTGTTTAATTCATTTAAACTAATTATTTATGAATATGTCTCATGAAAGTTTCAAAATTAACATAGGGTGTCCATCAAATATTCTATGTTTATCCATTATGTGACAATGCAATAAAGGGTTCAAAATAAGGAAGCAAAGCATCAAAATAAGGTGATAAATAACACTACACAAAATTTGTAATATCTCTTATGTTCTAATTTAGTCCATTTTAACTATCTGAGATTATACAAGCTCAGGATCTCCAATATCTTACTATTCAGTATAAACTCAGCACTATGAACTTACATGGTTAAAAGCAATTATAACTGATTAGGATCTAATGGAGTTCAATTAATGATGCTTACAAGTTAAATAATTAATCAACACATCCTAATTAAGGATTTTAAATGACCCACATGAACCTTGATTAAGATAAACCAAGATTGAGGGATTAATAATTAAACACCAAATATTGGGGTTTAAAGTCTTAATCCAAAGGTGATCTTAAAGACTAAGGCTTAAACCCAATTTTTGCATTCTACAGATTAAGGCTGTCTTACTAAACAAAGTCAAGCTTAATAAAATGGATCTTCTAAACTTAGACTATAGTTAATATACAAAATAATCAAAATTAAAGGATGAAATTCTTGAAAGCTAATAAAATTAAGGTTTCATCCATTGAGTAACCCATTTACCCAATGAATGAAGTCTAACCTAATTTCTAAACTAGTTCCTAAAGGAGAAAGTCCTAAGAGTTAAAGGAAAATCCTAAGGAAAATCCTAAGGAAAATCCAAAAATATTATTTAAAATGATCTATTTAAGCATTGATATTAATTAATCTTAACTACTTTTATTTTCTGATCTAGTTGACTTATGGATGGCATAAGGTGAGCTAAATTCATCTTATGAAGCTATCAAAGACATAGGAAATTCTAAGATGATTCAAGGATTTTTCTTAAAATATCAAATTTTTGAGTCTAAAAGGTCCTAAGTTGATTCCAAATTAGTTATATTATAGATTTTAATGGCTATAATAAGATTCTAAGCTTTAAGGATACTTAACCCTAAATTTGGGCAAAATCAACATTTTACCCCTACTTAATGATCTAAAATGCTATATTTTGATTTAGGGTTCTAAATTGAAATTTATTACTGTTAAATGATTACTTACTATCTAATGTAAAGACAGATCACAAGTACATCAAATTTGGACAATGATTAAGCCTTGTTAGATCAATTTAAGATTTTTAAGGTTATTAGTTCATATGGGAAATTGGTAGTTTTACTTAGTGAAGTCTAAAAATTTAGTTATACTTATGTTGTTTACTATCTAAGGATTCTATAGAGTCAAAAATCTTAGAATTTTGATATCATTTGGTCAAGTTATAGCCAAAACAAATTTTTGGTCTAAAAGGGTAATTAATGGGTTTTAGGAAAGGTTCAAAAACCTAAATTTCTAAAATGATGTCCAAATTCAGCAAACTCAGAGGCTATAGCCTCCCTATAACATCCTGAGTGCAATGACTAGGAGTAAGCCCAATTTGAACTCCATTTGATTAAGTTATGAGCAATACAAGTTTTATGGCAATTATGGCAAATTAGTAAATCTAATTATCAAAACCTAAATCTTCTCATAGTTTACTATTTATTAGGTTCACCTGATCAAAATAACTTATTGGATGACCTAATTTGGAGATAAATTAACTGAGTTATGGCTAAGTGAATTATTAGGTTAAATAGGGCAATTAGGGAAAGGGCCTAAATGTTATTAGTCATTCTACAAGTCCAACATCAAAATTAATACCTTCAAGCTATTCCTGATATTCTCTTGATTAAAATAAGACCTATATTGACTATATTTGGATTAGTGAGTGCAAAATTATGAGCAATGGAAGTTTTATAGGGTTTAGGGTTAATTGAGGAGTCCTAAAATGTCACTATGGTAAACACTCATCCAACTAGAAATATGTCACAACCATAATGATCCTCTCATTTTTCTGATAAAAATGAGATAAATATTTAATATTTGTATTTATGGATTGTAATTTATAAGTATTTAAAGTTTTGTAATTAATCAATTTAAATTAAGCTACAGTTAACCATTTAATTAGTTTTATTCTAAGTTAATAGCTGGTGGGACCCACCAAGACACGACAGAGGGCAGGGAAAAATCAAGCGGGACCCACGGCATTGGCAGAGTACTAGGGGGGCCCACAGCCTTGTTGCATAGAGGTGACATGAAGACAAGGACCTAGGACATGATAGAATAAGGACCTAGGGCATGACAAAATAAGGACCTCCCGATGGTGCAGGAAGAGGGCCCTCCTGTTGCTAGGAAGCTCTCAAAGAGACCTCCCAAACGACAGGTGGAACGTCGTCTAAAGTGGACTATAATGCTGATAGGACTCAACACTAGCCGACTGGGGGTAGGGACAAGTCTCGCAAATGTAGATAATTGTAGCTGGTGTCCCAATTAGATTCGATCGGGTTTGATCAAGCCCGATTGGATTCGATGCACTCCTAATTTAGATGTTGAAATAGCATAATGAAATGAGAAATTAATTTTTGCATGAAAATAAATGGAGATTAGTTGTACCTCGATTCAATGGCAGAGGATCTATTAGAAGCAAGGATGAAGCTTCCAATGGCTCGCTCGATTTCCAAACCTGCATCAGGCTTAATTGTGCCCGGGAGCTAATTCAAGGGTGGTAGATGGAGGCTCCTTGGGCAGGGATGGTGCGCAATGGCAGCTTTGTGGGCCATGAGCAAGCCTGCGCAGCACGTGACATGCGGATCCAACTAGAGGAGATGACAGAGCGGGGACCGTTCGATCAGTCCGGTCGAATGGTCATATCCTGCCATTCGATCGAAGAATAGGGGCTGATGGGGAGCGAGAAAGGAAACGATGTGGGGTGATGGCCGTTAGGGAAATTAAATAATAAATAATAAATATTAATTTTACATTTTCTTAATTAAGTTTAAATAATTAAATGGCTTCAGAAAATTCCCAAATATTCATCCTTAGCTAACTGAGGGGCGAGGAATGCTACGGCGATGTCGGATTTTGATTTCGATGAGTATTTAATTTTCCAAAATTTCGAGATGTTTTAAATATATTAAAATATTAGATGAAAATCCAAGGACCTCCAAATGCCTCCAAAACTTCACCCCTAGCTAATTTGGGGGTGATGAGCGCAATGGCAAAATCTGCTTTTTGTTTTGCGGTCAAGTTAAATAAGTTAATTTCCAAGGTTCTTGAAATTCCCAGAATCAGGGTTTGATCCATTTTACACTTGAATTAGACAAAAACTTTAGGGTGCGATCCTAATCATTATTTAAGAGTGTTAATCAAAATTAAGACTTGATTTAGTCCTAATTGACTAGGCTAACAACTTTTGGTTATTACAGACTCCCTCACTTAAGAATGATGTCATCCTTGACACCACTTATTGAAAGAGTAGGGAACTGAAGAAGTACCAGAATCCTCAACATAAGGTTTCTAATAGTTCTAAGGAACTATGGCTTAAGGTTTGAGGCTAGATCTCCAAAATCATATCTTATAAGATAAGGCTAGGATTTTTTAGCCAAGGTTCTAAGCTTAAGGAAGCTAACCAAGCTAAGTGATAATCGCCACCTAATAAGGAAGGCAACAAAACAAAGACATGCTATCATTCAACCAAGTTGAATGTAACTTTAAGGGATTTAAGGGTTAAATACTAAGTCATAACACATGACTTAGCATAATAGAATAAGACTATTACTTAGCAGGTGACATCACATACTAAGCACAAGATAATTTAAGTATCAAAGATCCTAAAGGTCTTACAATTACGTGATATTCATCAATTAAGAAGGCTTAGGCAAACTAGTTAAGTCACTATGAGACTTAACCAACGTTAATGAATACTAATGATTCTAATTGAATGAATTAGGATCCAAAGGCTTGGCATCAAATAAATAAAGTTATTTGACTACCTACCTTATTAGAATCTAAGATTAAAATCTAGTTAAAAGACCATTATTAGACTAAGTCCAATAATGAAGCTAAGGGATTTGCTATTTAACTCTACCTAAAGAATAAGATTGGGATGAACTAATTATATGAATTAGCCCACACTAGGTTTGAACTAACAAGAGACATTGGTCTCTTACTAAGGGGTTTTACTAAGGCAAAAATTATCAATATCCATTTAGGATACATAGCCTCAAGGTTAAGGGAGAACATAGGACATTAAGTCACACATGATGACTTAACACCAAAGATTTTAGAGGTTACAAAAAGGCTATTAACATAAGTCATAAACTATGACTTGGTAAAGCCAAGGAACTCACTTATCCATGAGGATAAGTGCTAGGAAGCTTAATAAGGACTAATGCTACAACCATAAGTCATAATCTACTTCTTATGCCAAAAGCTCTAGAGCTAGATGTTATCATCTAAGTCACCAGATGTGACTTAGATCACTAAGGATATAATTGTTAAAATTAACCTAGCTTAAAGGTGAGCTCATTCTAAGGGAATGATCAATTAATGCTTTAGTCATACCATGACATAGGTACACCTTCGATGGCAGAACCTAAACTACTTGGGAAGGGAGACTCTATTATTCAAAGGGAATAAGATCTTCCACTAATCTATTATTATAATTAAGTGGCACTCATCACTTAATGAAGATTATACTAAAGAAAAGAGAATTACCATCCAATTAAGATGGATAAAGGAATATACAAGGTTATCTTATTAAGTCACCACAAGTGACTTAACTAAGAAATGTTTCTAAAGGATAATTATAAATTCTAGTCCAATAATTAGAATTCAAACACTTTGCAACTTAAAGGAAGGCTCAATCTTCAAAGAACAAAGATTCTTTGACTTAGAATGGGTTTTATATTCAAAAGCTAGCTAAAGCACCATCATCAGACCAAGTTTAATGAGACAAGTTTTACTAAAACTTGTACTTATGAGTTTACAAACTAAAGTTAGAACAATCAAACCATGGTGTAACCTCACACTAGGAAGGGCTAAGGTGAACTAATCATAAGGTTAATCCATTCCAAGGCTCCTATTATTAATAAGATACTCATCCTTGGCTATGGAATGATATTAGATAAAGAGGGTGATTATCCAACTTGGTTATTTAACCTCAAGGGAGAGGGAAGTTCAATGCATCAAGTCATAAAATATGACTCAATGCTGAAAGGTTGTAGGGGGTCCACAAAATAAATCAAGGCAATGGGCTCATCATCCAATTAGGATGATATACTAGGAAACAAATTATAAGGCTACTATGAAGTCATAATTATGACTAAATCAACTAAGGTTCTATAATTGTAACTACCTATTCTAAAGGAAATGTAAACACTCATCCCAAGGGATGAGGTGTTTGACATCTAAGGGATATGCTAGGCTAACCATTAAAGTCACAATTGAGACTTATCCAACCATATATTGTAGGATCAATTAACCTAAGGGATGAGAAGTTATCCACCCAATTGGGTAAGTCACTTCTCAAAAGAAGAACTATTTTTATAAGTCACAAAGCATGACTTAGCCAAAAGAATCTAAGGTTTGATTGACTAAGCTTGGAAGAGGTAATTGCCCAATCAAGGATAAGTCACCTTAAACACTAGATTAGGCTTATAGGCAAGAGATTCAAATTAAAGGTTGACCATAATTAATAATTACTAATTGGAATTGTACGAAATAATAGAACTTAATGCTAAAATAGTGATGTAATTGAACATGGTACTTGAAATAATGTTGTTGTCTTCAACAGCTCCTAGTAGCATGAGAGCGTAGATCCTTGTAGGTTCAGGATGACTAATGTTGTATACCTGCTTCTGAGGAGGTCTTTCCACATTGGGTCGAGGTGCCTTGGTCACTTCCCTCCTTTGACCCTGAGTCGCAACATGTGGTGGATGAATTATTGCTAGCTGCAAGCTACTGCGACTAACTGGGAGTGGGTTGAATACTTCATAGCGCCTGGAATAGTCAATGTGAGTACCGTCCACGGTTTTATCATATGTGCACTGTTGGAAAATGTGACCCTACTGGCCACAAGTATAGTAGCGTACCTTTCCATGGTAACACTTCCCATGAGGATGGGGCTTCGTACAACCATTGAATGGATCAGTAGGGGCAGCTACTGCTTCAATTTGATATACCTTTCTTGTTGGGTTCTTAGTTTCCTTAAAATTATAACTCAGAAAGGAAGATAATTCAAAGCTTATCTTGGAGTCCCTCTAGGACTGATGCTATTCTACCACCCTAGCTATCACTATCAGCACTGTGAAGTTGGACAGTCTTAAGGGCACCATGTTATCCTTGATTGAATTGTGCAACCCACTCTAGAATCTATGATAGTGAGATGCTTCGGCCAGCACCATGTTAGGATCGAATCGGGCTAGTCACCTAATCTTCGATTCATATTCAGTCGCAGAACGAATACCTTGTGTTAATCTTAAGAATATATCCTCCAGGTTGTTCTAAGTCGAAGGAGTAATACCTCAGCTTTGAATGCTTCCATAAATGCATCCCAAGAGATGCCTTCTATGGCATAATTTGCAATAGTGTGCTTCGGGAGTTATTCCACCAATATTTCTCTTTGTCTTGGAACATGTTGGTTTCCAATCTGATCGCTTCGGAGTTAGGACACTTTAGACTAGTCAGATTCTTTTCTACCTGGTTTAGCCAACTAGCAGTGTCCATAGCTGATTGGTTCCCACTATAGGTAGGGGTCCTTAGACGGATGAAGCTATGCAAAAGTTCATTAGCAGACTGAGAATGTTGTGTATGGGGATAATATGGTGCGGGAGATACGAAGGGGGATGGATTCTAATTTCTTTGAGCAGCAATTAGCCTTTCCATTTTGTTTTTTCACATGCCTACCTACCAAGGTCCGCACAGTTTTGAGAAGTGCGTTAATATTAGAAGAAGAGCTACCAGATGCAGCAGGAGTAGAAGAAGACTGTCCCGGGTTCATAGTTATTTGAGTTTTACAAATTAATACTATTTTAGAATTCTAAAAGAGCAAAAACATACTAATTTATGTTACTACTCATTTCAATTAGAACACATAATTATGGAAGATACAATATATAGCATAAGATGAATCACAAAGACATCTATCTAAGACATCTATCTAATGTACTCCACAATTCATGCGAGATGAAAGTCTTCAAAAGTAACTTCACGTTGCTCTCTCCCTTACCAATGGGCGAGTTCCCAAAGTGTGTTGTCCCACCATTCTTCAGCATGATCATGGAGGTGGTAGATCACTAGATAAACTTGGATCTTATCGGGGCATTCCATTACCTCGACAATGGAACTCAAGCGCTATAGACACTCATTGGATAAAATAGGGAGGTCAAATCCTCTAAAAATGACATGCTGAAGCATCCTATCCAGCTCTAGTGCTCCTCGTTCAGATATTCCATCAACATGCATTCCATACCTTTGGCCTATCTAGAAGTCAAACTCCCATATTGATTCAAATCTCTTGAAGTATTCATAGGTTGACATTTTCAATTGTCTAGTAATCCTATAAGCTCAATCAAGTTTTTTTAGTTAAATTCAGTTATTTATAGTTATTAAGGTTCTTAATATATGAGTTTCATATTTGAGGGTTTTATTTTACTTATATAAGTATTTTCATTCTATGCCTACTATTTTGAGCACATGATTATGGTACTATGGATGTAATCCAAGTATTAATTTAGCGACTATTTTTGGTAGAAGAACAATCCATTAGGTAGATAAGAATGCAAATTTCAACCTGACACCTTATGGTGTTTTCTGATACCAACTGTGGTGACCCGAGCCCCGACATCATGAGTTGGGGAGGTCGTCATTTATCAAATACCTAACTTCTCATTAGATTTGGGTTTAATCCCCAATTCACTAATAAGGGAGGGATATGCACTAATGTAGTAGTGGAGTCATTCACTAAATACATACATTTTAATCAGAGTGTGAAAGAAAGAAAAGAACAAATTTATATCCATTACACCATAATGTAGAAAAATAAGAAATATATAGCTCATAATAAAGTATGTAGTGAAAGAGAAAATACATAGAGTATCTGTATTATTACAGCATTTAATAAGTTTAAACGAAAAAGAGAATACACACTCAACCTCATAAGCAATTAATAAAGAAAGCTATAGATCTTTGGCAATATGATGCTCTTCCTCCTGATCTAGCTCCACTCCTAGCTAAACTACCTCAAATAGCTCAGAATCTGCCATTGTCAATTTCACAATGATAGGGCCCCATCCAAAAAGAAAAGAAAACCTGATTAGTCAAACTGTCTAAGTATATTTTAGGCTATAAATTTTTTATATTAACTAATACCAAAAATACCCTAACCATTCTAGGAGCAATAAAGCAATAAAACAAAGTGGTAAATGCTATAATCATCCAATCATAACTTAAGGCAAAATGTGAGGTAAGCACATACCTCAACTGATAGCTACAGAAAGGTTAAGCAATGAATATGTAAAAGGAGCTACTATGTACAAAGAAATATCCTAAGTAAATATTATCCATTTTATTCATGCTAATTTTGTAAATAAAAGTAGTATAACTAATATTAAAAGCATTCTAGCATTTTACATGCTTGTATATCAAATTAAAATTGCTCGATATGTAAAGATAAATACTAGAAATACTGTATGTATAGGAATATTATATAAATGTTGAAGAAGACAATACCAAAAGAATAATGAAAATGATATATCCTATGGACAAATGCCTACTTAGAACTGCCATAACAAATAATACTGCTCAAAATCTTCTGAAGCATCTCAAAGAAATTTCCTAGATCAACATATCCACTGAAAATATGCCATCTAAGAAACATTTCCTAGATCATCATCATCTCTTCAAGTCTTTTGCATCTAGGAGAATTTTCTCAAATCAATAGGACCATTGAATAAATACCATCTAGAAGAAATTTCCCAGGTCTTCATCATGTACAACAACATTATAGGAGCAGAATAAGTAGGACACATTCCAATTAAAATGTTATGCAATTCCCTTAATTCATTAAATCTAATTAATTATGAATATGTCACATGCAAGTTTCAAAAAGGGTATCCATTAAATATCTTATGTTCATCTATTATGCCACAATGTAAATAAGGGTTCAAAACAAGGAAGCAAAGCATCAAAATAAGTTGATAAATTGTAGCGCCCTGGTCTGTCGCCGTGTGCAACTGAAGTATGCTTAAGGTTTTACAAACAGTTGGTGGCGAAATGGTGAGCTACTCAAGAAGGAATTTTGCATCTCCCTGAATAATTAAAACTAGAACTGAAGGGCTGCTAACTCAACCTCAAGAAGAGTTGAGAGCTAATACTTAAGATAAGAGTAATGTCATTATCCTAAGTATTAGGAAAATACATACATTGGATCATGAGTGGAATAAGAGGAATTCTAATATATATACAAGTATAATAGCATTTCCAGTATGTTGATCATATCATAATATTATGTATAAGTAGTAGTAAATACAAAGTGCAGAAGCTAAAGTATACATCCAGAAATATTCATCGAGAGTCCTCTAAGGCTCTATAAATTGCTCTGAACTAGTGCAAAAAAGTATATGCTGATGGAGATTCCTCTAAGGCTCCACAAACTCCTCCTAGATCTCCTGAACTGGCTCTTGAGCTGGCTTTACAAATTGCTCTGAATCTGGCAAATCACCAAATCCCAAAAGTACCATATATTAGACAATGTGTCTAACACATCGAAAAGCTATTATAAATAGTTATAGTCACCTAAAGCTTAACCTTTAAAAAATAAAATAATACTGCAAAAAAGCATAGAAGGAATTGAAAGACATAAAACTGTACAAAACTAAAGTAACGTAAAATAATAAACTAAGGAAAAGTAAAGTACTGAACTGGAATCTATAAAACACTGATATGTGAAAAATACTAAATCAAACTACGTTGTACGCCACAATGTATGCATTTGAATGTGCCACTGGTTTACCCTGAGGAAATCCTAACATACATGATGCTTGCAGCATCCCGTAGGACCTACCAACATTGATGCATACTGCATCCCGTAGCTCACAATACTTTCATGCTTATGCTTATGCAGTTATGCTAATGATTTCAATTCAACATGATTCATAAAAATCATCAAAAAATAGAAATTAATTCAATATCAAATACTAATTCTATTTATCTCCATTGTGCAGAATTCACCTAAGTGAATTATGACTCATAATTCAAATTTACTTAATTATCTTAGTTAAGATTATATAGAATCATCAACTAAAGGGACTATATACACATAGTTGGTATGTTTTCGAGAAAGTTAAATTTAACACTTAGTTTGTTTAACTATACTTATCAAAGTGCACGATAATAAGGGGTAGACCCCGGTCACAGTTTATTCTCTCAAATTAAACTGTTAAATACTCTAATTAAAACTATACTTAGTGCTCTAAGAAGGATGACTTGAGATATTTAGTGTATTTAACTACACTTATCAAAGCGCATCACAATACGAGGCAGAAGCCGATCATAGTTTATTTTCTCAAACTAAGCATTCAAGTTACTTAATTATGATAAACTTGGGCTTATAAAATTTACTCTAAGCTGGACTGTATTTATCATATAGGATAATACTGAGACTCAATAATCCAACTTAGAGTGACTCATCCAATCCCATGTTTTACTAAAATGATTCAGCACTAAAGATATATACTATCACATTTTACTTAAAATCTATTGATTTCAACAAATCTATTTAATAAATAAGGATATTCAAACTAATAAATCCTTGCTCCATTGGAATGGATCCTACACAAGATTCCAAGGATGTGACCTAAAGGTCACACAAGGTTACTACCATATGGAAGTTCATTTAGGTTATCATACCACAAAGATCTAAGATCAGAATCCAAAGGTATGTGGGAATCATCTAAGCTTTGACCTCAAGATTAAATAATAAGCTCTATCTACCTTAATAGATCATCTATTAATAAGGCTTATCAACTGTCGAATTATTAACACTAAAGCAAGATCATAAAGATCTTGCACTTCTAGCATGAAATATAATATAAGTTCTATGATTTACACTAATTTTACGGCTCTTACTTCTTTAGATTTGACTTGATTAGGTCAAATGGGTAACCCCATCTGATCACCACCTATACTACAATCATGGGTTTCAATCATGTACATTATTAGGAATTGGTCCTTTTTGAAAATCAATATAGAACTATGACTTATCTCATACTAAGAGTCTTATATAAGAGAAAATCAAAGAGCTAAAAATAAGAATTCAAATCTTCAATCACATAACCTTATTATAGACCATAGCAGTTCTAGTTCAATAGTCAAAGATCAATGTCAAATAATGAGTATTATTAGAATTATGCAAGTTGATTTATCTTTCAAACAATATTACATAAATAAGGTGATTAAGGTTTATATTTTAATCAAGACAAGTTAGGGTTTAACTCCTAACTTAGCAAAATAAAGATGAATTACTGGGTTTATTGATCAATGACAAATCAATGAATTATTAGTGCATTATTGGTGTCCACTACAAGTCAAGATCAATAACTAATTAACTTAATCATTTAGGTTTCATAAGGTTTGAAGTTCATTAGTATCTAATTAACCAATTAAAGTGTTTAATTTATGATTTAAATTCTCTAACATGCATATTACAGTTAATAGAACATATATACATGACATTAATTAAAATAATAAGTAATTAAGGCTAATCCAATCCTAAATCAAACTAAAAGAAATTAGCACTTGATTACAACCTTATTCATGCAAAGAATCTAGGATTATAACCTTTCCATTTGGCACAAAATATTCAACGAATCTTTATGAGGATTAGAACATGCCATTTATAGTAGATAGTGGATTTCAAATTGAAAATAACCTATATATTCACACAATACTTCATTCCTTATATTTTGGTCCCATTATGGTTATAGAGTCTTTAAAATGCAAAAAATCTCAAATCTGGGCAATTTTGGACAGTTCTGGGCACTATAGAGCGCTACAGTGCGCTACGGCGTGCGGTAACACCTTCTGGCCTAGAGTCAGGTGCTACTGCGTGCGGTGGTGCCAGTTTTTCAGAGGCACAGGCGCTACAGCATGCTGCCGAGATTTCAGGTGCAGCGGCATGCTACGACAGATTTCAGCGCGGTGGCACGCTGCATCATATTTTAGTGTTGTGGCGCCCTACGGTGCATTCAGGCACCGCAGCATGCAATGGTGCCAGATTTTCCGAGAGCTGGGTGCTACTGCATGCTGCAGCATCCCCTAGCCAAGAGTCAGGTGCTACAGTGTGCTACAATGTAGCCAACCCAAATGCGAGTGCTGCGGTGCGCTGTAGTACATCCTGGCCAAGAGCCAGGCGCTATAATGCGCTATAGCCCTCAACGGTGATTTTTCCTGTTCAAAACTGAAACATGTCCCCTTTGGCACCCAAATACTCTTGATTTTGGGCACCTCAAGTGCGGTGCCATATACCGATGGAAAGGAATTTTTGAGACCTTTCCATTTATGCCAAAATCGGCACAAAATAATTATTTAACATAATCTAAACAAAGACACATTGGCTACATATGCAAAAAGAATTATTGTTGATAAATTCAGCCTTTCTTTAAGATCATAGTTTCTTAACCTTTCAGCTTCTAAGGTTCTCTAACTATAGAATAAGTGTGGGTGTGAACCCTTAGATCCTTAGAAGATTAGTGCTTTGGATTCAGGATTTAAACCCCAAATTAAAGCAAAATCCTTAATCTTGATTAGCATAATCAAGATTGGGTTTGAGTTATTAAAATACATTAGATTAAGTGGTTGATTTATTCACTTAACCTTTATACTCATCACTTCTAATTATAAATTAGAACGATTAAGTTCTAATGTTAACTTTAAGATCACAACTCTGTGATTTTATAGGATAGTTGGATATTGGAGATCCTAAGCCTATACTAGCTCAGAATAGATATAATAAATTAAATTAGACAATAATAGATATCACATATGTCTAGTTGAGTCTCTTGCTTAATTTGACTATTGTTGCTTCACACACCTTGTGTTTGAGCATTTTTCCTTGGACATATTAACTAAACATATAATATTTGATGAGTATCCTATATTAGATTTAAAAATTACATAAACATGATTTAACTTCATTCAGTTCATTCATTTCTTAGTACAGTAGAGTGTATTCTAACTTAGTCTGCCTCTTCAGTTCAATTCTTTGGATATATAATAGACTCGAACCTAGATCTATGCTTGGCTATGGGGATACATGTCTGATTCTATAAGTTCAACTCGAACCTAGCTCTATGCATGCCTAGGGGGATACATGTTGAACTTTCTGTACAGTAGCCTTGTTTTGGCCCATTTATGTTATGGCAGTACTACTTTAAGTATACTTTTACTTTTCAGTTCAGTTCCAGTTCAATGGATGCTTTAGCCATATATTTTGTATTTTTACTATTTTCTGTATATTTTTGCAGTTCATTTCAGTTCAGTACTTTTAGTTCAGTATTTTGGCTCAGTACTTGTATATTTATGATGCTAGTCTTGTTTTAGTTTTCTTATGCTTCAGTTCAAATTCCTTTTATGTAAATTAGCATGTATTAATATGATCATAAGCATATTAGAATGAGTTTATTTTCAGTATATTTCAGCCCTTTACATATTTACTGCCTAACCTTGTTATAGCTTCTAGTTGAGGTATGTTAATTTACATACTATGTTTTGTTTAGTTATAAATGTTTAGTTCATAGCTATCATGTTTCTTGTGGCTTGTTGCTCCCCATAGTTGCTTAAATATTTTTTATATGTGATATTTTAAATGTTCAGTTTTATTTAAATTAGTATAAAATGTGCTTAGACAATTTGTCTAACTGTAAGTTTTTTTCTTTTCTTGGTCGGGGCCCTGGCATTGTGATATCAATAATATTAGACTCAGAGCTGTTCGTTGAGGCTTCTTTTGGAGAGAAGCTTAACCAGGAGGAGGACCTTACTACCATTGTAGTTTAGCTAGTTTTATTTTTAGCAGTGAGGATGAGCATTCCTTTTCTTTTAAATTCAATTTGTAATAATTTCATATTTTGAATGTATTTACTTTCTGCATTGTCATATTGAGCTGAGTTATTATTTCTACTTTCTTTACTATGTTTTGATGTGGATGTTATACTCTTTTCTGCTTTTGCTACTTTGATATTTTGATGTATGATCTTCAGTTTCAGGTGATAAGTTTTATAATTAAGGCGTGTTTAGTTTATACCTGACTTGACTATAATTGGGAGATTTGCCACAGTTGGAGATCGTATTTATCGTAATTATGTTAATCTCAATATTAGCATGACCATGGATGGTACGGGGCCCACATTATCTTAGCTAAATCAAGAATAGATGTATGTGAGCCATAGATGGAATCAAGCAGAGTGATCATAAAGTAAAATATGAATTTTATCACTTAGATATAATGGATAACTTTCATCTATAAGAAGATCATTAATATATATGTTTTGAGATTGAACCCAAGAGTGTTCATCTAAAGCACTAGACAGGGTCATAACAATATCCATATCCCATTTGTATAACTAGATCTCTTGATTATAAAATTAAAATTAAGATAGCTAAATTAGGACATGACATTAAAAGAGAGTATTTATGAACACAAATATGATGAACTGCATGTTTGAATCTTAACTCTCTCCAATTTTCCTCAAATGATTACAAAAATATTATAATTTAGATTTGTTTAATTATTAGGATTAGAACCTCCAATTGTTGACTACTTAAACATTATTAAAAGTATATAAATTTTAGTAATAAGTTACATGTCATTCTCAGAGGATAATAAATCTTGGGATCTCATCATCATCCCATATTACTTCTGAACGCGTACACTTGCGTGCGATTATAGACTATATAATTTAGGTCTGTCAGCCTGCGTGGACGGTGTTATAGCACATGGTGGAAGAATTGGGGATGGAATAAGTTGATGGTTACCAAGCAACATATGGAATTATCTAAGCACAAACAAAATAGAATAAAATCAAAACACAATCACATAATAAACAATGGAGTCACGTCACACATAAAATTCACTATAAATAAGATAATTACAGAGTTATAGAGAGATTCACCTTCACATAAATAAGAAGGATATACTTCTTACAGTCTCTCGATCAACTTCTTCTCATCCAGGAACTTCCAGCTCTCACTCTTGGTTAAAGGAGACCAACAACATCTAAAACTTAATTTAGGGTTGATCTCACATTACGAAATATCTCAACATGTTTCCTTATATAAATAAGATTTATTTGGATCTCAATAGACCTAAAATACCCCCCAACATAATTGGGGTAGCACCTAGATCCGAAACAAGTTTCCAGAGGCACTACGGTGCGCCATAGCCCATTAGTCTCAAGCTACAGGGAGCCAGGGCGAACTACGACACCAAGGCTCAAATTGCAAGGTGCCAAAGCATGCCATGATGCCTGGCCTTTAGTAGAAAACTCTGCAAAGCACACTGAGGCTTGCTGCAGTGTATTAACTAACCCTGACTTGTCCTGGAGCACCCCAGAATCTCTCAGAAGCTCGTCGGAGCTCCATTGGCACCTCCATTGTTGGGGTGTGAATACCATTCAAATCATCATGGAGATATTAATGGAGCTTCGATGAGCTTCTGGGAGGTTCAGAGGCAATGCAGAACAAGTTAGAAAAGCTCATATGCGGCAGGCGCCACAACACATCGTGGCTTGCCGTAGCGTGCCATGGCGTCCAACACTAGAGAGTTGGTGCCAGTCTGCCCAAGACTGAAGCAATGTAGCGTGCCCTAATGACAGTGCCCAAGACTGAAGTGCTATAGTGCTCTGTGGCACCAGTTACCTGGGACCAAGGCATTGAAGCGCGCCCTGACACCTGCCTACCTGAGGCCCGGGCGCTACAGCGCACCATAGTGCCAAGCAGATTTATGCTCCGATTCAGGCATTTCACATAGAAATTTGAGGGGAAATTTGGACCATTTGGGGTCCAAATGTTGACTGTGTATTTAAAGAAATATTATGAAAGATTTTTATATGCAAGCATAAGAAAGCTAAGGGTTTTGGTTGCTGTAGAAGGAGGAAGATTTGCATGTTGGAGAAAATCCTAAGGGTGGTGGTTGCTGCTCTTCTTCTTTGACCTAGAGCAAGAGCTAGTGTTTTTTACTAATGTGAAGCTCTTTGTAACTCTATATTCTTCGATATTTATAGTGGAAATTTTTATGTGGTGTGGCTCCGTGGTTTTTCCCATCTTTAGTTTTTCACGTAAAATATTTATCTTTGGATGTGCTTGTGATTTAATGCATGTGTATGTGCTATGATATATATTATTTTGTGCTCGTGAGTTCATTATTTGCTTGGTAACTTTCAACAAAACCTTGGTCATCGAGTGCAAATTGCTTCCGCTGTAGTGCTCGTGCCAGTGCGTCGATCAATAACAAGTAGTATCAGAGCGATATATTTTTATCATTCTAGGGTTTGCAGTTTGAGTGGGAGCAATGGTCGATGATATGAGACAAAATAAAAAAGTTCAATGGCAATACCTTTGCATTTTAAAAAATGCATTTGGAGGATTTTCTTTACTAGAAGAAGTTGTATCTACCATTAAGTGGAGCTGACAAAAAATTGGAGACTATGACTGATTAAGAATGGGAGGTTCTTAATAGAACCACATTGAGTTTGATTCATCTTTCATTATCTTTTTTTGTTGTATTTAATATTATTACTAAGAAAACTATTGTGTATCTCATGGAAGCACTGACAATTTTTTTGATGAAGAGAATGCTTAATAACAATGTTTTTCTGATGAAGAGACTGCTTAATATGAAGATGATATATGACTATTCAATGACTATACATCTAAATTGGTTCAACACTATGACTAGTCAGTTGACTTATATGGGCATCAAATTTGATGATGAGGTCCGAGCTTTGTTATTCCTCTCATCATTGCTAGACATTTAAGATGAGCTGGTTATATCCATCAGTAATTCCACATGGAATGCATCATTAAAATTTGATGATATTGTCAGGCTAGTGCTGAGTGAAGAGGTGCAAAAGAGATTCCATGGGGAGGAATATACTTCAGCATTAAACTCTGAAAGACAAGGAAGACATATAGACCGAAGACATAATAGAAATAAGTCTATATAAAGATAAGGGAA
The DNA here is from genome assembly GCA_016760335.1 of Gastrodia elata. Taxonomy (NCBI): domain Eukaryota; kingdom Viridiplantae; phylum Streptophyta; class Magnoliopsida; order Asparagales; family Orchidaceae; genus Gastrodia; species Gastrodia elata. The sequence continues at coordinate 30,986,029 of CM028680.1, read as the reverse complement.
ATCAAGACCCGGAAAAGCAAAGCCAAATTGCTAGAACTGTAGTAAAGCATGTCACTTCAAGAAGGACTGTCCTACCCTAAAGAAGACAAATGGGGGGAGCAATGATATGAGCCTCATAGTGAATGTTTTTGCAATAGAGGATCAAGATGCATTGATCTTGTCACTTGTCAACATAGAGTCCTAGGTGGTGGACTTGGGCACATCCTTTCATGCCACTCCTATGAAGAGTGCTTTTAAGAATTTCACCAAAGGTGACTTGGAGAAAATATATCTCAAGAGGGTGTTAGAGTTGAACCACAAACACCCATATTTCAAAGTTCCACAAGAGTCACTAGATCACCCCTGAGGTACTCTTCTTCTTTATATTATATGTTGCTAACGCATGGTGGTGAACCAAAAAACTTAAAAGAGACGCTTCAAGTTGAAGATTTAATCAAGTGGGAGGCTGACATGAATGATGAAATGGCATCACTCATGTCAAATGGTGGGAGCAATGATATGAGCCTCAAAGTGAATGTTTTTGCAATAGAGGATCAGGATGTATTGTCCAGTCACTTGTCAACACAAAGTCCTAGGTGGTGGACTTGGGCACGTCCTTTCATGCCACTCCTACGAGGAGTGTTTTCAAGAATTTCACCAAGGGTGACTTGGGGAAGATATATCTTAGGAGGGTGTTAGAGTTGAACCGCAAATACCATATTATGAAAATCCACAAGAGTCACTAGATCACCACTGAGGTACTCTCCTTCCTTATTTTATATGTTGCTAACGCATGGTGGTGAACCAAAAAGCTTAAAAGAGATGCTTCAAGTTGAAGATTCAATCAAGTGGGAGACTGCCATGAATGATGAAATGGCATCACTCATGTCAAATGGGACATGAGAGTTGGCAACTCTACTAGCTGGAAAGAAGGATATTCAGAATAAATGGGGTTACTAGCTAAAGTAAAGGTGACTTCGGTTGACTGGCGCCACGCTACCACGCGTTGTAGCGCCCATGTCTCAGTTTGGCTGACGTCGTAGCGTGTCGTTGTCTGGCTCTTTGCTAGGATGCGCTACAGCGCGCCGCAGCGCGCAGAACAGCCCAGTTTTGCCTAAATCGCATATTTTTCGCATTTTTATGACCACGGGACCCTAATAATGTCAGAATTAGTTGCACGGTTTATTCAAAATTCAAATTCAAGTTGGAAATCATATATGCTAAAGTTGAACATAAAATGAAAAAGCTCCTCATGATGACTACTCGAATAGAGGGATCAATCTTCAAAAAATTTACATTCTAATGATGCTGACTGTTGGTGCAAATATTAGAGAGCAAGTCATATTCTCATCATGCACTAGTAGGCTGATATTATTACAGATGGTCCCTCTAGAAGAGCTTGCCAAGATTATTGCATACTTACAGTTTTTAGCGTTGTTGAACATTCATAACCTAAAGCAAGAAAGCTAGGAATTGGGACCATTTAGAGGCAAGGGGGCAACTGAAGTAATAGAAATGATTGTCAGCATTCATGCCATTTTCCTCAGCTAGTGTAGCGAACCTTCCTAGCCATTTTTTTAGTAGCGAGCATCGTTGTTGTACAATGAAAAACATTTGGTGCTACAGTTTGATTCTTACAAACTTAATCTCTGCAAGACCGTCTATCTTTGTGTTTTGCATGTGTTTTTATAGCTTAAGTAACATCATAGCATTAACAGATGCATCATTCAAGCGAAAAAGGTAGCACCTAAGCTTTAATATTTATAAATGAAGCTCTATCATTTTACAGATGTTAAAAGTTTTTCTAATTGTAAGAAACATGCCATGCATTTTGAATACAAGGAGATATGGTATTTTAACAAAAATTTAAACTTTTTAGTATTGGATATGCATATCAAAGTTTTGAGCATTACATACGCAAACATCCCATAAAAAGAAACAAAGGAAACATGGTATGATCACTAATCAACTTGAAATCAAAAACAAAAAGGGGGAATAATTAGACGGGATAAAATTACAATACAGCCGCTCCAACTCAATGATAACTTTGCAATACTTGCAGGGTTTTGGGATAATATTCACAGCAGTCAATCATCTAAAAAAACTGGATGAAAACAGAGTTCACTATACAAACCCAGCCGCATCACTAGTGGGTCATGAATGAAAATAATAACAGGATGAACCCTTTCTGCAGTGGCCATTTTCAAAGTACTTGCAAATCATTGTGGTGTTGCCTTCCACTGAGTGCGGGGGTCTCAATGGCCCCTCTGAATTATTGCCAGAAGCCCCCATCCAATTCCTCGGTTGCCTTACTGATCCCTGGCCGGACCCATTACTACCCCTAAAACTGCCGTTCCTCGACCCGACATTCTGCTCTCTAAACCTAATATCCTTCTGCAGCATGCTTGAACCACTCGGATTCTCTTTCGACTGGTTATCGTAAGTGGTTCCGGGAGCATTGTTTGTTCCTGGATTTCCCTGGACGGGAGGCGGTATCCATGCATTTTGATTCATATTAATCCCTGCAGCAGGTGCAGCAGTCCAGACAGGATTAGGGATAGGGTTTCCCTGCCAAATTGGGTACTGATGGCCATTATTTACTTGAGCAGGTGGTCTGCATGCATCATTCGGAACCATGTTTCCCTGTGGGGCTCCCCAAACAAAGCCAGATGGCACATTTCCTTGCTGTGGCAAAGCAAAGCCACACTGTCCCCAAGCCATGTTCAAATTTGGTGGGGCTCCCCACGGCATGTTCATGTTGCCCTGTGTCATCATTCCCCAGCCTGGGTTAGTAGGTCCCATGCCACTGTGCATGTTTTGGTATTGATTAGGATGCGCCTGCCAACCCGGATTGTTAGCATCTGGAGTTCCAATACCCCAAATCATGTTCATTTGAGGGGTCGAGAATGGAGTAGAACCATTAGGTGAAACCATTGCTGTGCTTTCAGATGGCATTGTAGCAGAATTTAAAGCAGGGGTTGCTTGCTCTCCAGTCTTTGTATCATTGGACACATTCCAGTTACATGAACTGATACTAAGATGTCCGGGATTTTGTTTTAATGAGTTAGGATGTGCTAGTTGTGGAACTTCGGGTGGAAGCTTAAGGAATGTGGAAGCATCTGATCCCTGAGATACAGTTTCCAATGCATTGACTTGTACTGGAGGCTTCACATCAGCTGCTTCACTGTTTCGGAACCTTGTATCTGCACGATCACATGGAGAAATTTCAGGCATTGTGTTAGACTCTGTACTTGAAGTGCTGTGGTCCGTCAGCTTGACCGAATTAAAAGGAACAGTTGAGTCATGCTTCTGTGTAACTAGTGCTTCCGGTGCTGATACCCTTTCACTAAAATCCCCTTTAAGCAAAAAGGGAAAAGCTGTTACCAAGTAATCTTGAAAATTTGTAAGAACATACGACCGGAGAAAAAAAAAATCAAATTCATTACCATTTCCAGGTAGGATGATTCGTCCAGGAGTTGTGCCTGGTTGGTCGTGGATTTTGTTGCTTGGATCACCATGAGACGGAATAATAACAGCTTGATGCCGAGGGGTTTCAGAATGTACAACATTAGCCACTGCCTGTTGAAATCTGGAAATTTGGTTAAAATCATTACTTCCAGTGATTTGTTTGCTGCCAAGAATGGCGGGTAAATCAGTATACACTGCACCACTGACAGCCTTTTCATTCTGAGGTACACTATTTTGATAGGCCAAATGTGACAAGAGAGAAGGCTGGCTAATAGGAACTGAAAGTGAAGAAGCTACTTCCTGTATTTTACTTGTATTGATAGTAGACAAAGAGGCTGAGCTTAAATGAGGTGAATTCATCATCGTCGTAGTTTCATTAGTTTTTGCTTGTTGAACGGGCTTAATATCCCCCGGTATCCACTCAGGAAGGTCCTTCTTGAAGTTCCCAGCTAGTGCATCAGTTAGTAATACAGAGTCTTCCTGCTTTTCAGCTTTTCGCCATATCCCCAGGTTTGATGGGAAGTGTTTGCTCCACTTCCTCAGCTGCACAATTGAGAATGGACCCTGAATTTTTCCAGAAGGGTCTTTATAGTACCATAGCTTCTCAATCTCGCTGAGATTAGACTGAGAATCAATTTTAGCAGGCAAAGTTTCTGACTTGAGTTCAGACTGAACTACAGATTCTCTCGGAGGTACTTTGTTGTCTGGCAAAGTCTCAACAGCACAAGCTTTAGACTCTGTAGTTTTGGCCTCAACATTACACTTCTGCACAACATCCATTATTTGGGAAGGAATCTCACTTGCTCTTGGAGCCACCGTAGAATTTAGTTCTATGCTCTGAGAATCATCAGACTGTTTGGCTCTACCCATAACAGAAACACTATTGGAGCTCTTTGGCGCTAAACCCAAATTAGAAGTGCCATCTTTTAATGGAGAAACTAAGTCCCTTCCATTAATAGTAGATTTTATTGGATTGCCTACATTTATGTTGGCAAATGTTAATAAGAACAAAACCCGTAACAAAATCAGATTGGGATATATAAGGTTAGAATGATGTAATTAGAATAAATGATCAGAAGTCTAAAGCACCTTCTTTAGTTGCATCTTCAACTTTATCATCCTCAGGAGAATCATAATTAGGATCCATTTTTGGGTCAGCATGTGCTTCAGGTACTTCACTAAGCCTCTTCATCTGCATCTCGGGAGAACTAAGAAGCTGCAGCTTTTCAACACATTCTCTATGCGTGAAAGTAGTCAAGGTATCAAGCCATAAATATGGAAATCAGATGAAGAGAAGTGTGGAACAAAAGAATAAATAAATAAATAGATATATATATATATATATATATATATATATATTACATAGATAAATAAACAGATAGCTAGTTAGATAGACGTGTCTTGTTAATGTGTCTACCGAACATACGAAGAAAAATCCAAAAATATATTATTATCATTACCATGGTCATTAATTTAGAAAAATTCCTTAATATATTAGAAAATTTAAAATGACAAAAACTGAACGATTCTTTAAAAATAGTGCGTGTTTGTATCTTTGATGCTAGCTTTTATTCTTTCATAGTCATGCATATACTTCAAATAGCAATAAATATATATATGTGAAGCAGGGAACGGAACAAGCAATCAAATATATATATATATATATATATATATATATATATATATATATATTTTTATATTTATGTGTGACCAATGAGATTTGAACTCATGACCTGGGATAACAAATCCTGAGCCTTAACCACTGGACTACAACACCATTCACAGCAATATATATATATATATATATATATATATATATATAATACTTTGTATGTACTTGTGCATTTTTCAATAGTATTTTTAATTTTTAAATTAAAGGAGAGCTCAACTTTGAATGGAGCTCTATCATTGCTTTAAAAGAAGAAATTTCGCTATCCTATACACTGAACCCACACGTGATGAGGCATAGTATCAAAAGTTAGCTGAGACAAATTTATTAAATCCATCTTTCACCTCAATTAATTCACAAAAAGGATATTCCCTTTTCTTTCCCTTTTCGCTTGCACGATCACGAAGATGGATGAGCCGTAATTTTTCACTTTCTAGATGCTGCAAAAGTGAAAACAGCAAATAAAAAACATGCAGTAGATAATTGCAACTCATATGCCTTGGGGCTATGTACAAGGATTGAGGAACTTACATCACTGATCCTCACAGCCAGTAGAACCCTGGCTTTTTCCTGAACTTCTCCCTAATAGAATAAAAAAACAAAAAAGCATACTTTGAAACATTTGCATGCATAACTAGATTACAATATAATCAATGTAAAATGGCATTACCACTGTCAATGTACTGATAAACCCAAATTTTATGCTCTGCCGCAAGCGCTTGCACTCCTCCTTTAAAATAAAATAGCAATCAGCAAATTTAAAATTACAGAAGTTGATGTCACATTTAAAATTACTTGAAAACAAACAACAGCTGATTTTACACAAAATAGGGTATTCAAAAAACCTCACATCAACAGTCTTTCCAGGAACTTATTACAGCAACATCAACACCATAAATACTATGGCGCATAACCATAAATTACATTTTAATACATTATTAACTTTAATAGATATGATTTGATTCAATGCAATCTGTTCTTTGTTTCATATTTGTTATTCATCGTCTTCAAAACTGAGGAAGGCTTATTTTAGAGCAGAGTTTTCTCATGCTATCTGTTTTAACTTCATATTGCTTTCTTTCATTCACTATATAGAATGAAGATATCTAGATTACTTCAGGCAAAAAAACATAATAAATAGTATGTGAATTTTTAACTGAGCAAAAGTCAAGTAATTTTTAAATAAATCAATGAGTCAGCATTTTTTAAAGGGCAGAATTATCCAATAACAGAAATATTAATTTGTTGCAGAAAACTCTTAATTAATTCATAGCTTTATCAAACAAAAAAAATACAACACAATGCCTACTTGACATGGAGGTAAACGGAAAACTCAGAGAAACACAACATGATATACTAGATCAAATTTACCTCAGTGAAATCCTGGTTTGAGATGATATCAATAGTTATCACTTCTTTCTTGTCTAAATTTATTATCTCGAGCATCACATCTGTTGTCTTTTTCCCAGTTCGGTACTCTTCAGGTGCTTTACCGCATCCTATAAATACAGAAAAAACTTGGGAATAACTAAGTTTACTTAAAAATGCAACAACTTGTAAAACTAAGGTTTGGCTGAATGGTAGGTGGGTAGGTGTAAATGAAGATCGTTGAATTTGGGAATGGGGTGACGGAATGGTGAAAGTTGGGTGGTTAATACGTACCAATTACTTGAACTAGTCGATAAACTTCTTGTCTTTGATTAGAAGCAGTAACCCTTATTCTTACAAATGAACCAATAACTTTCTCATTGAAGGTGCTCAAATCATCAATCAAGTCTTCCATCAAAGAGCGTCGCAAATACATCAAGTTAATGTTGTATGCATCAATAGCTGCATACTCATTAAAACTGGCCTTCAGCTCGCAATTTTTACTCCATGATGTTTTTCTTTTATCTAAGACCAGATCATTACTTGTTTCATTCCTCATTTCAATGGGATCCATGTCACTTAATTGGTTTTCATCTGATGCAGGCGAAGACACATTAATAAGAAAATGAGACTCAAGTAGCTTCAGCATTTCAAAGTGCCCAACACGTGACTTATGAAATAGTGATAGAAGCATTTTATCGCATATAATTTGGCTCCTCTTACAAGGATCACGAAGGTTGTTTGCTTTTATATAATCAAGCAGTAGTTCTTGAACATCATATTGTGAAAGGATGCTCTTATCACCATTATTTACATGTGACACAAAAGCTAATAGCTCCATAGAAGCCCAATTAAAATCCTCAGTGGCAGTTCTTAGTTCAGTATCTGAATCTCCAAGCGAGTTCTCCTCAGCAGCTCTTCTTGACCTCTTATTCAAGTTTTTCCTAGAAGATTTTTTCTTGCGAACAGAAGCTTCGATACAAGTATCATTAGTTGTGGCTTTCTCATTTACAGTTTTTCTCGACCTCTTTTTGCCCTTGATTGTCAAAGAGGTCTCCTGGTGAACTGTAGAGACATCAGCTTTTCCCTCTTTTATTAAATTATCCACAGTTGCATTCCTTGAATTCTTTTTCAATATTTTTGTAGAAGCACCTTCAGGTGGAGACAACCCTTCAATTTGCACTTCTTTCCTTGGTGTCTCACAAGAAGTGTTTCTTGCAAGCTCTAACTTCTTTTTTGAAGAAAGGCTCTCAGCATGGCAAGCTGAAGATCTGTCCGAACTGGCTCCCTGTCCATGGTCTGAAGATTCCTCATTCCCATTATCAAAATTGCAAACTTTTGATGCAGTTTTAGCCTTTGTTATTTCATCCATGTTCATTGATAACTTTCCTTTCAATTCTAGCCAGTAGTCCTTAAAAAGGTATTCCCAACAACTTCGGTCATTAAAGTCTACTCCATCCTGTACAAGTATTTATCAAAAAACAATGTCAGATAAGAAAAAATTATCACCATAGATAAATATGTTTAAGATATATGAATCAACGAATGAATCACCAAAAAGTTATGCCACAAGCATGCCTAAAATAGCACAAAAAATGATAGCCTTAACCAGAACCATGAATTTTCCACAGCTGATAGTGAAAACAAAAGTATAACAATTTGACAAAAGCTAAAAAGAAAACAAAGCTCCCTTGAAATTTGCAGTAATACTATTGATGGAAAAATAGTAATTTTACAGTAAAATGGTTCAATATGGGTTAGACATGTGTTCTTCTATTGAAAAGAGTATGGCTAGCGATAGCAGTGAATTGTTGCGCTTCATGTTTCAAAGAGCAAAGTGATTTTTAATGTGAGGTAGGTTCGGGTTTTCCGATCTCACTGCAGTTCACGGACACTGATTCCTCCACCAATAGAATGCATATTGCATTTTTCATTAATCTTGGGTTATATATTTAATTATAAATAAGAATAAAACTAACCCCATCGTGCATGATAACATTGAGACAGATTTGCTATAACATTACCGTACACACTTTCAATCACTAAACAAGCAATCTTTATTTTATGCCTGCAAACATAAAATAACAGATGTAACTTCATGTTCCCTTCAATGGACATGCCCTAATAAAATTCTTCATAATATTTTGCCATTATAATATCGATTGCACTACTATAAATGTAGAAATCTTGTGTTCTTCATAGAAAGAATACTTTCATCGTCATACTTCAATTTTTTTCATGTATTTTGTTAAAAACTTTATACTTAAAAGATGTTTGCTATAAACTTAAATTTGCACAATTTTCAGAGAACATATCACCAGCATCCCACTTGATTTGACAGCTGTAGAGACAACTATTACTGAAAAATAGAAGTGGATTGAAAGAAAAGTACAGTAATTTTCACCAATCTAATTAACTAAACAGCAGGCAAAAAGCTAACCGTGAAATATATTTAATTATAAAATAAGAATAAAAAATAAGGTAATATAATCTCAATAGGATTTGAGCAATAACCTTTCATAAAATTTCACTGTATCATTAGCCAGAATAATCAAATCCTTTAAGAAATTTTCTCATCAAATAACAGATTCCTGGCGTTATAGCTGAATATTCAATTTCAGCACAACACTTGAAACCAGTTTGTTTCTCGTTTATTCAGTCCTCTACAAATACTTTCAGTCCTCCACAAATACTTACACTTGTACTATACACAAATACATCAGTAAAATCTGAGTCAAACCCTTCGACATCCTTAATATTATTTTTTTATAAAATGTCTCATTTAAGCCATTCTTTATAGATTTCATCTGTTTTAGCTTGAACTTTATAGTATCAAGGTGTCTTTTTTTCAAGTTCGTGAATTGGTTACTAACTTATCATTGAAAATTACCTCAAGGAAAACAAGAGAAAACCCGTAAAATATTTCGGGTGCATCCCGAAGCACCCGATTTTCTACCCAAGTTCATGCACACCATTTTGCTCCTGCATCAAGCTTCCCTATCGTGCTGCTCCTCGCTCCAGCATTGGCCGGATGTCCGCACATCACCCTGTCAGCGCTCGCGGCGAGTGTCAATCCCAAGCCATACCCACGTCGGGCCCTGTGCTTGGCCCCAACTTGACCCCACTCTGTTGTGCTGCCTTGCCCTGCGCACCATGTTCCCATGTGCACTCCCACTCATGTGACATGCACATGCTGCGACGCCAATGATCTTGCTCAGTCCAACAACCCACCTCGCTCAAGTTTCCTCAGCCTGTGCCCGTGATGTGAGATCACGTGGATTTCGCTCTTTGCCCGTGTGCATGCTATGCTGCCCCGACCTTGCAATGGTTCCACTCCTATATTTGCCACAAGAAATGCTATTTAGACTCGTTGATGTGGCACCTAAGAAAACTCATCCAATAGAATTTAAGATCATTTCATTAGTATTTTATTTTATTTACATTAAAATAATATAAATATTATTTTTAAAGTTTGTATTGAAATATATCCAAATCTTATTGGATGGGCTTTTATGGGTCCACATCAGCGGGTCTAAATAGCATTCTCATTTGCCCACATGCCACGTCACACCTATCTGAGGCACCATATCGCGCTCTAGTTCAACAAGCTCAGATGTCTCGCGCTCAGCCTCGCATGTGGCACTATGTCCTGCCCCCATCGAGTCTGCACTTAAGTGCCACTACGAATGTGTCGATCTACCCGTCTCGTGTAACCTATGACACGACCGATTCTTTTGCGTCCTACCTTTGAGTCAACTCGCGGTAAGAACCACGCATATGGATGGAGCACAATAACATAAATGAACGGTAAGAATATGGGACATCCCTACACAATCATCTTGTATAATATTAACTATTCAAATTTTTATTTATTATATAATTTCAATTTATTTTTTGTAGTACAAAAAGTTTCATAAATAGCCAAAATTATTGCTCTGCCTATCTTCATTTTCATGAAACACTACAATTGAATTAATTTTGTTATTATAAAATATGATAAATATCAAATTTCAGAATTTTGAAATTTAAGTATCAAACATATGAATATTTAAGGAGTGTCATTTAAGTAATTATTTTTTCTCTTTTCTTTGGGTAGAACGAAACATTTTATAAGCTTAATAAATTAAAAATGTCATTAACAAAAAATCGCACATATTTTTATTTTTTCTTTCTTATCCTTCCTGTCCCCTCTTTCTCTGTCAAATTCCCCCACCACATCATAGTTCCTTTAAAAATTTAAAAATGAAAAAATAAAATTTAGAAATACACTCCAGGTGCAAAAAAAAAGGCAAATTGCGTGCATTTGCTGGTCTGTACCATGATCCATTTAATAATAGTATAGATATATCATATTTCCACCAAATTTGGAAAACTTTCTTTATCAAAATCTTTTGTAACATTTGTTACCAGTTTTTTGAGGTATGAATTTCTTGTTTGCTTCTAGTAACTTCACCCCATGTAAGCATTGAAGACTTCCCAAAGCTATAACTTTAGACTTAGATTGTAAGAAATGCTAGAGATTGTCATTTCAGTAGTGTTATCTCATGCAATCACCAGATGATAGGCCCACACAAACAATGACATAAATGCAAATATACAAAAAATTTATTATTTATTATGCACAAAGCACAAGACCACCCAATACATACAAAGTTGGTATAAGACAAAAATTATAAGAAAACCATCAGCAACTTATCCTAAGAAAAAATAGCTAGCTCATGAATCCACTTCTAGAATTTTATCTTTACAGTCACACAAATCATGAATCAAACTCACTAGTGCTTGTTTCCCAATAGTTACACTTACGGTGAACAAAGTGTCACAGAATATCTTTAGGGATTCTTCACACTTGATAAGTATATCATGAAGAATTCTTTCTAAGATCGTTTTTTCACAAATATCATGAAAAATGCAATAAAATCTATAGCACAAAACCTAAAAACTACATCCTCCTTGTTTTTCTTAAGTTCAACCAATGTACAAAGACAATATCTAATGGTGAATCTTTTATCACTAATAGAACAAGACTACTCCGCATCACAAAAAAAATTAATGTCCCTGATTTTTCTTCCTAAACACTAATAACTAAATCCTCCTTGTTTTCCTTAAGTTCAACCAATGTACAAATACAGTATCTAAAGGTAAATCTTTTATCACAAATAGAACCTGTGTATTCTGCAACACAAAAAAAATTAATGTTCTTGGTAGAGAATTTTAAGAGAATAATCCTTTAACTTACAAAAATTAAATATCCGAGAATCCTGTAAACAGTCTTCATATGTTTCTCAAATGGTGAGTTCAAGTATTGACTCATCACACTAGCAATTCTATATATAAATGGAATAACTATATAAATTTTCCTACAAGTCTTTTACATGTGATTTGATCGATTGATGCATAATATATCATTGTTCCCAATGTTGCTAAAAAGTTCATACAAGATTAAGAAAATTCAAACCCAAGCATCCCAGTTTCCCAAGCGAAGTTTAATTTTTTTACTGAGACAAACTGTAACGCCTTCAGTTGATCTTCTATTAGGAGAAAATACCTCAAAAATTCCAAGACAACTAATCTAAAATTCCTTAACCTAGGGTTGCTAAGCTTACAGCCAGCTCAAAGTTATCTCCAGTTGAAATGATATATTAACATGGACAAAAACATGACAACTTTATCTTTAAATGAAAGTTTTTAAAATAGGATATAATCATTTCGATTATAGTAATACATTCTTCCAAACTTGGACAAGTCATCAAACAAGATGATGAAAAAGAAAATCATCATCAAATTGAATATATGCTAACACTCATAATTAAATAAAAAGTTCATTTCACTTAAATGTTTATTTAAATATCAAATTAATTTTGTTATATTTATTTGTCAATAGCATGGCTAGAAAAGGTAACAAAAGTGCAGGCAAGAAAAACTTAAGGTGTGTTATTCTGCAAGCACTAGGACGGTGATTGCAGGAAATGGTTCAACAAGCAAGGAACAACTTGGCATTTGACATAAAGTGCTTCTGTACGTGGGGCAGGTAAAGGCATAAAGAGCAGCGCTTGGGTAGAACAGCCCAATGCCTTAGCAGCGGAATCAAGTGATTCTATGGAATTGAACAAGCAAGTAAAATAACAAGGCCACTGACGTTCCTTTTGCACAAGTTTTACACATGCAACACATGGCATCACATTTCAGTCAACCAATTGAAAAGGTAAAGTAAAATTAAGACTTCCAAAAAACAAAATTATAGAACATTAGAGTAGAGAAACAAAACAATTTGTTACTTTTTGTATTTTCTAGTCTTCCCAGTAAAACAACATAAGAGATAATTGAAAGAAGGTAAACGATTAATTTACATAAGTACATCATCAGAGAAAAGATGGGATATTCATTATTGTCTTATGTTGGAAATTATTTCTGAAATTTTATAATTTATATTCTTGTAATTGGCATATTTACTTAAGCAGCTGGGCTAAAATTCTTCTCCTAAGGTTGTATTGTGTTTAGTTTAATTCATGTAGTAGACTATTGGCTTCATCATTGTTAAACTTTTAGTGGTACGTTCAACTTACTTGATTCTTACTGAAATATTATAATTTATATATTTGAAATGTGCACATTTACTTTACTTATTGCGCTAAATTTCTTCTCCTAGGGTTGTATTGTGTTTAGTTTAATTTATTTAGTAGACTGTTGACTATAGCAATGTTAATTCTTAGTGGTGTGTTCAACTTTGTTCTTAATGCTTGGTCAATAATTAACTAATTTATGGGTGATTGTAATATCGCAAGTTGTAAACACTTAACCTAGGTGTTTTGTATCTTAAACTCTTTAATCAAAAGATACCTCCAATTCAAGTGTGACTTAAAGATTTTCTAAAGGGCAGCAACATTTAACCAAAAGGGAGTTTAGATTTTCTAAAGTGTTTTACTTTATTGCGTTTCAGTTTTCTTGCTTAAAATAGAAACCCATCAATTATGAATAGAAAATAGAAACAGAAGGATCAAGTTTTAGTAATACGATTAAAAGCAAAAACAATCCTATGACTAAAAACCAAAACTTTCCTTATGTAAAGACCCTATACCTTTAAGTGATTTTGGCGTGCCATTATGGATGGTATTCAACAAAGTAGCAATAGACCCAAGATTCAAGCAAACACTTTGAATTAACGTCAAGAACAATATAGATGGAATTAAGCTACAAGTTTGCAGTTTGCTTATTCAATGTTTAAATAAAAACATATGAAACATTTAGAATTTGTTCCACTCTACGTTCAAAGGAGCAGTTTTTCATGATACTACTTAGTTTGAAGTTGTTCCCATTTTTCTTTAACGATAAGGCTGCTACAAGATTCATCACTTCATAAAAGGACTTTGCTAGGAAGCTCCTTATCAAATTTCCTTCCGTATAAAACTGCAAAATTGGGAAATGAAAACAGCCTATAATCAATTTGATCAAACAAATTTACGAGACTTAAATAGGTATAAGAATTTTATTAAAAGATAACCACATCATGGATTGCCAAAGAGGATGATTATTCAAGATTCTATGATTATCTGGTTGGCTCTACAAGAAGCAATTGTAGAATCAACATGACAATATTTAATGCCTAACTCATTTACAAGAGCCTATAAATTTTTAACAATGAAAATTATTAGTAGTCAAATAATATCAAAGAGGATCTCATAAAGGAGGTTATCAAGATTAATAAAATAGATGCTTTGACGGCCTAGCTACAGAAAAGGCATCATTGTCAGATATACATTATATTTTGATATTTAATAAGCGTTGCTAAGAAAAATATTGAGCATCTCCATCCCCACCTTTATCCCAAAGACAACAAAAAACTAAACATGATCAGCAATTTTTAAGTGTTTGTTAGTTTTTAAGAAGCTTCAAATAATCAACCACTCAACAAAACCACTAGGACAGATGCCCAACGATGAGAATTGCATGAAAGATATGTTCTACAAAAAGTTTATGAGATTGATTCAATTACAGAAGAGTGCAGTTTTGTTATTTAAAAAATAACTGTAGACAAAATTGAAACAACCAGACAGTGGTATCATTTCAAGAACCAATAGAAAACTTTTATGGGAAGGCATTACATGACTTGAGCAATTGCATGAATTTAATGCTGCAGTTAAATTCTCAACAATGGGAGCGGATGAAGCAACCTGCAATGATTATTCTGATGTTGGCGGATATTTTTTTAGCTTAGAACAATTATATTCATATTATTTCTTCATAGTTTCATTTAAATCCATGTAACTTCTAATGTTTTACTTTAATTCCTGTAACATATTATTAGTTTTGCTCCAATCTTTACAGTTCGCATAGAAGGATAAAGAAACCTCAAACCTGAAACGCCACATATGTCAACGAAACTTCCCTATTAACTACTAATTTTGTTAATAAGAGAATGGCACTTTGCTATATTGGATTTTTAAAGTTAACGATATTAAGAAATTAGCATATATAACTAAAATTAATTGACTTATTCAACAAATTAAATATGTAATGATATCAAAACCTTCAACCAACTGCACTGCTAATAAATTAAATATTATATTAATGCAACTATTACAATAATTGAATTAAGTAACTTAATTATATAATAAGGCTAAAAATTAATTAATTAGTGCTTGTAACTTAAATTATTTGACTGATTAGATAATTAAAGCAAGTAATATCATTAGTAATATTAATGAATCACAGAATTTCATAAAATAAATTGAATAATTAATTAATCACATTAATTAAATTAATTTTTGTAATTCATTATTAAATTATGTAAATCATGCCTGTTTAAAATTAATTAATTAATTAAAACTGATAATAAATAACATTAATTAATTATTACATTAATTTATTAATTAAATCTGTTACTTAGTAACAATTATAGTAATTAATGCACACAAATTAAATAACTCTGTGAAAATTGAAATCTAGAAAACAAAGATATAAGCAAAACAAAATCATTGGAGTGGTATGTTAGGGGTGGTTTTCTAAACAGATGAGAGTCTCAAGTTTGAGGCCTACTTTTGTCTTTTTTTAATGCAAACAGTAAAAATTAAAATAAATACAATATCAAAAAATGGAACTAAAGTGGAACTATAGGCAATTTATAAACAAAAGCATAACTACTAAAATTTTAGAACTGAAGTAAAACTAAAATCACATTATAGAGACAAACTTTAAAAGCGAGAGGAACTAATGTGAAATCATTTAAAGTAAAAAATTAAAGTAATTAAAGTTATAAGAACCATGAGTTGTATTTCTCAAAAAAATTTGAGCACCCTAGAGATGCTATCGATGATGACATAATTAAAGTAAAAAATTTATATTTTCTAAAGATTTTTTTGCATTGAAAATATAGAAGGAAAGAATGTGTACTATCTTATGAAGATTTTTCTTAACCACTAGAAGGACCTTGATTGATGTGCAAAGTGTTAATTAACTATGAGTGTGAAAAGATCATGATAAGTGTTTGAGTTTATATATTGGATGATTTGTGGAGAGGAATTTAAGAAAGATATAATAACACTCAATTGGTTAGATTCTAAGAAAAAGTTTAGACAAGAAATTGGATTTGGATGGAAAAAAATTTTAGATAATTTTGTCATAGAGAAGACAAATTTTTGATCTAGTGTTCATTAGTGTGTACATTGATTTTCTAGTCTAGCATAGATGAAAACTATAAACTTGGCACTAATTGAAAGGAACCTAAGTGTGAGTTTCTTTAATATGCTGTGCTTGCTTCTTTATTTGTGTCATTGTTTAATTATTATTGCTATTGTTTTCATGATGAATTTGTTTAGGGTGAAATTTCAATGCATGTTACAAAAAAGTTTGAGAATTGTGCTTTAACTTTTCCTGAAGTTTACAAAAATTTATTTGCTACTAATATCTATTTTTACAATGAGAATGATGTGAATTTTAAGTTGAGGTGGGAAGTTTTTTTATATTGCTTATAACTATTTGTTTTAGTAGAGGCTGTTCAAGTATATGGAATGATCAATCTCTAGCAAAACAAAATGTGTGAAAATTATTATCATTTGGACAATCATAATCAATTTTATTTTGGTTTAATTAAAATTTTAAAAATATGATAAATATTCAATCATTCTAGAATTAGTTGTTTGTAGATTACAACATACATAAATTCAAATCACACCTTGATTATTGAAGTAGCTCGAATAATTTCAACAATGCATTTACAATTATCTATATCATAAGATTCATTTTTCAAACACTACTTGATTAGGGCTTAGCATAAAAGATGAGCTATTTTGTCATTAAAAATAGACCTGTCAATCTGTATTGCTGGGTCAAATCCGAGTCTGATCAAAAATTAAATCGAGTCAATACAAATCAATCGAAACCCGACTTTTTTGTTGAAATAGGTTTAACTCTCAACCCGAACACGGCCGGTTCACATTCGGGTTGATCTGGACTCGACTACAAATAACCCAATTTAAAGCGTGTTTAATGTCCAACCCATAACAACCCAACTCAATTTGACATGACCCAACCCTATCATCCCCAAAACATCTAATAGAAACCCTAAAACAGCTTATAAGCCCGTATAATCAGGTTTATAGGATCACCTCCATATCACTCGGGTCAAACTTAACAACACTAACCCAATCCATTTGATGCACAGGTTTGACCCAAACCTGGAATTTTCTCAGTTCTGGTTCAGGTTGGGTTAGGTGTTATTTCAAATTTAGATTAGTTTAATTAAAAACATCTTTTAAGACATTAGTTATGTAGTATAAGGCCTTTGAATCAAAAATAAATGTTTGCATTATTGGCTTTAAATTGGTTGAGCCATCACTTTCACCGTTTACATGTAAATTTTTATAACATGTAGCCTAAAATGTTGATAAGAAAAAAGATGGTGTCATAAAAAGATGATAAGAACTCATTGGGTCGCGAAAAGTATTGTTGAAGTGATTATGTACCATGATTAGGGCTGGCTTCGAGTTAAGCTTGAGTCAAGTCAACCCGTACTCAAACTCGACTCGAACTTGTTCAAGTTCGAGTCGAGTTCGAGTCATTTCGACTCATTTTAAATAGGGTTCGAGTCAAGATGTATGACTAAACTCGATTCGAAAATTTTCGAGTTGAGTCAATATGTCTCGAGTTCGAGTCAAATTGAGTTCGAATTTCGAGTTTCGGGTCAAATTGTCAACCCTAATAATGACAAAAGCCTATGTTATATAAGAAAATTCAAACTAAAAATATATATTTTAAAGAAGGAACATCATCATTCTTATCTATTTCAAATCTTAGTCATATCCAAATTTTTACATTATTTGAATGAGAATTAGCTCTTTGATTCATACAATAAAATCAAGATTGCATTTCATTTAATAACATTAGAGTTTGATTGTAATTAAAAATGAAGATGAACAAAAAATTATTTTATTCGCTCCTTAAGGCATGTTAAATTTCTAAAAATTTAATGCTGGAATATTCACAGCAATCAACATCACACATTAACAATAAAATAATTTTATTTTCCTTTATATACAATTTTCACAACACAAAATTAAAAATAATTTCAGCAAAACTTTTCACAATACTTTGTATAATCTTTCATAAAACCTCGTCCCTTATCAATGTTTTTAAGTTGCATTCACAATAAATGAGAACAAATATAACCAAATAATATATTAAACCTAAACTGGTTTTAAAAAATTAATGCAAACATTTAGATTAAGCCAAAGGACTACAATTCATGATTTTAATTAAAATATTCCAAAAATTTTATTAAGCAATCATCAAGTTTTTTCAATAAAAGCAATAACAATTTAATTTTAAAGTGTTCAAAGAAAAATTCAAATAAATTTAATAATCAGGGAGGGGTGCACTAAAGTTTAAATTCAAAGCTTGTCAAGCTAACCAAAAATCAATTCTAAGATTATTTAGCCATTTTTATAATTCAAAATTTTGAATAAATCAAATCAAAATTGAAGGTGATTATCCAAATGTCCTCATTTTCTCAACTTTTTTCTTGAGATTGAGTATTCCACATGCCCCAGCGAGAAGCAAACAGAGACCGGAGCATAGTAGCATGCCACAGTGGCAGGCGATACAGAGACTGGGGCGCTATCGCACCGTGGCGAGCCAAAACGTGCCCCAGCGCCAGAGAATAGGGTGCTACAACGCGCCCTGGCACCTAACTACCCGAGGCCTGGGGGCTACGACCCGCTGTAGCGCCAGGCGAAAATTTGCTTCGGTCCAGGTTACGCCCTAAATAATTTGAGGGGTATTTTGAACCATTTGGAGTTCAAATATTAGTTGGGTACTTAAGAAAATATTATTGGAGGAGTTTTTAAGGTTGGCAAGAGCAAGCTAAGGACTTTGGATACGGTTGGAGAGAACCCTAAGAGAGGTGTCTGCTGCTCTCCTTCTTCTTCCTAGAGTAAGAGCTGGTGTTCCCTATTAGAGAAGAAATCAGTCGAGAGGCTGTTGAAGCGGCAGATCTTTCTTTTTCTTGTGAAGGTGAAGCTCATTGTAACTCTATAATATTGTTCATACATAGTGGAATTTTTGTGTAATGTGGCTCTGTGATTTTTCCTATCCTTGAATTTTTCACATAAAATTCTTGTTGTTTAGATGCTAGTGTGTGTATGCATGAATATGTGTTGTGATCTGTATTTTGATGTGTTTGTGATTTTGTCGTTTGCTTTATAACCGTCAATGCAACTCTGATCCTCGAGCGCAAATTGCTTTCGCTACGGTGCTCTAGGTGATTCACAACACTAATTTGGCTCGCACAGTAAACCCTAGCATCCCTCTTACGGTTGAATAAGGTCCCGATGATCAGAGCCATCACCAACGGGCTTTTAGTGCCAATCGACGTACTTGACCTTGTGACCACTTTGGTATGTGGCTCGACCCCAGAAATGACTGGAATCGATGGGAATTAGCATCAAAAGTTTGCCCTAATTCGATGAAACTGCGAGAATGATGCACAGTGACAGGTTGAACTGGCTCGTGACCCGCGTCGTACGACGAAAGGGATATTCTCTCAAATATCCCAGAGCCCATCGAGTTTCGTCAACCCGTGCATCAACCTGCAATGAAAATAGAATATTCTGAGAATATTCTAATTTAAATAATCAGTGCAATTAATTTAATAAAATCAAAACTTTATGAAATTAATACATAATATATTAAAGAAATAATTTGATGAATATAAATACAAAATATATGAAATTATATACTTTTTTATCAAAAAAATATGAGGAATATTAATATGAAATAAAAATCAAAATTAAATAAACATTTTCACTAATCATCCTCTAATTATAGCTAACATTGATTATGGCATGTTTGGATTAATATAGACTCAAAACTAGTGTTTAAGGTGTCATTGGACTCCTTAGATACTAAGGATTAGCTTTAGATAAAAATTTTAGCTCCTAAATAATAATATTTTTAATCCCAAGCTAGGAAAAATTGCCAAATCATAGATTATACTCTCAATCCCCCTTAGAACCATCTCGACCACTATCGTCATTAATTTGGAAGCCTAGGACTACCTAATCCAAGCTTAAGCAAACTTGATGAGCTATGGTCCAATTCAGGATCGGAGCTTTGTGTAGTCTAAGCCTGAGTATCAAAATAGGAAGCTAAATTGATAGTTAGTTTCTAAGTTAGAATTTTAGGATATAGTCCTAATATTTGGAGTAAAAAATCCTAAATAAAAGAGCTACCCTAAATTTAGTAAATAAACTTAATCATATAAGAATAATCAGATTGTATCAATTTAGTAAAATAATAATGTAAATTTATCAGAATTTCAGGTTAAGACTATTTCCATTGTGCGCAATCAAATAAAAGCCCCTCCCTAAGTTCCAAATTAAGATATTTTCTAATGGTTTTCTTACCGCGTCTTTTTTGGTGCTCATCTTCCTTGCTTAATATGACAAGTCATAAACTCAATTTTTGTAACAGGGGCATTGAACGGCGTACGCTCAATATGGCCAAACCATCTAAGGCGACATTCTCTAATTTTACCCACTATTGGAGCCACTCCAACTTTGCTACGGGTAAACTCATTTATCATTCTAGCCTTGCGAGTATACCCACTCATCCACATAAACATCCTCATCTTTGTAACACTTACTTTATCGATAAATTTCTTCTATGTTGTCCAACATTCAGCCCCATATAACATGGTTGGTCATATAGATTCTATTTAAAATTTTCCTGTAATCTTAAGTGATATTTTCCAATCGCAACACTTCAGAAGCGCTCTCCCATTTCTTCCAACCAGTCTGAATCCTATCAATTGCATCGTTCTCTATTTCAGCATTAATTTGAATAATTGAATCAAGGTATTTGAACCTCTCGCTCTTCTTGATCACAAGGTCCTCAACAGTTATGTCCTCGAGATTAGCGCTTCTAAAATAATTAAACTTACAATCCATATATTCTATTTTAGATCTGCTAAGACAAAAACCTTTAGATTTTATAATAGTCATCAACAACTAAATTTAGTATTATCCCTAATATAAAAATAAATAAGTGAACAAATTTTTTTGGGCTTCAAAGCAATCCAAAGATACTCCCCAGCCAACATGCACCGTTATTGCAAATTAAACAAACAAATTATTAAAAAAACAGCACAACAATCACACAAACAAAAAAATATACAATGCATATAAAAAGAATTGCACATTTAGGGCATGTTTGGTTTGAATTTATTTTTCCATAAAATTCTTTAGCTGATAAAATTAAAAATCTTAAGCCTATTAAAATAGCTATGTTATTTGATTGTTAAGAAAAATAAATAGAGCTTAAGCAAGGAAATCAATTGAATTACATATATAGATTAACCTTGATGTGACAAAATACTTGATATAAGTAATTAGTATTAATAAATTATTAATAAATAGACTAAATAATTTATTATTTTAATACAATTGCTTAAATAAGAAAAAAATTATATAATTATAAATATAGATTTTATTATCATATTATTACAATTATGATACTAAATTACAAATCATAACTAAATAGCAATTAAATTATATTTATTTAATTTATAACTATATTTAATTTATTAACAAATATTTTTTCTATATTAGCCATGTATCAATTGTTAGACTTGCATTAGCATACATTCAAATAATTTTTTATAAAACCTACTGCCATAGGCCTTATTTTCCTTTTTTTTATTTTCCTTTTATGAGCTGAGTTTAAGCTTTCCATTAACTGCACTTAAGTAATTGCCCACTTAGGTGTTTAAAGGTGGGTAACAAGGGGGCCTTGCACTTTTACCCGAAACTCAAAACTAATTATCTAGATAGCATCTAAATAATCCAAAAAAATTTTGACTAGACCATTATATAATATCTAAATAATCATCCATTCTAGCAAATTATGGTGAGGATACCTCCTAATTATAACTTTACACCTCTGTAAAGCCTACAAATAAGTTTTTCTAATTAAATGAATAAAAAAACTTAATATATCAATCCTTAACTTGCACTCCCATATGCAAAAAATTGACAATGACCTCTGGACTAAATCATCCAATCATATAATGAACTACTAATTATGGAGCCATGTGGAAATAATTTCTACACAAATCATCTCTCAAAAACAAGAATTAACCTCAATATAATAGCATCAACTAAATCCCCATTAAACTTCATTGTGCAAAACTAGTTGTTTGATAAAAATAACTTTTGTTATTTTCTCAATGTGTCGACAAAGAATCCCCAGACCTTATAAAGTCTATCTTAATGGATGAAGCAAAATTATAAATAATTTTTAAGGATCTCTCACCCGAAAAAAATTGTTAAACAATCTACACAAAATCCCTCAATCAACAAGCTATATTGGGCTCCACATTGTTCAAGCCAAGATGGATGAAAAATAAAATTATTTGAAATCTTCATTCAAAAAAGCATTCTTGAAATTAATCTTACACAGTTCCCAACTCATATTTGCATAGAGGATAGTATGAGTTTGATTGTTTTGAACTTAACAATAGGAGCAAACATCTTTCATAGCCATTCCATGGACACAATAAATAAATTTGTAACTAAGAGGCTGTTTGGATTGAGGTAAAATGGAGTTAAGGAAAAAATTTTCAGGTAAATTAAGATTAATGGCATTTGGTATGAAATAAAACGAGTGAAAAACTCTTACGCTAATTCAATTTTGAGTTACTATATATTGAAACGAGAAATTCCAGTTACGCCCGAATCGGGCATAACTCGCGATTACACGCAAGAGCGAAGCAGCCGAACGAGGAGAGGCATTTCGAACGAAGCTTAAAAGAAACGAGACGCTTCTCCGACGTCCAGTAAACCTACTCGAATCCAACATCTTTTCCGGCGAACTTCGAATGAACGAATCGTTCGAACGAACAATTCGTTCAGTCGTTTTGTAACAAGAAACCTTAAGAAAAATTTAGGGGTAAATTTACCACTCACTAATTTACTCAAAACACTATACTTATAAATTACTCCATGCCAAAAGAAAAATGCTAAATTTTCTGTAAAATAATCAAACAACAGTAAAGTAACCTGATTACACTGTATCAAATTTCACTATAATTAGATTATTTTATACTCAAATTTCTTAGATTACCTCATGCCAAACAGCCCCTAAGAATACTTTAAGCTGTTCTAGCTTCCCCTCTTTATATTTGATAGAAAATATCTATTTACATACAACTGTTTGCTTCCCTTGGTAAAGATTAGATAGTTTCCATATCAATAAAGCCCAAACTTCCTCCCAAAAAGCACTCATAAATTTGTAATGATTCAGAGCTATAAATACACTTTTTTGGTATCTAAATAACGTTAAGAAATAAAAGAGCATGGAAGGAATACTCTCTAGAAAGAAATAAAATTATATACAAAATGTTTTATGTACATTCTTACCTTTTTCTTCACTAATCTAAAAGCAAATGAAAGTCAGCATCTTTTAGTAATGAGATAGTTACAAGTTGTAAAAGCAATGGTACAACTACTACAGCAAAAAGTATTAATTAAAACTACCTCTTGGTCAGTAGTTAATATCATTGGAAATTGAACTATAGTACAATTACTTACAAAAATGATAACATTACACACTAAAAATTTAAGGATTTGGTAAGATGGCTATCTACGTGGGGTTTCCAACCCATAGACTCACTAGCAAGGGAGTCAGCAGCGAGGATACCGGCCATTGGATACATAAGATTCACGAAAAAAGCATATGTGAAAGACTAGAGTTTCAATAGTGATACAGGTGCACGCCAGAATTAGACAGATGGATAACAAATTGTAAGAAGGGTAAGATAAACTCACAAAGAGGAAAGAGTTGTAATATATCTACAAAGTCAATGATTCGTAAATCAAGGAAATATTCTAATTTTGCAAAACAAAATAATGGGAGGCAGACAAAACAACTTTGCAAAATTATGGCACAAAAACTCATTTTTAGGGCCTAGATTCATGTAGGATTGTTATATGCGACTCTCAAGCAAACCTAAAAAATTTGGGACAATTTTTATATAAAACAACTATAAAGTTGTACCAAACAAAAGCATAATCATTAAATTTCCACGACGTCCAATCTAGAGATTATACTTTGGATGAGTTCATGTTCATCTTGACTGATTAGCTTGACTTAATATCATTTGGCATTAATATCATCCTCGTACAATACCCGAGTCCTTTGGGTTGACTGACATTAGGAGGCTAATTTTTAAGTTGAAATTGTTGGTGCAATGATAAGAATTATATTTAAGGATTTGTATTGGGGAACCAATCTCAATTTGGACAATGTTATCTTCAAGAAAGTCAAATCAAGAAATAAATGAACGGTTGTTCTTGTGTTCCCATTAACCAAAAATTTTGCCCATCAAATTTCCCAGCATATATAGAAAATTTAGAATATAATGGTGTTTCTAAAAAGAACATGGCATCTAGGAAAATATAGAATTCAAGAATGATACGAGAATAGGACTTATATCCTTCATGGTGTGATGAATAACTGAGAAAATACATCTAATTATGTCTACAAGAAAATTGTTGATGTATAAAGTCAGAACTAAAAGTACACTGAGTAGTAAGTAAATATTCTATATTAAAGACTAGAGGAGAACTAATAAGTGATAAAGAGCAATGAAGACAAAGAAGTCACATAGCCAACACTTAGTAGTATAAAGGCTTGGTTTGTAGTTTTTTTTTTATTTGTAGTTGTTGTTGTTGGCATGTTGATAAATTTTGAGAATGAATTGACTTTGGCAAACATTATAAATAATTTTATAATAGATATTTTAGTTTCTCAGTTGCATTCTGTCAACGAATCAAGTAGCAATGAGGATAGCTTCTAAAAAATATTTTTAGACAGTAAAGTAGTGTCTGTTTTTTGCTCAATAATACTATTTAGTTTGGGATTTTATCTGCATAAGAACATTAATGCACAATATTCTTTGGCACTGACAGTTATTAGGATGATTGGAACTGAAATTGGATTTGGGTAAAATTGTTCTAATGTTAAGAAATCATATACACTAACGTTTTTCAAAAAATTCACAGTTAAATCGGGTGTCATCATATGCACATGAACATTGATTGGAACAATTGAAGAATAATTTTCCCATTCACTTTATGTCCAGCAAAAGAGACGATGCTGCTTAGAATGAACATTCAATAACTGTAGGTGGGACACAAGGACTTAGTACGATGTCATTTGAAGAAGAAAATGAGAATGGTGACCGATTGTTCCTACGGAGGCTATAATGACAATTTTCAGTCCTAATAAAATTTTAGGACTTTGGTTTTGAATCCATAAGAAAGAATTATATATCTGAGCACAAATTTAAAACAGAAACAAATGAAATTTGATCGTGCCTCAGACAACATTTATAATTAAGAAACGCTCTTCCACTGATTTAAGATTGAACTGATTCTATAAATTGCATAATTATCATACTAAAACTACAGAAACAATTCAAAAAAAGCTAAATTTCATTACATCATTACACATGCAACAATAAAAAAACTCACAAAAGGGAAAAAAAAAAATTGTGAACAAAAAATGCAACCGATCATTAGGAGCTATAGATAAACAATAGAAGCCTATAATTCATCATTTGGGAGTAGCAAAAATTATGGATGGTATGCATAAGCTGGTAAAAGCCAATAAAAAAATACAAGAGAAAACCATCAAGTATTCAATCTTAATGGTAGTTTAGGTAAAATATAAACTATAAACCTAAAATTGAAAAACTTCAATTATAAAATTTATTTTGGTAATTCATTTATTTTTCATTTTCAATTATGCAGGCAATAAGATTGCAACAAGATAACCTGGCTAGAAATACTCTATTGCACTTTGACCATGAAGCAATACAATGAGTGAAACCTTGAATGTGACAACAATAATAAGGTAAAACTTCACTCCACCCAATAACATGGGTAATCTAACAGTTGTTCAAACATTTCGACTGACTAAACTTTTCCAACAACTCAATCAATCCAAATTAGTCTCTATGTAATAAGTTCATTTTAGTTCCAACTATTCATTTTGAGCCTAAATTAGTTTCTCACATATATAGGGGGATAAAATTGTATCGATTGAAAAGTTTCTAGGATGAAATTGATCAAACTAAAATTCATCTACAACTATTTTAAAACAACTGATTGCCTTTTACAATAAAAACTTTTTGGAGAAAACACAAAATACCAATCTAAAGCACATGATATAAAATTACACAAAAATGGCATACCTTCTCATCAGCAGTTTCGCTTGTTTCCATAAGCAAAATTGTACTCATGCAAGATGGGCAAAACCCTTTTTTCCCTCTAATACAACTAAAATCTGCTTCATCAATACATACTTTACATAAAGAATATGTACAGGTATAGCACATGTAACTTGCAGATTTCTGACATTTACTGCATATATGCCATCCTGCTAGGTCAAGTTAGAATATAAAAAACAATAAATATGCTATAATTCTGCAAAAAAATTTGAATAATCCGATAAAACAAATATAAATTGTAAAATTCATTTGTCAATATAGTTCCTTGACTATTTAGTTTGGCCAATTTAGTCCGAGACTTGACCAACGTAGTCTCCCAGCTATTTAATACGTTCAATTTATCCTTGGGTATTCAATTTCAGCTCAAATTAGTTCTATTAAATGAAAAAAAGATTAAATTAGCAATAAAAATAATAATTGAAAGAATAAATAGGGCATATTGAAGAGTTTGAGGACTAAATTGATAATTGAGTAGCCTGGGACTAAATTTGTCAAACTAAAATAGTAAAGAACTACTTAGCAAACTTGAATTATATGGTACAACTACAAAACAAAAGAAATTGAAGGTGGGCTTTGTGAGAATTATACATGTAGTAAATACGCCTCTAACAGGACTCCTGTCAGTTTTAAGGTAGTTGAATGAAGCAAGGAAAAATCCATTTGCATTTTATTATTTTTGCATTTCTAATTTCCTTTATTCTCTTTTAATGCGTGTGATATTTTATAAGCAAAAATTTTTGGCTGATAAATGTTTTTCTCAAACATTGCAACACTTGATATCTCAATTTTTAATTCTAACTCACAAGACAATTACTGTATATCGTGACTTAATGATAATGTAAATTTAAAGTTCATCAAAATTGAAATATTTAAAGAATATATATTATATTATATTTATATTTATATATATTGTATAATGTAAAAAATTTTAATAATATTTTTTTCAAAATTACTATAAAATTTTATTGCCAATGACACCCCATTTTGGTCCAAACTTAGGCCTTGTTTACAACTTTTTTATTGTTTAAATAAATAGGCAGCTAGTTTGTTGTTTTGGTAGGTGCATTTTTGCAATTCTTAAGAAACTGCTAGCAACTAATCCTTGAAAACTTTTTGGAATTTATAGCGGCTATTTATGAAACTACTCACTCCTAATTAAAGTAATTACTTAGAATATTGATTAATTAACAAAACCAATTACTTAATTAATTAGCATCATAATTAATACGATTAAACATAATTAAATGTGATCAATTAAAATAAAGTAATTATGCATAATTAATCATAAGATAAATGTAGTTAATAAAGTAAATATAATTTTCATAACTATCATAATTAATCAAAATACATTATTTATTAATTTTAATCATGTAATTATTGTTATTATTATATATCATAATTATTTATTCATTAGAAACAATTAATATACATTATCATAATTAGTAATAAAAAATATTATTTTTTAATTAAATTGTCAATTAAAAATATAAATTAAGCTTTAAAAATTATGGCATGATAGAATATTTATAAATACAACCCAGCTTCAAAAGCACAATAGTAGAACCATCAAACAGTAATAGCAGCATCTCAAACAACAACTTCCCTAAAGTTTCTTCAAACATCTCTAGCTATATCAAATGGATACTTGGTTCCTTAGCTCAGCTTAAGCTTGATTATGCTTTAATCATAAAGTTCCAACTTAAATTAGCATACCTAAGTTACTATATATTCAAATATTTATTAATATTAACTAATCATAAAATAATAAGTAGTTAATTTATGATATTAATTATTCATATCAAATATACACTCATTATTGGATAAATACAACTGAACTAATTAAATAATAAATTTTTTGGTAAGAATTAATGCTATGAATTAAATACTCATTATAGAATTTATTTACAAATACTAATAATAATTAATCAATTATTTAATAACAAATTTAGAGCTAAAAATAAATATGTATGCTCGACAAGTTACCTACAGCTCTTTTTGGTTGATCTTGTTTGTGATCATTCAACTAGCTAACCGTACAAACTTGAACAACTTTGTAAAATTTCAATGATTGATCGAACAAGCATGAGCATATTATTGTTATACAAGTTTTTGTTCGTAAAGAGAATCATATAGTGATTATAAGCAAGCCCAAAAACAAACTTGTTCAGAAGCTCATTAGAAGCTTGAAAAGTGACTCGTTGAGAAGCTTGATAAACAAATTAAAAGGCTTGATAAGAATAAATAAGCAAATTAAATGTACAAAAATAGGAAATTTAATTTCAAACAATTAATCATCCTAATCAAATGTTGAAGTATATAATTTAAGTTAGCTTAGCTTAAGCCCCAAACTATTTTAACATTGCAATTTAGGTTAACTCAACCTAAAATTAAACAAATAATCTCATGATAAATTAGCTTAGCTTATTCTCACATATTTAAAAAGCTATTATAATTAATAAATGATATTGAACAAAAATTAAATTAAACTAATAAAGGTTAGGGCAGCCATTGGGATAATAAAGAAACAAAAAATTTTAATACAAATCAATAAATACATAATTATATTAGCTATTTGAGGTATTTAAATATTAACTAATGAGTATTTAAATGGTAGATTAAATAATGCTCAAGTTAATTAAACATAATTACTTAATCAAATTGATATATAAACTATCTTCATTAATCATAATAAGAAATTGATTATTGTATTAATAGAAATTAAGCAACACCCAAATTTATCAAATAATATTAATAAATAACTATTTAGCTAATATTGAGATTACTTAATAGCATGAATAATCAATATCTTAATTATTTAACAATAAATGAACAGTAACTACAATATATATTAAGCTATTAATGCATTAAGTAATCAATCTTATTAATTATTATTTATTATTGTTACATCAGATTATGATTGGTAATAATTTATTGTTTTTACATTAGATTAACTTAGCTCAAGACTAAAGTAATAAAATGTCAGCTTCATTTTAGTTAATGACAAATTATCTTAGATAATCTATCCTGAGCTAACATAATAATAAAATCATTTTAGTTAATATTTAACTTTAGTGCACAATGGAAATAAAGAATTCATGTAGTCAACCCCATCTAGCAGGATTAAGCTTTGTGTTGTGTTGTTGTTTTATTTTACTTGGTTAAGCTAAGTATGATAGAATAAGCCTACACCACATAACCCCATTATCAAGATTTTTTTAAAAGTTAATACTAATTCCAAATTTATTTCTACTTTTGTTTGATTTAATTGAGAATGTCTATATTTTCTGCACTGCCATTTAGTAAAAAAAATATGAAAAATTTTCCTTAATAAGCAATAATATACGACTGAATAAATTTTGGTAATTTAGAAAAATATAAAAACAGACGGCACAATATATCATGATAATGACAAAAATTGCATTACAAAGTAAATAGTTTTCTGTTATTAAGAGTTTCATCATCTTGCAGAAACTTGCCTATACAATAAGTGTATCTTGAAGAGTTAGCACTATTTATTGCTATAGGAAAATTAGGTAAAATGTTCCTTTATTTGAGATCAAAAACATTTTCTTTCTCTTTCCAATGAGATATTCAAGAGAATTTCAGAGGGGAAGAGGGGCTGTTAAATGTCAAAGTTGACATACTATTATATATATATAGATAAATATATATATATATAATGATTTAATGACAAGTAAATACAATTTATTTAAAATTATTCCTTACCCTAAATTGCAACAGTTATGAAGTTTTGATATATTTTGGGAAGTCCGACGATGGCAAAGCATGTCTCACAAAGAAAAGTGTTCAAAAGAACACACTCGACTATATTTTCTATACAGCATTTTTCCTTAAACTTAAGCTTTGTGAATGGTGTGGCTTGCAACTCTGCAGTGCTTAGATGTGTCCAATGATCCCCCGAATCTCAGATTCTTCCGTGTTTTTGTATGTTCCTCTTTCTAGGGAAACATACAAAATCATGAACGAAACAAACAAGATCAGAAAAATCATGATTGAAACAAACGAGATCAACAAAGTTAAGACGTTCTCCTTGTGCAACAAATTGAAGGATATGTGCACTATGACAGATATACACGTGTTTGAAATTCTTGAGCCCTTTGATGTTATGGGTATTTTGGCTATAAAAGAATCTAAAATATATGTTTAATCTTAGTAGATATTAGACAAATGTTGAAACGTACTTTGAACTGCTTTGCAGTTGAAATTTTAAAATAAAATATGGAATATAAAGTTTGAAAGTATAATATTACAGTTGTTACAATAAATTCAGCATTATTATGCCAAAAACAGAAAATTTTATGAGCATTTTTTATGTAAATTATATGCATTATATTTTCAACAATTAAAATTATGGATTTTACTGCCCATTTTATGCAAGTATTTTTTTATTATTCACATGTACAGGTATTATATGGGTACATAATGCACGAATATACTAGGTTTTCACGAACAGTAGAGGGCTCTTAAGATGATTGTACAGGTTGGCAAACTGAAGCAGTCTTGGGTAGAACAATGAGAAGTATACTCCATCACATACCAATAAAGTGCGGAGTAAATTGATCAAGGTACAAAACACAGTGATTTGAATGATTCATTGTCAATAGCACATCTGGCAGCCCTTTGTCGTACATTCTATAAAGATTTCATAGTAATTTGGGGTGAATAGTTGACCAACAATGTCGCTGGCATGTCATTGCCCAACACTGATGAAATTCATCCTGATTAAATGAACTTTGGTTTTGAAAACTAAAGTCAACAATGGCCAAACTAGTGAACCCAACTTTCCTGGAGAAGGGATCCACCCAATTTTGAAAGTTCAGTAGTGGTGGAAACAAGCAAAAACTCAGAGAATCAGAGAACCCAGCCAAACCAAGCAGCGAATCAGAACAATAAAAGAAGATGCCTATGATTTTATTCTGTATATAGATTCTTCTCATTTTCTGATTAAAATGATATATAATTTCGTATTATTTGAATTTCTATTTATCAAATTATTTCAATAATGCATTTCTAAAGTTCTGAATTAATTAAATTAATCAGCGTCGTTATTTGAATTGGAATGGAATATTCCGGGAAATTCAAGGCAACATATCTACAGAAACGGGATAGCATTCCAAACACAGGCTGCTGCACAAGATTCCATGATAACCTTATTGTTGTTTCTCATGACAAAACCGTGCATGGCTGTTTTTGTGGCCTAAAAAAGGTTTGGTTTAAGAAATGAACCTGTGGCACAGCATCTTGGATTTGCCATGCGAATAGCTTGGTGTAGTGCGATGAAAGGCTTAAATGATTTTTTATTATCTTCTTTCTTTACGGTGGATCAGATTTCGTTAAGTGGCAAGTAGTTTTGTCAACACCATGTAGCTTTTTGAGGGGGCAGATTAATTTGCAAGGCTGTGAGATTTATTTGAGAGGTTGAGGGATTGTCTGTCGGCTGAGATTGGGAGGTTTACTATATTGCATGCGAGATTGTCTCAATGTGAATTTCTGCTGATAATCACAAAAATTTGATTACCTGACCTCCAAATATTGGTTTATGTTAATCTAAACTACTGGGTACCATTCATTTTGCTGATTCCAATAAACTGTTGCTTTACTTAACATTTTACCAGATTATTGGTTTATATATTGCAAAATGTGGTTTTGCATATTGTGTGGTTTCTATATTGCGTTCCAGATTATTGGCTTATGTTAACCTAAACTACTGGGTATCAACCATTTTGCTAATTGCGATAAACGGTTGCTTTCCTAATGATTTTACCAGTAAGTGATACTTACCATTCATAAAGCTGACTACTGCAGTATTAGCTTACCAGTAATATTGCTGATTAGCACATAGTAATGAATACAGTGAAATTGTTCACTGCTGTAGCAATTACTTGTGATTACAGTGTTCTGACTTTCAATATGTTATGTTGTTTCAGTATTCTTAATTTGTACTGCCATATTTCCTTACAGCAGGTGAGACGGTTGCAGAGGGATGCTTAAGTGAACGTTACGAAATAGTTTTGCATATTATGTGATTTCTATAATTCATTCCAGAATACCTGAAGTGTGACATTACTTGATATTGTTTCTGTATTCCACGCTCTTATGATGTGATTATTTTAAATGATGTATATAATCGTATAGCTTCAATACATGAGACAAATGCATCGTTGCCATAAGCTCAATGTATTCTGATGTTTTCAGCTTATGATTTTCCATTAGCTTAACATTTATTGAAGTTTACAATTTTAGCCACTACACCACATTGACATAATTACCATATTAAAATCTGGTAGTAAGCTTCGTGGAGTCTGCAGCCCACTCTTTCCTCCTTGACAACCCAGCAAACGAACTCCTAAGAAGCTAGCAGAACAACCGATTGCCAGGCCCAAAGATCCATGTGCAATTGACCTTAAACTGGCAATTACCATTAGCCAAAATTTTGACAAGACATGTGCTTTCGAACACGTCCATACACTTGCGTTCGCATGCTTGTGGGCACATTCATATAAAGTTTGCTAGCAGAAGTCACAAACATAAGGTGCACACCTATGACAAAGCATTTGGCATTTTAATAAGGATTGCATGCCATGGTTGTTCAAATTGCTCTTTCAGAATTCAATGGAAACATTCAGAAATGTTTTCCGCAGTGTGCTAAAAGCTATCATGACATTGCATCCTGAATTTGTCCAATTACCACAAACCAGCACTTCGATTGATGGATATCAGGTCTATCCTCAGCAGAAGCATGGACATTAATCGAGAAAAAAATGTAATTGGGAAGAAATTATTACTTGTCACTTTGTATATAGATTATGTTAAGATTAGAGAGTAGTAATTTTATAAATCAAGAATATAGCAGCATCCATTCATCCAGCCACCCAAAAAATGCAATTAAGAAAATCCTTTCACTAAAGCAATCCAAGGTTCAGTCAAAAGTAATACGCAGCAGCTTGTGAAAAAAGAAATATCCTATACAGAAAGCAAAACAATCAAGCAACAGAAAAATAAAATACAATAGCAAGCAAAAGCATTATTAACAAACACTACACTTCTAAATTTTTTGTTGTTTTGCTTGGAATTTTAGGGCATTATTAACAAATACTAGAAAAATTGTTTGATATTTTTATTTCACTTCGAAATTTTTTTAAAATATGACAATTTCAATGAAACAATTTAAGTTAAATATTTTCAACCTCTGATTTTCAATTTTAAATTCCATTGGTAACTTTTAAAATTTTTATAAGATGTGTTCATTCAATCTATGCCATAATCTCCTAGATAAGTTATTTAAAGACTTCTGGAGAGAAAAAATGTGTGGCATATATTGACATTATATATATATATATATATAGTGAACTATAACATGTGTATGATCACAAAATGGCTTGTCTAAAGAATTTCGTGTTACTTTTAGATTAGATCAAGGCTCTTCTCACAATTCATATCTTTTTGCAATAATTATTGGTGTTCTTACTGAACACATTCATGAGGTTTCTCAGGGCATGTTATTTGCAAATACCATTCTCTTAAATGATAAAACTAAGGATGGAGTAAAAGCAAAACTCGACATATAAAGGACTACTTTGGAATCCAAAGATCATAGTAAATTTAAAATAGAAAATACAGGGGGCAAGTTAAATCATGGTAGAAGTCATAAACTTGAGGGCATAACTATTTGACAACCATGTGATCAAGAAAAGTGAAAGATTCATATACCTTAGTTCAATCATTTAAAATAAGGATGAAATAAAGAGTGATGTAACTAATAACTCCAAGGTGAATGTACGAAATAGAGGAATGCTTCTAGAGTGTTGTGCGATCAAAAAATCCCACTCAAAATTTAAAGAAAATTAAAGAGTAGCTATAAGACCTGCTATGTTGTATAGAGTTGATTGTTGGCTAACAAAAAGGAAACTTGTAGATTAAATAAGCGTTATAGAGATGAGGATGCTAATGTAGGTGAGTAGGTTTCCTTGAAAAGATACAATGAGAGATAAGTTCAATCATAGCAAAGTTTGGAGATACACCAATAGTGAGTAAAATTAGAGAATGTCATCTTAGATGGTTCAGACATATTAAGTAAAAATTGTTAGACGCTTTTATTAGAAATTGAGCAAACAAATTTTGCCCATGTCAAAAAAAGAAATGGGAAGAAACCATTAGAAAGGATCCTATATTTGAAACTAAGGGAATGTCTTCCATTTGATTGTGCACAATGGTTACAAAGGATTCACACATATGACCCACATAGAAAGACAAATGTTTGGTGTATTGTTAGAAGTGGTGAATGCAATTAATTTTAAAATTCAAAGGGTTTTCTTTTATATTTTTTGAAACATGATTCTTCAAATTTTATCCTCCCTCTTTATTCTGCAACACGCATATTTTTCTTCAAATTTTAAATAAGCCTTAAGTAATTAAGTAACTTACCTAAAGCATATAGTCATACTGACAACTCTAGCCCTACCTTAAACAGTATTGCATAAGATTTTTCAATCAAAGTTATTAAGGCAAGTCAAATGTCACTTTAATTAAGAAGAAACATCATAGTAATCCAAAGATCTTCAGCATTCAACTATCATAGCCCAATCACAAAGGGATGATATTGTAGACGCTATAACTTGAAATAAGTCTGCATTTGTCGCAATAGGTTGAACAACTTGAAATTCAGCTAAAGTCATCGCATAATATTAGAAGCCAAATCAAAATATCATAATCTGCAATTGAATATGGTTGATGGTTCAAACAAACCCACTTGATAAAATCACAAGGAATAAACATTGAAAGAATGGTAGAAATCATTGATGTCGATATTTTGACACCCACAAGAACATAGCCTGAGAATAAATTTAGTAAACAAAATACGACAGTCAGATAAATCCAAAAAAAAATTTGATTGGTTGATAGAAATGGATAAGTTTTTTCAAAGGCATGCGATACCTAAAAGTTGACAAATCAGATTTATCAATACACGAGTGGATGGATCAAGCTAAAATATTAAATTATGAAAGTTGAATTGAAAGGAAAAGTGAGAGCAAAGATACTAATTATTACTTTGGTATATATTTAAGCTCGCCTAAAAACTAATTTTTTACTATGTACTATAAACAAAGCCTTTTAGATGAACTTAACTCACTAAAATAATAAATTAAACTATTTAATGAATGCGTGAGCAATTTTAATAAGTTAATTGCACATTCTAAAATAGGAAATTATCAAAATGGTCCTTTAACTCTTGCAAAGTGTTCAATTTAGTCCTTAGCTTTTGCAAATGATTTCTTTGGTCCCTTGACTTTAATTATGTGTTTTTTTGTTTTAAGTAATTAATTTGGATGGAAACCATAAAATATAATGGCC
Source organism: Gastrodia elata (assembly GCA_016760335.1). Taxonomy (NCBI): domain Eukaryota; kingdom Viridiplantae; phylum Streptophyta; class Magnoliopsida; order Asparagales; family Orchidaceae; genus Gastrodia; species Gastrodia elata. The sequence continues at coordinate 30,950,390 of CM028680.1, read as the reverse complement.
AAATTTGTCCTTTAAGGATTTAGCAAATAAAACATCACAATAATTTAATTTTGATAATTATGATACACATGATAAATACTTTATTGTACAAATTAAAAAATTTTAATTGTATTAATATCATTGCCCATAATGCAATAAGAAATTTTAAGAAATCGGTGTCTAAATTTTGTGAACATGTGAGTCATGTAGTTGAACTTTTTATGATTTCGTCTTCATCGTAGCGTTGAAAATGTGATTTCTTCTTCTTCGCAATGATGAACTTGCGGTTTCATCTCCTTCATAGCACCGAAGTCACAATTTCATCTTCGTCATCATGTTGAAGTCTCAATTTCAACTCCGCCATTGTGTCGAACTGACTATTTCGCCACATCACTCATTGTCGTCTCAGCTCCACTCTTCTCCTCCTCAATTTTGTCGTTGTCATCGCTCCAAAGTCGCAATTCATCCCCATCATCACGTCAAACTCACGATTTTGTAGTGATTTCGTCGCTTCACCCATTGTCATCTCGGCTCTACTTATCTCCTCTACGATTTCATCGAAGTTGTCGCGATTCATTCAAACTACAATTTTCCTTTTGTGTGATTCTCCAAGCATTGTCACTATGATTCATTATTCATAATTAACATAGTTGGCTAGTTGCATTGCACGTGGGAGACAATTAGATAACCAGAGCTTCCTTGTTATAAGATTGATAAAATCGTATTTACCATGTCATAATAATCAAAATTAATTTAACATATTTAAAAATTTATTAGTTAAATTCTAAATTGATAAATTTACCCTTCATAATTAATGGTTTCCATCCAAATTAACAGCATAGAACAAAAAAAATGCTTAAATAAAATTCAGGAGACAAAAAATTACTTACAAGTTAAAGGACAAAGTTGAACACTTTGCAAGGGTCAAGAGACTATTTTAATAAATTTATATTCTATAATCAACAAAAACCCCAAAATTATTCTAAGTTTTTGAACTCAATAAGAGAATTAAGAGAGTGATGATCCAACATTAGATTTATTCGATTGAATACGAGCAATCAAGAATATTCAAAACAATAATACACACAAGTACAAGTAACAGCATTGACAAGTTTTCCAACATATAAAATGAATCCTTGTGAGCATGATGAATTAAAAATATAAATAGATGAGTTATCTTGAAAAGAGTAAATTGGAGAGAGAGAAAGAGAGTGTACAAGAATTTTAGTCTTTTTTGTACTCTTTCTGGTTGGTATTTTCACCTAGCATTTTCAGGTGAGTTGAGTAGTTTGAAAGTTAATTGGCTTGTTCTAGTCATGCATGATAGCTAATGGCATGTTGTTTTGATTATATAGCTTTGTATTGTATTTTGGATGAATATTGATTTGTATTGTGTTGGTTAAACTTTTTATTGAAGAATATATATTAGAATGGTTATGTGTTGATGATTCTCTTATGTGATTTTGTTGGATAAATATTTATTTCTACTATTGTTGTGAATTGATATTATATTATAGTAATTTTCTTTCGTTTACTCAACCTTGATCTCTTGGTATCAGAGTGTCAGTATCAAAAGTATCAAAAGCTTAATAATCTGATATCTGCCCCCAACAGATTTTGTATCAAAGCAGGGTTGAGAAATTTGTAGGTTGAATTAACTAAGAGTCAATAAGTTTGACTTGGTGAGTTGGGAGTGTCTTAGGGAAGGTTTACTAGTCTCTGATAGCTATAATGTTTATATATTGTCTTTTTTAGTCTAGTTTGAGCTAGTGTTAGATGAGAGTTTTGGACTGTTTGTCAGCAATCAAGTCTTAGTATTGAATATTTAAGTTAATGAAATATCAATTTTCTTTTCTTTCAAAAATCAAATTTCTTTATTTTCAAAAAAACTATTGGCATAAATGCTTAAAATCCATATCAAGAGGAAATTATTAATCAAACTCCAGTTAGTCAAAATAATTTTAATTCTTCTATTCCTGAAGTCATTCATCCATTTAAAGAGGCTACAACTAATCAAATGATACAATTTATGAGTGTGATGTCCCAGTTTATAGCCAACCAACTTTCATCTTTTGTGAATATGCCATGGGAAAGTGTAGTTGGTCGAGTTTTAGATTTTTTTAAAGTTCAACCTCCAAAGTTTGGTGGGTTAGTTTCACCTCATGAAGCCGAGTGATTAGAGTGGGTTGAAGAGTTACAATGTATTAGATGCCCCAAAGATGTTATGTTAGCAGTATACCTTTTCTTTGAACCAACGACATATTGGTGGAAATCGATATTGGCCACAACATTCCTGGGAAAAAAGAAGATATTAATTAGGTAGAATTTGTAAAAGTATTTCTAGTAAAACTGAGATCACCTTCTGCTGTGCAAGTTATGAGGAAGGAGTTTTTGAATTTGAAGCAAGGATGTAGTACAGTTATGGAGTATAAAAGAGAATCTAATCGGTTGCCCTGCTTTGTGCCAGAAATGATTGCTACAAAGGATGTAAGATGTCAGTTTTTTTTGGCAATGTTATGGAATTTTTATAAAGAGAACTTGGTAGCTCTTAGAATTATAAAGTTTTATAACTTAGTTGAGAAAACTAACTTATTAGAAAATCAAAAAAGGCTTACAGTAGCTCAAGGTAAAAAGAGGAGTATTGATCAAACTTACTAATTTTCAAAAAAATTTAAGCCACCATATCAGTCTGAATATGATCTTTTAAAATGCAAGGAGAGAGCTACCAGAAAGAGATGATTTCTTGTGTCACTTGTGGTAAAGAGCAGACCAAAAGGAACCCTACAGAGAATTAGGAGACGCCTTCGATGTGAACATATAGATTACATATTTAAAAATTACACTACTAGATTTTCGATTGTTGTTCATGCAGCATTGATGATTCATAAAAGTAATAATAATGGTAAGAGACTGATTGTGCAGCAAAATGTGTCAAAGCAAGTGAATGCACCTCAGCGTGCAGCTAGGAAGCTAATGCAGGCCAGAATTTTAAATCCATCTCTTGTAGGTGTGGACTCACTAGATGTGGTTTCAGGTATAATTTTGATACAACAAACTCTTTATTCAATTTTATTTGATTGAGTTGTCAGTCATTCATTTATTTCAACTTTTGTGTTGCTTTATTAATTTTATCTCTGAAAAAATTATTGAATCCTTTGGTGGTGGGTTTATCCTATGGGATAGCTTAGGAGCGTCTACCCAGTGTGTTTGCAATTTAGAGATTAATTGTAAACTGATGAACCAACCATTATTGTTTTACCAATTGTAACATTTGATGTAGTCCTGGGAATAGATTGGATGAGAAAATATAATGCGATTATATACTGCTTTAAGAAGAGAGTTCAGAATAATTTGGGAAAGGAAAATATCTATTTGTAGGCCACCAGGGGTACTTTCAGCATTAATTTCATATGTGCCTGCTTTTAGGTTGCTAAAGAAAAAACATCTAGCATTTTTAATTGTTGTATTTGAAAAAAAATCTAGCATTTTTCCTGAAGATCTTTCAGATTTGCCGCAATAACATGAAATTTAATTTACTATTGATTTGATGCCTCAAACCTTACAATTTCCAAAGCACCGTATAAAATGGCAACTAGAGAACTCTAAGAGCTTAAAGGCAATTAGAAGAGTTTTTCAGTCATAATTTTATTCATCCTAGTTCTTCTCCTTAAGGAAAATCAAAAGAAAATTAGTTTGATATGCAGGTAGACTGATTATAGGGAACTTAATAGAGTTACAATAAAGAACAAGTATCATCTTCCAATAATAGATGTATTGTTTGATCAATTAGGAGTAATAGTTTTCTCAAAGATTGATTTGCACTCTGATTATCATCAATTATGAATTAAAGAATATCGTGTTCCTGTTTCTGCTTTTCGCATTCATTATAGTCATTTTGAGTATTTAGTCATGCTATTTGGGTTGCAACATAATGTATGGTGTCTTATAACCAATCTTGATAAGTGTGTTATAGTATTCATTAATGATATACTTATATACTCAAAGAGTTGAAAAAGAAACAATCAAACATGTGCTAAGTAATCAAAGTCTTAGTTTTAGATAAACTTGTTTCCTTTTAAACCATGTCAATGAAGAAAACGGAATTTCTATTGATCCGAGTAAGATTAGTGTTCTTCAAAACTAGTCACAACCAACATCTGCAATTGAGATCAAAAGATTTTGGGTTTAGCTCGTAATTATAAAAATTTGTAAAGAGTTTCTCTCAAATAGTAGCTCTGGTAACAAAATTAACGCAGAAGAATATTTCATTTGTTTGGTGTCAGAAGTGCGACTCAGCTTTCCAACAATTAAAGGATTGTTTGACCTCAGCACCTATTTTGGCACTTCCTGTCAAACAAAAGGATTATCAATTGTACAATGATGCTTCTTTATGTGAATTAGGATGCGTACTTATGCAAGATTGGAGCTAGTGAGAATCCATGAGAAAAATTATCCTGTTCATGATTGGAGCTAGCAGCAGTTGTCGTCGTTCTCAAAATATTATGACATTATTTGTATGGAGCCAAGAGTGAAATCTTTAATGATCATCAGAGTTTAAAATACATTTTCACTAAAAAAGAATTGAATTTGAGGTAGAGACGGTAACTTAAGTTTATAAAAGATTATGATCTAAGTATTTAGTATCCTCTTGGGAGAGTGAACATAGCTAGCTGAAAAATTAAATAGAAAATCTGCCAATAGTATTTATTTGTTAACCTCAATTAAATCATTATATCTAAAAATGGAAAAGTTAAAATTGAAAATTGTTCCTTGGAGAGTGACCAAAGTTATTTTGAATTAATTAATGTAAAAGGTTCCTTTGCCGGAACAGAAAAAGTCAACACGAAAAGAAAATGCAAAGCATGAAGTTTTGGTAGATTTAGTGCTCAAAGGATCTCGAGTTGAGCTTCGATTGGATGCACACAATAATGTCTATCAAGGTAACATACTTTGGGTAAAGAATAATCCAGTTCTCAGAGCAACTATCCTTACTGAAGCCTATACTGCTAAATACACTACTCATTCAAGAGAAAAAAAAATGTATCAAGAATTAAAAGCTCTATTTTGGTGGCCTGGATTAAAGAGAGATATGAGAAAGTTTGTTGCAGAATGTGAATCTTATAATTTGGTCAAAGCAGAACATCAAAAACCTAGAGGTCTATTGCAACCTCTCCATATTCCCGAACAAAAGTGGGATGACATTTCAATGGATTTTGTACAAAGTTTTTCTCATTTAAAAAAGTGAGAATGCTTCAATATGGTAAACTGTGGGTCGACTTAGAAAAACAACTCATTTTATTCCTAATAAACAATCAAGTCATGCTGAGAAGCTAGCAAAGGTTAGTAAGATTACAAAGTGTGCCAAGGAGTATTGTATCAAATCATGATAACTATTTTATAGCAAAGCTTTGGAGAGCCATTCAATCAAATTTGAGATTAAAGCAAAACATAAGTATTGCATTTCATCAACAGAAATCCATATCTTAGAAGATTGTTTCATCTTTATGTGCTTGACTTGGAGAGATTTGGGAAGAACATTTGTCATCAGTAGAATTTTCTTACAACAATAGTTATTATGACAATATTTGTATGGTACCTTATGAAGCACTCTAGAATAGAAAATGCACTACATCAATTGCACAGTCTGGGATTGGAGATAATCAATTATTAGGTTTTGATTTAATTATTGTTGCTACAAAGAAATCAAGCTGATTCAAAGACGTATCAAGGCTGCTCCAGATATGCAGAAGAAATATTTTAACTCAAAGCATCGCCTAGTAAGATTTGAGGCTATGGAGTCTATGTAAAGGTCAGACCTTCGTATTTGGGGTCTCGGGAAAGCTCAATCCAAGATGTGGGTTCATTTGAAGTTCTGACAAGTTTGTGAAATAGCTTACAAAGTAAAACTTGCACTGCGTATGAGCTCAATTCACAATATATTTGATGTTTCATTTCTTCGTAAATGCTTACCTGAGCAAACCATAAAAGTTACACAATTGAGGGCATTGTGCTTAGGCCTAATCACTTATGAGGAAGTGTCTGAGAAGGTTTTGGATTTTGATGTGAGAAGATTGCATAATAAAAGTATTCCCATGATCAGAGTTCAATGCAGGAATTGCAGAAAAGAAACTGCCACTTACAAAAAAAATTAGATGTGCATCAATCATATCATTTCCTTTTCACATAAATCCATTTTTAATCTCCTTAACCAGTAGATTTTGATGTTAACGTCGGGGGACGACATTCTCATAAAAAGCGGAGTTTGTAAAATCCAGATTGATTGACTAAAATTAACTAGTTTAATTACTATAAAATATAACTATTATTACTATCATCATCATCGTTAGAGTTTCAAAAAATAAAAAGCAAACCCCTCCTAGAAATGAAATATTCTAAAAGTTTGAAAAATAAGGTTGTGTTGTCGGCATCCAATGGGATCCATAGGAAGCTAAATTCAGGTAAGTTGCGGGTCAAGCTAGCATGTAGGAATGCGAGGAAGTCGTTGTTAAGTCTATTTTGTTGCTTCGTATGAGGTACATATAAATTTAGGTTACAAGTATGTTACTCAAATTATGTCAGTAAATGTTGATTTATGCTATCCCTTTTCTTGAAAAATGCTTTAATGTTGTGACTATTGCTTAAAAATTGTGAAACATTGGTGATAATTGTAGCATTGAATAAATTGCATGTCTTATTCACAGTCAAAAAAAGTAATAACCTATCTAACATATGTGCATTTTTGCGCAGGATCATATTGACAGTTAAGCAAAATAGCAGTTAAACAACATCCAGAGCCATACAAGAATAAAAATATCATTGATTCAATTTATAAATAATATCATCTAGAATATTACATAAATGAAATCATTCAAAAAAAAATGTTGAACTCTCAAAAAGAAAATAAAAGCTAAAGTTACATTCTGCGCCATGATTCTTTTTAATATCTTAAAACTACCCCAACCTCCTCCAGTTGTATCAGGTCTGGTATTATAAAAATAATGCTTTTGTGCACATTATAAGTACAAAGAATATTAAATAATATACTTTAAAGTAAAAGCAGAAAACAAGAATGAAATGACAATAATTGTAGGAAAACCTAGTTTTAATATAATAAAATCAATCATAACTCCTGCAAGTTAGTTCACATGCCAAATTTTCTAAGATGATCAAAAATTGGATAAAAACTCATGTTTATGTTTATGTCTTGATATCATGAAGTGATGTTAATAGTTCTGATAGGCAAAGCCAGAACCTTGAGACTGGGTTCAATAAAAGCATATCCTTAACCTGAGCCCCCTAAAAGGCTCCAAGTGGCATCTTTATAGCTCCCTAGGACTAGCCCCATCCCTAACCTACTCAACCACCGTTTCGGAACCATTTGCATCATTCACAAAATACATAAACATCATTTTCTTTTACATCATTCGTAGTAAAAATAACTAATTTAATATCAACACGAAATAGGCTCAAAACGATGCTTAAGTAGCAATAAAAGCAAATATAAGTACAAAAGTAATATCCAATGTACCTTAGTGTTTAACTGCTTAAAAATACTCAAAATTCCTGTTTCTGCAAAAGTTTGTATATATACATTTATTAGCCATTGAAGGGGTTTGCATGTATATATCAAACATATGTTCTTGTTTCTAACTTTGGTCTTAGTAACTGGTTTAGTTTATAAACATAAAATTTCATTGGGTTGTAATTCAACCTTCGATTATAAGCATGTATTGCATGAGTTTTAGATAAAATCTGAATTCAACCATCACATTATTTCTAGTCTAACTGAATCATCAGATTTCATCCCATTTGAGTTGAAAATTCTAAAATTAGTAGTTATAACTGAACTTAAGAGCCTTATAAAACTATTCAAGATTGGATAGAAACATCATATTGGGAGTTCATCCTTGTTAGCAGTACTGGTCAAGATTCAATGGTTTAGGATTAAGATAGGTATGAATCTGTGCGAATATCGAATGGCTGAAATGATGATTGACTAAGAAGATTTGTTATTCATATCAACGATAGATATTAGAGCAAGCACTATTATTTGGTATTGGGATCAGCTGAAAGAAATAATTTACAATCAAGAAATCATTATAAATTAAAATTTTACTTTCATGTGCCTTAAACTCAAATATTGCGATGACCTGTCAACAACGGTTTATGAAATATGTTATCATATGAATTTCAGATTTTGATCGTTTATACATAATGGTAGATCGACTGAAATGAAACAAGCAGTTGATATCTAAGCATATCAACCTATGTTCCTATATATGAATCAGTAAGTTTGCAGAAATTTCCAAATTTATTCATTTTCTATTGATAAACCATAGTTCCTTCAATAGGTGGGTCAAGGCCAAAATAATAAATGTGTTAGCATAACAAACAAATGTTGACCTAAAATCACTATTATGTTCAAATCCTTTCGTTGATTTAAAGATAACTTTGGAAATCAATGATAATAACTTGTGAACTGATAAACTTAGAATCTTAAATCTGAGGGGGTTTTGAAAATAAATAAATAAATAAATCTGATCCAATTTTCTTAGTCATAATTTGGTGAATCTTTAAATGCAGTATTCTAGTTCCTTATGTAATTCAGATGATAATAAGCAGGCTAAGCTGCAGGTTACAGATGAGGTCTCATTTAGGATCTAAGATTGGAAGACAGATGGATTCAAATTATAATTCACTTTCCGATTAACAATATGTGCCAGTTTTGGTCATCTATTTTCAAACCATTCTAAGAATAGCAAGTTACATCTGAAATGGATAACTAATGTTCAGAATAATTCATCACAAGATTTAAATGAGTTTTAAGCATTTAACTACACCGACCAAGAAGCTCTAAATAATTAAAGCAAAGTATAGAAACCTTAATTACAACATAAGAGGACAAGGTACTTTCTATGAAATTACAAAAAAAAACTTCAAATTTATTTGGTAATAAATTAGGGACATGAATTTGTACCTCTGTGATTCAGTGTCACCACAATGAGGAAAGAGGCTCGAAGACGAAGGACAGGGATTCGAACGGAGTGAAATTAAGGCGGGCTAAATAGGCTTGTGATATCGGGAGGGCCTCAAAGCTGTGAAGGAGTCGTGGACGTTTGGCGGGCTAAATAGGTTAATGATATCGGGAGGGCCTCGAGGCTGTGAAGGAGTCTTGGACGTTTGGCCGGCTAAATAGGCTTGTGAACGATTGAGAAGAAGCGCTTGTCTTTACTGCGTGCGTTTCCAACGAGGGAGAGGGAAGATCTGCGTAAATGCTTTTCTATTCTTTAAAAAGGCGCGTAAGATAAGAAATTGAAATGCATATTCTACAACCATCGATCTTCAAGATTAAATCCCTCATTTATTTGAATTACCAGTTTCTTGAAATCTCATAAGATAAGAAATTGAAATTAATTTGACTGAACAAGACTTCAATTTTTCAGTAGATTTCTAACAAATTCCAATATATACAACATTCCAAAATAGTGACTTTTAATCCTAATATGGGTTGTTAACAGCGTGAGACAATATATGAGAAAACTAAAATGAAACAAGAACTAGCAAGGGCGGTTAATATAAAACAGAAATCAGTGGAGGAATTAACGAATAACTTAGATTCAGCGGATAATTAATGCAAACCAGCATTTAGCGAGAAAATTAACGAAGACACGAAATTTTGTGGGAAGTCAATGCCTTCGCTAGAAATGACCTAGGGTTATTACAGACTTCCCCACTTAAAAATGATCTTGTCATCGACATCACGTCAAATAAAAGATCAGTTAACTACACGTAAGAAAGCTTATTTTGAATTATCTGATTACCCAATAGTCTAGAGTACTTGCTCATATCATTTTCTTCCTCTCAAGCTGCTTCTTCAGCACCGTGATTCTTCCATTTAAACTTGATCATTGGGATGATTCTATTCTTTAACTGACGATTATCATGTTCTAAATTTTTTGTTGAGTTTATCCACATCCAATTTTACTATGACAAATATATTTAATTTCTAAAGTAACTCTCCATAACATGAATTTCATAGGAATATCATCTATGTATCAAATCATAAAGTGTCTCAAATTTGTATTATTGATCTCTACGCTATTATTTCCTTACTTCTATGTGTTGATGTCCTCATCATATTGTTGTTTGCTCATGCTGTGTATTTTCTAAGCATCGAATTCCAATTCAAATTAAATCGAATTGATCTTACTATGAAAATTTTAATCTCAAATGGATGTACTCTTGAACCATTTATGCTCATCTGCTATCCTTTTTTTATCCCTTCTTCTAACGCCACCAACGACATTTGCATAACATCAAGATATTTAACATAAAATAGTGTACTCCTAAACCATTAAGTATTTTAATTCATTCAATGATAAATTTGAAGCACATTTTGATGTTTTTGTATTCAGTTTATTACTGCAACAAAGTAACTTCCCCTTAGCAATAATAGCTAAATTAACATTTACACATTATAGAGATATAGGATTTTATTAATCCATTACTTAAGAACCCCAATAAAATAATATGATGAAATTAAAGATAGAAAAAGAGATGAAGTCTGAGCTTAAATAATAAAAATCATATTCAGGTCTAATTCATTATTCTGTACTGAACCAAAATCAATTTTCAGATTAATTTAAAAGATGAATCACACTATAAGCTTAACATCATAACTGAATTCAGCATACCTTTCTACTCTCAAATATATTATTATATGATTGAGATTCCAAAGTTATTCTCTTAGAGCTTCCGAGCAAACTAAGTAAATTGATCCTAATTAACTTTTTTGAATGAAATGGTTTAAGTAAAATTTAACTTACAAGCATAAAGTTACTTCTCATGAATTGTAAGTCTAATTAAATATGCTATAATGAAAACTCAAATGCAAAAAAAAAAATATGTACTTTGCGGGATCTTAAGAACAATAATGAGATCTAAGTCCACATGGCAAATTAGAATAGATAGCCTTGCAATAAGTTTCAATTACCAAAATTGGACATCAAATACATTTAAGGTAAATCAAGTACAAGTTGAACTCTAACATATAAAATGTGCATTCAAAATCTATCTCAAATTCAATATTGACAAATCAGAATTTAATTCAGAGGTCAAGCTTCCCACAATTTAATCCAACAATAAATTCCTTCAACAAATCCTTCCAATACTTTCATGGAATATATGCACAAAAAATTCAAGATAATGAAGTACAAAACCTTATGTAAGGATTGCTGTGAAATTAAGGTTCTAAAATTCATTCCAAGATTCATACATTTTCAAGAATGTTAAGCTTCTGTAGCTCAAAAATTTTTTAATTAAGTACGAATACAGTAGGTCAACATGTTATGTCTCCAGAAAGTTTCAAGAACACTCTTCTTCCAATTGTAATTCAGATAAATATCTAGAGGGGACTAAACTTGTACCTTACTATTATTATCAATAAAATTATCATTCTTATTTTCATCACTATTCTCATTATTGTCATTTTCATCACTATTCTCATTACTGTCATTTTCATCTACTTCCCATTTAATCATTCTCATTAAAAATCCTCTTCTAGTCACCCTAGATCATAAGAAAACATTATATTACTATTCAGCAATTGAGAGCATCCAAATATTAACATATAAAATAAATATCATATTGAAAGCATGTAAACCTTTTGAAAAAAAAAAGGTCGAACAAAAGATAATTATCTAATTGTTCCAACAAAACTTATGCAATTAAAACTTCCAAAATTACATAAGATTTCGTTGAATTGTGATAAATTACAGTCCACTTTTATAATCACAAGCAATTTTTTAAAAGTTCTCAAAAAGTTATAAAATCTTCTTAAAATGCCATAAAAATAAATCATAAGTTCACTAGAAATTCCCGAATAGTTCAAAACCATAGCACTGAATGGATGACATAAAAGAATACATCACTTTGCATTTATTAAATAATCCTAATCATGGAAAGGGATTGTAACATTCTCATTTATCCTCAACATGTTTTGCATTTACAAGGTTGTTCGCTAATGGTACTAAGTTGTTAAATCATATTGTCTTAAATTCGTGTTATTAATTCTAACTGCCATCTATTCTTTCTAGATCGATACATGCAATTGCAAAATATTCTGAAATTCTTAAATTAAGTTGAATGAATTTCCCTTTGGCTCTATTTTTATGCATTATTTTACCCAAACAATTCCAATTCGGCACTGATACCAACTGTGATGACCCATGTTAGGTTAAAACAAACAATCTAACATAGGTGTATCTTTCTGCGAGATCATATTGGTGATTAAGCAAAATAGCAATTAAACAACCAGAGCCATACAAGAATAAAAATATCATTGATTCAATTAAAAAATAATATCATCCAGAATGTTACATAAATGACATCATACAAAAAAAAATATTTGCCTCTCGAAAAGAAAATAAAAGCTAAAGTTACATTCCGCGCCATGATTCAATGTTTAGCATCTTTAAACTACCTCAACCTTCTCCAGCTATATCTGGTCTGGTATTACAAAAATAATGCTTTAGTGCACATCATAAGTACAAAGGAGGATATTAAATAATATACTTTAAAGCAAAAGCGAAAAATGAAAATGAAATGACAATATATGTAAGAAAACCTGATTTTAATATAATAAAATCAATCATAACTCCTACAAGTTAGTTCACATGCCAAATTTTCTAAATGATCAATAATTGCATAAAAACTCATGTTTATGTTTATGTTTATGTCTTGATATCATGAAGCAGCATTAATAATTCTAATGGGGAAAGCCAGAACCTTGAGGCTGGTTTCAATAAAAGAATATCATTCACTTGGGCCCCCTCAAAAGCTCCAGGTGGCACCCTTATAGCTCCCGAGGACTAGTTCCGTCCATAACCTACTCAACCACCGTTTTAGAACCTTTATCAACATTCACAAGATACATAAACATCATTTTCTTTTACATCAATGGTAGTAAAAATAACGGATTTAATATCAATGCGAAACAGACTCAAAGCGATGCTTAAGTAACAATAAAAGCAAATATAAGTACAAAAGTAATATCCAGTGTACACTTGTGTTTGACTGCTTAAAAATACTCAAAATTCTTGAGTCTGCAAAAGTTTGCATATATAAATTTATTAGCCCTTGAAAGGGTTTTCATGTATTTATAAAACATACGTTCTTGTTTCTAACTTTAGTCTTAGTAATTGGTTTAGTTTATAAACGTAAGCTTTCATTGAGTTGTAATGAAAATAATTCAACTTTCGATTATAAGCATGTATTGCATGGGTTTTACATGAAATTTGAATTCAACATTCACATTGATTCTAGACAAACTGAATCATCAGATTTAATCTCATTTGAGTTAAAAATTCTAATATTAGTAATTATAACTGAACTTAAGAGTCTTATGGAACTATTGAATATTGGATAGAAGCATAATATTAGAAGTTCATCCTTGTTAGCAGCACTGGTCAAGATTCAATGGTTTATGTATCAAGATAGGTCTAAATCTGTTTGAATAATTGAATGGCTGAAATGATGATTGACTAAGAAGGTTTGTTAGTCATTTCAACCGTAAATATTAGAGCAAGCACTACTATATAGTATTAGGATAAGCTGAAAGAAATGATTTACAATCAAGAAATAATTATTAATTCAAAATTACTTTCATGTGCCTTGGACTCAATTATTGTGATGATCCGTCAACGGTTTATGAAATATGTTATCATATGAATTTCAGATTTTGATCGTTTATACATAATAGTAGATCAACTGAAATGAGACAACCAGTTGATGTCTTAAGCATATCAACCTATGTTGTCCTATATATGAATCAGTAAGTTTGCAAAAATTTCCAAATTTATTCAGATTCTATTGATAAACCATAGTTCCTTCAAAAAGTGGGTCAAGGCCAAAATAATAAATGTGTCAGCATAACAAACAAATGTTGACCTAAAATCACTATTATGTTCAGATCCTTTTGTTGATTTAAAGATAATTTTGGAAATCAGTGATAATAACTTATGAACTGATAAACTTAGAATCTTAAATTTGAGGTGGGTTTTGAAAATAAATAAATCTGATCCAAACTTTTCTTATTTATAATTTGGTGAATCTTTAAATGCAGTATTCTAATTCCTTAGGTAATTCAGATGATTATAAGCAGGCTAAGTTGCAGGTTACATATGAGGTCTCATTTAGGAACTAAGGTTCGAAGACAGATGGATTCAAATAATAATTCTCTTTCCGATTAACGGTATGTGCCAGTTTTGATCATCTTATTTCAAACCATTCTAAGAGCAGCAAGTCATATCTGAAATGGATAACTAATGTTAAGAATAATTCTTCACAAGATTTGAATGAGTTTTAAGTTTTCAACTACACCGACCAAGAAGTTCTAAATAATTAAAGCAAAGTATAGAAATCTTAATTACAACATAAGAGAATATGGTACATTCTATGAAATTACAAAAAAAACTCCTAATTTATTTGGTAATAAATCAACAACATAAATTTGTACCTCTGTGATTCAGTGTCACCGCAATGAGGAAAGAGGCTCGAAGACGAAGGACAGGGATTCGAACGAAGTGAAATCAGGGCAGATCTTCTCGTCGAGGGACGGAGGCCTATCTATTGAAGGAACTAGCGATAGAGATACTCGCCGCAGATGCAGGGGATGATCAAAGAAGGTTCGGTAAGTGTTCGAGAGTTTAGGAATTGGCAGAAAAGAAGTAGGGACAAGGATCGACAGCAGAAATCAGAATATACGACCGATATCGTGGAAGAATTAGCGGCAGGAGTAAGAACAAGGATCAACAGGGGGAGTCGAAGAAGCAATCGGTCACCGGGTATGGAATCAGAAATGGGAGGACCTCGAGGCTACGAAGGAGCCGTGGACATTTGGCGGGCTAAATAGGCTTGCGAACGATTGAGAAGCGCTCGTCTTTACTGCATGTGTTTCCAGCGAGGGAGAGAAGATTTGCGTAAACGGTTTTCTGTTCTCTAAAAAGGCGTATAAGATAAGAAACTGAAATGCATATTTTGAAACCATCGATCTTAAATCCATCATTTATTTGAATTAGTAATTTTTTGAAATCTCATAAGATAAGAAACTGAACAAGACTTCAATTTTTCAGCAAATTTCTAACAAATCCCAATATATACAACATTCCAAAATAGTGATTTTTAATCCTAATTTAGGTTGTAACAGCGTGCGACAAAATATACGGGGAAATTAAAATAAAACGAGAACTAGCAGGGGCGGTTAAAATATAAAACAAAAATCGGCGGAGGAATTAACAAAAAACTTAATTCAGCGGATAATTAACGGAAAACAAGATTTAGCAGGAAAATAAACGAAGACACAAAATTTTGCGGGAAACTCAATGCCTTTGCTAGAAATGACCTAGGGTCATCACAAAAAGCTAATAAGGGCTTAATTTTTACTTGTATGCACTCTTTTCAATTAGTGATTGCACCTATTATTTTTAGGGAAATTTGAGGAGTTCGATAGTTAATAAACATATCTTAAACATAGGTGATAGTTAAGAGGTATAAGCTGTTTTTTATTATATTGTTTGCATTATATTTTTGGAGGAACACTAGTTTATAATATGTTGATAGAACTTTTTGTTGATAAATGTATATTAAAATAGTTCTTTGTTGTTATTTCTCTTATATGATTTTGTTAGATAATTATTCATTTTCGTTGTTGTTGTGAATTAAGAATGCATTATATTAATTCTCCCTCATTTTCTCGACCTTGACCCCCGGGCATCAAAGTGTTCAGCATCAGAATCTTATTAATCTGATATCGGGCACCCCACAAACCATTAGCATCTAACAAGATTTTCTTGATGAAGTGGCTCTTCAACATAAAAATGGTAGACAACAGTTCGACGGCGAAGCATCTGAAAAATTTCAATACAGTGGCGGGCTAATTGAGTTCAGCATATAATAAATTTGAGGATGAAGGGCGTTGCTGCTACTATCATCTTTGTCGAACAGCCTGGATAGTTTTGTTGGATGAGTAGCTCGTTAGCAAAAGCTACCTTGAAGTATGATGACATTGTTGGCTTGATACTAAGCAAACAAGTTCGGAGGAGATCAAACAGTGAAGCTTCTACCTCAATTTTGAGCGTGGAAGGCAGAGGACGGAACCTAGACATAAATGGGAACCAAAGCCGATCCAAATTCAGAAAAAGAATGTCAAAGTCTAAAGGTCGCGTCAAACGCTAGAATGGTAGCAAGAAGCGTCATTGGAAGAAAAACTGCACATCTCCTAAGAAATGTGCAGTTGTGGGATACAGCGGTGCAACAAATGTGACAGCAAACAGTCTCCCGGATGTGCTAGCATTGTCTTTAGACAACATTGAATCTTGGGTAGTAGAATCAGGCGCATCGTTTTACGCCACACCAAACAAATACATGTTTAAATCTTATGCGTTGGTGATTTCGGTTAGAGTCTACCTCGAAGATGCAAAGCATGCGATAACGTCAGTAAAAGGGACATTTACATTAGATTGTCAAATGAATTGATGTGGCGGCTAAAGGAAGTTCGACACATACCATCATCGAAGTGGAACTTGGTCTCAATGAGTCAATTGGCTCAAGCTGGGTATAGCACCACTTTCATTGGAGATTCACGAGAAGTTACAGCAAGGGCCCTAGTGGCAACGAATGGGAACATTGAAGGGACGCATTACCTTATCAATAAAGCATGGGATATTTCAACATCAGTTAATGCGAAAATTAGTGCTTGTAGCAGAGAAGGTTCATACATATGATCGAGAGAGAATTGAAATATCTCCATTTGAAAGATAATTTTTCTGGATTAAAGTTTATTAAACTAGATTTTAGTGAAAATTGTGTGCTTGATAAAATGAAGAAAATCATTGTTGTATGAATCGAGAGAGAACCTAAGGCACATAAATTGAATCTGGTGTGTACGGACATTTGGGATCCATGCCCAATTTCTTCATTAGGCAATTCTAACTACTTTGTTACCTTCATTGATGATCACACAAGAAAAACGTGAGTATATTTCTTAAGATATAAATAGGATGTTTTTTAGACCTTTAAGAGGTGGCTAGCTACAATTGAGACTGAAACTAGACTCAAGTTGAAGTTTTTGAGATCCGATAATGACAGCAAATATTGTGCCAAGGAGTTCAAAAATTTCTGCACTACAAAAGAATAAAAAAATAATTCTCTATCCAAAGAACACCTCAGCAAAATAGTGTTGTTGAAAGGATGAGTTGGACGATCACAAAATGCTCCAAAGGCATAAAGTTGAATGCGAGATTGCCCAAACAATTTTGGGTTGATGTTGTTAACGCAGCGATTCACCTTATTAATTGTGAACTTTCAGTGCCACTGAAGGAAAAATTGTTGGAAGAGATATTGAGGAGATGAATTTATTTTATTTAAAAAACTTTGGTTGCTCTGCATATGTACATGTTGATGCAGAAAATTGAAACAAGTTGGATTTGAAAGCGTTGAAATGCATATTCATTGAATATGCCTCTTACAAATTTGGATACCAGTTTTGGGATTACCAAAATCACAAAATCATATAGAGCAGAGACGTCACATTTAATGAAAGAAAGATGTACAAATGTCATGATAGATCTAAACTAGATTATACCGAGGCATCAGATAAGTACAGTAAGTGTGAAGATACAGACGAACCAAAAAAGAAAGTTTAGCAAAATTAAAAGGTTCAAACTGAACCTCAATTTTATTTTCTGTGTTGCTAACGAATGGCGATGAACCAAAATGCTTCGAAGAGGCCATGCAAGTGGAGAAAGCAAGTGGGAGATTGCATGGAGCAAGAGATGAAGTTATTTGCATCAAATCAGACTTGGGATTTGATGGAACTGCCCACAAGAAAGGAAGCACTCCTAAATAAATGGTGTACAGGATAAAACAAAAACACAATGAGAGCAATCGCTACAAAGCTAGATTGGTCGTGAAGGGGTACCAACAAAGACAATGAGCAAATTACAAAGAGTTGAGCATGGTGACAAGCAAGGATCTGCACTTGGAATAAATGGGCGTCAACAGTGTTCCTCCGTGGCAAGTTGGAGAAACTTTATATATTACAGCCACATGGATTTGAAGCACGAGGTAAAAATCATTTGGTGTGCATGCATAAAAAGAGCTTGAACAAATTAAAGCAGGCGTCGATACAGTGGTATAAGAAGTTTGACAGGTTCATATTTAAGAACCAGCACACCCAATGTAAAGCAGACTTTTACTGCTCCTACAAGCAGCTCGACAACACTTTTATAATATTATTATTATATGTTGATCGTATGGGCTGATAAGGGACAATTCAGTATCTCAAGAAGTAATTGTCGAAGGAATTTGAAATGAAAGACCTTTCAAGCACCAAACACATTCTCAAGATAGAGACAGAAAGATGAAGGCTCTGAAGCTGAGCTAGCATGATTACGTTATGAAAATACTGCAGATGTTCAATATAGATGCGACAAAGTAAATACACCGTTGGGAAGTTGCCTCTACCTATCAAAAAAGTGTCACCAAGAAGTGGGAAGTTTAATACGCAAGAATATACACACATTCGGGCATCACCCAACTAGTGGGAGTTATGAGCAAGTTCAAGACTGATCCAAGGAAGGTGCACTGGGAAGTGGACAAATTAATCTTCTGATATTTGAGAGGAACAACGAACAAAGTACATCACTTTGGGGAATTAGAAGTCGAGCTCAAGGATGTAGACTCAAACTTAGCAGGGGACGTGGACAACAGATAAAGCATTACATGATATGATTTTACCATTGGAGGCACTGCAATAAGCTGAATATTAAAGCTACAGAAGATCATAGCCTTGTAAACCACAGAAATGGAATGTCACCATTACGAAGACAAGTAAAGAAATAATTTGGTTGCAAAGTTTTATGAAAAAATCGGATAAGCAAGAGAATAGCAAGTTGCATAGTGACATCCATAGTGTCATTCATCTGGCTAAGATGTTGTATTCTATGCCAAAATGAAGTACATCCAGCTATGCTATCACTTCATATGAACACTTTTGAAAGAAAGACAATGCTGAAGAAAATACGTACCTCTAAAAATCCAACAAAAATGTTTACATTAGCGATGACGCTAAAAATTGAAGTTGTGCTTAGCTTCAGTGGGCCTAGGTACGTGAAGATAAGATCGTAATTTGAGCTACCCCACGCGACCATGAAAAGGACATTTTTAGAAAGAGGAAAGAAAATGACTCGCATTCAATCTGCAAGTGAGAGTTTATGGTGCAGGGGAGCCTCGAGTGCTTCAAAACGAGCATGAAGATCTCAGATCAATTTTAGGCAAACCGAATGTGAAATGGACTTGACATCAGCGAGGAGGAAATTCTGGACCAGCTACATTTTTCAAAACCAAAGCAAAAGGGTCGAACCAAGCGCCATGGATGTTCAAAACAAAGCAAGAAGGTCGAACCTTAGGCACTTTGGTGCTCCCAAGCATTCGCAACTATGCTACAGCGGGTCAAAGAGGTTGCAATTATGCGCGCTCAAGTGTCCATTGTTTCACTTATAGCCAAAAATACTCGAAGACCCGGCACTTGGGCGAGGTTTTCATAAGCCTGCCTTGTCCAAGAAATAGAAGGGTCGGTGCTTGAGTGAGCCCAAACATCAGACGCAGCACAGCTTACGCGTTTGTGAATTTTGGACCCTATGTTATCCTCTGCGACTTCAAGTGGGGTTAGAGCATAAACTAGTGCAGGACCAGCCGGACGATTGTTAACCTGCTTCTTTAAGTTATGCTGAAACTTTGGAGCAACCGTTTGCCCCCTTGCCGGATCAGATGTAGGAGTTGGCATTATTGCTATTCCTGGATCTCTTTTGTTCAAAGGTGTGGCTCAGAAAACCTGGTTCCACTGTGAATGATTTATACGGACATCATCCACAATTTCTGAGTGCGTGCAGTTATAGAACATGTGGCCCTCACGGCCACAGGTGAAGCATTTATGGTCAAAATGATAACACTTGCCATAAGGGTGAGGCTTGTTACAGACTGGAATAGGTTCAGCAGATGGAGCTGCTTCAAGTTGATAGACTTTGGTAGATTGAGGCATGTGCCTCTTGAAAGCTTCATGACGATTCGGTACCACTTGGGCTTTGAGCTTCAGGTCTCTCTCAAACTGGTGGTGTTCCACCACCCTCACAGTTTCTATGAGTTGAAAGAAATCATCAAGGCAAAGTGGAATGATGTGATCCTTGATATTATCACACAAACCACTTTGGAACCTGTGACACCAAGCGGATCGGATCGAATTAAATCAGAAGCAAAGCGGGTAAGCTTCCGAAACTCCATCTCATAATCTGAGACAGAATGATTGCCTTGCTTTTGCCTCAGGATGGGGGAATGAACTCAAACTTGAATAATCTCACAAATTCATCCCAAGGGATATCCTCAATATCGTAGTCAACAAAGTGAGTATTCCGGATATTATCCACCAGTATTACACTTCATTGTGGAATAGATGGGTAGTGAGACAGATGGCCTCTGAATTAGGAGACTTAAGGCTGTTCAAATTCTTTTCTAACATCTTTAGCCAACTTGCTGTGTCCATAGGTGATAAATTTCCACTGAAAGTTGAGGGTCTCAACCTCAAAAAGCTGTGTAAGAGTCCATCAGCAAAATGATGGAAGGAATGAGGTATGTGTTGAGCAGATGCTGCTGGTGCAGTGTCAATAGTAGTTGCAGGCACCGGGTGAATGGCGATTAGTTTCTGAGTTGCCAATGCCTGCTGGGTGAGGTTTTTCAGCATAGTTGCTATCATACTCTGCAAGTGTGTGACTTAATCAATAGAACTGTTATATGCTATTGCACTCTTAATGGGCGCAATTAACTGGGGTGATCCGGGATTCATCCTGTCGTGGTAAAATGAATCTTGATTTCAAAATGAGTTTAGAGAAATAAGATTAAACTGGACATTCAATTTTAAACATAAACCTTATTACTTGAGAATGAAGATTACATAAGATGAAATGATGATTCATATAAATGTTGAAAACATGAAATGATAAGGAATTACAAGTGATTTTAACAACTCTATACTAAATACTAGTGCTCATTGAAAAACTTGGCACAAAATGTGAGACGAAAGTTCGTGAATGTTACAACACGATGCTTTCTCTTGCATTTCTTTTCTAACTTCCAACTGGTGACGTTCCACCAATCTTCTATAGCATCTTGGAGCAGATAAGTCATAAGATCAACATGGATGGAATCAGGACATTCTATATGATCCAAAACTGACTCCACACGGTTCAACCATTCATTGGCTAAAATTGAGAAGTCAAGCCTTTTGAAAATGGACTGTCGAAGAAGCTTGTCCAGTACTAGGATTCTTTTGGCAGAAACTCCAGCTATAGATCTTTTACTCTCCCGACCCCAATTGTAGACGCTCTCCCAAATGGTATCGAATGTGGTTAAGTAATAATTCAACTCAGATCTTCCACACTCCAAATAGCTCTATATATTGAATTCATAAGTTTCTTTAGTTATTTCGAGAGCGATTTAATCATCTTTGATTGGTATTTTTTCAATTTACACCTTCATATAAAGTTACTTGAGAGTATTGCGTTATAGATATTATATTTTGATGATTATGTATCAAAAGAACTATCCATTTTCAAATTCCAATCTGACACCTTATGTCGTTCTCTGATATCAACTGTGAAGCCCCATACCATATGTGGTCATGTTAACACAGAGATTAACATGATTATGGTGAATATGGTTATCGTATGGCAACTCTTCCAACTATAGTCGAGCCAGGTATGACCCCAACCCGCCTTAGTTGGAAGATTTGTCACCTGAAAATGAAAATCATGTATCAAAATATCAAAGTAGCAGAAGCAAGTAGAAGAGTAACATCCACATCCACAACACAGTACATAAAAGTAAAGACAGTAACTCAGCTCAATATGAAAACTATAGAAACTTGGTTCACCAAAATCATAGGTTTAACTAGTCCATTACACATTAATCAAGATCCAGGGAGATTAAGAGGTGATTAGCAAATTTATAACTCCTAAAATATTTTTAATGGCATAATTAAGTTCTCTGTCTTATGAGCAATTAGAGACATAAATCATCAAATTTGGCCATTAAAGAATTAATTATTTATTCATTAAGATTAGACAAGGATTATACTTAATTAGAAAATATAACTATTGGATCTAAATTTTTATTGCCGATTATTGTTCCTTATAATTTTTTGATCAAAATGGTATATTGGATCATATAATTTTGATAAATATAACTAAAGTTATGCAATTGATTTAAATGGAATTAAATTGATTAATTGAATTATAGGGTTTAATTTTTTGAATTAAATTTCTTCAGCAAATTAATTCTAAAAAATACTAAATGAATTCGGCCCAAAAACAGAAACACGCAGGTCAAAGCCTGACCCCGCCCGCCACTATGGATTGTCTTCATGAATTTCTCCCCGACGCAGCGCCTCCAGGGTTAGGATGATTCGAGAAACTCACGAGCTCCATACCACCGCACGACCTGATTCAAATCGCAAAACATTCACTTTGGGATATTTAGAGCCTAGGAGAGATAGGATATAAAAACCCTTATCTTGTTAGGGTTTGTATGCGTTGCAATAAGTGTTTAAGGTGTTTTGCCTACTAGAGAGGAGAAGAATAGCATTCACTTTCTATCTTGGAGTGAAGAGCTTGATTTCGCTACTAGAATTGTAAGTTTATATACCCTTTTTTCTTATAGCAGATTTTCTCGTGGTAATAGCTCCATGATTTTTCCCCCATCTTGGAGAATTCCACATAAGCCTTGTGTTTGAATGTGCTTGTGCTTTTCGTGTGATATGTTTGTTTTGGACTATGTTTAGCAATTTGTTTGGCTTTTTTTAGTTCAACTGGTGATTAAGCTCGAGATTCTCGATTAGAGTTGGTGAAAGTTCCAAAGTTGTGCAGCATTGTCTTTGCATTATGTCAAGAATTATTACAACAAATAAGTTAGGTATGATAACAATTATAAATTTCAACAAGATAAACTTAACGAGTGAATATCACAAATTTCGAATGAGATAAGGAGATCAATGAAAACAACATTTTAAAATAAAGATGGATTATACAAATGATGAGGAATACCTTTTTGGATTGTCAAATGCACCCAATAATTCACAAGATTTATGAACCATGCCTTGTGCCTATATGTTGGTAAATTAATGGTGATATGTTTAGACAGTATCACGATTTTTATCAATACTAGGAATCATTATGTGCATTTTAGAACAGCATTTGAGATTTTCAAGGATAAAAAATTTTAATATGATTGCAAATGCAGATTGTGACATGATCTATAACATTCTTATAAATAAGGTAAGAACAATTTGTGAGTCGCCTTCACAAACAACAATTCACAATAGTAAGAGCTCGCATGAATTGGGCACCATTTATAAAATAATATTCAAGAGGTTAACATGCTAATGACATGCACGACAAACTATTTAAAGAAAAAAGTCATTGAAGTATTTGTATTAAAATTACTTGAGTTTAATAAAGAATTTGACAACGCTTGTGAAGCATTGGTTGAGGTATTGATAAAATTTTGAGTCAAGGTGGTCACATGATAATATATTTTAGCAAAATGTTAAACAAAACAAAACAAAAGCACTCAAACTATAATAAAGAATTCTAAGTCGTCATTACATTGTACAATCCTTTTAACTTGTAAAATAATATTTATATCAAAAGATTTGTATTATATTCAAATAACCAATTCATGTATCCAAGTTCTCATTTGAATCACTAGGTCATACAATATCATAGTTCTCAAGAAATGTCATATATCGAACATGCAAACAAAGAATATGTTATATTTTAAAACGGCGTGTTAAATTAAGTAAAAAGGCTGTTGAAGCCCTTAGTAAAGTCACTATGTTATTTCATGATGTTATTTCATGTCAGACAAGTTAGAATAACAATATTATATAACAGAATTGAGTACAATACATATAAAGGCTTTGAATACACATATTAAATGAGCTAATTGACAATGCATAGATACCTAAAAAAACTACATTTCTATAAATGGTTGTGTTTAGAGGTATTAAGTTGTACATTCTTGAACATTATTTTGAGATTTTCTGAGCAAATAAAGTGCAGCAAATTACTTTGCTAAAAATAAGATAGCAAAAATGGTCGAATATATTTTTTCCATGTAGCAAGTCACCGTTAAGACAGTAACATTGTAAAATTTATTAAGATTACAAAAGGTAAAAAATAGAATGATGGATCACATGTACCCCTACAAGCTCTACTCATGGCTTGCAAGGATATAGCAAGGGCTTTATGTTAGGACAACCTCGTGCCATTGAAAACACTATTTTATTTTCACGAATATTGATAGATTCTCCAAAATGATTCCATTCATTCTAATTAGAGAGTAGTCAATGCATCTCACATTGCCAAAATTATATTTTCAAAAAGTAGTAAAACTTTATGGCCCTTATTTTCATATAGTAACATTATGTTCATTCATTATCTTAAAAACATCTTAGAAAAAAGACAAGACTGCCTTAAATTATCCACTATTTATAATCATAGGCCAATGAGTAAATAAAATATATAGATAAGAGCCTAAAAGATTAGTTGCTTTGTCTTGTAAATGATCATGCTTCTGAATGGGATTTGATTTTGTATATAGCTGAGTTTGCATGCAACTAATTATATGTCAATAAATCTTTAGCATGAGTTTATTTAAAACAATCAACGAACATCAGCCTAAAAAACCTATTGACCAAATAAAATTACCTTTAAAATTTAGAACAAACACAGGAATGATCATTCTCCCAATACATGTGCAAGTTGAACAAGAAAACTTAAGTAAATTAAGTTCAGCTTAAGAAAATAAACATTTTTGAAGATTTAAATAAGAAGTTGAGTTTAGTACTGTATAGAGTGACAATGCGCATAACTATAAAATGACCTTTATATGGAATATTAAAGTTAAATGTAAGGAGAATGAGCCCTTTTAAATGAAAAAAAAATATTAATATGAATGCATGCATGCTTGAGATGTCAAGGAAAGCTGGATTACATTCAACAATTCATGTAGCAAATATAATTTTATATCAGAAACCAATCACCAATGCCATTAATTCCATTTCTTTCCACACCTTTGTAAATCCACATCCAGTCCCCTATCAATCACATCAACAAAGTATTACTTAACGATGAATAAGTATTTACTACAAACTAAGGATTTCAAAGGTGCTTAATCATTGGAAAAGTATACACAAATTTGACAATTTTTTAATTACATTGCTTAAGAGATTTGCTCAAATTTATTGGACCAACATCTAAATTCGTGAGAGCCGAATTTTCCCAAAATGGAAGACTTAACGGACATCGAGATGTAATAACAACCAAGAAGTAACAAACACAAGTTAGGCGCCCAAGTGTAAGCATTGCCAGCACCATACAGAGGTTGGGCACCCAGGTGCAAGCTTTGTCAACATCTGGCAAATGCCTAGCGCCCAGGCGGGCTCAGACGTCCGTAAGCCACACCTCATTATATGTTGCACACGTATATGTGTGTGTGTGTGCGCGAGCGTGTATCTGTATGTAAAGCCTTGTACTTGGATATGATTATTGTCCAATTTATTGAAACAACCTTTCCTTTTGCCACGGCAACTCCATCCACTGCCACCACACCCCTACTCAACATTCCTTTCCCAATAACCTCACTCTTGTTCCCTCTACCACTCCATCTACCTTCAAACCGATGCACCCATATCACAACAAATCCCTTCTATACACCCTCACTCCCCCTCAACCAACCAACCCCACTCTGCAGAATTTAGAAACAACACCAATTCAAACTCAAAATCTTCCACTCAGTCTGTCTCCTAGAATTCAGCATCTTCGTCCCCATTGAAATCTACACTTAAAATTCCTACGCACCCAATGCTCACTCATTTTAAAACAAGAACCATAAACCCAAAATCACTCAAATATCTACTCCACGCAACCACCCAACAACTTGAACCTACCTCATATAATGCTGCGGCCAAATCATACATTGGAAGTTGGCCATGAACGATGAATATCGTGCCTTAATAGACCAACACACCAGGTCTCTTGTACCCCCTCTACCATATCAAAATGTTATCGGATGTAAATGGACATTTTGCACAAAGCTCAATGAAGGCAACGCTGTGGCCCATCACAAAGCTCGTCTCATCGCTCAAGGCTTCAACCAGAGCTACAACACCGATTATTTTTAAACATTCAGTCTCATAACCAAAATGACAACCATTCGGGTACTATTCACCATTGCCACACATTACAAATGGCCTACTACTAGATTAGATATGTCAAAAGCTTTTCTGCACAAGCAACTCAATGAAACAATCTAAAATGAAACAACTGCAAGGAATTGAGGATCCAAGTCATCTGCATCATGTGTGCAAACTCAACAAAGCTATTTATGGCTTCAAACAATCACCTCGTCAATGGTACTTCACACTAACCGACTTTCTACACTCCAATGGATTCAAAATCAGCCACATCGATCCATCTCTCCTCATCCATGCCACTATACCTAACCGCATCTATATCTTGATCTATGTAGACGTCATTCTAGTCACCGGACCAAACCAACCAGCCATCAACTCCCTTATTCATAAACTTACCCAACAATTCCGAATGAAGCATCTTGGCAAGCCCTCTATGTTTCTCGACATCACCCTCATGCATATCGATACCGGCGCATTGCTCCACCAATCATCCTACGCATCAAACATCCTTAAAACATCTAGCATGGGACAATGTAATCCAACTCTTAACTCCCAAAGCCATCTCAAGTCGGAATTCAACACAATCCCCTGATTACGACCAACCCAATCTCTACAAATAACTCGTCAGTTCCCTCCAATATCTCACCGTTACCCGCCCTGATCTCAGTCTTGTCATCAATAAAATATGTCAACACATGCACGCACCAAAATAAGCCCATTTTGATCAACTTAAACGCATTCTTAGGTATGTCAAAGGTTCCATACACATCGAGCTCCCCATCATTCAAGGAAATTGTCTTCGAGCTGACGACATAGATTGAGCTGGAGATACTACGGATTGTAAATTTACTATTGGCTATTGCATTCTACTACTCGAATCTCATGGAGCGCTAAAAAACAAAACATCGTCTCCCGCTCATCCACTGAAGCAGAGTATCAGGCCTTAGCAATTGCCTTCACGGACATCATTTGGCTCTGTCGATTACTCCAAGAGTTCAGCATTCCAAACCAACCCAACCACATTATTTTGTGACAACTTTACGGCCATTGTTTTTGCAAAAAATCTCGCCTTCCACTCCAAAAACCCGAGAAATCAATTGTCACTTCATATGGGACAGCATTCAAAAACGAGAAATTGAGCAACAATACATTTCCACTAAAGATCAGATCACGGATACCCTTATCAAACCTTTGTCAATGGCTCAGTTCAACAAACGTCACTCCAAACTCACCACTTCCACTAAAGAAGGCTCGTTTGTGGGGGTAATAACAGCCAAGAAGTAACAAAGAAAAGTTGGACGCCCAGAAGCAAACATTTCCAGCGCCATACAGAGGTTGGGCACCCATGCACAAGCTTTGTCAGCGCCAAATAGATGGCTGGCGCTCAGGCGCCCATGAGCATACCTCATTATATGTTGTACCTATATATATATATATATATATATATATATATATATGTGTGTGTGTGTGTAAAGCCTTGTACTTGGATATATTATTGTATGAAAAACTTTTCTCCCTCATCTCTCCCTGTTTACACCCAATATAACTATCAATATTAATCTTAAATTCTTGTATTTGAGAAAAAAATATGCATTTTTCAATTTTATATAATTTACCTTGAGATTAGAAAATGACAAATTTGCAAATCAAAAATATTTTCAACTATCATTGAGCCGGCAACTTGAGGAAAATAAGAATAAAAAAATCCTTTTACAAAAGCAATACATTGTTCAGCCAACTTGGAAAAAGAAAACTTTCCAATTAAGAAAGCAACAATCAAGCAATATAAGGATAAAGATATAAGCAGACAAAAATAATTCACGATTTCTTTACCACAATTCAACTCCTTAAGAAATATATCAAGTCACTAATTTCCTTCCAATATTCACATGAATTGATAGCAGCAAGTCATCGACTCCCTTCAATACGATCCCAGTCATTGTTCTCTATTGATCTAGCGGTTCTCATCTGACAATGAAACCACCCACATCTCTACAGATTGTTGGATACACGCTAGAACAAGAAAAATTCAAACTGTTGCGAATATTAGCAAAAAAAAAATTATGCATTTTTTTTAATGCAAAAACCAAATAGATTCATAACTAAAGGCCAATTTGCTTATGAAAATAGCTATTTTCCCTCATAGTTTGTAAATCTTGAGCTTTGGCAATTAATTTCTGGAAAATTCTTCCACTTGTCCTGTCACCATGCCTAAATTTGTTTCTTTGGCAGCATCTTTCCTTCATCTTTTTCTTCAAATCTTCGCATTGTTAGCTTTGCTCGTGGCTTTGAGGCGTTATTATCAAATATTACAACTTGAGAATTGCTATGATTCTTACCTCACATTGAAGAACTTCTAAAACATCTTAATTTCATTCAAACAATTTATCAAGTTATACACGTTTTAACTTTAATTTTAAATTTTATTACTTATTTTTAATATTCAAAAAAATTTGAGCACTTTTTAATTATAGTTTTCACAAATATTCTCCTTCCAATTTTTTTATTATCACGCACATTCTTTTAAAAAATTTTATAAGCACTAGATACTTAGGTAACCTACGCAATACATAGAGAAACCTAGCCTTATGTTAATTCATCCTGCTAATCTGTGCACATGTTTGTAATGACAAATTCAAATATTAACCTACACTTCTAGGAGGTCACTGACGTTGTTAATAACACGTGTGCACCTACCATTGTAACTCCATAAAATAGAATCGATATCAAAATAGCAAGAGATCGCACCTTGAAATGTCATTCCAGACATATCATTGGTATATTTTTTATCTACGTGGGAAACATGTTGTCAAGAGTAATATGCAATGCAAACCACAAGTTCCTTTTTGCCTTATGTCCCAAAGCGTAAAGTGGCACACACTTTAGTGAACCAATCATTCATCCAATAATGAATCATTTAATTAGTCTCTATTTTTGGTATTGTTAAGGTTGTTTAACAAAAATTATTCCGCCCAATAATGTTTCTTGAAGCATTTACAAAACTAACACTCAATTTTATTAACTTCCATGTACAGCACTGACAAGAAGTTCAAAAGGCTTCATGATTGGTTGAGAATATGATTGTCTTTATCAATCGTCTAGTAATCAATCGTACAGAAGATCCGTGCTTTGCTTTCACATTGATGTGCAATGAGGGCACTTTGCAGAATAAAGATGCTTCTCCTAATGCATCTCATAAAGCAATCACTAAACTTCCCAAGAAATGCACACTTTAAAGAATCCTCTCAACAACAATGGTAGTAACTAGAAGGACTCGAAAGGATACATTTGAGAGCTTAGCTCATCAAATGAGGATGGGACTTGTAGTGCTTTCTAGTAAATACTTCATTGAGAGCTTTGGATACACTATTATCGACAACATCTTGACTTCACTAAGGGTCCATAGTTACCACATGGGTTTTTAGAACATCAAAAAGCAAGATAGTAGATGAACCCCCAATTAATACTCAAGCATCATCATGCCCAATTGAGTAAGGTAGTCAAACTAGTTTTTGAGATTTCATAGGAACAATTTATTGTGCTAATACAAATAGAGCAATTACTAATGAAAACAAAGGCAGATATAGCTCTAGATTACACAGTGCTACATGACTACATTGGTCAGTTTACTAAAATGTCAATATGAACTTCAACATAACACAAGAATAAATAAAGTATGATAGAAAACCTCTTGACATTTCGCATATAAAGAGACAGAAGTGACACTCATCAGTTGGATTGGAGTGAATGGCAATGCATTTAATAATGTTTTGTGAACCAAGCTACAAACAAAGGTTTCCTACAAGGAGATGTGTCTCCTCTGAAAGAGCTCAACTAAGAGCATCTTGTTAGACCAATGCATACTAACATGCATGCATGTTCAAGAGAGATGTGTTCATTTGTCATTCAATTCAACATCACTTGTTTCTTATCTATGTGAGCAAAGTATGTAACATTTTGGTATTGACTGTCACGGACTTTTTCTAAAACATTGGTTGGATCACCAGATAAGAACTTTCTTAAGATAAATGAATAATTGTTATGATGGCCTCAAATTTTCATAATATAATAAAGCTCTACATATATAAAACTTAGTATAATTCAACAATTATTAAAAAGAAACCCCAAAAAAAACTTTTTACAGTCAATAAAGAAAACTTTAAGAAAGTCCTTAAGTATGATGTTTGCAAAAGAATAGAGAGTAAAAGTGGGAAATTTTTTTTCTTATAAGTGTACAAATGTTGTATTCTTTTAGTTTTTAGAGCTATAATACATCATTTTCAATACTCAATGAGAGATTGAATGCATGATAAGAGCAACATCCCATGGTAGACTTAATGCAGTTGGTTCCAAGCTTATTAGTTATAATGGAGCTTTTACTAACCAAAATAATTGTCAATGCTCACAACTCGAGAGCAAAGTTCAATGTACTCCTTGGAGATAAGCAAAGCTTTAAGATGTAGAATTTGGTTGTCAACCAAGCGGTTTGAAATAAATTTATACTCATTAGCCTAGACATGGTTGTTAAAAACAAGCTATAGGATGGGTATGCCTAGAGGTGCTAGGTATCCAATTTTCAATCAATTCAGCACCATATCAAAATTAAATCAAACCTACACATACTAGCTTGAAAGTAGAGCCTAAAATAAATTATAAAGTGATACCTCTCCAAGGAACAAATGCATTCTCTGAAATCTAAATGTATGGTAGAAGTGATCTCAATTTTGCAAGCAATCTCATCTTGACTATAAAATCATTGCCATTTTGTTAAGTTTTCATTTTACTTTTTTCTTAAATAATCTAATAACTGTATTTCATGAAAAATCACAAAGGTTCTTTTGTCCACAATAAATAAGTGTTCTTTCCCAAAACTAAAAGATGATACTCTTGTCAAATAACAAGAATGATTGGTCTTGTCCATGAAAAAAGAGGTTTGAAACAACTGATAGAGCATTGAACGTAAAGTGCCATTATATAAATGAGATGAAAGAATGAAACTAATGATTTTTCTAACCCAAAAGTCCAAAGCTCTCTAAAAAAAAACTTATAGTTGAGCGTAAGCTTCAGACAAACCAGTTCAATATCAATGCATCTCTCTAGAACTTTGTTTAACTTTAAAGCAGTGCACCTTTTACATTTTGCAATTGACTCATTTATGTGGTGTATCGGACTAAAAATATTGCCATGCTTGTGTAGAGAAACTATCTTGTGCATAATAATCTATCATCTCACACAGCATTAAATAGCACTGTAATCACTAGTTCACTCTATGTTTGGGGCTCTTTTGTTTGAATGGTTCTTTGAATTCCTATTTAAATCTTTACAATCTGATTATCTTAATATCTTCAGTACGTCAAGAGATAACAACATAATTGTAGCAAGCTTGGTCATTTAATCAGTATGCTTTAAACATCATCTTATAAATAGATATATGATACTAGTTTTTGATATCAAGTACATATGGGCTTAGTGTCAAACAACTTACATTAACATAGAAATAAAATAGTCTCTTACATTAATTATCAACACTTTAAAGAACAACAAATTTCAATTTACATTTTATTAATTATGCATGTTTAGTCTCACATTGTTAAATATCTTTTGTCTGAGAAAATTTTGCTAAAAATTAAACTGACCAAAATATAGCTCACCTAATCCACTCCCTCTTAATGATCCTTGGCAATTATTTGATATTATGATGGTGGCATGTTTTATAATTTCAATTTTACATTCAAGGGACAGCATTATTAATATGTATGATAATTTGTTGTTTATCAATGCTGTGGATTGTTATTTATATATAATTTATATTATATATTTGAAAGTAAATTTGTTGTATATTATTTAATAAATTGATCCATAAATAATACTTATTGCATACATGCGAGAAATTATGATTGTAATTTATCAAGCATTTTTGTCATGGTCCTTGTTGTTCTTGCACAGTGCACGAGTGTTAACCTCAAAGTTGCTTAATGCAAATTGATTCTTATTTCATTTAAGAAACTAAGATAGCAGTTGAGTGTTCAAGATCCCTAGCAATTATCACTTACCACTACTTTTAAATTTTTAGAATATAATTAATGCCCCAAAAGAATGTCATTTGATTTTTACAATATTACCTCTCACATTAACCATTGTTATAAATTTATGGGGCTATTGCATTAGGAAGTTGAAGCATTCACATGGAAAATGTGTGTAGTAGTACGATTTAAATGTTTGTATGTAAGCTTAACAAATGTTAACTTTATTATTCATTTGGGGAAGCTATTCGATTATTTATTTTACATGAAGCTTCTTTTTATCTGGTTTTTGTTGTACGTGGTCATTTTATTAAATTTATATAAAGCAATCCCTTCAATCAACTTTCAGAAAGCTGCTTCCAAGTAACAATTGGCTACTTTAGATTATTCAGCAAATAAAAAAATTGTTTTTCCCCTTTAGTTCCACCACCACCAATGCCCTCTTATTCACCAATCTCCCGCTTTCGATCATTGCAAGTCATTGCTAACATTGGGCATAGTAAAATGACAACAAGGCATCCAAATAAAAATATCAATAGCTTCTTTGCAATAATTTCCTTTGTGATAACTTTAAAAGAGCTTCCTTTGCAGCAAATTCATAATAGCTTTTTCAAGAGCCAAAGCTAACCAAACATAGGCGTAAGTAATTAATTTTTTTATTGTAAAAAATGTTTATTAAGAAAAGGGAATGTTATATGAATTGATTAAATTTTGACAAATCGTTAGTTCACAAAGATATTGTCAAATTTTGATGCCCTTTGGACTAAAGATAGCTAAAGCAAGTTGACTAATAAAACAGCTTGGGCCAGTTCAAAAATTGACCAAATTTTATGAGCTAAAAACCTGAGCTTGAGCCCAATCCCATTTCGCTCATTAATTTGTAAGCCAGCTCATTTAAAATTTGCTAGCAAAAAATGCACATAATAATAATAAATTTAATAAATTTTAATCAAAATATTTAAAAGCATGACTCTTTTTCAATTTTGATGCTTTTATTAAAACTTTTCAATTAAATTCTTTTTATTTTTATCATTATATTATAATACTCACTTGAAATGAAATTACTCTTATATATATCATAATAATTGAGCTTGCCTTTTGAGCCTGCTCAAACTCTAAATTTGACCTAGAACTTCATTTAGCTAATCAAGCAAGCTCAAGCTGCGGCCAAACTGAGCTCAACTCATTCACCTCTAATGATATCACACAAAGCTTCATATTATGAGCTACAAACCAGCAGCTTGCCCCTAATTGTTAAAAAATCATGATAAGAAAAACCACTCACAACTCACAATCGATGATGATTACTACAAAAGTTAATTTATAATCAGAAGAAATAAAAGACCTATCCATTTAGAACGTACCACAACTCCACTGTCCCTTTGACTGGAAATAGGATTCTTCACGATTAACACAGGAAGGGTGGTATACCTTTGGGCAACCTCTATGAAGAAGCAAAGAAAAAAAAAATCAAGAAATGTTCAAAAACATCCCAAATAAAAAACAGCAAAATTGAATGCAACGAAGTATGAGTATGGAAAGTCACCTCCTATCACATAGCACTAAGTCACCTCCATCAAAGCATATAAAGCACACTTCTTCGTCTTGCTTTTTAAGAGAAGGAAGCCTATTCCCCTGCATTTTGGACGATGGGCGGCCCCTCTTTCGCCTCCTTCCACCCCTTCTTTTTGCATCAATAGCCACGGAAAACTCACTTTCAGAAACAGCATCTGGATCGCCAGAACAAGCAGCCTCAACATCCTCTTCGGAGGAATCAATTGCCTCTTCAGCAACCTCATTGCAAGCAGCCTCCACCGGACCTCCAGTCATCACAATCTCATATCTTGCAGCCTCATCACTATCAGCCTCATGAGAAGAATCGTGATCATCCTCATTCTTCACTGGCCCCTCATTCAGCTCAGTTCCTCCTTGTGCTGACTCCAAGTAATAATCCCTGTCTTTCGGTGGCGGGGATCCAACTGGTTCAGTGACTGAAGCCTTTTCACACTCCATAAGCGCCGGAGCATTATACCCAATATCCATAAGAGATGCATCGGAAGGCAGCATTTGTTCATCTTCCACCGTAATACAAACTTTTTGCGAAACTTCTGCAGCCTGCTCAGGTTCAAAAATAGGAACTTGTTCGGCTATCAAAGACGACGGTGAACCCAATTCAGCCCAGGACGCAGAGGACTCTGGAACATCAACTTCTCCGTTCATGGAAGTTTTCGGTGAAAACAATCGAACGGTGGCCACCGGTGACATCACCGGCGTCTCCTTGAACGGAGAAATGCCAACGGCCTCGTCAAAGTCTGCCTTTGTGGGATCAGCAGAATACTTCTCGCCCGCTGACTGCTCCATGGGCGTATAGTCACTGGCACTAGTAGCACTATCCGCAGCCGGATGTTTCATGATTTAGATGAAAGGGATTGAAGATTCGGAAGAGAAATGGAGTTTCGAAAATAACCCTAAACGACTCCGTTTCCTTGTTGTATGTAGTGACATTATAAGCAGCTAATATCTTTCTTTACCTTGAATCATTAATATAAGTTAACCATAGCTAGCTCGAATAATTTTTGTATGTTCTTGTATTTAATTTTTAACATTATCAGATTAATTTCTAATTATATATTCTTTTTATTTTTTCGGGATTATTATGTGCATTACGTATCTAACAACTAAAACTAATACTCACTAAACTAACATCTAAGCATATTCTCTAGATTTAGAATAGTTAGATAATATTTAGTAGGAAATTTTATTATGTAATAATCATATCTCATACTCCAAAACTTTAGGGATTTGGCCCCAACCATGTATATTTTTAGTATTATTAACATATTTTCTATAAACATTGTAAATTTTGTGTATACCAGCATAATGAAACGTTGCATTATGATTCAAATTTTGAAAACTGTTGTATATATAAAGGTGCAATGACCATAAAAAATCAAATTGACACTATTTAATGATAGCCATAATCAATTCAAATCCAAACTCTAAGTCGTTTGATTCTTTATTTTAGAAGTGGGAGTCTTTATTCAGCCCCCAAAGAATCATCATCCATCTGGTGATGACCCTCGTAAGAATCATTATATGAAATAAGCAATCTCAATACAATGCCACATAAAGGTTAAATAGTTTAACCAAAGTTCAAACTATTTATTAAGAATTAAATAATATTACAAATAAAGTAGAATTAAAATGAAATATAGGCCGCACTATGATAATTTTTATCAAATAATAAATTGGGAAGTTTGATAATTCCTTATTATGTGCTTCAATATCAAATACAACTTTCAAAACACAAAAGAACACTCTAGTCACATGTACAACACTTAACTCACAAAACTCGCACTATTACTCATAGCTTATACACAAGCGTGACACTCTCAACTCACAACATAGTGCACACATCTTACATATCTCATAATCTCTCAAGCATTTAAGCATTTCCTTTATTATTTCCAAAATCTTCATGTTCATAAAAAATAATCTCACAATAGGGGTGAGCAGAACCCAACCATCCCAAATATCATCAACACTCTAATTTAAACGCAATAATGAATGCGCATTCAAAAAAAGCACATATGTCATTGGGACAAAATGTTCATGATCACTAAAACAACTAAATCAAGGTATATCATATGCATAAATAAATCAAGCAAATTCCAAAATATTCATTTTAATAATCAAAACAAATAATGATTTAAGAAATTTAATTTAACAAAGCTTTTATTGTTCCTATTTATTTATTTTACACAAATACTTACACAATGTGATATATATAATTCAATATTTTAGTAATAATATATACAACATTGCATTGTTGTATAATCAATTTTAACAAGCTCTATAACAAAACACAATAAGTCTTGTAGGCATCAAAACAATCGGGCACTCAATAATGTGCACTTAATGAAATATTCAAAATTAATATTTTGAAATATCTTAAAAGTGCTAGAAGCTCATGTCACCATCAACACAAATGATTTGTCATTCCTTTATTTTGCAGGGCTAAGAACATAAACAAAATTTTCCTCATAAATATATAACCATAAGACACTCACTAATGCTAAAATATAATTCCTTGTTCGCACCCATACTCAACACATCACACTAATTTTATTATGTGGTGCCATGAAAAATATTTGTTTTCTAAGTTTTCAAATTGTACATATACTATTTGTTCAATATAATATTTTCATATCATTGGTCATAATGTTTTTCCACAAAATATATTATAGTTTTTAATAACAATATTTTCTAAATTCATATTTTCATAAAATAATTTTCTTAAATTTATGAGTTTAATAGGAATAATAATATCATGGGTTTGTATACACAATCCTCATGAGTTTGAATATACAAAAATTGTTGGAATAGAAAATTGTATTTATTGACTATTATGGGATGCTTTCACATAAGTTTTAAGTTATCAAAATCATACATTAAATTTTATCTTGATTTCCAAAATACTTTCAAACATTGAAATACACATAATTGTATGATTTAATATTTTGTTCACAAGATCATAATTTCTACAAAATAATTTACTAAAAATGTAAGTATATCTTAAATATGCATCTTCTAAACAATATGCCATGCATAATTCACATGTTCATATTTAAGAGCACATGAATAAAATTTTTATAAGCTCATAAGGTTTTATATAAGAGAAAGAGTTTTATCGATAAGAAAATATGAGTGAAAATATCACTCCTAGTAGTAAAATAGAAGTTATTGAATTTAAATTAAAGTGGAGCTATGTCCTAATCACAATACTGCTTGAATTCAAATAAAATAAATAATGCTAATTAGCTAAAGTGATAAGGACATATGTATACAAGCAAGTTAAGGTATCATTGCCATATCTTATTTATAGGTCTTATGCATTATTTTTTATTTTTGCTCCTATCTTATTTTTAATTCTTTTTGCTCTCTTTATATTTTGACTATAGTATTTTTTTTGCCTCAATACTATAGTATATTTTTTATTTTATTGTTCATTGTCCTTATTTTATTTCTAAAATAATGTCATGATTTTATTACTTTTTTTCTATCATAAATTTTATTTTCTAATTTTTTATTTTTTATTTTTATTTGTCATGTCTAATTTACCTATACAAATAACTATAATTACTATTTGTGCCACACTTTTGTATCTTATAGCAAATTAATTATATATTGGTTTATTATTTTTATATTATTTCTCATTTTCTTCATTTTTATTTATTTTTTATATAAAATAGTCTTAATTCCCTCTTTTGGATTGGATGCTAGTGAGTGTTGAAACTTACAAGCTTTTATCCCATCATATTTGTGGAAAGCAATAGGTACAAACACAAGTGATGACATATGATGATAGAGGGTCCCATATGAGATTGATATGTACCTCATATGAGATTAGATATGTATTAAAAGCTATTGAGAGGATTATACTTTTGATCTTGGACCAACATTAGAAGAGATATGGAATAATCTTACAATTATATTTTTCTTTATTTACTATAAAGATTGGTATCATAATTATTGAATAAATCAATGATGTCTATTGACGTTCTTATATATTGTGAGAATTTTTAATTAGCAGAATTATGTTTACTCAATTTCTTCCTTAACTATTGAATAAATCAATGATGTCTAACTCAATTATCACATCATATTATTTTTTAGATGAATATAAATTATGTTTTGTGATAGTTCTTGGTAAGAGCGTACCACATTATTGCATTTGCTCATATGAGATGAAAATTCTTACATCAAACTCAGAGGTCTACAATTATGAGCGAGCAAGCTGAAGAGTTTAATAAGAAAGCCTATTTTGTTCAAAAGGTTGTGTCAATGCCTAGAACAACTTAAATCATACTAAGATAATTAGAACCAAAACTTGGCTCAATTAAGCTAAAATCAAGATCCCCAGCTAATTCAAAAATATGCTAAATAAAATATATTATTAGAAAGAGTATATTTTTCTGATCGTAATGCCCATATTTGAGAGCGACGTGGATAACAGATACTCCTGAATTAATTTTTGAAATTTTAAATATAGAAAATTAGAAAAACAGAAAGTCCAAATCCAAAAATTTAAGGTCGTTGAGTTCAGAATAATAAAAAAAATGTTATACAAAAAGTTTCATCAAAATTGAAGCGTCAGATTGCCGGTAATTAATTTTTGAAGTTTTTAATTAAAAAAATTAACATAAGATAAAATATAGCTTCAAATAAAAAAATTGATCAAGTATGTTTGTCTTATCAAGATGCACTTGCTGGTCAAATTTTGTCAAATTTGGAAATCAGACGATGAAAAATATAATTAATTTAAATTACATTTTTATTTAAAATTTCCTTAGAAATTCCTATCTTCTCTCCCCCTTATTTGCCAACTCTTCTTCGTACGAGAGCACGTCGTATGCCCTAGTCATGCGACAGATGGGGCCCGATCCCCCTGGACGTCATGTCGGCCGTTCAGGACAGCCCATCCACACTCCTCCCTCTCCTATATAAAGAGCCCTAACCCCTTTCTTCCCTAACAAACTTTCTTTTCTACTCCTCCGGCCAACCGCCACCCCTACCTCCACCTCCCCACCTTGCTAGCACCTAGCTAGCCACCCCAACTTCTGACCTTTCCCTCCTTTGCCAATCGTCGTCGTCGCACAGCGAACCCCTTCGAACGGGGCAGTGGAAAAATAAAAATGAGAGAATGTGAGAAAACTTTTTTTTTTATAATAATAATAATTATTATTATTAACAATTAATTTTTGACTCCTAATTAACTCATAATTTACTTATTGTTAAAGACTTTTTTTGTAACTAACATTTTACTAATGTTCATTTTTTTGCTCGTCTCATTTTCTTTCTTTTTATCATTATAGTAATAATAATAATAATATTATTTTGTTATTATTATTATCATGAGTACTTTTATTATTATTACAATTATTATTATTCTTTTCTATTAAATATTAAATTCATTATTTCATTAATAATAGTAATATTATTATTATCATTAGTATTCTTATTATTATTATAATTGATAATAATAATAATAATTCTTTATTATTATCATTATCATTGATAATACTAATAATAATTCTTTATTTTCATCATTTATTATTATTATCATACTTATTATTATCATAATATTTCCTCTCCTAAGGAATTACAATAATAATAATAATAATAATAATAATAATAATATTATTATTATTATTATTATTATCATCATTTCCATCATCATTATTATATTCTTAATAATAATAATAATATTATTATTATTATTATCAAATATTATTATCATCATTTTATTATTATATTAATAATAATATTTCTTATTATTATCATATTTATTATTATTATCCTAATATTCCCTCTCTAATAATTATAATAAAAATATTACTATTATAAGAATTAATATTATTTTCATCACCAATATCATTAATATAATATTATTCTTCTACTCTTAATAATAATAATTCATCATCATTTTATAATTATTATCATTGATAATGATAATAATAATAATAACTCGCTATAGTTATCATTATCATTCTTTATTAATATTATCTTAATCATTATTATCAGAATTATTTCTCTCTAATAATAATATTAATATTATTATTATTATCTATATCATCATTATTATCTCAATATTCTCTTATAATGGTAATCATAATAATAATAATAATATTATTATTAGTATTATTATTATCATCAACGATTATAATATTTTCTTCTATTATTATTTTCTTTATTACTAATAATAATAATAATAATAACACTTTCTTATTATATATATTATTATATTGAGTATTGCTATACTTACACACTAATATACACCAAAATAGATAGATAATGTGTCAATCCAATGTGTAAGTAGATTATTGGTTGAATATATTTTTTTTATGGGGCCTACATGCAGAAATTAAAAAAAAAAATTCTATTAGTCCTAGATACTTTTTGATGTATATTATTATTTAAGCATATCATTTTCTTATCATCTTTATAATAATAAGTTAAATTTATTATTTCAACTTATTGGTATACTAATAGTAATAATAACACCATTATTATTATTATTATTGTCATCTAATTATATTGATAATGATAATAAGAATATAATAATAATAATAATCCAATTATTATTATTATTATTATTATTATTCTTATAATATTTTTTCTCTAGAATAATAATAATAATAATAATATCCTTTTAAATAATCATATTAATTTATATTATAAGCTTTTCTTTCAACTTAATAATAATAATAATAATAATAATATTATTATTATTATCATCATCATTATTATATATAATAATTCTCATAATAATAAAATCATCATTTTATTATTAAGGATGGACTATTATTATAATTAATAATAATAATAATAATAATAATAATAATAATAATCCACTATTATTAAATTCTTTTAATTATAATTATTTTAATTATTTTATTATTTTTACTAACAACATAATAAGGACAATAATGATAAGAGAGAGAGAGAGCAAGAGAGAAAATATAAGAAAAATTATCATAAATAATTTATAAGTATAAGATTTATCATTATCTTTTTAGCAAATATTTTCTGCACATAAATTCGCGAGAGATCAACATAAGCACAAAAACAGGTACCCCTCATATCATTAAATATATTTATATATACTGATTTAATTTTGCCCACTTTAACCTAACATATTTCATATCTAAGAATGTACTGATTTAAAGATATTGTCACAATTTGATACACAATCAAAAATAAATATTAAGCTTGAATAAATAAAATGAGGTTATAAGAAGGTTATTTATAATATGTACAAAATATAATTTTATATTTAAAATGAAGTAACTTCATTATTATAGCGCCCCGCCCCGTCGCCGCGTGCAAATGACGAGTATAATCATAATCAGCGGTGGAGCGGTGCACTACTCGGGATGAACGGGCTTACAAAACCCATCTTCTCGAATAGGCTAAGAGATTGAGCCACACTGAAGGCTGCTGACTCAAACTTGAGAATAGAATCAAGAGTCAATACTTAAGATAAGAGTAGATTACTTGTCTTAAGTATTAGACTAATACGTACATTAGATTTAGAAAGGTAAACATGAATCCAATATACATTATCGATATATCAGTATTTTCAGTATGCTGATCACATCACAATACTAAGTATAGTAATATAACAGAATGCGGAAGCTAAAAGCAAAACATCTAGAATACATTCATCACAGAGTAGTATGTAAATATTCATCTCAGAAAAGAAAAATAAAATACATCAAGAGTTATTACAAACTGATTTTTAAATATGAATTGTGAAGTCTATCTAATATACTAAAATAAAGCAGGAAGTATGAGGTGGCAGACTGGTTCGCTAAGGCTCCACGTACTCTTCCTAGACCTCCTATAGTCCTCCTGCCCTGTCTCCACAAGCTGCTCGGGATTTAGCAAATTGTCGGATCCTAAAAATACCCTGTGTTAAACAAGAAGCCTAACACATCGCAACTAACTAAGCAGTTCTAAAGTAAATACAATAGACAGTAAAGTAAACACAACTATAAAAATAATAATAAAGGTACTATATAACTGAAATTGTAAAGACTAAGCAAAGTAAAACTGCATCAAAACTAAATACTGAAAGTAAACAAAAGTATCAAAAGATCAGAAATCAATGTAGAAGAGGTCCAATGCTGTACTATATGTCACTGGAATGATGCACCCGAATATGCCACAATACGGTATACCACGATATATCACAAAACTATCACTGAAAGGCTATGAGTCGTATGGTTCAATGTATACATACACTCAATTGGGAAGACAGTATGGTGATGCTGATGCATCCTGAAATTTCTCAGTCTATGTATGCAATATTTCGTAACCTATAATTTATCACTGATACTCATGTATCACTGCTGAAATGATTCCTCAAACTCATGCTCATGCTTATGCC
The DNA here is from genome assembly GCA_016760335.1 of Gastrodia elata. Taxonomy (NCBI): domain Eukaryota; kingdom Viridiplantae; phylum Streptophyta; class Magnoliopsida; order Asparagales; family Orchidaceae; genus Gastrodia; species Gastrodia elata. The sequence goes on along the minus strand of CM028680.1, from coordinate 30,908,134 downwards.
CATGCTTCTATTCTATATGAGTAAAATCCAAAAATCCACAAAACTTTGAATACCGATAATGAATTATAGGTCTCCACACAGTGCAGAATCTTGCTAAAATGATTATGACTCTTAGCTTCTAGAATAAAAATTAGTTAAAGTTGAGGATTTATTTAAAGATCATTAGATGGGATGATTGTATACACATATTTAGAATGTTTGCAAGAAAGATAATTCTTATCACTTAGTTTGATTAAGTCACCATAACGAAGCGATCTTCGATAGGAGGCATTGCCCGTTGGCGACTTGTATCTCAAGCTAAGCCATTAAGATGCCTAACTCATAATCACACTCAGCGTCTTAAGGAAGGAGATTCAAATTACTTAGTTTGTTTGAGCTATACCTATTGAAGCGGTCTTCGCTAGGAGGCATCGCCCGTTGGCGATTTATATTTCAATCAAACTTAGGAATGAGTACCTGTATAATTATAACAATCCTAAGTTGTTACCCTAGCTAGATCTGGATTAATTAAGCCAAATCAAGCCTTGATTTTGATTCTATTGGACTCAATGGGTCATTTAAACCTAACCCTAGAAGTTTGGAATCATTTAGAGCTAAAATAGAAAATTTGGTATTTTTGGCTATTTTTAAGCTTTGAAAAATACCTAAATTAATTTGATCTCCAAATCAAAATTTGATTTTATTTTTGAATTTTTCACCCCAAAATTAGCTAAGGGTGAATTTTTGGGAATTTTTGGAGCTCATTTGGTCATAAATTGGATTTAGGATATTTAAGGATAATTATATATTAATTAATTGATTTTATATATATTTAAATTAAATTTTAATTAAAATTAAATCGGCGGGATTCGCTGTCGGGTCCTCGGCAGATCTGCTGTGGGGTCCCGACAGGGCGCATGCATATAAGCCACCCGATGCGATAACAAGCATCTTAGCGCTCTCGATCCAACGACTCACTTACCGCGCACCTTGATCGCATCCTACCCGTCCGATCGGCATCTGGCATCCGACGCTTGAGATCTTCTCCGTGGCTTCATTAAGCTGAAGCCGCATCAGACCGTCTATTTCCAACGGCTTCGTGGATCAGACGGCGGAGGCGAATCCTACCACTGTGGATCTTCATCCCCGAAGAGATCCCGTCCCGACCGAGAAGATTCACAGAAATTCACCACGTAACCTTGTCTGCCACTCCCCTCACCAGGTCAGCTAGACCGTTAGCACCTTTCCGTAAGTGGCCAAGCCTAGTAAGGCGACTCGGGAGGCCTGGATCCTCCCAATTTCAGGAAAATGGTGAGGACTCGTGGGCCGAGCCAAGCTCCTTTCCTAAGCCCCGGTCTCTATTCCTAGGCCCCCATGGCGCCTATAAAAACCTCCAGGACTTCACAGTGAGTCCTTTTGCTCACTGTGAATCCCAAATTCCCTAGCTGAAGGCCTGCGGGAGCTTCCGTCACATCGGTATTTTCCTGGCATTTCCAGAGCTTGGAACCGCTGATAGAGGGCCCGTCTGGTGTTCAGACCCCCTGTGCACGTTCGTCTAACCTTCAGGAAGCTTAGGAGCACTTTAATTCTCCTCGACCGAGCCTGTAACTTGACTTCAGTTACCGCCTTCCCCCATGGAAATTTCCTTTAGCTCCATTTCATTTCTGTCCTCTGGGTGAGCCCTGGATGTCGCCTAGTGAACCGTAGCCACCTAAGGAACCTGTGTTGATTGTCGCCTGGGGCTAAGCTAGCTCGAGTCGATCATATCGATCGACTGAGCTAGCAGCCGAGCCAATGGCTGAGTCCAAGTAAGGACCCAGCGATGGTTGCGCCTTAAGTTAAGATAGGTTGCGGGTTCGATGTGTCTCGACTCCCTAAACGTGTATGGATCAAACCCCAGTCGAATCGAGGCCTCTGTGAGGAGAATTTTTCCCCTCACAGTTGGCCTGAGATGCCTGTATCGAAGGCGTCTCGGTCGAGTAGCACCCCATCGATCCAGAGGGATCCAGATGGGGGTTCTTAGTCCAATCGGTGCGTCTTGACTCAAGGAACGTGTAGAGATCAAGTCGAGCCGCCGTCGTCAACTGTGTGCCGAGAATTTCAGCGCCAAAGTTCGGCGGGCTCGGGACCCGTCGAGAGGAAGAAGATGAAGTCGTGGGTCCTGGGCCGGGCCGACCCCTGACCCGCGCCTTTTAATTTTGGGCCGCGGTTAATTAAATAATTATTGGATGATATTTTCTATGGTTGTGAATTTAATTAATTAAAACCTATGATTCCAATTTAAATAAAAATGCAGAATAAATTAATTAAATAACTTTAGTTATACAAATCTAAATTGCATAATCCAATATACCATTTGAATCAGAAAAATTCAAGAAATCTAAATATAAAATAAAATCTCAGATCCAATGGTTGCATTAAAATTTATTTACCAAACTCTTTGTTGTCATTAATTAAATTATATAAAATTATTTAAGTATTCAATTTATGAGATTAAGGGCTCTGATTGCTCCTTGTACTCTAAGAAACAATATCAGACTCTTAAATTTAATTTTGGATAGTTACCTTTCTTAATCACTCCTTAATCACCTTAAATAAGGAATAGTAAAATTAACCCTAATTAAGCCTTTGATTTGGATGGAGGTTATTCCTAATGTCATATTAGGTCTATATTAGCCTAAGCATAAGGTTGGATTACCCTAAGGATGCCCAAATTTAATAATCACCCTAATTGACTTAATTAAGTAATTAGTGTTAATTAACCTTAATTAAGGGGTCAAAATCTATGATGAGCATGTTTCTCACTTCATTAATCAATATGAAACACATTAAGATAGATTGGGATCAATTTGGGTAAGTAAACCCTAGTATCCAAATTTTTGCCTTAAGAGGGGCATTTTGGTCATTTTGACCAGAACATGTTTAAATGCTCCTTAAAGCTTGGAAATTTCAGTAAACTATCCTAAGGTAGATTAGAAATGTTCTCTGAACTCTTAGAGTAATAGTAATGTTAATGTGATCATTAATTCAAGAAATTTCCACTTAATCCCTAATTAAGACACTTAGATCTTCAGTGATCTTATAAGAGTTATTTAGCATTAATCCTTGAATCTAATAATTGAGATGATTAAATATCACCTTAATAAGTTCAATAAGGTAAACCTAAGAGCTAAAACTTAAAAGAAATGTAATTGGTAAAGTTTAAGTTAAAATCTAGCTTAAAGTCTAAAGTGATCAAATCTCAGATCCTTAGATCTTAAGTAGCCCTAAAAAGGTCAATTTGAGTTTAATATTAATCTAATGCTTAAACTTGTCAATTTCAACCTTAATAAGCTCCATGTAGTTTAACTATGAACTTAGATTCTAAAATAATCACAAATGAAGCTCTTAAGATAAAACTCTAATTTAGAGATCTAAAGTGATCAAACCTCAGATCTTTAGATCTTAAGATCTTAGACTTAGATCTTCAATTTGAAATTGAACTATCTCCAATTGAAATTCTTTAATGATTGATTGTTTAATCTTTTAAAACTATCCATGTGGGTATAGGATGATTCAACCAATATAATAATTAAATTATCTTAAAAATTGAATATAGATCTTAGATTCTCAAGTTCTTAATTGATTATTTTATCTTATAATCAGTAGAATAGCCTTTCACTAAGTTCTTAGTTCCTGAATCTTTCAGCTTACATGATCATTTACCTTTAATTTGCGCAATAAGTGTGAACCCTAGATCCTAGATAGAATATTACCTTGGATTTAGGATTTGAACTCAACATAGGGTTTAAGTTCTAAACCCTTAAATCTTGATTTATTTAATCAAGATTTGGGTAAGAGAGTAAAATATTAATAAATTAGGTCATTGATTTACTTACTTAAACCATATAGTCGTCACATGATTTTGGATTAGAACTTGTTAAGTTCTAATGTTAACTTTAAGGACGTAAATCTGAGATTCTACTCGATAGCTGGATATTAGAGATCCTAAACTTGTACCTTCTCAGAATAGTTAGATTGGGTAATTAGATAACACCAGATATCACATAAGTCTAGATTGAGTCTTTTGCTTACTTTGACTAGATTGCTTAGCATACCTTGGATATTGAGCCTTATTCCTTGAGCATAATAGGAAAACTTAGGATATGGATGATACATCCTAAGTTAGTATTTGACTTGCATATCATTCAGTTTTGCCTTGTTTGCAGTTGGTAGAATATGTCCTAGCTTAGTCTACCTTTTTAGTAGTAGTATTGTATAGTTTGGACTCAGACCTAACATATTTGGATGGCTAAGCTGGGGATTGATTGATTGATATTGGAGGCCCTGTATGGCCTATTGGCTGGTATGACAATACTATGTCTTAGGCTTATTGCTACTTTAGCTAGATTGTATTATTTTTTGATTTGCTTTGTCATATGCTTCAGTGGCCTTATTTTCAGTATTTTCTCGCATTGCCACATTCTCAGTGGCTTCATATTTCATAGATTGCTTGCTTTTGCCATATGTCTCAGTGGCTTTTATGTTCTTTTTCTGTTCATAACTAGCATATTGTATGTATACTCATATAGCTTACTTATATATATTTTGGCATGTTTAGGATGCTAGAATTGCACATTTTCAGTACTAGTGTTCTTTTATATACTTAGCATATGTTAACACGATCATAAGCATGTTAAGTTCAGAAATGTATTGTAGTTACTGTTTCTTTTAGCTTTTAGCCCCACCTTGTTTATTTTGCATTCTATACTGGCTATAAATGGATAGTTTATAGTTACCCGTTTCTTTCATAGCTTGTTGCACCCTTTACTGCTTGCATGTTTAGTTAAATTTAAAAATGTGATATCTTTAAAATATTCAGTTCATGAAAATAGCTTAAAATATACTTAGATAATTGTCTAACTGTAACCTTTTTGTTTTGTTGGCTGGGGCTCTGGCATTTGTGATACCGACAAATGTCAGATTCAGACGTGTTCGCGGGCAGTGTCATAGAAGAGGAGCAGGTTCAGGAGGAGGATCGTGCTGCTGCTGTTTAGTTAGATATTGCATTTTATTTCAGTGAGATTGAGAGACATTTTCATTTTCTTTAAACTTCAATTTGTAATAATTAATTCTGGGTGTATTTTATTTCTGCATTATGTTGAGTTACTGTATTGCATTTTCTTTTCCTACTATGTATGCTTGTGGATGTTACTCTATTATTCATTGCTTCCGCCACTTTGATAATTGTATATTGACGATGTATAGCACTTGGTGACAAATCCGTGGCTTAAGGCAGGTTGGGTTTACCTAACTTCACTTGAGTCAGGGGTTTGCCAGAGTTGGAGCACCATACTTCCTTGTTGTTAGTACGGGGGCCCCACAATAATACACTCTTAGCCTTGGGAGATTTACTTTAACGGGACTGTATTCGTCTAAACTCTCGGGATAACACCTGCTCATAAGTCCATATTATAGTAAATCAACCAATCCTGAATACTACTGAAGAAGTTCAGTACTATGGGTATACCATACTACACCAACTGATAATCTTGGTTCAAATAGCTCTATTTAATCTGTAAAGATTTATCAAGACTACAATTCCTATACTGAATAGGTAAGTTCTATGCAAAGCTCCAAGAAAATATGATCAAAGATCACTTAATATTGATCTACCATAAGGAAAGGTATCATTCTAATATCTTAGGTGATTCCTACCACAGGAGGTTAAGATCAACTTCTAAAGTTAAGGGATCATCTAAGCTTCTACCTCAATGAATTACACAAAATTATTCTACCTCAATGCATATTTGAATTTAGGTCTTTAAATTATTTTAAAAATGATCTTAAGATGAGATACTTGAGATCTCACGCTCTTAATTCTAATACTAACACTTTAGGTTTTACTTACCATTAGACTTGGAGTGATCAGATTAGATGATTAAGTCATCTGATCATTCCTTATTCTAAGATTGTGGGATTTAAATCAATGATGTTATTAGAGCTAGATCACTTGTTCAATCAATATAATTATATTAATCTTCTTATGCAAATAGTCTTATTAAGGAGAAAATCAAGGATCTAAAGTTTAGATTCAGATTTAAACAATTACATAACTTCATTATTAGTCTTAACATGTTTATTTCAAATGTTTAAAATCAATATCAAATCAGATTCTAATGTCAATTTCATTATCTTATAATCAAGTCAATTTAATTAAGATTTAAGGCTTTGGATATTACTTAAAGTAAATTAGGGTTTGACCCCTACTCATATATTAATTAAGATCAAGTGTTCATTTATAAATCAATGTCAAATTAGTGAGTTAAGGGTGTATTATTAGTGAAAATCTCAGACTTAGATAAAGTCTTAATAGTTTGATCCAAGTCTTAAGACTTCTTAAGATTAATTAAGATGTTTAAGATTTTAAATTTTAGATTTGTTCGAATTACACTTCATAAATTTGCTTACAAGATTTCAATATATCTAGCTTACTGCTATGAAGCATATTGGCAGAAAAATTTATAAAAATAAAAAGTAATTAGTGCTAATCAAACCCTAAATCCATTCAAATGGATTAGTACATAATTACAAATCTAGCCATCAAAATTCCATACAGATTGGCATATAAGTTCTATTTAATAATAAAATTAATCAGAGACTAAGTTTGATAAGATCCAACATATACAAATCCTAATTTTCACTAATCATAGTTTAACAAGATTATGACATAATTTAAATTATAGAAATCAGAAAAATAATTCACCTAGCACATTCATTCTACTTTGCATAAGAAGACTAATGGCACTATAAACATGCAATTTGGCTAAGGGAAATTACTAATTCACATTAATCAATATCTGCAATAATTAGGTAAAATCAAAAAATCTAACTATTATGTATTCAATATTATTTTATATTCAGATCCCTGATGATTTTCTGATCAATTTCATATATGATATTATAGGGTTTTGACAAGTGGATTAAAAGTTATTCAATTAATACATTATATATTTTTATTTAAATGATTTTCTATGATTTGAATAATTGAATTATTTTCCTTAAGGAAAATAATTCCAATTATTCGATTATAATTAAAACGGGTTCGGCCCGTTATCAAAAGGCGCAGGTCGGTTGGGGCTCGAGGACTCGGGACTGTCGCACCACGCGGGTCACGGGTCAGCCCGACCCGCACAGCGCTTCGTCCCCAAGCCTTCGTCCTGACGGAGGGATCCGATTTGGGAAACCTTAATCGGCCAATTCTAGCTCATCCCAACCATGGCACATCCAACTAATGATCGATACACATTCACCGTGGTTAGGCGCACCGAACGGGACCCGAAGCCCTCTGTTAAACAGTCCGGATCGTCCGGACCTTACTCACCCAAGGGAGCCTTTAATGGAGCTACTATGGGGAGATAATTCTCCCCACAGATGCCACGCCAGACCCAGGACTCGATCCCTACACCTTCAGGAAGGTGAGGTGGGTCGAAGCCCCCTGGTCTGAGGGCCTGAGGTGGGCTAGACTGTCGGGTCCTTACTCGACCGAGGCGTCCTTAAGGGACTTAGCCTGATTGATCGAATCGATCGATTGGGGCTAGCTTAGGTCCTAATTACGATTGTATTGAGTTTGATTCGGCAATACAAAGCTATACGAATCAAAAGAGGGAAGGTCCGAGCCTCATTGGCTCGAAACTGGTAAGTGGGGTACCTGGTTTGATGGGGGAACTCGAGACAATCGACTGAGGAGATGGTTGGCCTTAGCTGGGCTTCCAATCACTGCAAATATTCCTGACACCAGGAGAGCCTACTATCAGCGGTTTGAAGCTGCTGGGATTGCTTACTCAGGCTTGGATAGATGAAATGGCAGAAGAGAGCAACGAGTTCAATTGACCAACAAGGATCAAATGGAGGAAAATTGAGGCTAATTATAGCCTCATGAGCCTACAGGGAAGGTTACAGAGGGTTTAATTGGGCTGGAGGGGACCCGAGAGGTCAGGCCATGGCAGAGCTCTCGAAATCCCATTTCGAGCTTGGCCGGGTCACGAGGCCCGAATGGGATCTCTAACCATTACTGGAATGTTCCTAACGACCTTGCTGAGCTGAAGGCGTGAGTGGCAGACTGGATGAGCAGCTGGCAGTACAAGAATTTTCTCTGTTGAGGACTGGCGTGAGGAAGACGAAGGCCCACAGTAGCAGGACCTTCGGAAGCCGTCTGATCGGTTGATCAGGTAGCGCTACGGTTGGGATCACTCGGATCCTAACAGCTAATCGCGGGAGTGATCCTGGCCGTAGGATCCACGGGATGGATCCGACGATGGACCCGCAGTCTAGCGAGATCAAATCCCTACCGTTGATTAAAAAGGCGTGTCGGTAAGATTGGCGGGGCTCCGCTGTCACGTGACCCGGGCTCCGCAGCGGATCACCCATGGTTCGCACAGTGGATCCTGATCGTTTAATCAGGTATAAGGGTAGATTTGCAAAATTAAATTGTTGGAAACCTTAAAATACAATTAGTCCATTTTATTTAAATGTGAATTATGACCTAAATGATTTCCAAATTGCACCAAACTTTCACCCCTAACTAATTTGGGGGTGAGGAATTCAAAAATGCAATCAGAATTTAATTCTGATATCAAAATATTTTAAGTATAAACTAGGACATCTAGATATCATTTCGGACTTAGAGAAGTCCAATGAACTTCAGATTTTCAGCATATGATTCATTCGATGTTCTTAAGGTAATAGAGTCAGAATTAATGATTTCTTAGACTATAGATTAGCAGGGTAATAATCTAGGATTGTTATAATTATCATCATGTTTTGAAAGATATAATGATAATATTACTATGCATACGAGGGGGTTAGCATAAATAATGTGAGATATAAATTTTGAATCCAAAGTTATAATAATCAAGAAAACATGTTTGATTCCTCAAAGTTTGAGTATTTTCCCACTTGAATAAGATTATTATTATTTTATTATTCATTTTCGAGAGAGAAACATTTAATTTTTGACTAAGTATAACTTATTATGTGTCATATCACTTTTATTATTTGATATTTATTTTGCAGACAAGCTATGAAAATCCTCAAAAGATAAATAATTATCTTTTTAATTATTATTGATTTATTTCTCCACATCTTATAAGTTTTATTTCATATTTTCTGTTTATATATATAATATAATTAATTATATCTAAAGTACTTAGAATTTTCTCTAATGGGGATTCAACCGAACCATCTTTTTGTAAATGCCAGGTTAGGATTTCGATGAAGATTTGGAATAACCCTGATATAAACAATCGTTGCACTTGTAGTCTCTTATTTATATTTTTATGTACTCAAATAAAGATAGGTTACTCGTGTAAGAATATTATAATAATAATATTTAAATAAATTATCAAATTTTTGTATTTCAAATTTGAATGAATGAATATATATGATATTTTATATTATTATTACATATCTCGACTATAATCCTCGATAGACAGGCCCCAACCCCATGTCCTCGCTGACCCGAGATTAAGGGACGTCCCAATACCAGAGATAATGTGTCATCATTTTTGGAGAGTTTGTGTGACTAAGTATGGGTTTATCTTTTCACTCATGATATGTATGACTTAGTTAAAATGGTTAATTAGGCTCAAGTGTTATAGTGAGATGGGCTTCCATTAAAAGTAAGCAAGAGTAAAAAATTCTTTCCTTTTTTCCTTATATATAAAGAGCAATGACTTTATGACAAGTGTAGTTTATCTAAAAAAGAGGATGAGAAAGTTTGGTGAAAGTATTGGAGGAATCCTTGCGCACCATCTCCAATTATGGGAGATGTCTATCATAAGCACGGTGCCAATTTTTACAGCATATTGGCCAATTCTTTGATCACCAACATATGTTACATGTGTGTAATTATTGAACTTAGACAAATCTCTTATGTGGCTAGTTAAGGTACCAACTTTGTGGTTGCCTCGTAACTACATCAATTTTATATCCATCCTCAATCCCATCTTTTTTCTCAAGCACCTTTGTAGATGTTGCCATGCATGGTAGTTGATGTTTAGTTGATTTATATGTCATAATTCTAAACATCCATGGCCTTGCTTGGTGATTATCCTATGAACACATTAATGCAATGGCATATTTGCATCGTGATGAGTTTAATTTTGATGAACTAATTCTCATTTCTACTTCTTGTAATTTATATTCTCATGGGTGTTCTATAGTGAGAATCTTATGTTAGTTATCATATTTCTAACTATTCTGTGGAGATAACAAATTGATAGCATTAGCGTAACTTAAAATTTCAGGAGTATGTTGTGTGATTTAACATAGTAATGTTACCTTTACCTGAGTTTGATGTCATTTTTGTCCAATATTAGTTGATCCTGACTTGCTTGATAAAATTTAAGAAGAAAAGTGTCCTTACAAAAAAAAATGAAAATATGTTCATCCTTATGATACCATGTGATATGCTCATTTAATTAATCTTTTTCACCTAGTAAGGGGTTTGACGAGGTAAGGCATACAGATGATACTTGAGCATCTCTTAGTTTTGTCAAGGCTAGGATAACTCTTAAATGAGTTGCTTTAGTTTAAGAGATCCTTATATTTTTTAGATAACTTTTTATTTATCTTTCTATTAGTGTGCCCAAGCATTTTTCTTATTAACATGACTTAAGAGATTGCTTTAGCTTTGAGGTTCTTTTGCTTCCTCACTATAAGGAGATACATGGGAGTGTAGCTTTGACTTAAAGAGCTATAAGAGATTGGGTATCCTGAGTCATAAATCTCTTTCCCGATAAACCAACATTTTAGCCCACATTTTCTTATAATAAAAAATATTTTTGACAAGTCTTGTGTTTTCTGATATCTCACACCCTATAAACTACCATAATTATCTTAATTTCCTTGTATATGCAAATCTAAATTCTGCTATGTTACTAAAGTTTTAAATCTCATTAACCATAATTATGGAGGACACTCATTGCTTCATGCATATCTATTTTGTTTGTTATTTCTTGATGATGAGCTTAAATCTAGAATGAGCTAAATTGAACAAAAGATTAAGTAGGAGATGTGTTTGAGTTTCCAAATAAAGAAAAGATTCAATTTGAGTGAAGCCTAGTTTTAAGGTCTTAATGAATAAAATTTGAGATTTGGAATATATCACAAAGAAAATTTATATTCTTTTAAAATTTTTGAATTGTATGCCTATAGAAATAAGACTTTAAGAGAAATAACCTAAAAGGCATACTAAATTAAGTCATTATATATAACAAATTGTGATTGTTACTTTGCTATACTTGATTTATTAAGACTTAATCTTAATTTCATTAGACTCAAATCATCATTACGAGTCTACCCATGAAATTTGGAGTCAATATGAGTAAAATTAAAATTTTGAAATATTTTAACATTAAATCAATACTCAAAAAATTAAAAGGATATTTTGATCTCAAAATCCAAATCCGATTACATATTTAAATTTGTAATACCTGTCCCGTCACAACGCGCAACTGAGATAATTTAAGAATAATTGGCGGCAAAAATGTGCGTTACACAGAAATGCCTGCTAAACCTTCCCGAATATCTGTTGATTGAATTGCTGAATCTCAACCCCAATGAAGAGCTGAGAACTAATTCTTAAGATAAATGTAAGTTCTTTATCTTAAGTATTAGATATAATACTTATGTACATTGGTTTATGAGTGGGTTGAAATAAGAATCCAATTTATATGAGTGTTAACATTTTATATATGCTAATCACATCACAATACTAAGTATAAGTAGTAGCAAGTACAGAGTGCAAAAATTAGAATAATTTATCTATGTCATTCATCACATAAGCTAAGTAAAGCATTCATCTCAAAAATGAAAGAAAATATATCCATAATTAAAGTTATTACAGACAATTTGCTTTAAAAGGAAAGACAAAAAATAGTCCCCCAACTCACAACAGAAATGTAAGCTAATGTAAAAAGTAAGAGCTAAAACTGAGTCCACTAATGCTCCATGAAAATAGTCTTTTGCGAAGCCTCCTGAGGTTGCTCCATAAAATGATCGGATCTAGCAAATTGTCGGATTCCAAAAATATCACGGGTTAAACAGTGAGCCTAACAGACAATTAGTCCAACACATCTAAAGCGACTATACACTTATTGTTATCTAAAATTTAATATTCAAGTAAATAAAACAATATTATAAAAAAGCACTAAAATAGTTGAAAAGTTTTAAATGATATAAAAATGAAAATAAGGTAAAACAGTAAATGAAAACTAAGTCCTGAAAATAGAAAAAATAATAAGAAAATTGAAACTGAATAAATGTTGAAGTAAAATTGTGGTGTATGCCAATGAATACATATATGCATCTGGATATTCTACAAGTATGTCTGACTTGATGTCACATGACATCCCACAGAATCCTAGGTGAGCAAACACTCCGCTAATAGATCCTAGGTGAGCATATAGCTTCGTTAATATATACTAGGTGAGCACATTGCTCCGCTAATGCTGATATGACTTATCCATTTCATGATATATCAAAGCTTTAATAATTATATGCTTTAAATCATTGAAATCTAGAAATTAAACAAAACTAAGTTATAAATCCATTTGTCACCATTGTGCTGAATTCATCTAAATGAATTTTGACTCCTGGTTCAATATTATTAAATTTCACGGTTCTCACTATAATTATACCTTAAATCATCACATGGAGAGGTTGCATTCACATGATTTAGCATATTCTAGGAATGATGACTTTAACAGTTAGTTGTTCAACTATATTTATCGATGCGTACAAAGATAAGGGACATAATTTTCTTAAAATTTATTCTCTCAAACTAAATTATTAAATCCTTATCTTATAAACATAACTTAAAATATCCTAAGAAAGGTAATTTGAAATATTTAATTTATTTAACTGCACTTAACAATGCACACAAAGATAAGTGATAGAATCCTTTTTCCAGTTTATTCTCTCAAACTAAGTTGTTCCATCCTCTACTTATAACACACTTTAGACATAGGATATTTATCCTGAACTAAACTATATTTATCTAATTACATAGATAAGACCGATGCTTAACAATTTTATCCAGGGTAAATCAACCAATTCCATTTTATGCTGAATAATTCAGCTCTGTGGATATGCACTGTTATCTCCATCTAATAATACTACTATTTATCATTCTAACAAAATCTATTAATAATTCAAGGAATACAAGCTAATGAATCCACACTTCATTGTGGAGAGTCCTACACAAAGGTTCCAAAGATGTTATATGAAAGTCACTCAACTTAGGATACTACCACAAGGGTAATCTCAATCAAAAATCTTTAGATTATTCTACCATAAGGTTTTAGGATCATCATCTAAGATTGTTAAGATACATCTAAGCTTCTCACTCAAAATAAAATAATTAAGCCTTCCCTACCTCAAGAGTTAGCCTATTTAAGGGTCTAGCATATACTTGATTTAAAGCTATTTTTATATTTTAAAGATCTAATGCAGCAATCATTCTCCTTAAGAGATAAACTACTATTTAAGACTTGTAAGATTCTAGTTCAATCACATGGTTTAGATGCCACAAATTAAGTATGTAATTCTCCTAATTCATAATTTAAATTGAGGCATATTGATTGTGGGATAAAATCATACTATTTATTGAGAATTGATCATTTGCAAATTAAATGCCTTATTAAGGTTAATTCAAGCTAATTATCTTGATTATGAGAAAATCCAAGATCTTACAATTAAATTAAGATTATAAATCACATGCATTATTATAAGGTTTAAGAATTTATGGTTTATAAGTCTAAAATTAAATATCAAATTTGCAAGAGCAAAATGAATTCATGCAGATTATTGAATGTCAAATCAAGAAGTTCAATTTAGATTAATTTCTCATTGAGTCAAATTAAGGTATATTAAGGTTGAAATCAAAATTGACTCAATAAATCTAGATTACATGTTAAATTAACAAATGTTAATTAGAAAATAAATACTAACCTTCACTAATTATGATCTAAAGTAATTTATACTTAATTAGCAATTTAATAAAAAATTCAAAATTTAAATCAGACTGAACAAATTAAGTGCTAAACATCCTAATAATTGATTACAATATTTTAAACATAATGATCCATATTTCAAGTTACAAATGAAGCTACTTAATTGACATAGTTATCTTAGGTTCTAAGAAATAATAATATATTAATTCAATCAAAATAAAAGGCCCATAAGTGCAAGTTTACCATACAATCATATGTTTAAAAGATCTAAGCATCTTAAGCATGTATTTCAAATTTAAAAATCACCGTTATAATTATCCAATGTATAATTCCATTATAACAAGTTTTTATTTTGTTATGTTTTAGCATTATTAGGATTTTGGACTCATCAAAATATTAAGTTTTGGCAAAATTGGGCAGTTTTGCGCGCTCTAGCACGCGCTTGGCAGTGCTAGGCACGCTACAGCACTTTTCGGTGCTCCGACGTGTTATGATGGATTTATTCACTACGGCGCGCAATAGTGCTTTTCGGCGCTTTAACGCGCTACAACGGATTTCTGTGTTGCGGCGCACGTAGCGCTTTCAGGCTCTACAGTACACTACGGCACCAAATATCCCGAGGCGCTACGGTACGCTACAGTTCACCTCCAAGCTTCTGATCTATTGTATTTGAATTTTAATATGATAGAGCACAACCAAAAAAGAGAAAATATAGTTAGACTTATTAAGTCTAAGTACACTTTAATTTTTTATGAATTGTATTGTTAGGGGATATCACATTTAGTATTTATAATTAAATTATAAAAAGTGAAAAAATATAATATAGAAAAAATACTATAAATAATAGTAAATGGCTAAAATATAGAAATTATAAAAAATGAGTATTTATACTTTAAATGGCTACTGAGGTCCTACAAAAATACTATATGGCACTGTCAAGAAAAATAAAACAAGTTGTTAGACTAAAAAGTCTAAGTACATTTTAAGATTGACAAAATTTTAATTATAGTTTAGTTGGATATCACATATGCTAATTTATAATTAAATTCTACAGCAGAGCATGTAAAGCATCAAAGTAAGAGAATAAAATAAAACTGTAAAGAAGATAATAATAAGAAAAAGAGTAAGAACTTACAAGTAAGTTTGCTCTAGCTTGTAACAACAAGGCAAGTGAAAAAGCATTCTAATAAGACTATAAATTACTAATGTGCATATGAAAATATTAAATAAAAACATTTATATGTTCAATGAATATTAGGCTAAGTAAAGGAAACTATAGTGGTGAAGCATAAAATAGAATTAAAGCAACATACACTGTATAAATAAGAAATTATAAGTAAAGCACATTATATTAAATGAAAGATCAGAGTAAGTAAAGTAAGAAGAACCTTAGCCTCTTGGGCTAAGAAGACAAAGTCAAAGACTATGTAAAGTAAACATAGCTTGAAAGCTAGAATTAGTTCTCACAATCAATAAGATTGTAATGACCCAAATAATTTATTCGTTGATGTTAACTTATATTTTTCCGTTATGTGGGCAAATTTACAGAATGAGCGAGGAGTTAAGCACGTCTGTCTAACTAGTATTGAAAGCCGGGTCTCATAAAAAATAAACACTCATATTCCTCCTCTAAAATATGTGAAGTATCCTTATATCCCCTCTAAGCTTTCCCTTGGCCATCACCAAGAAACTCCTATAATATATTATGAATATTTTATTTATGTACAAAGTTTTTTATGTATGTTTCAAAAATGTAGTCTCAAAGTAAAGCTTGCATTCAATGAATTCTAGTAATTATAAATTATGTGATATCTAAGGTTGTCTAATTTTAATAATCTAACTAAATGATTGGAGCTAATTATGTAACAACTTTAGTATTGTTACTCGTTAATTAGTAGCCAAATCGACTCTAATATTTTTCCAATACCTTTATATGTAACAACCCAATGTTGTTACAAGGTTGTTACTCAGCTTAATTTAAGCATAATCATATGTTAATTATCATTATGTTATTTTCATCTAGTTATTAGGATCAATCACTAAAAATTTGGCACAATTCGGAGCTAAATCTAATATTTGGATTATTTTAATATTTAATTAATTTGAAAATTGAGGTATTTATTTTGACCTCAAAATCGAAATTCGACTTCACCGTTACGATCGTCACCCCCAAATTAGCTATGGGTGATATTTTGGACACATTTGGAAGTTGTCAAATTTTCGCGAATATTTTAATATAATTAAATGCACCGAAAAATAGAATAATTAAATAATCATCGGAATCAAATTTTGACTTCGCCGTTGAATTTCTCACCCCCAAATTAGCTATGGGTGAAGTTTTGGGATTTTTTGGAACACGTTTATTTAATCTGAATTTTTAATAAATTAAAAATTAATAATAATAATTAATTATTTCTTAATTTGTTTTTTCTCTTTTCTTATCTCTCCTAAATTTTGGCTAGCCATCCCCCTTCATTCGGCTG
This sequence comes from Gastrodia elata, assembly GCA_016760335.1. Classification (NCBI taxonomy): domain Eukaryota; kingdom Viridiplantae; phylum Streptophyta; class Magnoliopsida; order Asparagales; family Orchidaceae; genus Gastrodia; species Gastrodia elata. The sequence goes on along the minus strand of CM028680.1, from coordinate 30,891,678 downwards.
ACCCCTTACCTTCCTATTGCACATTGAAAGCTGAGGCCATCCCTTTCCTCCCTCTTCTTAAATGCAATGCTTGATGGCTAAGGCCATCCCCCTCCCCTTACCTTATAACTCCATAGCTCACGGCCGTCCCCTTCATTCTTCTTATTTAAAGAGAATTCTCAGCCCTCCTTATTTTGTTTGCTACCAAGATAAAAGCTTCATCTCTATTTCCCCCATTATTGAGCTTGGTGCTGACAAAGGAGCTTCCCTCCCTCAAAGGTCTTAAGGAAAACAAAGGTTTCTTCTTCCTCTCCCAAAGGCCAAGGTACCATTTTGTTTACTCTCCTTGTACCCATTTGTTCTTCTTCCTTTGTCAATTCATTTCTCTATTATGTTTATTCACATATTTAGACATCCATGATTATGTATGGAAGCCATTATAGATCTTCAAAGTAATATACCGCATGCTCTGTTTTTCGTCAATCCTGCATACCCTTGCCTTTATCACCATTGTTCATATAGCTAGGATGATCTGTTCATATTAATTTTAGTGTCAATGGAAAGGTATCAGAAAAACTTTTCCATTGATATATGGAACCACTCATGAAAGGCTCTAAATTGAGAGTATTTGAGCTCGAAATGTGACCCTTAATGGTTTTCGCACAGGAGAAATCACCGTCGGGCGCTACAGTGCGCCGTAGCGTCCAGAAATTTCATTTGACCATATATTCGTCATTTATACTCCAAATCTAAAAATTTAAAGTACTAGATAGCTTAAAATTTTAGTGCCAACAATAATTTAAGATAATATTTAGGTTCTGAACCCTAGAAAATTTAAAAAATGACTAAAATACCCCTAACCTTAATTAGATCATAACTTGACAAATTGAAGTCCAATTTGTGTCTACTCCTAGTTAAAGTACTCAGTATGATATATGAAAGCTATAACCACTAAGTTTTCTGAATTTGGACATCAAATAAAAAAGTTGACTTTTTGACCCTTAGCTTAGAAAATTACCAAATTGCCATTGGAAATTGAAATGGCTATAATTAATTCATTAGATTTCAAAATTTAGTGTTCTTAGACTCTGTAGAATCCTTGAGCAGCGACCAGTAGTAAACTGCATAAAAATTTAAATTTCATTAGGTGTAATTTACTAAAATGCCCCTTAGGTCAAAAACCTTAGTTTGGACTCATAAGACTCATTTCTTATCCAATTACATGATTAGAGTGCCATTAGTTTTCTTATTGAGAGTAGAATGAATGTGCAAAGTGATTTATTTTTTAGATCTCTGTATTTTAATTTATGCACTAATCTTTTAAAACCATAATTAGTGAAAATTAAGATTTATAATCATTGGATTTTAACAAACTTAATTTCTGATTAATTGTATGATAAGATAGAACTTATGAGCTAAATTGTATAAATTTTTGATGGTTAGATTTGTAGTTATGTGATAATCATTTTGGATTAATTTAAGATTTGATTAATACTAATTACTTTTAAGTTTCTGAAATTTTTCTATTAATATGATTCATAATAGTAAGGGAGATGTATTGAAATTATGTATGCAAATTTAGGATGTATAAATTGAATAAATCAAAAATGAAGAATTTAATCATCATAATTAACTTAAGAAGTCTTAAGATTTTGATCAAGCAATTAAGACTTGATCTAGGTCTAAGATTGCCACCAATAATGCTTCTCAAATTTATTAATTTGACATTTAATTTATAAATAAATATTGGATCTTAATTGGGCATAAGTAAGGGGTCAAACCATAATATAGTTGATTAAGATCCAAACTCTTAAATCCTTAATTGAATTGACTTGATTACAAGATAAGAAAATTAACATTATTCCAATAATGTATCTGATTTGGTATTGATCTTAAATATTTGAATTAGACAAGTTAAAATTATTGATAAATCTATGTGATTGATTAATCTGAATCTAAACTTTATATATTTAATTTTCTCCTAAATAAGACTACTAATATAAAAAGATAATATAACTAAATTGATTTAATAATTGATCTGACTCTAATAGCATCCTTAATTTAAATCCCATAATCTTAGAATAGGATATGACCAGATGACTTAATCATCTGATCTGATCACTCTAAACCTAACTATTAAATGAAACCTAATATGTTAGCTTTAGAATTAAGGGTATGAGATCTTAAGTATCTCAGCATATGATGGCCTCTGAAATATTTTAAAGACCTAAATTTAAATATACATTGAGGTATGAGAATTTTATATAACTCATTGAGATAGAAGCTTAGATGATCCCTTAACGCTAGAAGTTGATCTTATCCCCTCGTGGTAGGAATCACTTAAGATATTGGAATGACACTTTTTCTTGTGGTAGAACCCATATTTAGCGATACTTGATCACCCTCTTGTTAGAGCTTTATATAAGACTTACCTATTTAGCATAAGAATTAATAGTCTTGATAAATTTTTATTGATTAAATAGAATTGTTTGAACCTAGGTTATTGGTTGGTGTAGTAGAGTATACCCATAGTACTATATTATTTCAGTAATATTCAGGATTGGTTGATTCACTCTAATGTGGACTTATGACCAGGTGCTATCTCGAGGGATTAGACAATTATAGTCTTGTTAGAGTAAATCTTACAAGACTAAGAGTGTTACAATTGGTGACAAGATCCTTAGTTTGAGATGTAAACTGCAATCGGGTTCTGCCTCCTATCGTAGTGTACTTTGATAAGTGTAGTTTAAGTAAACTAAGTATCTTAAGTCACTTTGCATAGACCACTAAGTATGCTTGTAATTAGGTCATTTAACGACTTAGCTTAATATATAAACTGTGACTGGGTTCTGCCTCCTATCGTAGTGCGCTTAGATAAGTGCAATTTTAAACAAGCTAAGGGTTAAATCCATTTCTCTTGGAAACATACAACCATGCGTATACAACCTTTCCAACTAATGATTTCAAGTAAACTCTCAACTTTAAATAATTATCGAACTAGAAATTATGAGTTAGAATCCTTTTAGTAGAATTCTGCACAATGGAGAAATTGAGTTCATTATCGAATTTCAAAGCATTTTTTGGATTTTTTAGATTTATCTTATGTAGTATATAAGTATGAGCATGAGCATAAGCATGATGTGTGAGTATCAGAATAATGTATGAGTATCAGTGATAATTTATGAGATACAAAATATTGTATATATTGATTGGGGAATTTCAGGATGCATTGGCATCATAGTAAACGGTATTCTTAATTGGATGTATGTATATGATAAATTCATAAATTATATCTAAAATAAAGGGGAAAATTCATTTATTTAAGATATTTTTACTGCTCCTAAATCAAATTTTTCTATCTTTTTTAGGAAATAGAATCCAAAGGAGCTCTAGGACATTTCTGCAATTCTTTCAAAAATATAAACAAAGAATTCTGCTACAGCACGCTACAGCGCGTGGTCGCGCACCGCAGCGGGCTGCTGTGAAAACATTCAACTATATTAACAGGCTCTCCACTAATTGAATAGTGATTTTTGTAGAATTCATCGCTATAGTGCACGGTCGCGCGCTGCAGCGGTTTACCGTGAAAATACTTATGATTATTAAAAGGGGGAGGCTTAACTAATTGAATAGTGTTTTTTGCGGAATTCACCGCTACAGCGCGCGGTCGCGCGCTGCAGCGGTTCACCACGAAAATACTTATGATTATTAAAAGGGGGCTCAATTAATTGAATAATGATTTTTGCGAAATTCACCGCTATAGCGCGCGGTCGGGCGCTGCAGCGGTTTACCGCGAAAATACTTATGATTATTAAAAGGGGGGCTTAACTAATTGAATAGTGTTTTTGTGGAATTCACCGCTGCAGCATGAAGTTGCGCGCTGCAGCGGTTCACCGCGAAAATACTTAACTTTATAAATCGGGCCACCCAACTAATTGAACAATGTTTTTCACGGAATTTACCGCTACAGCGCGCGGTCGGGCGCTGCAGTGGTCTACAGCGAAGGACTTGGCTAAATTGCTAAAGGACCAGGGTATGTTAAAGCACGCTGCAGCCGCTATAGCGGCTGCAGCGGCTCGCCAAAATTTTTCCCAGACAATGCATTTAATGCGGCTAGAGATATGACCTTTATCCTGAACGTTGTCTCCAGCCATCATTTCCTGCAGCAGCCATTTTTGTAAGCTTTGAGGTGATGTTGTGGCTAAATAAATGAGATTATTGTCATCTCACCCTAAATTAAAAATTAATGCATTGATGAATTCAATATTTTTTATGGAAATTCTGGTTGCTTATGGAAGAGAGGAGTATGGAGCCCCCCCTTCCTATAAATACCACTCCTCTTGACTAGAGGAGGGTTCACAATTTTAGCAAAAAATCCCTAAGTAAGGAGGAGAGCCAAAGGAAGAGAGAACTCCCCAAGGGTGGCAAGACAAGTTTTTGCAAAGGGAGAAGAGGAAGAAGGCAGCACTAGCAATCTAAGGAGAAGGTAATTATAAGGAGAAGAAGAATTTCAGAGAATTTCTACGGAGCATTCCTAGTATCTTCTAAACTCAATCTTGTATTTTCTTTTTAGTGATCATGAAAGGGTCTTTAGATATGTATGTGTCTTCCTTATTTTCTTGTGTAATAAGTAGCTAAACTCCCCTTCAGGAGGGTTGGGATGAAATCCCATTTTGCATGATGTAATATTGATGTATGTATATTTTCTCTCAAGCATAATGTATTTGTGATTTAAATGCCTTACTAAGAAATTTCTATCTAATTAGTTTTGATGTATTTATGAGAAAAGAACTAAAGAATCTAAGATCTAATTGTCTTGTGCTCCTTAGCTCACCTTAAGTTGGATGCTAGATTTTGAGTGCATGAAAGCTTAGAACCATGTGAGAAGGTTCTTGAGCTCAATGCACCTCAATCTAAGCTCAACTAAAGAGTTGATGCAAGTGATGCTAAGACCCACTAATTGAGCTCCTTAGCTCCATATAATCGAGATTCAGAAATGAAGCATTGAGTGCTCATGAACTAAGTAACATAGTCATTGAGCCCAATATGTGATTCTCTCATCTCAATTATGTGAGATGCGAAGTGATGCTCATAGTAGAAAATCAATGCTTGTGAGCTTAGAATCATGTGAGAAGGTTCTTGAGCTCAATGCACCTCAATCTAAGCTCAACTAAATAATTGATGCAAGTGATGCTAAGACCCACTAATTGAGCTCCTTAGCTCCATATAATTGAGATTCAGAAATGAAGCGTTGAGTGCTCATGAACTAAGTGACATAGTCATTAAGCCCAACATATGATTCTCTCATCTCAACTATGTGAGATGCGAAGTGATGCTCGTAGTGGAAAATCAATGCTTGTAAGATCTTGAGATTTAAGAAAATTTAAACTCTCCTTAAATAAGGAGAAAATGAATTAACTTTAAATCTCAAGAATCTTACAAAAATCTTTGTGCTAAAGTAGAATCGAATATGAGTTTATTTTGTGCACGAGATTTGAACTTGTAAGCCTATGAGCTAGACTAAAGGACAATAATGTGCACTTGATTTCAATTAAACTAAATGATAAAGCTTGAGAAACAAATCTACACAAGTATTATATCATTGCATGTGGGATGAGCCCAACTCTCCTCTTTCTTTAATCTTGTTATTTACTTAGTGAATATTCATGCTAATTTTAGACCAACCAATCAATACATATTATAACTTAAACATTAGTGAGAATAGATATACTTTAGTGCTAAATCAGCCAATTCTCTGTGGTTCGATAAATTCTCAGAAAGTCACACTTTCCACTTTTTACTTCAGACCACGTACATTTGCGTGCAAGTGCAGACGTGTATTTATAGTCTGTCAGTATACATTAGACCGTACTCCTCATAGCAGTTTAGTGATATTTTGGTTGCATATCAGTAACATACAGTATTGTGGCATATTCATATGCACAATTTTAATGATATACAATATAGTTGTACATATCATTACTCAGTTTTCAGATACATTGCTATTTTTGGTCTACCTTCAGTATTCAGTTTACAGTTTAGTTTTACTTTACTTTACTTCAGTTTGTACAATTTTATGCAGTTTTATACTTTCAGCTATCTTTATAGTATTATTATAGATTTAATTACTTTATGTAAATGTTAAATGAACGACTAGAACTATTTAGATTAGTCTCGATATGTTAGACTTATTGTTTAACACGAGATATTTTTAGGATCCGACAATTTGCTAAATCTTGAGCAGTATATTGAGCCAAATCAGGAGGACACTCAAGAGATTTAGAAGGAGCCAGTGGAGCACTAGTGGACTCTTCTTCAGCCTTACCTTTTGCTTGGTTCAGTTCAATACTAGCTTTTATGTCTATTTCAGTAAAATATTGTAATAATTATGGATGTATCTTCTTTTTTTTCTGAGGTGAATGTTTTCATACAGTTTTTGTGATGAATATTTCTGGATGTTTGCTTAGCTTTTGCACTCTATTATATACTACTTATACTTAGTATTGTAATGTGATCAGTATACTGGAAATGCTGATATCTTATGTATACATTGGATTCCTTATGTGTGCTTCAAATCCAATGTATGTATCGGTCTAATACTTAGGATAAGGATACTACTATTATCTTAAGTATTAGCTCTCAACCCTCATTGAGATTGAGTCAGCAGCCCCTCAGAGGAGTTTTGTGTCAGCTATTCGAGGAGACGAGATTTTCCTCCCCAAGCGGCGTGCAGCTCCGCCACTGATCTGATTAAACCTATCTTTTGCGCGCGGCGACCGGGCGGGATGCTACATTATATTAGTATTAAGAGTCTCCACCTCAATTTTCATGTGATTTTGAGATCATTTGAAACTTTCCAATATTTCCCAATTTTTTCGATAATTCTGAGAATGATTATTTTTTTAGACCTCAAAATTAAAAATGGAGTCTGCCATTGGACTTATCGCCACCAAATTAGTTATTGATGATATTTTAGGAGTGTTTGAAAGTCATCAAATATTTCCCAATTATTTTAATATTATTTAAATACTCAAAAAATTATGATAATTAAATTGATCTCCGATTAAATATCTAATTATATTTTTAACTTCATCACCCCTCAATTAGATAAATGCAAAAAATTAGGATTTTTTGAAGTGTGATTTATTATTTAAAATTGGGTAATTAAATTAGTATATTAAATAATTAAATAAAATAATTTAAATTAGGTTTATTAAATTAATCCTAACAGCTATTCCCTTACTGTGCATATTTATCGTGGTTAACCAAATACGGGACAACAGGATCTTTGAATCCTAGCCGTCCCGCATTTTCTAATGATAATCATGCGGCTAAGATGAGTCCCGTCCCGTTCAGACTAATCTAACAATTCGATCGAATGATCAAATGAACAGTCTAGATGAAGGAACTGTACGTCTCCTCTGAGACTAGCGATCGTGCCTCGCCACCGTACCCACGATCCCCCTTTCCAATTGTCGTCCTCTCTCGATCCCGATTAACTTCTATTCTTCGCATTTTCTCATTTTACATTCACCTAAAGATGTTTGTGGGAGCTACGAACTGAGGGAGGTCCTGTGCTTGCTTGGTGAATTTTCTATTTGCAAACCCTAACCTTAGGCTACGTCATCGATGGTGCAAGGAAGTTCAAATGTGATTTATACCTTATGCATATTTTATTTTTAGTAGAATATTCATCTGGACCAATCATTTCTAATGCTAAGTATCAATTTTCTTTTGATCAAATTCGATTGACATGATTGTACTCAGATACTTGTAAAGGGAATTGGTTTGTTGCGTGTTACTCCTTGATTTTCCACTATTCTGTGATTACTTATTAGTTCATATGAATAGCTTACAATATTGGAATAACCTGTTTGAGATGATTGAATTCGAAATAATATTAGAGTGATTCCATTTGTGCGCATTCCTTTTTCTCGATCAGGGTTAGATTATTTCAGGACATTTATGAGTGTAATACGTATGTCGTTTGATAAATTGATCTTAAGCTTCTTATATGTTATCCATTTGTACCTTGAGATCTTTCATTTGCCCCAAATTTTACGAACCATAGAATCCTAGGGTTCGTTCCTCTATGCATCCAGTCTCTGTATCTGATTGGCGAGGATGAAGGCAAACCTGGGCCGTAATCGCGGCTCACTCGTGGGTCCAAGGCCCGATACTTGCTTTGCGGGCCTATGCAATGGGTGCGACCCGTATAGCAAGTGAAGGCCTATTAAGTAAATGGGTCTGATCCACTTAATTTAAAAAGGCAGGTCGATTTAAATAAATGCAGAAATAATATAAATGTGCTGTTATTTATGTAATGGTAATGAATTAATGAAATTTTTTATTAATGCGTAATTTTAAATTTACTTAATCAAAATATACAAAATTATATATTATTTCATCCAGAAAAATATGAGGAATAATATTATATTATTAGAATTATAACTTGATAATTAATTTTGTTAATCATTATTTTAAATGATTAATTAAATTAATTATCCACCAAATATTGTTTACCTCATAACTTGAGCAATTCTTCTCTAAATTTGACATTCCAATAGTCAATTTCAATAACAAAAATGTGTAGGAAAATAATATGAAATCAGATTTAAGTTTTGAACTCTAAATTTCTTAATAACTTTTTAACCCTAATTAGAAGTTCTTCAAACCCTAATTTTTCAAAGTTGTCCAATTTTGACTTATTTAGTGTCATTCTTCTCCTTATGTTATAAGGACTTCATATATGATCTCATATTTTTATTTGAATAATATTTGGATGATTTAAGTATTTGGCTCCTTAATTAGTGTACAATTGTATTTTCCTAATTTTTTAAAGTGCATATTTTAGGTATTTAAAACCCTAGGACAACAAACATATCTCATTTTATTTATTTCACTTACACTTTCAATTGTATGTTTGAGACATAAATTTTATAATTTACATAATTGGAATGTTTAGCAAACTATTGATTTACCCTTCATCCTTAATAGAGATGTTATAGGATTGATTAGTAATCATGAATTACTTGTAATCTTTAGAACTAGATATTAATTCCATTTAATGTTGATGACATTAAAATTTATGTAGTTATAATGTTATAAATATAGTAAGACCATTTACATATCATATTCTAGATTCAATTTCCATTCTCAAAATACTTCTTATAAAATTTAGGAATCTAGTTTGTATGATTTGCCATCAAAATCTTAGCTAACATACTCCATAAATGAAGATTGTTAATCGCATGCCTTCTTGTCATGTTATAATTTCATTAGATGTAGTATCCTTCAATTTGATTGAAACTTAGAGATAGTTCCTTACCTTCAAATCCTTACATTAAGTCCTCTAGTAAGTTGAGAATAAGTATGCTAGTAGTATATCTCATTTCACTAAATAATCTTAATAAGGCTGGTACCAACAATTTGATTAGAATTTTAGTACACATCTCCCTTAGCTTTTAGTATACTATTAAAGCTCTCTAATGATTGAATTGAAATCCCTTAGTTTTATAATGTGTTTAATTTAGCTCATGGACTATATTTAGCCTACAACCTAAGATAAACTAGGACTTGTAGTTAGTGGTATATTTCCCTCCCTTACAATTAGACACCTTCTATCAATTGATCCTAATTATGTTAGTGATAAATTTTGGTTAGAAACTTTTCAATTTATAAACTAATTAGATGAAGCTAGTATGCTGTACATTAGCTCTCACTTCCTTTAGCTTAGTAGTCCATTAGTATTACCCTTCCCTACTTATTTCTTAAACCTTAATCATTAATCTATTTAATTTAATTAGTTTAGAACTAGTGTAAAAGAAATTCCATTTGCATGAATATACTTATAAATTTTTTTTCATTTCATAAATTAAATAAAACTAATATTTTCTAAAATTCTTCCACTTTTATTATTACTTACAATTGGGAGCTTAATTAGTTCCAACTATTAAATAGATTATTAAAATTATATAACTTTGGATATCACATATTTTATAATTATTTGAATTTATTGAATGCTTGCTTAGCTTTGAGCATATTGCTTTGAAATATACATACAAGATTTAGTGTATAAATAAAACTTTCATAAAATTATAGGAGTTTTATTATGATAGATAGCCAAGGGTAAGCTAAATAGAGGATATAAGGAAACCTCACATTCTAAGAGGGTGAATATGAGTGTTTATATTTCTATAAGACCCTGTTTCCCTTTACTAATTAAGCAGATGTGCTTAACTCCTCATTTTATTCTGTAGCATGCCTGCATAATGAGCTTTTCTACAAATAACTTCAACAAATAAATAATGAGTTCTTTTAAAATTTTATTGATTGTAAGATCTCATTGTAGCTTTATAGTTATGTTTACCTTCCATAGTTCTAGGTTATATGTTCTTAATCTTAGATATTAAGTGTAACAGCCCAAACTCTTAAGCACCAAGGTATTGTCCAATTTGGCTTGAAAGGCCTCATGGTTTTGCCCTTAGAAGATAACTTTCCAGTAGGTTACCTATCATAGGAGTGCTCCCATATGAGCACGCTTAACTTTGGAGTTCTTATCAGGAACTCCACCGTTATCTGAAAAGGTGCCTCGATTTTTAAGAATTTCACTTATTATTATTTAAGTGGGTCTTCACAATCTCCCCAACTTAAGTAACCAATGTCCTCGTCAGTATTCACACACAGATCTAAGAACTATCTATTAGGTAGATAGGACTAGAGGTGACCCTTACAGACGCAAGAGATACCCATAACCATGTAGCACCTTAACCATCATGAGTTCAAGAGACTGCTCACATAAAGTGGTACTTTGCTTTGTATAGCACTTAGATCATATCTGACACCCTATGGTTTGCTCTGATACCATTTATAACATCCTAAAGTCTTAAGCACCAAGGCATTGTCCGCTTTGGCTTGAAAGGCCTCACAGTTTTGCCCTCAGAAGATAACTTCCCAGTAGGTCACCCATCCTAGGAGTGCTCCCACATGAGCACGCTTAACTTTGGAGTTCTTATCAGAAACTCTACCGTTATCTAAAAAGGCGCCTTGATATTTAAGAATTTTACTTATTACTACTTAAGTGGGTCTTCATATTAAGATTCTTCCTTTACTTATTATGTTTTACACTTTATATTTTCAGTACTGTGCTTTACTTACTCACAGTTTATATAAAATGCAGCATATGGTTCTTTAATTTCATTTAAATGCTTCACTATTTTTCTTTTACTTTACTTATCATAATTTTCATTAGACATATATGTTTCTATTTCATTTACTTTTAAATACACATTAGTAATTTTTAGCCTTATTTATGATGCTTTTCCTTACTTTTTTGGTTACAGGCTATAATAATTATACTTGTTAGTTCTTTTACTCATTTTTCTTTTCTACTGTTCTTCTTTACAGTTACATTTACTTTATTTCCTTACTTGAATGCTTTTAATAGCTCTACTGTAATTTTTAAATTATAAATTAGTTTATGATATCCAATTTAACTTTAATGAATAATTAGTCAATTTTAAAATATGCTTAGACTCTTTAGTAAAATTATTTTTTTCTTTTTCTTGGCTTTGCTCTATCATATTTTAAAACCAAAAATATGATAGATCATGAGCAATATCAGATTAGTGGAGTCGAACCTAGTACTTGAAGAACTTATAAAATATGCTTTCGCTTTATTTTATTTACATTTACTGCTTATGTGAGAGAGTGATTCTTCTTTTATTGCTCTTTTATTTTAAAGGTTTGTAATAATAATTAATTTTTCTGTAATATTTTTCCTTTTTCTATGATGAGTATACTCTTATATACATGCTTGGATTGAATGAGTGGATAATTTTACATATTTTACTTGCACTTATTTCATATCTCTTCTATTTCTTCATTACCATTTTCTTAACTTAACACTCTCACAAAGATACTTAGCTACTTAGCATTTAATGTTGGGTTAGTTTTCTTCTAACATAGTGTTAAATGATATGGTAATGCTCCAATATTGAATTGAGTTCCTATTTAATACTGGGGTCATTACAAATTAAACTCACAATCAACTTATGAATAATGATCTCTAAATCAATTGTAAGTAATACTATAAGTGAATTAAGTTTTGAAAAATAGTAATTTGATTTAGTTTATGAAATGACAAAATAATTTATAACTATATTTATGCAAAATAATACTTATCCTACAATAATCATAAACCACACAATCAATGTATGTTATTAGATTCAAGGTCTAGGTAACTAGTAGAGAAAATCAAGATTAATGGATTACTAAAATAAAGGAAATGGAAGTTAAGGTCTTACTTACTAATTTCATCTAATTAACTTACAATTGAAAGGCTCTATCTAAATCAATTACTAAACTAGTTAGGATCAATTATTAGGAGAAGTCTAAGTGTATGGGAGAGAAAGGATAACTACCAAAAAGTACCAGTTCATTATAACTTGTAGATTATGGAAACTTATAGGATGTCTTAACTCATATTACATATCTATAGGACTTCTAATTCAAATACTCGAGAACTTAAATGAGAGCTAAGGGCTAAAGGGAATGTGTACTAATACCTATCATAATTGTTAGGAACTAATCCTAATAGGTTCATACTCTAAAATTAAACATGCGCTAAGATTAACCACACTAATTAAGAATATATTCTAACTCTTATAATCACAAGCAAATTAATGTTGTAAAATTAATCTTATAGTATCTCTCCTAAAGTTGAGGGTTGAATCAAAAATTTTGTTAAATACCCAAACATCTAAATTATGAAAAGTCAAGTTTCAACATACAATTGAAATGATAAGGGACATAAATTAAATGAAATATATTTGTTGTCCTAGGATTTAAAAATTTGAAATAAGCATAATATAAAATTTGGAAATTACAAAATTACACTAATTAAAGAGACAAATGCCTAAAATATCTAATTGTTGTCCGAATGAAATAATTAGAAAATATGAAATCCTCTTAGAGAAAGGGGAAGAATGACACTAATTAGCTCAAAATCTGACAATATTATATTCTTAGGGTTTTCGGGACTTCTAATTAGGATTAAAAAGTAATTATAAAAATTAGAGTTCAAATCGTAAATTGAATTATACCAATGTATTCATCTCATTTTTCTGATCAAAATAATATATAATTATATAAGGAATAAAATTTGTATTTAAATAATTATTTAATCAATAATTATAATGCATTAATCATCAACATAGAAAATAGACACCACGAAAAACGACGCGGTACAAAATTTTACGCAGCACTGAAAATGACACCCGCCGTCTCGACACACGTTAGCCCATACGGGCGACGCGGGCTGACGTAGAATTCACAGGGAAATGGTGCTGACCACGCAATTTAGTAGATGGCCCGGACTGGTCCAGCATGATTACTTGGACCGTGGATGACCAGGCTCGAACCGTGTCATCCTGTTAAAGGTCTGAAGGAGTGCGACTAAAGTTCTATTTTTCGGTCAACTCAGAAAGTCCCCCAGCGCAGCCCGCACACCGGCATGAAGCCCTTGTCAAGGCTGACTAAACGGACCAAAGAACGGTCCGTGGGGTCGACGGAGCTGCCGATTAGGTGAAGCTTTAGGTCACATAAGGCTGACCCGAGCATATTTGACGAACTCCTGTGGACGAAACCTAAATTCAGGCTTGATTAGCCTAGATCGAGCTCGATCGAGGTTCAAAAAGACGCGTTGGGTTTGGAATAACAATTGACGCAAGTAATTGCGGGAGAGAGTCGATGGATATTTATCTGGACGATCCTAAAGTTCATGGTTCGATAAGTATTCAACAAGCTCTAACAGATCCCTCAGTCGCTCCCAGCTCTAGATCACAGCTCCAAAAGATCAAATGAGAGGAGAGGAGTCGATTAGAGGGGTTTAGAGCTGCTGAGAAGGATGAGGTAAGAGTTTGTTCTTCAGCCTGGCAGCTCCCAACAGTCGTGGCTGACGGGACGGGACGACATACAGTGGGATGATCTGAGCCGTCGGTTCGATCAAACGATAGGACGACTAGATTGGTTCCATCGGACTGGGTCTCTCCTCAGCCGTTCGATCGGCTGAGGAAAAGGCGCTACGGCTCAGATTGCGCGAATAGGCTATCTCGTGTTTGGGATGTCATAGCGAATCCGTGTTATTCAATAATAAATGGCCATTGGATTACTATAAATAAATCTAATTTAAATAATATTATATACTTAATTTAATTAATTAATTATATGCAATTTATTACTCAAAATTAAATAATCAAACGGACTTCGAAAAATCTCAAAATTCACTCTTACTTAATTGAGAGAAGAGGAACTCAAAAAATACAATCAAATTTTTGATCGGAGGTCAATTTAGTTATTATAATTTTATGAGTATTTAAATATTATTAAAATAATCGTAGAAAATTCGATGACTTCCAAACATTCCCAAAATACCCACCCCTAGTTAATTTGGGGGCGATGAGTCGCCCGTTGCTTTACCTCAAGGCATGCGGGCGTACGGGCGTCATTGCTCTCGTGTGAGGGTAGGAGAGAGAAATTCATGCATAAATTAATTTTAAATAAAATTTTTTTATTTTTTGTCATTTGACTTTCAAAAATAATGAAACTTGACATTGAGGTATATCTTGATGAGACGAACATACTCGCACAAAAATTTCTCGATTTGATGAAATATTGTGTTTTATATTAATTTCTGAAGTTTGACATTTTAAAAATTAATTATGGCCAATATGAAGATTCGAATTCGACAAAAAATTTTGTAGTCTTTTTATAAGATTCTTAATCCAACGACACAAAAAGTATTGAATTTAAACTTGTATTTAATTTTTTCAATTTACTAAGTTTAAATAATTCAAAAATTAATTAAGAGTATTTGTTATCGAGATTTCTCCCAAACTTAAGTATAACGATCACAAAAATACACTCTATCCAATGATATTTTTGATTTGTTCTATTTTTAAGATTACATAGGATCATAATTTTTGAGTTGAGTTCAGTTCTAAATAGCATGGTAACTACACGGGTCATTACATGCTCAAACTCTTCTCATCAAATACTATTCAATGCCCACCCCAAAAATGTCTTCTCTAATGTCAATAGCCACCAATCATTCACTTTGCCTTCTACATGATATGTAGCTAGAATTACCTCATTTATTACATAAAAATCCATGTTAGCAATGATCATTTTATGTTCTCGTAACCAAATTTTAGCATCATCAGGGGAAATTAATCCGTTGAATTGTGGTGTTCTCATCATCAAAAAATATTGTAATATCTTATATGATATTGTGTTCTAATAGGTGGAGGTGGAGATGAAATAACCATGGTATTATATTGTGAACATTGAGGCATTATTCTATGTATGGTTCTAGTAGATCATTCATGAACGATTATGATGTAAGCCGAAACTCTTAATATAAGTTGTGAATTAAGTACTATAAATATCATTAAATATTTTTAAATATGTAAAAATTAGCTAAGAAAAAGGTGTTAAACACATTTTGTACAAATTATATGTTTGAAAATAAGATATATATATAATTGCTAGGAATAGAAGCAAATTTTAATAATTTTTACAATAAATAAGAATTTTTGCAAATATAAACAAATGTCAACAGTTATATATTAAATTTTGCAGCATTTCCATTAGCCAATTGATTCAAAAAAGATAATTAAGCATGTCTGCTTAAAAAGAGAGGGTTCATATATATATATATATATATAGTTGATGCGTTTCAAATATGAAATAATTGTATCCCTGTGGAATTTAAACTCAAGACTTAGTATATCAAATCATGATCCTTAAATGTTAAAACATCTTCTACCAAAAATAACAAATATTACCTGTAATATAAACCTCCAAAGAGTGCAAGGCAGAGTGGTAAATCTCAATGAGAAACATATCGATTTGAGGTTATCATTTGCAAGTCTAAATCACATCATCTACCGACTAAGGTCAGTCGAATAAAAATATAACATACGACTATAATGCGTTCATATTGTAGGACTATATCAAAACCTCAAGGAATGAAATTTCTCACATACTTACATCCAGGCTTATTAAGCTTAGATGTTGAGTGAGCATAGTGGTCAACCTCAGTGGGAACCATATCAAGTGGAGGTTAGCAGCAAGCCATAATCACATCATCTACCCATAGAGGTCAGATCATTGCATAATCGAATTCAAAGCTCAATGAATAAAATCCTTATATCTTAAAGGGTGACTACAAAGCAGGGTCAAATTATGGAGTCCATTTCAATACTTACATACCAAGATTATCAATAAAGATAACGTCTAAAAAAAAATTGTTTATGTGATGGCCTTAGTGACAAATGGAAGCTCATTTCCTTTTGGTCCAAGTTAAGAGCCCATGTTCTTATTATAATCAAAATTATTATTTGTATATAATAAGAATGATATAAGTGATTGCATTGGTGCTATAGAATGCTTCGTAATTATCCTTTAATCATGCTAGCTCCCCTTGAATTTTAGATCAGCATAGCTCATATGTTGTTCTCATTTGTTAAAAGCTATTTTAATATAATTATTAAAATAAATGACTACAAATGTTAACTTATTATTATATTGTCTTTAGAATTTGAAGTCATAACCAAAGTCTTAAAATCCAGATTGGTAATCGAACCAATAAAAGGAATTGTTCAAGATCCAAATATTGGATCGAGGGGTTGAACCAGATTTGATTTGTTGAGCTATTATAATATAATAAATCATAAGTTACACCACAAATTTTTTTAATAATTAAACTTATATAATTATATATATATATATTATTATTTTTAGAAAGTTTATTTAATTTAAGCAAAAAATATTTATTGAATAAATTAAGTTGTTGAAATATATTAATACATGAGAGCCAGAAGAAACATATCGTATTGCAAATATTACAAGAAGCAATCTAATGAATTAATACTATATTGAAGAAGTATAAAATTAGAAATAAACAAATCAATTTAAGAATAAAGCAAATAAACTAAATTGAAATAGATAAGGATACATTTTTCTGAAAAAGCTCCAAAAGAATAAATTTACACATACATATAGATAGACACTTATTGTAAATTTTAACTTCTTTATGTCATTGTTAAATATTGCAATCACTAAGGCTTGTTTCACTTCTTTATATAAGTTCATTATTAGTATTAGTTGCAACTTGCAATCAAGGAAAAAATTATAAATGTTTTGGTGATAAACATACAAAAAATTTAGGGGAGCTTAGATGAAGAAAAATGATTAAACTCCAAACATGATCAAGAGTACCATCCACTAATAAAAAATAAAATAAAAATCGAATGAGACAAAATAATTATAAATATAATAGGGTAACAAAAAAATCAGATGAACTAATAATAGCTAGTTGCTTTGAGTTGTACACAAAAGGCACATAGTAAAGACAAGCTTGCATGATCATCAATTGCAAGTTGGAATAAATAAGCACAAATTGACAAGAACTACTAAAATTTTCAAATAACACTATCTGATAATAAAGCTAAAATAATTGATTTCATGAAAATAATCATCAAACACAAACACTAAGCAGATCATTAGTTGTACATAATATATATATAATAAATTAGATAAAAGCATGATAACAACTAATTGCTTTGGTTTGTACACAATTGTTAAATAAAATAAGAAATAAGCTTGCAAGGTCATTAGTTGCATGTTGAAATAGAAGATCACCAACTAACAAGAACTTATTAAAATTTATAGATAAAAACATTAATGATTGTCTGTCAATTGAATTGGAATATGTGACTTTATGAACACAATGCAAAACACAACATAAGTTACAAAACCAATACTAGAGAATGTTCTTATGCTATTCTCCCTTTGCTTATTCCACTGTACCAATCTATGTTGTCGCCTTCACCCATTGGCCTTCACTCTGCAGTTCGTCGATGGGTTGAGAAAGAGAAGTAGGTTTTAAATGGAATGTGAATAAATCGAATAATACGAAATGAGATTTTGGGATTTAATCAGAGGGCTCACATGTATATACGCATTGAACTGACCAATTTGTTGTACGCCGCCCGGTTCAACGGTTCACGATTGAACCGCAGGTTTCAGCGGTTCCATAGCAAGTAATTGACAACCGATGCCAGCAGTTTGGTAACCAACTAGGGAGCTAGTTCCCGATCGAGTCAGTCAAACGGGTCGATCTGATTCGATTTTTAAGAATTTGGTTGTAACTGCTTAATATATGAAATTTAGTACATTTATTTTTAAATTATGATTTATGATCTAATTAATTAAGGATACTTAATCATACACACCAGATACATGTAAAGCAAATAACACAAATTAATCAATTTTTCTTATTTATCTCAATAGAATCTTATATTTATTAATTATTAAGCCAAACAAATAAATATAAGATGAAAATATTTCATGTATAAAAGATTAAATGGAGGTTATTTTTATATAAAATTTTAATTTTATGTGAAACATAATGTAGGTTAAGTGCCAATATATTTCTTAATTTAATTAGCAACTAAATATATAATTACAATTCTAAGCAATCATAAATTCATGCAATTTCATTAAAAATGGTCGAAGTAAACTAATTAATTAATCAAACTTTCTAATTAATGTTTATTTTTGGAAATTAGAGACTTATTTAATTAGTTTACTTTTAATTATTGCTACTAATATATATAATTAATTAATGTTTAAATTGCTAATTAATATTTATCTAAAAATTAACTACTATTAATCAGTTTTTCAAAGTTCAATACACGCATTTCGTGTGCTTCGCTCTCCTCGTTTCCTGCCTCCTAAACCCCTAAGACCAACTATTACCCGGGTTTATCAATTTCTGTTTACGCAAACGTCCCGATTTAAGGCTTTAGCTTTACGATAGGCAAATTTCATGTTTGAACACATAGCCATTATCAAATCCTGAAAAGAATCAGTCCCTGCGACTTCTAGGGATTGGTTTTTTCGACATGAAGAAGCGGGAGTTGCAGATCTTCAACTCCATGTCTAAGCAGAAGGAGGTTTTCAAAACGATTGAAGAAGGGAGGGTGGGTATGTATGTATGCGGTGTGACGCCATATGATTTCAGCCATATCGGGCATGCCCGCGCTTATGTCGCGTTTGATGTCCTTCACAGGTTTTTCCTTATTCCATTAGCATTTTTACTATCTTTCTCAATGTAAGTATAGCGAACAGCAAGATTATGGGTTATGATTGAACTGCGTTCTTAGAAAAAATTTTCTTACATATGGATCATAATTTTCTCTCCATGTAAACATAGCTAAATTATACATTGAACTGCCGGCTAAATGATTGATTAATGTAGAATTTTCTTTGTATTCAGATATCTGAAGTATTTGGATTACGAAGTTGTGTATGTTCGAAATTTCACGGACATTGATGACAAAGTAAGTAGTGCAACGATCCCTTCTTTTGATATTTAATGCATACTAACCGAAAATTTATTAAATTTGAAAATTTTATTGTTCTTGGTAGTTCCTTTCAACTTTGGGCTCATTAACTCGTTTCTTATGCTCTTAATAAAAATTAGTTAATTATTATGTTCATGTCATTTTTTCCTCTTATTGTCTATTGTTTTTAACTTTATTCATTGTTTGTCAAAGTTCAATTTAATTCTATTTTAATGGAAGTGCTATTAAAATTCCCACATCATTCAAAATAATTACTAATTTAAAGACACCTTCTAATACCAATTTTCCAGATCATAAAGAGGGCTAGTGAGAAAGGTGAGAACCCATTGAGCTTGAGCAGCCACTTTTCTGCAGAGTTCTTAAAGGATATGTCCGAATTGAACTGTCTCCTTCCAACTCACGAGCCTCGTGTTTCTGATTATATGGAGCAAATTAAGGATATGGTAACTCAGGTACTTCATCTTTTTATAATCACAATTTTGATACTCTAACAAGAATTTAAAATTTGTATAACTAAGAACTTGCGAACTTGGCATTGGTTTGATTTTTCTTAGTCTTATATTAGTCACCTTTTTGCATTGAGGTTTTTAGATATTCCATATATTCTAAAAATATTTTTTGTATTATTTATGAAGGAAATATCATTAGTTTCTTATGACTGTAAAGTTATTGGCTTATTTCTCTCTTATGTTGCATGAGAATACTTTGGTTGATTGCTAAAATATTCTGTAGTTGAAATCTATAGCATGTGTAGTATCGGGTGGAAGACTCATTGCTTTAATGAGGTACACCAAATAGCAATAGGGAATGGGCAAACTAAGAGGAAGGATGTATGTGACATTTTCTTGTGGTGTGGCTAAATGCAAAGCCTTGCAGTGGTTAGTATGGATTACGTTTGTGGATTTAAATGGTCCATTAAAATGATATGACTGAGTTTTGCATCGTATTAGAGAGAGATTACTAATTTGTGTTATTCATAGGAAAATTGAATCATTATCTGTTTGCAGCATGATTTGCAAAATCTTGTAATCGAGAAATCTGAAATATCATGCAGGAAGGGTTTTGGGAAGATTCGGTAAATGTCAAGATGCTTTTGGTAGAGCCTGATCAAAATACTGATTTTATTATAATAGGTTTAGATTTGTTATGGATGCTTTTGTTAATTTTTTAGTATATTATTATTAATAGTATCTCATTTATGTTGAATTGAATATTGTATGATGAATTGAATTGCACAATATTTTTTTTACTCTTTGTTATGATGATTCTTTTCCCCACTCTCTTTCCATCTTTCATATCTTTAGATTTTCTCAAAATGTAAGTCTTGCTTTCTCATTCTACTTCCTAATACTTTACACTAACTCTAAAATTAAATTAGTGCACACAAATCCTAAGATAAATGATTTATTTCCTTGTTGCTACTCCGATGATGAATCGATCTTACATCATCCTACTTGAGAGATTAGAAGAGGAGAATGCCCTAAATAACAGCTGTTGGTGCTCTACCTTGTTTATTTTGGTTTCATAGCCAAATGTTACTACATCAGGGTCTATGCTTTCATAGCACTTTTTTCATGCAAAGAGTTTTAATGCCACACAACTATTAGGAATCCATTACTCTGTCCATTGTGTAAAAAGTTGTTATACATTCGTGTTGTATTTATTTGATTGTAAAATTTTTAATATATATGAAGGCACTTAATCATTTAATGTATAACTTTATGCTTATTAATCATCATAAAGTTTGTTATGTATTACTCCGTCAATTAGTACAAAGTTATATAATATTAGACACATGCAACATTAAAGCTTAGTCCTACTAAGTGAGTTGGCTGCAAAATTTTTTTGTCTCCATTTTGAAAGATTTAATACCATCCCATCTAGGCTGAAGCAGGTTTTCAAAAAAAGAAAAAAACAACCCATATATTTGCTCCAAGTAAT
Source organism: Gastrodia elata (assembly GCA_016760335.1). Classification (NCBI taxonomy): domain Eukaryota; kingdom Viridiplantae; phylum Streptophyta; class Magnoliopsida; order Asparagales; family Orchidaceae; genus Gastrodia; species Gastrodia elata. The sequence continues at coordinate 30,870,328 of CM028680.1, read as the reverse complement.
TGAGATCCTTCATAATAGTATCTTACCATGCCTTTTTTACTTTTTCTTTTTCTCATTTAATATGGGAAAAGCTCATAGATTCAACCTTCCTATCTACAGCATCAAACAATTTATGCATAAGATGCCTAAGCCCTCTAAGATGAATTTCTCTAAGTTACACATGCACATGATTTTTAAACTATAGCATGAATTTAAAATATATAGTGGTATAATAATTTAATTGTGAATATAGTTTAAAGGATACTGGTATTGTTGTTATGTTAACACTATGCTATTTAACTTTATGAAAATGTTATGGATGAACTATTAGAAATTAAAAAAAAAAACTACAAGATTTCTGTTTCTCTTTTATTTGATATCAGTTTAATTTGAATGAGATTATATGTGTCACAAATTGCTCCAATGAGAATTTATTATGCTAGCAAAAGCTGCCTTCTCTTTCCTGCATTTTGTTCTTACTGTTGTGAAAGCAATCATGCCAAACTGTTGATCATGAATCAGTGGGTAAATTAGGAAGGTTTTGTCTTGCAATTTTGTGTCAGAGATTGGAATTTGATGTAGGTATTTGTATTTGGGTTGTGATAAAGCACAGATCCTTTAACCTGCTGGTCTTTGAAATCTGAGTGCATTTGCCAACACTCCCCTCAAATAGGTACATTGATGCTGATTATCCTTTATTTGCTTCTAACTTTTAAAGATCAGCATGTGAACGGTTTGTAAGTTTGCTCTCCACTTGGTGAGTTATTGGATAATTTGACATGCATTCTAAATATTTGCTTGATGACAATTTTTTCTCGGTAAAGCTTTTACTAGTTTTTATTGTCATAATTTAGATATTTTAATATTTTTCATTAGTTATTTAGCCGAATTTTTTAAGCTCACTGTGATAATATAGCAATCCAAACTCTTAAGCACCAATGTATTGTTCACTTTGGCCTGAAAGATCTCACGGGTTTCCCTTATAAGATAATTTCTTAGCAGGTCACCATCTCAGAAGTGCTCTCACATGAGCACACTTAACTTTGAAGTTCTTATCAGGAACTCAACAATTATCTAAAAAGCCGCATCGATATTTAAGAGTTTCGCTTAATACTACTTAAGAGGGTCGTTATAATCTCCCAAACTTAAGTAACTGACGTCCTCGTCAGTATCCATACACAGATCCAAGAACCATCCATTGGGTAGATAGGATTAGAAATAGCCCATACAGGCACAAGAGATACCCACCACCATGTAGCACATTAACCATCATGGATTCAAGAGCCTGTTCACATGAAGTGGTACTTTGCCCTGTATGACACTTTGCTCCTATCTGACAACCTATGACCCGCTCTAATATCATTTGTAATAGCCCAAACTCTTAAGCACCAAGGTATTGTCCATTTTGGCCTGAAATGCCTCACGGTTTTGCCCTCAGAATATAACTTCCCAGCATGTTACTTATCCTGGGAGTGCACCCACATGAGCACGCTTAACTTTGAAGTTCTTATCAGGAACTCCACTATTATCTGAAAAGGCGCCTCGATATTTAAGAGTTCTGCTTAATACTACTTAAGATGGTCGTTACAGATAAACTACTCAAAACTCTACTATAGCATCACTAAGCAAAATTTACTTAATTCTGAACACTAGATTATCCCATCTATAATATCTTAATTTGATTGTGTTTGTGATCAACTATTCAATCTACATCATTAAAAATTTCAATGCACCTCTTCTCTTTCTTCTCAAGGAAGTTGCCTTTTTGTGGATTCTTTCAACTTAGTGTTTTCTAGATTGCATATACATGCTTTTTCTTATAATGAGTATAAGAATTGATCAATGCTACATAAACATTGTCATGTATGGGGTGAGATAAATAAATAATTTTACTTACTAGATAGTGATATATTTCAATGTCAATACTATTTTTTGGTAGTCAAAATTTGGGATTTGTTTCCATGGGGCTATCAACGCTTATAGTTCTTTTAGAAGGGTGGTGGTATATTCTTAGTGGGCAATAAGATTTAGTTCAACAATTTGCTACTTTCTTTCATCAGAAGTTGTTTAAAAGCTCCTAGGTTCTTCGCTTCAAATTTACCACTTGTACATATTTTCTAAGATCAAACTTCTAAAATTAATTTTTGTCATAATAATATTATCGATATTATAAGTATTGTTACCTTTCTCTCTCGAGTGTTTTAGGAGCAATGTGTGGTCAGTTTGTGTAGATGATACTTATGAATTTTCTTAGTTTCGATTGATTGAAGCTATGCTCATGATGTTTGCTTTAGTTCACTAAAATATATATATATATTTTATGTTGCACTCCTTTCCTCGTCAATCAACACCCATGTCGACAATCATGAATTGTCTTTTTATAAAAAATGCCCTTTAAGAATGCACTTCTTATACTTTATTATTGGTGGGTTCAATTTATATTGGACATATGAGAAAAAATTGCAACAGTTTAGAAGAGAACCCATGCTGCAATGGCAAAAGCTATCACTGCTGGACCTGGGGTCATGGCTTGAGTCATGCAAGCTCTTCTGAAAATATAAGGCAAGACTGCATACAATTATTCTAAGTAGCCTGACCCTTCCTTGGGCCCCACATTGTCATGATGCTTCATTCATCGAGATACCTTTTTTAATATTTAATGCTGTAGTACATGCAAAACCATTTTAGTTATATAATCACATGTTTAGACAAATTTGTTTGCAACACATCTTAATATTTTTCTATACTTCAACCAACATTGTGTTTAATGGAAAGCACCCATGTGGGATTGCATGTTCTCTTTCCATCTCTTAAACTCGTGACTTTACAACTATCATTCTTATTTTAAGATATTTCATAATTTCTTAAACAAGTATTGTCAATATTATATTTTAAAATTCTTCTTGTAAGCTTTTTGGTATTCAAAAATAGGGTTGCTGGGTTATGATTGCTCTATACTATAGGATAATCAATTAACAAACAACAATAACAACGAGAACAAAGCCCAACCTTTATCCTTCTCTTAAGTGAGATTGTCTTGATGTATTTTTTTTCCCTTGTGCTTTTTCAATAATAAACTTTTTCTATGCCCTAAGTGAGTATTCTTAATAATTTCTTGCAATGTCTATTTAGGTTTTTCTTTCCCATTGTTAATAGAGACAATTTATTAACTCAAATTTTTTCATTGGGCATTTAATGTTATATAATTATAATGCTCAAACCATCTAAGATAATTTTTGATGAACATGCCCTCAATTGGAGCTACTTTCACCCCTTGTTACAAAATGTGCTCATCTTAAATAATTTTCTTTGAGTTTAAAACTTGAACAAAATTATCAATTTCTTTTGTTTTCTCACATACCAAATTTATTTTCTAAAATGCATAAGCTTACAAATTAGAGTACCAATATTCCAAGATTTACATAGAATGGGAACTTTTGCTTATTTAACACTACACCCGGGTGTCGATGTATCAACTTTTGTATACTTTTCTCTTCTTGAAGGAAAAGATGCATGACTTAAAGGTATGACCTAGCTTCAAAACAGTTTTTTAAAACATTCAAGCCATATTTTATTTTGACAAGTTTTGTGCAGGTTGTTGACTACCTAATTCAACCTTCCACCATTCTCATTTGAGACTTATGAAATGGGAAGTTGAGTGCCTAAAATTATATTTTCTCTTTTAATGCAATTGAGAGTTCTTGATTTGATCCCATGGAATTGATTTAGCATATTAAAAGATTATTAACCTGGTGAACCTTTCCTTTACAAGTTATTAACCCATGTGAAAAATCTATCTCTTTTTAAAGATCAACATTTTGGATTGCATTTTTTATATGTTGTAGCGATCAATCTAAATTAAGCATAAGTTTAAAATTCTCATTCATTATTTAATTTGACAATAATGCATAGGTTTTTTGGCAATCTAAGTCATATGTATAAACATAAATCTCTGCAATGAGTCTTGCATTTTTCATAGTAAAAATGTCATTGACATTGAACATGTAGGAATTCATTTTTCCACCTTGTTGTTGGAGTGACTTATCTAAATTTATCATTACTCAGTAGGTATTTTTATTATGTTTAATTTGAAAATAATGCAATTAGTTTATTTTAGTTAATTAAATAGACGGTGGAATCCTAAGAAGGGTAATATAGATATTTTTAGGAGTGAGTTAAAAACTTGATAGTGGAACTTTGAGGGTGAAATCAATGTTATATAGAATTTGATTACTAGCTTTATTTTTTATATAATAAAGAGTTTACTTGATGAATCAAAAGGAAGAGTACGTAATAATAAAAATGCATGATGGTGAAAATAAGATGTTCAAGTTAAAATTAATGATTAAAAGATATTTTATAAAGAATAGTTTAAATGTAAGACTAATGAGAATTTGATGAAATTTAAAATAACTTATCGTGAATAAAAAAGAGCAATTCATAATGCTAAAAGTGCAACATTTAATGATTTATTTCATAAGTTTGAAATTGATGAGGGATAATGACATATTTTTTATATAATAAAGAGTTTACTTGATGAATCAAAATGAAGAGTACGTAATAATAAAAATGCATGATGGTGAAAATAAGATGTTCAAGTTAAAATTAATGATTAAAAGATATTTTATAAAGAATAGTTTAAATGTAATACTAATGAGAATTTGATGAAATTTAAAATAACTTATCGTGAATAAAAAAGAGCAATTCATAATGCTAAAAGTGCAACATTTAATGATTTATTTCATAAGTTTGAAATTGATGAGGGATAATGACATATTTTTAAGTTAGCTAAATTAAGAAATAAAGAAATTAAAGATTTAACTCACTAAAATATATAAGACAATCAAAAATTTTTTGTTAGGGTTGAAGATATTCAATATAGATAGATGGAATATTTTTTACTAAGCATTTTAATGAAAGATGTACAAGTATTAATATAAGTGAGCTTAATAATTCTAAAATAATTAATTACACTTTTATTTAACATGTTAAAAAAGCTGATTTGGAATGATATAAAGAGGATGAAGAACAGAAAAGCAGAAAATCGGTAGGATCTGTTGACATCCTTTCAATGTATGAAAAATGTTTGGGCAAGAAAGAAATTTCTTGGCTTACCAAATTATTTAATGATATTTTGAAAATTAAAAAGGTGGCTAATGAGTGCAGAAAGAGTATTGTTATATTTACTTACAAGAATAAAGATGATGCTTAAGACTTCAAATTATAGAGAATCAAGTTAATCACATTGAAATAATGATAGAGTAATTGAATACAAATTACAAAGGGATACTTCTATTTTTTTGAAATCAATTTGGCTTTATACTATGTAATAATATGTAAATCTACCGTTGAAGCCAAACATATTCTAAGAGATTTGATAGAGAAATTTAGACAAAGAAAAGAGGTTTTTTATTGAATTTCATTGATCTTGAAAATTTTATGATAGAGCACCAAGAGATTCTTTGGTTTTAGAGAGAAAAGATATTTGTGTTGCATATATTAATGTTATTAGAAATATGTATAATGGGGTTGTAACATGTTTTTGATTTTATGGTAGTTGTCTATTCATAATTACTATTTGATTACATCAAGGCTCGGCTTTCAGCCAATATCTTTTTGCTTTAATTATGGATATTCTTACGGAGGACATTCAAGAGGAGGTTTTTTGGTGCATGTTATTTGTGTATAACATTCTATTAAATTATTAAGATCAGGGATGGAATTAAACCAAAACTTGATTTGTGGAGGATTACTTTAGAATTTAAAGATTTTCATCTTGTCGATCTAAAACATAATTTTGGAGTGTAAGTTCACTTATATTATAAGCCATTATCTCGAGGACATAATTATAGAGGAACATGTGATCAAGAAGAGCGAAAAGCTTCAAATACTTTGGTTTAGTTACTCAAAATAATGGTGTAATAGAGAGCAATGTGATTAGACGGATTCAAGCTGGTTATTGAAATGGAGGAGCGCTTTTGGAATATTGTGCGATTGGAAAATACCACTCAAAATCAAAGAAAAATTTATAGAGCAGCTATATGGGTAGTTATGTTGTATGAGGCCAAATGTTGTCCAACAAAGAAGAGACTTACTGATTAAATAAGTGTTACATCGAGGATGCTTAGGTGGATGGGAGATATATTCGTAAGAATTATAAATGAGTTTATTTGTAACAAGGCTGGAATGACTCTAGTACAGATAAGATTAGAGAATGCCGCCTTAGATGGTTTGGGCATATTAAGTGTAGACTGCTCAATGCTCTTGTTCGAAAAATTGAATTTATGAATTTTGACCATATTAAAAGAAGAACATGAAGTGTAGAAAGACATGGGAAGAAACCAATAGAAATGATTTTCTCTGTTTTGAACTTAAGGAGAGGATTCTATTTTTTCATGCACAATGGAAACAAAGGATCCATATAGATGACCACACCTAGTGGGATTTAAGGCTTGGTGTTGTTGTTGTAATTTGGAAATAATGCATTGGTCTCTTCATAATTTGAGCCCTATGTATGAGCAAACATATTTGCAACAAGTTTATTTTTTTTATTTAGGTTCAAATAATGTAGTACATTGACAACAAATAATTTTATAAGTTTGATGATTAGCACATATATCTCTTACTAGTTGATGAGTAATTTTTGTAGACATATATGTGATATTTTAGTTGATAGAATAAGCAAACACAGTTCACCTAAACATTTGAATGGTAGTGTAGATGGATTACATATAAAAAAAGTCTCCTTTAATTAAAAAAAAGTGTTTTGAAGTTCATAACATATTTATGGCTAAAAGAAATCTTCTTTATCTTTTGAAGTACATATTGCTCACCGAAATTACGAGGAGAAAGAAATCGTTGTTGTTGCATCAGTCACAACTCTTCTATTTTGCATAACATGTTAATAATTTTCTTGCCTTTCATTACTATAGAACTTTAAACAACTCTTTGCTTACACTGATAAGTTCATAGCCTTTTGTATTGTGTGTATTTAGAGAATTAAATTTTCCTTAAAATTTAGAACGTAACTAACATCTTTTAGAGTTCAAACAATTTCATCAACATTTTGAACCATTTCTATGGTAATCGCCTAATGGGTAAGCGCTTGAGTTTAGAGAAGAGTAGAGCAACCATTCCCTAGTAAGCAACTATACATAAGTATCAAATCTCAGTACTTATCCGACTCTGAGTTTAAGCTAAATATAGTATTAGAACTCGTATTAGATATCATAGTATTAGTCTTTTTTATTTTATAAAAGGAAAGCAAAAGAGCTCTATTTCTTTTGAATCTGCATCTAAATAAGTATGACTGGTCATAAACCCTAGATGCATTGGTCGAGGAGCTATGTAGTTAGGCCCTTAGAGAAGAAAAAAAGTTTAGCGTTCTCAGTTGAGCTTCCATAGATCTGTGATTTTAGCATTTATCTCTAAACTAAATGCACATATTAAGATCAGGCAAGCCTCAATGAAATGAAAAATTCCAAAATTCTGTCTTTGTTAGGCGAAGTTCATTGATGTGTGTTCTACTAGACTAGAATATTAGACCCGTAGACCCGAGTCGCCCCTTTCTAGCAATAACGATTACCGTTCGGAGCATAACCTCCCGGTCAGTTTAAGGTTTCACTAACTAGACTCTGAAATGCGGCCAAGCTAAAGGAAAGGTTCAGACTGATTAGCTTTGCAACTCAACGATTACATAATTACCTCTTTTCGCTTTGCTATCTCTGAGCGGAACCTGTTGCTATGTTTTTTTCTTCGCCTCTATCCTTTCTCTCTCCTTCGAGATTCGCTTTGAACCTCAAAGTTTCTTCCATTCGACTAGCGTCTTATAAAATGTACGTTAAAGAGGATTCCTCTCCAAGAGACTAGGGTTGACATACTAGATTGACATAGAATAGGGGAATAAGGTCTTGAACTTCTCCAATATCCTCCTTGCTCCAAAAACGATGAGTGGGTTAGAAGAGTCATAAGGGAATTGCTTGGCAGCGATCTTAAACTTCTTGAAGAAGTGCTCTCTTATCTATCATAAGACTTTGTAGCCTAAAATTAGAATATACCTAATTCGGTAAGCTCTCATACAATATAAAAGAACCTCAACCTTGCAACGAGTCATAAGCGATCTTGATCTCGCTTTGCTTCGAAATAAGCTCTATAATAATATTCTTTAAGCATAACCTACCGGTTTGTCTAATAGACTACGCTTGTTTACTTGAATGAGCTACCTATCTTTAGGTTACCAAGCCTTTACTTTAGTATCTGGTTTGAGCATTTCTTATAAGCCCACACAGTTCAGTTGAGCATTTAGGACTTGATTGTTGCTACTGGTTCGGAGAAGTTTCATTTGTTTTTTTAGACGCTAGGCAAAGTACATCAGCTTCTTATGGAAGAGCGAAGCTGTAACGACCCAAAGTCGTTATTTTGCAAATTAGGTCAGAGTCCCGTCTTAGGAATCAGGATCTCGGGGAATTTCAATTTAGGGCAAACAAAACTACCAGTAGATAGAAACAACTTTAAAGATCAAAGAGCCCTAATTCAGTAGAAATCCGAAAGACAGAAGCTCCCGTTCTATCTTCGAAATTTCTAATTTCTGAAAATCAAAAACATTGAAATATGCATCCAAATTCATCGTTTTCAGTATCGATGTGTTAAGTATATTATTTAAAAGTTGCTCGAGAAGTTTCATCAAATTCTGAGCGTCGATTTGTTCGTGGCAAATTTTCGAAGTGTTAATCCTCTAAAATTTAAAATAAAATAAATTATTTGTCCAAATCGAAAATTTTCGGCACGAGGGTGTTCGTCATGTCGGAACACACCTCGGTGCCAAGTTTCGTTGAATTTGGATGCCGAACGACGGAAAAATGCGAGAAATTTAACTTTAACTAATTTTATTTATTCCTTCTCTGTCCCCCCCTAAAAAATCGCAGTTTGCGATTTCTTCCGCCAAATGACGGGAGCAGCTTCCGCGCCAGGCGGAAGCATGGCGCCTGCCTGCGCCGTTTTTGGCGCAGGTTGTCGGCCCATAGGGCCGACCCCAGCCTGCGAATCGCAGGCTCTGTCTTGTGACAGAGCCTGCAGGCGGCACTTCCGCCTGCCAGGAGGGGGCCCGCCTGCGCCGTTTTGGCGTAGGATGCGGTCGGCCCCCTCAGCCGAACCCCCCAGCCTGCGCTTATTTAAGCGTAGCCCTCCCCTTCCAGCCCTCCTCCTCAGCCTTCCAGCAGCCGGCCACCCCTCCTCAGCCCTTCCAGCAGCCGGCCAGCCCCTCCGGCAGCCCGGCAGCCCCCTTCCAGCCGCTTTCGGCAGCCCGACAGCCTCCGGAAGCTCCCGGCAGCCTCCGGCAGACCCTCCCAGCAACTTCCGGCAGCCCGGCAGTCCCCTCCAGCAGCTCCAGCATCTCCAGCAGCCACCAACAGCTTCTGGCAGCCTTCGACGGCCACCAACAGCCCTTCCCAGCCAGCCAGCTCCTTCTTGTCGGCTGACCAGCAGCAGCCCGGCAGCCCCGCCAGCCAGCTGGAGCCCTTGCCAGCCTCCGGCCAGCCCGTTCCGGCTTCCCTCCGTTTTTTGGCGGTCTTAATCCTCAAAGGTTTGAAGATAAGTTTAAGAGAAGAAAATAGGAGTTATTTTGCTATTTTCTCTACTTAATAATCTTTTTGAAAATAAGATTACGTCATTCACATTAATACGGTTCTCATTAATTAATAATGAAAACTATACAAATATTATAAAAAGATTATTATTTCAATTTAAGCAATTTCATTTTTGACCACCACTCCTATTATGTTCTTATTTCATTTTTATATTATTATCATTGAAACAATGATAATAATAATATTGTATCATTATAATCACTATCCTTGATAATCTTAAAACACTTTAATAATTATAACTGCTTTAATAGCAGCTTAAATCAATCAAACTTCAAATGCGGAAGAAGAGCATAATGAAAGAAATTAAACTCCTAAATCATTGATTAAAAAGCTAACTTAGAAATATCGGGGACTTAAATGCAGATTGAGCGAACTGTCACTCATTCGAGCCGTTAAACTTTTGAACTTAAGAACAAAGGTACCCAGTACATGACATGTATTACATTTTGCACTTTTACTGCTGCTTAGCTTCGCGTATTTTGCTTTGAGCCAGATTCATTTGAAGCTTGGTTGGTTGTTAGAAACCAACATCCTTTTCGTTCGGGGGTTACTGGAAAATGACATCAGTAACATTAATGCTTGGTTGGTTGTTAGAAACCAACAGTTCTTTTCATTCGGGGTTGTTGCTGGAAAAATGACATCAGCAACATTCGGGGTTGTTACTGGAAAATGACATCGGTAACATTCGGGGTAGATTACTGGAAAATGACATCAGTAATCTTTATTTGACGAACATTATTTGTTGCAGGAAATTGTTTATTTCGCGCTATTACCTTATTTTCTCCTGCATTTTATTTCCGTCTTACTTCCGCTAATCGCATCATTTAAAAATGTAAATGTTATTATGTACTGCTGTACTTAGAGTATTCTCTAATTACTATGAATTCAAATCTCGGTATTATTTGTTGTACAATACCAGGTCAGGTACTTCTGGAAGAGCTTAAGCAAGAACCATAATGCTTGAAATTTTCAATCTGCAAATGGATCTGCGACGGCGCTGTTTTTGCTTATTTATCTTTTATCTTTTCTTTATTCTTACTTTTGTACGATGAACGCTGAAAAGATCTTGTAATGTGAACATTTAAATAAATAAATAATATCTTTGGCTTTCGTATGTGTATGCTCTTTTCCTCTCAAGTTACTCGATATGATCCTGCGGCAAGTGAACGCCCGACGTCGGAACGGTTTCTTTTGAACCGGCGTCGGGGTCCTCACAGAAGCATAGGGTTAAATCGAGCGGGGGCAGCCCAGTTTTTGATAGTCTAGGGTATATATGGTTTAGCCGATAGGCTACTCTTAGGTAGGTAGAGGATCTTACAGAAAATTTAGGCAAAAGTTAACTAGTGAGCTTATAGATCAATAGAAAGAAAGTTGAATCTCTGAAAGAGTGAGCCGATAGGTTATGTAAGATGTTAAACTCATATTATAACTAAAGATTGTAAAGAGAAAACAAGGTTAGTCTACAGGATAGCTCTCTGAATTTTAATATAAAATCAATATATAATAACTGAATATTCTAATATAATACCAGTAAAAGCAGTTAGGAGAGACAAATCAGTTAGAGTAACTTGTTAGAAAGTCACTGCTACCTTAGTTTATCTCGGAAGTGAGCACCAGAATGATGGGGATCTAGGCTATACAGTGAATCGATTCCGGAAGCTACTCATTCTTTAGTTAGAGAAGGGAACCTTGACTGCTATCTGAATATATACTTTCGTTGTCAATCTCTCTGATCGTTCAAGTATTGACCTACCCCTTAGATTATAGAAAGAGACTGTAGGCTTGCCTGCGAATGAAATAATGATTTTTGCAGCTAGATCGGACTATTGCTTGGATTAACGGAGGCATAAGGGCTAGACTCGGCTGGCTCGTAAACTATCCCTATCTCAATCCTTGGATGCTGGGATGAGAGAAGTGAAAGAGGTCCAATCCAATCTAGTGAGATTAGCGGGTTAGAAGCGATCTAGAATAAGAGACTCATTGAAGTTGGGGAGCACTGGGGGATAGATCGACTTTCTTAGGAAATGAAGGTTTTAGTGGTTTGGCCCTGTCAAAAGATGAAAAAGAAGATGAAAAAGAAGAACCGGCTAGCATAACCTTTACTTTAGATTAATAGAAAACGATTTGTTATTTGATAACAAAAGAGAAGATAGGGAAATCCAGGCTGCGGTGAAGGATATGGAAGAGTTATACGCTAGTCGAATGCCGCGTAGCGGTGAGATGAGAGTAGAAGATATGAAAGTGTGAGTCGAAAGATAATGGGTACTGTCATTTAGGTGAGACTCTAGTCAAAGGAGCGAAACCATTAGACAAAACGCTCCTGGTAAGGAGAGAGTTCTATTCAATAGTGTAGGTTTGCCGTTTGCCTCTCGCTTCGCTCATATTCATTGAGTATAGAGCTTGATATTCGCTTGATTGACCCGCAAGCTCATCTCCTTTCTCAAGCAAGCTCAGATAACACGTTCATATTCGACTAATTAATATCGAAGATTCTCATATTTTTTGTTTGTCGCTTACTGAGTTGTTTCGTTCATCCGCTATGCGGCCTTAGAAAGAGATAAGAGTCTCATATCTCCCGTTGTTCGATCCTATCTATCATATTACGTCTATCAACTCACAAAAGCTTACTCTTTTCTGATTTTAGATTTAGTCTTTTGATTCGCTTTCTTTTGATTGATCTAGTAAGTAGGCTCCATACTTTACTCTTGAATTTGCCTTGCTGCAGCCTCTATTCGATTGGCTTGGATATCTTGGAGTTCACTGCCTACTGAAAGGAAGAATGATCTTTATCTTTCTATTCTATTCGCATCTACTATAGTGAAGAGTGAAGCCTTCGAAGCCTGTTTGAATTCCTAACAAGGTTCTCAAGAACAGTTTACCGACAATTCACGAGACCTCAAACAGTGTATGCTTGTTTTTTTTAGCTGCTCAGTAGAACCAATTATAGAAGAGCGAGATAAACCGTTCTCTCCTCTCCTAGTTGTTTGATGTACAACATCAAACATAGCTGTTTGTGTTAAGCATCTAGAAATCTCTACTGGTCTTCAGATTTCTGACTCAAAGCTCTTCTTTTAATGTAATGCTCTTTGAAGAGAGATTTCAAAGATCCTCAAAATCAGAGATTTCAGCTTACCAACACCAACATTATCTAAAAGATGCTCATCAATGCTACCTCACTTTATACAAGTTCATGCGTCAAACAATCTTATTAGGTGCCATTTGAAAGGTACGCACAAATCTAGAATCTTTTTGACTTTGATCCATGCTCTATATCAGGGACAAGTAGGCCCGTCATTGCTTCTGTTACTTGCTAAACTTGATTTTCTTATTTCCCTAATATTATTATGGTCACCTTTATCTAGGTGTAATTTTTTTTTAGCTTAAATTAATATATGTTTTTTAGTGACTTTTTATTGTTATAGTATCTTGAGATCAGGATTTGTGCTTTAATTTAGACTTGCCACTTTTTTCCATCGTTAATCTCTCTATTTTGTTTTTCCTTGACAAAAAAACATCTTTGGCTTGAGTCTCAGAAGTTGAGATAGCATTTGTATTAAGTTTTTTGAAAATAGAGTTTATGAAACATTTTCAAGAGAAATAAACTTGAGACCATACAATATAGAATCCCCAAGGTTTGTATAAGAAGACAAAGAATCAACACATGGGCATTATCTTCAACTTCACGTTTCACATCAAGTCGTTTCAGATTTATAATAATAGATGTATGTTCATTAGTATGAGATATCTTCAGTGAGATTGTAAGTGTGTAGCTACTACTTCAAATGGAAATTTAGTAAACTCTTTGTCAAACATGAGAACTCTAGCATGGTTAAATTAGCAAACCTATCCTTCATATTGTTTTTTGCAATCATATTTGATAGATGCAGTAAAATCTTTGTTTTTTTCTTTCTTTCTTTTGGGGCTAGAAATGCATGTATTATATCCTTACCGATCAAGTCATCACTCAGATCTAACTAGACCAGGATAGCTTACATTTGTTGAAATGATGAAAGTTAAGAGGAAGAGAGATGAGCATCTATGGTAAATTGAAATGACTTGTGTATATTACATATTTTGTTACAGCGTACATATATATAGTGGTGTGTAACCGTAACATATGTTGGTTTCTAATTTTAATCATTGTCAAGTCTTCAATTAGCAGCCAACATTTATATTCTAATCTCTGTAATTTATTGCGATTTCTAACTCTATTTAATGTCTAGCATTCACTGCTACGGGTATATTCTAATACCTCGGTAAGGCGATAGTGAACTCTTGAACGATCAATTTATCTCGTAGGTAGTTAAACCAGAAGATTGAATGCTGCTTGGTGAGGATGTCTGCTATCTGCTCTTTTGATAGTGTGTAATGTATTGTGACCTCATTATTATTGACATTGTCACGGATGCATTTGCAGTCCACTTTTACGTGTTTTGTACGAGTGTGAAATAACGAGTTGTTGGCAAGAGACATAGCAGACACGTTGTCGCAGTAGATTTTTGTTGCTTGCGACCGAGGATGTTGGAATTCTTGAAGTAGTCTGCAGAGCAATATGATTTTTGTAACCATTGAGGCAAGCGTTCGATATTCTGCTTTTATGTAGGATATGTTATTGTGTGCTATTTTTTGGTTCTCCAGTTAATTAGAGTTTGGCTTAGAAACATGCAAAAATTGGTTTTAGATATCTAGTCAGTACAGTCTTCTGGCCAATTTGCATCTGAATGTGCATGAAGTTCCATGGTGGAAGGAATGACGGGCCCAAGATTAGTGGTGCCTTTGATATATTGTATTATACGCTTTAGTTGCATGTAGTCAGGCTGTAGAGGCTTGATGCATGTGTTGACTAATGCTGTTGACAGCGTGACTGATATCTGAATGTGTGATGGTGAGGAATTGAAGGCACCGACGAGTTGCCTGTAGGTGTGCGGAACAAGTAATGGGCCCGAGGTGGTAGTGGAGCTGTTGACTGGACTTGTAAGAGTAGGGCTGGTTTACAGTTTGACATTCCTGCATTCTAAAGTATCTGTGCTGCATAAGAAGTTTGGGACAGATAAAGATCGTGGGAGGTTTGCTGAATTAAAATACCAAGAAAATGTGAGGGGGAGCCAATATTTATCATTTTGAAGCGGTTTTCCATAGTTGTAACTGTTTGTGTGAGGATTGAGGGGCTTATACTTGTGAGGAGTAGATCATCAGCATGTATTAGTAGATAGGCACGGATGTGAGAGGTGTCATAGATGAATAGTGATGGATCGACTTTGAGTGAAATGGTTTGATATCATAGAAAACCACTTTCAAGGAGATTATTTTAGCCCATAGAGTCCTTTTAAGTTGCACACGTAATTGGGTTTATTGGGATCAATGAAGCCTTGAGGTTGTTTAATGTAAACAGTTTCATTCAAAGAACCGTGGTGAAAGACATTTGTTGTGTCGAGTTGTAATTTAGACCTTCGGTGATGAGTGGCAATAGTGAAGAGGATACGAATGATGGATATTCTAGCAATTGGGCTGAATGTTTTTGTGTAGTCTAAACCCATAGACTTAATTGAAGCCTTGGGCTACTAGGAGAGCTTGTAACGAGCAAAAGAGCCATCCGTATTGGATTTGGTGCGGAATGTTCATTTGCATATGAGGACTAGTTGAACTGGGTTTGGGGGAACTATATCTCATGTTTGTTGGTCTTTGAGGGTCGTGATTTCAGCGACCATTGCTTGTCTCCATTGATCAAGTTTATTTGCTTAGGTGTAGGTAGTGGGATCGGGCTGTAGAGGAGTTTGGGCGGTGAGATTGAGTATGGGATGATGTTGAAGAGCTCATGTTCTAGTTCTTGTGAGCATAAGATGTGAGGGATTGGTTCTGGTGAGCATCAGATGTAAAGGATGGGTGGGGGAGAGGGAGGATAGGTAGTGTTTGCTATGGGTAAGGTAGTGTCGGGGGTGAACAAAAGAAGAGTTGTTGGTGGGAGAGTTAAGCTAGTTAGAGAAGGTAGAGCTTTGAGGACATTATGAGTTTGGTGTTTTTCTCCCCGAACTCAAAGAAAAGACAAGGGTTTGACCGTTTTGTTCTTCTTTTGTCAAGGTTTCCTCTCCTGTCAGTAGAGATTCAAATCTTCGCTATTTTCAGAGCAGTCTTAGCTACAGTTTCTGATACTCCACTCATTTCGACATTTTACTAATGATTGATTACATCCTCTTATGGACGTTGATTGATAAGATATTCTATATTAATGTTGTTCCTCTTGTTGTTGCTGCTTCTGTTCTCGTTGTTCCTCTTCTTTCTCTTTCGCCTGTTGTTCATTGATGTCAAGCTCAACGGTTATAGTTTCTCTGTTAGAATCTCTTTCTTTCTTTAAGATCTGTATTTTCTGATAAGGTTCAATTAAAGCGTGAATTGGCCAGAATAGGAATTCTGGAAAGTGTTTCTCGTTCTCGTTCCTTCTTACAATTTTGAATTGGGCCCCTTTCTTTTGATCATTAAAAGACGGAAGGACTTGTTGGTACGCTTTAAATCCTTCTTCATTGGGTGTTTTTCTATTATCAATTGGAATGGCAGCGAAGTTTATAAGGGACAGACTATCTCCTTTGGTTCCTTCCTCTTTAAAGCTTAAATTCAGGGTTTTATATGTCTTGATGTTTGGATTTGGGTGCGGCAAAACTCGTAGTATTCCTTTAAAGGTTTCATATTCCTCAGTGACAAAAAGTATATCTTCGCAGTTGAACCCAGAGACAGATGCTGGGGCCTACATAGACTACACTTTACTGTCGAGAATTGAAGCTGAGATGGCGAATGTCAGGTTGATCTCGAGCAGAAAAGAAGACTGGGAAGGAGCCAAGCAAAAAAAGGGCTGTAGGGCAACCCGGTGGGTGGGCTACTGGTCAATTTATTCAGGATGTTATGGCTGCTAGGCTAGGTTTATAACTGAGAAAGGGAATTCTTTCGTCAGGAGTGACAAAACAAGTTCAATATAGGTGAGCCTGAGAAGGACCGATAGACTCCATAAATAGAGCCAGTGCCGAACCAATGGGTTTGGAAGTGATGTTCGAGGAAGTGCACATTGTGAGAAATGATAATTTTTGTGTGAGTGGGTTGAAGCATTAGTATTTTTTGTAGGTAGGGGAGTAGCTGATGAAGATGAAGGGATTGATTTTGGGGGAGAGTTTAATTGTTGGTGAGGTGGTAGAAAGAGGTAGCAAGTGCAGCCGAAAACTCGAAGGTGAGTTTAGGTGGGTTTGTGAGTTTGTAGGGTGTTTTGTTATTGACGATCTTGGAATGGAGGCAATTAATAAAATAGGTTGAGGTAGAGAGAGCGTCAGGCAAAATTTGGAGGAGAGGCCAGCAATTTGAAGCAGTGTTCTGGTTGTTTTTATGAGGTGACGGTGTTTCTTTCGGCTACTCCATTTTGTTGAGGTGTGTAGGGGCATGAAAGTTGATTATGAATTTTTGTTTGTTATAAGAAAGTGGAGTTTGCAATATTTCACCCCCTTCGGTGTGTAGGATTTTTATTTTGTAGTTGAATTGATGTTCGAGGAAACAAGCAAATTGAATGAAAAGACTTGTAGTTACAGATTTTTGCTTCATTGGAAAAATTTATAAAAAAGCCTTCATTGGATACATTAGGAATACATCGGAATGAACCAATTCTAATAGTTTATAGTGATGATTGGTGAAAATAAGAAAGTGCAATTTGTGGTGTTTGTTGATGATGCGTTGGATGCACTGAGTGGGATTATTGCTGACCGTGATATGAGGAATGTGAGTTGCGAGAAATTGCTGTATGGCCTAGCCTTCAGTGCTAGAGTGTTGTTGTGGTTGATGTGCTGGAAGAATTAAGGAGTAGCTGCAATGAAATTGGTGGTAGGTCAGGTGGGATGAAGTAGAGACCATTACGACTGCGGCCTTGAAGAAGAACCATATTCGAGTGCAGATCCTTGATGAGATGTTGATATGATCAAATGAAATAGAGCATTTATTATTAGTTACAAGTTTGTGTACAAAAATGAGATTGAATTTTGATTGGAGACATGCAGTATTCGAGACGGATTGAGCTCATGTGATGGAGTAGGTAATAGATTGTTACTTATGTTGGAGATGTGTAGGGATTGGTCATTGCTGATGGTGACTTGTTTGTGTCCATTGTACGAGTCTGAGATGGAGAGGTTGCTGAGATCATTGGTCATGTGGGCTGATGCGCCAGAGCCAAGAACCCAATTGTTGTCAGTGTAGTTGTAGTAAATGAGTACTGTGGGCTGATGGGAGGATTTAGTAATGATTGGATCATGTTTATGCCAACAAGAGATTGCTGTGTGTTATTGTTTTTCACATATTTGACATTTGATGGTGGCTTTTCATCGCTGATCGTTGAATGTGGTTCTTGGTTGTGAGCTGAAGCCTGATCGATTAAGGGGCAGTGTGCTGAAGTTTGACTTGTTTTTGCCTATCCAGGATCTGTTGCGGGTATGCATTAGGAGTGTCGGGGATGAGGCTTGCCTTAGATCCTGGCTGGCTTCATGTTGTAGATTGATTTCTTCATTGCAAACTCAAAGGCTGGAGGCTTGTGGGGATTGCAATTTTGAATGCTTGATATTGAGCGGGGTGGTCATTCAAAGTGTAAATAAGGATGTATTCGGGTAACATTGGAGCTGAGAGCTTATATTTTATCTACAATCTCTTTGATTTCGGAGAGGTAAACTAGCATGGATGTGTCTTGCATTTTGATATTGTGTAGGGCATTTTTGAGTTGCATAAACCTTTGACCTGTTTATGGATTGGAAACGTCTTGCAAGAATCTGCCAGGCTTCGTGACAAGTTTCGGTTGTGAGGATGTCGGCTAAAGTGGAGGAGGAGGTGGAGAATAGGGCTGAGATCAAGTTTCGATCGGTGAAGGTTCATAGTTCAGAACGTATTGATGTGTTGATTTCTGGCTTTGTTAGAAAGGTAAGATGGTAGTTTTAGCAAGGTACCGTTGAGGTGGCCGTGAAGACTGTTGGCTTTGAAAAGGTTAGAGATTTGCACTCGCTAAATTTGGTAATTGGCGGAGGTAAGGGGGTGGTTAATTAGGTTCTCGATGTTATTGATCAAGAACGTAAGGCTAGGGGAAACAACCAATGGGTTTGGTGCTTCTTGATGTTCTAATGTGTCAGTGTTGCTTCTTGTGTTGGATGATGATGCAGCCATTGGGCAGTAATAGGGATGGTGATGTTTTCGTCAAATAGAGGCAAGTCTGTCAGGCATGAGACAAAGGCTTGTCGTGTTGAAGAATAAGGCGAACGATCCTTTGTGGAAATGGAGACAGAGATAGAGGCTTGTCGTGTTGGGGAATCAGACGTAGACAATTCTTTGTTTCGATTTTGTCGTCGATTTTGATACGTCAGATCGGCGATCCTGTAGGAGACAGAGACGGAGACTTGCCGTGCTAGAGGATTAGATGTCGGCGATGCAGGAGATCATGAATGTTTTGATACCATGTTGAGATGATGAAAGTTGAGAGGAAGGAGAAGAACATCTGCTGTAAATTGAAATCAGAAGAACTTGTGTGTACTGCATATGTTGTTACAACATACGTATACATATAGTGGTGTAAAACTGTAACATATGTCAGCACTAATTCTAATCAATGTCAAGTTTTCTATGCGACGGCTACATTTTAATCTCTGCAGCTTATAACAATTTCTAATTTTGATTATTGTCTTGCATTCATTGCTGCAGTTATATTCTGATAGCATCTTCACTTGGCATAACTTGAATTAGGTAGCTTGATTTGATCTCTCAGTATCATAATTGATGGCTGATTCTAACATGTACTTGCTGAAGCGAGCAAATATGCAACAAAAAATAACAGGAGAAAGCACAAATGACGCTACATTTATGTGGTAACCAAAACAGGGAAAAATCATGGAAGAACAAGAGCAGCAGAAATCTTATCATCCAGGAGAATTATAATTTTAGATATGAGAAGAATTTTAAGGTGATGGCAAATCAGACTACACAACATTTTTATAAATGGGCTTAATACATCACAGCAAGGGGATGTGAAAAATCTAAAATACGCACCCATTTCGCCTGCAAACTCAACATGAAGTTTGATAGGAAAATCAGGGGGGAAATTTAATCAATTTACAAACCAAATTCAAGGCATTGACATGACATTACATTTGGTAGAATTTGATTAATAAGTATGATGAAGTCGAGGCATATTTCTTTGGCAGATGTTTAGGATCATTTATTGTGAACTTTAGGGCCTAAGAATAATTTCTATAGATGCTTAATTATCTTCTACAAACCGCATTTGCTATATATTTAGATAAAAACTTTCTTAAAAAATGTTAGAACATGCCAAGTATTTGTAAATTAAAATAGTTCCTACTGTTATGAAATGGAAGTCTTGCAAAACTTAAGTGGCTACAAAATATATTTAATACAGTTTGATGAGACCATTATTATATGTAAAACAATGTCCCTGAGATACTTTGTCCTATGAAATACCCTCCATATTTTTTCCTTAGATTGAGCATGCTCTTGAGTATTTGAGTGTCTAAACAGACTCAAATTCAACAACCTTGGTATTGTTAGATTCATCTTGTTGAAACATTTGGTTCACTTCGCCATCCACTGCAATTATTCTAGAGCTGTATTTGTGGGCTTTGTAAGTTAGGGGCTTCTGTTTGCTACATTTTTCTCCTAGGAGCAGCTTGCTTTGCTTTTCTCTGGGGCCATCTCTTGTTGTCGTCGCAGGTTCACCGGCCAGATTGTGGCATACTCTCTCTGCCAGGTGTGGAGGAGTCAAAATGAGAGGAGACATGTGCATTCGTACCTTACCCCTCTAGTGTATACGAGTTTGATACTTTTTGCTATGGTTAGCGCTGGTCTATGCGATGGGACGAACTTCTGGGGCTCCCCGTCTCTCACGAATCACTCTCATTGCTATATGGTGCCCCCTTGATCTGTTGGCTGAAAGCTAACATTGATGCGTCGTTCAGATATGGTGAGCAAGACGCTTATGGCGGAGTTGTTGCTCGAGATGGTCGTGACTAGCTGGTGGTTTCTTATGGTGCTTGTTTTCAGGCTCACTCCCATCTCAAGGTTGAGATTAGGGTGGCCCTTTTGTTGAGATAGCCCCTCGAGAACAGAGATCCCGAGTTGGTTGGTCTCATTATTGAGAGTGACTACTATGGTGTTTTGCGTAGACTCCGGCAGACTTGGGAGCGAACTCAAAGGACATGTGGCTTAGAGATGCATGCGGCTCATCTGGCATTCATACTGGATCTCATCTGTGTTGTTTTTGTACACCGTATGCGCCACTCCAATCACACAACGAATTTTTGCTCTTCTTTGGCCCAACAGGGTGATTTTTTTTTTTGCTAGGAGAGATGTGCTCCTAAGGAAGTTTTTGGACCCAGTTGATGATACTGTAGTGTTTGATTCCGATTGATTGTATACTATTGATTTTATTATATATTATATATACATAGGGCTGGGTAAGCTTTCATGAAACATTTAGTTCACAGTATTGCTAAATTTGAAAGACATTTGAGTTCTTAAATAGACTCAAAATCTAGCAACTTTTTATTTGTTGAATTCATTTCATTGAGAAATATTTTGATCAATATATTACTAATTTGAAGAACATTTGATCCTTCAAACGTTAATAGGAATCTTCCAAAAGTGTTTTTTGAACATGTTCTTGTATGACTAAGGTTTGTGGCTTGAGGCATCTGTCTTATTAAATGTACAGTTTTATTAAATGTACAGTTTGTTGCAGTTGGAGTTCATATGGATTCTTAATAGAGCTTTGCATTTTTTCAAATTGTTTTGTTGTGCTAATATGATCTAATTTTTAGGGTGTAATAGGTATAACCATATGTTGATTATTAATCTCCTTGATCTTATTATTCATATTATTTTGGGTCATTATCAGTGCTATGACTATAATGGCCAACAATGCCCTAGTTCATTTTACGCTTCTTACCATTGATTTTAAGCTTTGCTCTCGAACTTGGGACCAATTTGAATTTGACAAAAAGATAAAGCCTGGTCAAAGCCTGACCTTTTCTATACTCAGTTTAGCTGTGGCAGCTGATCAATTTTATGAATTTGTCTACCTCATATATATATGAGCAAACCCTTATCATTAGGCATTTACTTTCACTCTCAACTTTTTATGTATGAGCAATATATATATATATATATATATATATATATATATATATGTTTTTGAAGTCCGGGCATTTCAAATGTAAATAAATGTAAAAGGGATGGCAATAGGACTTAATATGAGCAAGCCCTTAGGTTTTACATGTGAGCATTATCATGATTATCTTCTTCATACTGAAGACCATAGTAATTGAAATGGCCCCTAAACCCGAACAAGTACCAAAGATTATTGCTGTACTTGAAGCCTTCTCAGATCATACTATTGGATGAATGTAATTTGGTGTCCTCTGATGAGACATCTCTGTTATTTTTTGCTACAACGAGTACAAACAATTTTTTCTCAATTTGGGCCACCAATTTTTTTATTTTATGTGCTTGTGTTTGTGCATGTTTTCACTACTTCTCTGCTTCATAGGATGCCTTTGAAGATATGCACGAGCCAGTTTCACCACCTAATTTATTATCTTGCCATTACCACATTGAACTCTTTGGAGTAGAATTTTTTCAACATTTATGAAAACTAAAGGATTATATTTTAGGATTTAGAGTGAATTAATGATTTTGTTGTATTGATTTTTCCATGGTCATTGTTTTTTAGATTTGTTTGTCGTTTCCATTATTAATTTTTGTAACTACTATTATATGTAGCCTTGTCTTCGGAGTTGTTGAATCAGTGAATGATGAATTGAATTGCAATAATCAAACCTTGATCTCTTTTTCATGATTATTTTGTTTGGGGCCATTTAGAATGGTGTAAATGAAAGCAAAATAAAATGTTTATGTAAAACCTAAAATCTTAAAAAGTTTAGACTGAAATGTGAAGTAGCTATTTGGGGGAATTAGACTCCCTGAAGGTTTATTTTTTGAATTGATAGAAATTAAAACTCACTGTAACAAAATCACATCCAACAAAAACATCTTGAAAACCTTTTAACATAGAAGAATGATCTATGCTACATTTTGGTAGAGGCTTCGTTTGCTCATGTCAGGTCATTACTGGATCTCTCAACCCCTCAATGACCATCATTTAGTTACGGGTACCTTCGTCGGATTCTCACCACTCCTTGCTAAGCCCTCATTGAGCTGTTGCCGAGCATCACTAGAACTTGCTAGCCCTCATTGGTCCTTGCCAACCCTCACCAACCTTGCATTTGGAAAATTTTTTCTTATAATTTTCCATGGGATTTTTTTTTTGCCCAAACAAACATCAAAAACTAGTTAAATAAAAAAAGAAGTTTCAAACAGCTAGAACATTTACTTTATATTTATTTTACCTGAAAATGCTATATTGCATTAGTTTTACTTCAACATTTCTTTTACATAAACAAAGCAACCCTTTAGTTGCTCAATCTCTTCTCGAAAAGGTGCTATGGCGGGGTTCTTGAATAAAGATAAATAAGAATAAAATGCTTAATGAAGGTTTGAAGAATGAAGATAAGCACTTAAGAAAATTTGAGGAGATGATGCAGTGTAGTGGGTGGGGCAGAAGTGGAAGAAGATAGCAAAGAAGAAATGCTAAGAGTGTAATTAGGAGAATAGTAATAAAGAGAATAGGAATATGAGAAAACTTGCATGATGCCTTTAAGAGTAAAATTGAAGTTTCAATTTGCAGCATAATGTTTGTTCTTCAGGTCACTGTTATATAGGATGAGAGATCCTTTTATAAGATTCTAAAACAATACTAAAATAAAATAACATAACACAATGTTTTTGGTAATTCAAAAAAGACCTTTTCAACAACCATTGTATTCTTGAACCTCTTTTGCTTATGTGGTTGAGCGCTCCTTGATTGGAAGGTGATTGCTGCATAACTTTATTAGCCTTTCTTGGAAAGCTTGACGTATACATTTTCGGAATAAATTAATAGGTAAAATACTTGATTGGGATATTGTTGATGTGGTTGGCTTCTCCTTATTTGAGGTGAATGAATGGAAAATGGTAACCAACAACTATTGGTTCCATAAGCTTTGGTTCACCCCCATGTCTTAAAAAGTTGCTTCCATGATTAAAGAATTGATTTTATAGCTTTCTTTGTTTGATTCTCTTTGCGTGGAAACAAATATTCCTCTTGAATGATTAATTCTTGCATGGAGCTTTCATGCATAGCATTTATAATTTGGCGTGATAATTCTTTTTTGTTTCATTGGTGAAGTAATGGCCACGATTATGATTTTCTTGATGATGAATATATGATAATAATTATTAAATTCTTTCCATAAATACTACTCCCATATATAGAGCATTCAAAATTAAAACATTCTAAAGATGGAGAGTTCTTTCATAGAATTTGTATACCATCCATGTTAATGACGATGAAGTGGGAACTATAAAATTATTATGAAATTCACTTTTTGTGTTGCATTACTCTTATTTTTGAACTTATACATTATGCCCATTGCCTCCATTCTCCTTCTCACTAGATTGCCCAATTTATCGAATATCTCTTGTCTGACTTGACTTCAAAGTAGGATCGTATTGTATATATTGTATTTGAGGGAAACGAAAGGAAGAATTCCAAATTAATATTTATTGATTCTAAGCCTCTGTATTTTCTTTCCAAATGGATGATAAGCTGGGCTTTTATCAATCTCTGGAAGATACCTTTTTATTTTCTTTATTTTTACATTTATCCTTAGTTCAAACAGATTCTCATTTGTATCTTTTAAGTGCTTGCTAATGCTAGCTAGATTTTATATATGTCTAGAGTTGTTTGCTCTTTTTTTTTTATTCCTTCATTAGAAAGGGCCTGAACATGATTGCATATTAGACGTATTTATAGGTTTGTTTATATGCATCTTCTTTTTTGAATGTTAAAATCCAAGCATTGTCCCATATAATTATATGTATTTATTTTGAATAATTTACAAAGTTTGTACGAGAATAATACATGAATTTATTGAACCTTTCTGGTGATACCTACTGCCCTTAATGTATGATTATACTGTAATACCTACTGCTGTTATGACCTTTTTTGATGCAGGTTGAGCTAAGGATAATACTAGGGTTTGCTATATATTTTGGATAATTTTTCTAAATGTCTAAGCTTAATGCAAAAATTTTAAAAAAATACATGATGCTTTAAAAAGGAAAAGGTTCATGAAACCATAATTCAAAAACTTCCAAATAAACCCCTCAAAATGTGAATGTAAATGATGGAATTTAACTTTAAAAATTCAAAGTATTTATAACTCATGTAATTGTTTGCAAGGAAGCCGGGATGCTTTATAAATCTGTCAATTTAAGGTAAAACGCTCAAACAATTTTTTAAGTGTTTGCTAACAATATTTTGAAACCCCAAACAATAAAAATTATAAAGAAAAAGATAAAGATGTTACTAACGTAACACAAACCCATGCATCATGTTGGAAGTATAGGAATAATTACTGGTATTTTATTGCCCTTGCTCCACACTTAAGAACACATTCATGAGCACTCACAAATTAAAAAATGAGTATTTTATTTTAGAATAAATACATTAAAATATGAAAATTAGGTATTATATATTATATATATATATATATATTTAAAATGGGAGAATCTATTATTTCTTGCGAAGAAATTTTGATTGTTGAAAATGATGGTCCATGTGCTATAATTTGATGATTGTACCTAATGATTTGTGATATGTAATATGAGAAAGGTAGTTGGTGATTTATATGATGTAATATGATAGCTATAGTTGGTGATTTATGGAATATTATTTGATAGCTGAAACTAGTGATTCATAGGATATAATCTAGTAATTGAAACTATTAATTCATGGTATGTAATTTGGTTGCTGAAAATTGATATGTGAAAAACTATTTACATGTATTATTTCAAAATTCTAAGTAATAAAAGAAAATAAAAATAAAATAAAATAAAATTTAAAACAAATATATCTTTATTAATATTTCTTAATGTTTATTTGAGCAATATGCTTTTGCTGTCTGTAGATGCGATTCCCATTATTTTTTTTGCTTTACGAATTCTTTAAAATTTTATTTGAAGCTGTAATTTTGACATAGGAACCATTTGTTTATTGAGAAAGGGACGATCATTTAAATTTGAACTTACGGATTGCATAGGTCTGTAGTTATGTTCATGCAATTTTTTTTTATTCATTAATGTTTATGATTTTTTTTTTCTTGTTTGCAAGTAGTTTTCATTGCGGCTTTTAATCTCACGTTTTGAGCTCAATAAATATATAAAGTTATCATTGCGGTTTTTTGATTATTAGTGTTAGGCTACATGCAGTCTGAGTTACAAGGTACAAAGAAAAGTCTTCATAGAATGACGTAATAATCAAACTTCTATTTTGGGTAACTTTTTTTCACGAATTTTACTTTTAGAAGGTGCAACAATTATTTCAGAGACAGTTTGTAGGTTCCTGTTTTTTATAGCTTTTTGAGAAGCTTTGCCTAGCTTTCTGAAAAGCCAGACAAAATTTTGAAGTTGCGGTCATTTTTTGAATAATATTTTTATAATTTTGAAAAGGCCAACTTACAAATATATTTTCTTTCAAAATACTATTTCTTTATATATATATTTGAATAGACTACTTCTAATTTTTTGGCAATTGTGTGATAGCCGATTCTTGCAAGTACAAAAACTGCTTTTGTGTGATGGCCTATTCTTCACCAGCAGTTTCATAATTTTCATTTTTAAGTAGTTAAAGTCAGTTGCAGAGCTACAATAGAGGTATTGGGGACACGTGTCCTAATTAATAAAGTAATGAAGATAAGAAAACGTCCAGAACTGCAACCAAAACTACATTCCTCCACCATCAAAGAAGCAGAGAGGAAGATATAGACTGCATCATTTTTCTTAAGGCTCTTACATATCTAGAACAACAGCAGCAAAGAAAGAAATAGGATAACAGAGAAGGTTGAAGTTAGGATTCACAAGCCTCACCACATAGACCGCACAAACAAGCATAGTATGAATTTCACAGGGGCATAATAATACCCGCACCAGCGGTTGCAGATTTGGAGTATCCAATAATGTGTAACAACTGAAGGACAAAGATCAAGAAATCTACATTCCTGCTAGGTGGAAGCATTAAGAGGTACATCATAGCCTTGCACCACAACTAAATAAGGACCAAAAAAGCATCTGTATTATTTTTAACACGTCGAATTGACATAGAATGGATGCTTTTTAGAGAGGTACTGCATTTCCGCCTATTTTGAAATTTTTTGAAGTTTCTTTCTTTCCATATGTTGTAGACAACCATGCTAAGCAACATAAATTTAGTATAGAATTCCTTGTTCACTTTAGTATTGGAACCATGTAATTCCAATACTTGAGGCACAGTTGAAGGAAAGAGATAGTTCCCAGCAAGGTGAATCTACTTAGTTTAATGAGTATTGGCATTACATAAACTGCACAATTGATTACAATTTATCCCCTCCAAATAATGAAACTTTTGATTTTAAGCCCATGAGAAGACATTTGCAGATAAAACTAGACAATTTAAACATATAACCATTTATGCCAACCAACAAGCATTACCTGTAGGGTTAGAGGCCATTTGAGTTCGATCGAGCCAGATTAGACTTGAACTTAAATTTGAAACATAAAAAATTTTTTATCTCTCTAATAAGCTATAGTTGCAGAAGTAGCAGTAGCCCCAACATCAGCCCTTGTAAAAAAACAAGAAAAATAATTTGAAACAATCCCGAGTATTTATGAAAGAGTCGGTATATCACATTATAATATGAAATGACTTATTCATTAGTGCCTTTTACCCTCAAGAGCCTGCTTAATCATGAGTATCTATCTACACAACTATACTATTTTTCAGCATCCAAATAAATTAATAAACAATTTTAATTACTTAGTGATTAAATAAAAAAAATAAAATAAGCATACTAAAAAGCAACAAACAATGGCATTGCTAAAGTGTCTTTGGAGTTTAGAATAAATATCAAAAGATAAAGAAGTTATCAACCATTGGATTCAACCTAGTAGGTTCTACACTTCATCATGTATAGGGTATGTTAGCTGCTCTTCCTACAAAAACAACAAACCAAAAGTAAAGCAAAGAGATTAATATTGATGGTTTGATACCCAATTTGCTTATGTTGTAAAATATTAATTGTCTATAAATTATAATAATAAATCAAATTCTTACATCTTCGCTTAAAGGTTTAAGATTGACTTGATACCAAATAAACCAATTTACAGTACAAATAAGAGCATTAATCATATTTGGCGCCAATGAGCTTCTATAATCATCAAGTACATGACCATCAATACTTAAGATAGATTTGGATGCAACAATTGTAACATGAATAGTTAGAATATCTCTAGCCATTTTTGCTAAAGTAGTCCTCTTTAAAGAAATTATTTTTCACAATTTCAAAACATCAAAAGATTTTTTTTTTTAGAGGAATCTTAATGCAATCCTCATCTTAATAAAGCTCTAACTCAGATTTCATTGGTTGGGTGGCAGAAGCAGATTTTATAAATGAGTTAAACTCTCTTAAAATTGAATTCCCTGGTTCATAATAATTTGAATTAGAGCTGGATTGAAGCATTGGCACACTACTTAAATAATGTACAACTGCTTTAGATGTGTCAACATAATAATAACCATATAATTCATGCATGTTTTGTAACACCCACTCAATTTTTTTATCAAGTGTCAACTCAAAAGAGATAGATTTGAATGCAAATTTATTGAATGCCATTTTTCTTCTTCGGTCAAGCACAATAGCAATGTACATTATTAAATTGCTGTCAACCCAATACTTATTAAAATTTTCTTTCGTATAAATGCACAACATTTTAACAAATTCATCATAATTCCTTGCCCCTCTCAAGAATACATTTAATTTGAATTGTTTCAGGAAGGAAAAGATTAAGAGTTGGGATATAATTGGTATGAGCTATATAGCCTTATATGTGGTATTGCAAGGGACATGAGTGTAATCAAGGATATAATTTGCATGAGTTATACTTGGAATGAGAGCAATTATAGAATGAGAGCACATGGTAAATTTACAGTGTAAAAAAATAACTGAGCCATATTGATTGATAGCCATTTCAACTCTTCTTTGAATCAGATCCTAGTTATCAATGAAAAAGCCAAAAAATGAACTTGTTCGGGCCCAGTGCAGCATCTGGGCTGATTGATTTGAAAGTTGCAGAGATTTCATTTCTGTCAAATCTTTTAGTTAACATTTCGGCTGAGTCATTAGGGAGGGACTGTACCATGCGTGCAGCTTTAAATAAAAGGGCTAAACATGCGTTGAGCTGTTGATAATATTAAAATTATCTATGATCTTAGTTGCCATCTCATCAGGTTCAGTCAACCCATCTAATTCTTAATAATAAAGATATTCCTCCTTCCAATGATGTGATTATAAAGAAACTTGAGGTCATCCGCACCCGTTTGTAGCCATTTAATCTTAGCTCGTTGTTTGGCTCGAATAATTTCTTTTTCAATCGCTAATCTAAAATCAGCGTTGGGATAATTAGAATCATTAAAAATAGATGAAGTATCACCTGACCATGTATTATTTCCGTAGCTAAAAAGTGTGCTAATATTATTCTCAATTTTTTCATGTGAACAAGGGCTTGTTTAACTTTATTGAGTTTTCTTATGAGCATCCTCATAAGATCACTAGGACGATAGACATTCCAAGTCGTGTAAATAGTTGTCTGATATTGAGTATTGAACCGCCAATCATTTCTATATTGAAAGTGTTTCCCTGTATGAAATTATTGACCATAGAGAGAAGCAACAGAGTATGATAAGATATAATAGCGTTATCTGTTTTGTAGTATGAATGAAGGAATATTCTGAGTGAGATGTTGCAAAGAACACGATCCAATTTGGCAAAGATCAAATTTGCATTTTAATTATTGTACCAAGTGCATGCTGACCTGTCGAAGCTAAATTTTCAAGACAAGTGTCAAATATCTTATTAGAGAGATAAAAAATTTTATTGAATAAATGTACTTTGCCCTCCCTATTTCTCAGAAGCATCTATAACACAATTAAAATTACCTTAGATAATCCAGGGACCATTTATTTCCTTACTTGAATTATCAGGCCATTCAATAGGATTTTTCTATCATATTTGGAGTTTGAAGCATAAAAAGCTGTTGCATAAATAACAGACATTCCTTGAAATATTATTTCACCATGAATAAATTGATTGTCATAAGTAATAAAATGAAAATGAGTGGTGCCTTCATTCCAAATTGTCAAGATCCTCCCATTTCTTACAAGATCAAAGTTGTGAAAATACTCATATTATTATAAGGTTTGAGAAAATTCTCAGCAATGATATGATCCAAATGTGAGGAGTTCAGTTTTGTCCAATAAGAGCAACAAAATAGATCTTCAAGTTTTTAATTTGTATGCTGCAGTAAAAGAGATTGGCTTCACTGTTGAGCTCTCTGGTATTCAAACAGTGAATTTGATAGTTATTCCTGAAGAAACTAGTAGGAACAGCCAGCCAAAAGATAAGACGAACTATTATTTATTAGCAGTGGGGCCTTTGCTGCCCCTACATAGTGTTACCATTTTTCAGCCCACAGTTAAAGAAGAACAATTTTTTATATTAGAGTCTATATCCTGACATGGTGGAGATCATTTACTTGAAGTAAGAGACTAATTAAGATTCAGGGCACTTTCTTGTTATATAGTAGGGTTTGCCACAATTTGTATTAAGCTCTCAGAAGAGGGCTGAACACATGCTGGCTCAACTGAAGCTATAGGGACTGAAACAGTTGGAGTTGAAGCATATGGAACTAATATATTTTCTAAGATAGGGGCAAATTGGCACCAATCCTTACTGATTGGATCGCTGTCACCTCCTAGAGGTATGCCTAGCTGATCTGTCGCTATCTTAAAGTCTTTTATTTTGATTTTCACATGCACATGTTTTCAAAACGAAGGAACCACACGCAGCACTTAGCTTCCATTCAAGCACTACCTTTTGAATAAGTTTCCAAACATCTAAATTAATGGTAAGAGAATCAGGAAACTTACAGTGCAAGTTTACCTCAGTGCACTGCCGTGCATGGTCAAGTTGCTTCCTTGAAGCTGTAAGGGAGTCGGCCAATAGAGGCTACCAATTTTACTGCCAATCTTGGAGAGGGCATTATCAGTCCACAGAATCAGAGGAAGACTCGGCAGCTTTATCCTTACTGGAACAGTGTCAAATGTTGCTTTAGTTGACCAAAGAGAAGATCCCATTTCTTTACAAGAAAAGGGCCTAAAAAAATTCTTGTTGCCACCCTCTTGTGTGTTTCAGAAATCTTCTTCGCATGTTAGTCGAATAAGATAGAAGCCACCGGCTAGGGCCGATAGCTCTAGATCACCCTTCGATTTCAATGCAGCATTCATGGTTTTGAGTTAACAAAGTCAATAAGGAATGATGCTTCCCAAGAGCAAATTCTCTAAGGCTCAGTGACCATGCCTTAGCTCCTTCGGCTATGTTAGAAGATGAGAGAGAGGCATCTTCTTTTTCCCCAGAATTGTAGGTTAAATTGATGGTTGGAAAAGAAGCTTCAAAACTTGGAAATAGAGATTTTCAGGAGCCATCCATGATATTGATGGTGTAGAAAGACGGATTTATGAGCATACTTTGCCAGGATCAGTAGCACCAGTGACGCCCCGGTCCTAGCGCCACTGCTTGCAAACCCTAAAAAAATCGCCTCTCCCGCAATTGCTGTTACATGTTTGGACATGTCTCCTATTTTGAAAAATTGAATAGTTGTTGAATTACGAACTTGTCACATAATTAATAAAGAGAAATATGATATTCTTTCATATGTATCGTTCGTTTGAACATTGAAAGCTCTTCATGTTGTGACTTCACTTGCCGGGCAAACCATTGAATTTTATTTATTGAACTTTTTTTGTGTAAAAAATGAACCATATCTCATCCCCGTCGATTGTTTTCACCAGTCTTGAATTTTTTCTTAATGCAACAGAATGGTAATAAATAGTATATACTGTTTAAAGCAGTGACGGACTCAGGCCTTTACTAGGGAGGAGCCTTTACTCAATTTTTGGAACTAAATGTAAATAAAGCGTTGTCCACACTTAAGCGGTATAACATTTACTTTAGAGGGTGCAAATAAATGCACGTGCTCATAAGTTTTTTTGTAAATATGTAAATTTGTAAGCTTTTTGTTCTATTTTAACATCTAAGGGGTGCCACTTCAGTTCTGCCGTTGCTTTAAAATACGCTTGTCGGCCTATTAATTTACTGCATGTCTGACTATTGTGAACAATTTTCAATCAGATAATCAAATTTTATTTTTCATACTCTTATGTCTCATATGTAGCTAGATTTTCTATCCAGATCATGGAGAAAGGACATGCCTATACCATTGAAGGTGATGTTTACTTCTCTGTGGACACTTACCCTGATTATTATTGTTTATCTGGACGGAAGTCTGATGATAATCGCGCTGGCGGAGGTGGGCGTGTTGCTGTTGATACAAGAAAACGTAATCCAGCTGATTTTGCTTTGTGGAAGGTATGTTATTTGTTTAATATACTTTCAAATCTACCCATTTTTGCCCTCTCTTAGTATTGTTGCTAATGCTTTATTTAATTGTGTATTTTGTTTTGGGTGGCAGGCCGCAAAGCCTGGTGAGCCAAGCTGGGAGAGTCCTTGGGGTCCAGGAAGGCCTGGGTGGCACATTGAGTGCAGTGCTATGAGCGCACACCATTTAGGCCATCATTTTGATATTCATGGTGGAGGGAAGGACTTGATCTTCCCTCATCATGAGAATGAAATTGCTCAGAGCCGTGCAGCATTCCCTCAGAGCAATGTGAACTATTGGATGCATAATGGTTTTGTCAACAGGGATAATCAGAAGATGTCCAAATCAGACAACAATTTCTTTACTATCCGTGATGTGAGTTTCACGTGAAATACTTTTTCTTATATGCATTTCATGTGGAACATTTGTTTCGCGTTTCTAACCTTTTTTTTTTCATTTGTCAGATAGTTTCAATATATCATTCATTGGCTCTTAGATTTTTCTTAATGCGAACTCACTACCGGTCCGATGTCAATTACTCTGACAAAGCGCTCGAAACAGCATCAGATCGAATCTTTTATATTTATCAGGTATAAAATTTGTTTTCTGCTTCTAGCAACCATACTTTTGTTAAGAAGAGTTTTGCTAGTGCTCAGGAAGCTGCATATTTTTATATTTATGGATGCAGACTTTGCACGATTGTGAAATGGCTTTATCCCATTTTCGTGGTGAAAATTTCAAAGGCCAAGTGCCAGCAGATGTTAAGGAGCAGATTGAGAAATTCCATGATCAGTATCTGTCTTCTATGTCCGATGATTTGCACACCACTGCTGTTTTAGATGATCTTGCTGATCTGCTCAAGTCAATTAACGGCACTCTGAAGAAATTCAAAGTATGATTTTCTAATATATGGATTTTTGACTTGAGTCTTATTGGTCCATCCGGAGTGGCTGTAGCTATCAAAAAGTTAGTCTTGAAGCTGTTATTGCAAAAGCAGCAGTTTAAACTGTATAGCTAAACAGTTGATGCTATTTTGGAGCCTAGCCACCGCAGTACAGTCTAGAAATCAAAACCTTTTTTAATACCTCCCAAAAGAACCCAAAATATTTCTATATGAGTATTTACTGCAAAGGGCTTTTTAGGATGAATGATTTTATTAATAATATGGGTTGTTTAAAAAATTAGAAAATTGTATTAAAACTGATTTCAAAAGGAAAAAGCTATCTTGCAACATAGCAGAATAGAGAAATAGAGTAAGAGAGATGTCTATAAGCAAAAAATAATTTTTTTATAATTATTTTTTTACAAATAAAACGGCCACCTCACCTGTAATCAATTTCTTTCTGTTTGGGGCAACAAGATACCTAACTCTTTTCAAAAGTTTTAGCAGCTGGGCAAATATTTCTGAAAGTTTTGAAAATAAGCATCCCCAAACAGTTCCTAAAAGATTTGTTGTAGCTTTTTAAATATAAAAACCTACTCAACAAAAAGATCCTTGTAAAGACAGGCATTCCAGGTCTAATGACTTCTTTCCTGCTATTTATATTTTTCAGGGGAAAAAGATTCAGCAGGCATTGATTCTCTCTCTACTTGCACTGGAAAAAGAAGTCAAGGATGTTCTCAGCACTCTGGGGCTCTTATCTTTAGCTACAGTCTCCGAGGTACCTTGCAAGCTAAATACTTAAGATGCTCAGGTGCTATATATGCAAAGGAAGAATCAGAGTACTATGCTAGTAGCTATTCCTAAATAATATTAACGAATGATTGTTTGGTTCTACTGTAGGTTCTGCAGCAACTCAAAGACAAGGCATTGAAGAGGGCAGAATTCACAGAGGAGGAAGTTCAGCAGAAGATTGAGGAGAGAAACTTGGCAAGGAAGAACAAGGAGTATGAGAAGTCAGACATGATTAGGGAGCAGCTCTATCTAAGGGGCATATCCCTAATGGATGAGCCAAAGGGTACTATTTGGAGACCCTGCGAACCTCCAGAGAAAGACACACAGGATAATATTTATTCCCAGGCAAGTAATTCCAATACATCATAATATTCAATATCATTTTTTTATGATGGGTTTAATACAAGTTAATGTGATAATCTGTTATGTGTTGTTATATATAGTAACATGTACTATACAACAGAAGATATTGAACAACTCACAATTCACTAAGAAATCTCTTAGTGAAATTTGTTTTGAGAGTTAAGATTTTGATTTGTATTCAAGAATTTTTTCTTAATGAAGAGATGAATGTATGTTTTGTTTTCCTAATTGTATGAGGCTGGTTCAGAGCACTGTATGCTGATTGCCACTGTCTATTGAGAAAATTTGAAGTGGATTTCAAACAACGAGCTTTAATGATATATATATATATATGTATATATATATCCAGCCCTCAAACTTTGATATTTACAAATAAAATATTTTCTTCTCCTCTTTCTTAAAATGCATGCCAGCTCATATCTATTAAGATTGCATTTGGGGCAGTTTTCTTTCTGCTGCTCTTTATATTAAGCTAATCTCCATTTAATATCTATCATTTGGGAATTGCTTTCTTTCTGATTTCTTAGGAAGCAACATTTTAGAAAGCAGTTCTTAGAAAGTAGTTTCATAAGTGTAATCTGGCTACTTTCAACTCTTTAGCATATGAAATGTACTGTTTTGGTTATGGCCTTCAACCGCTGTAATGTTTACCAACTCACAATTTTTCGCTTCTCGATAACTATCTATTAGCTATTACCATTCACACCATTGATGTTATGCATAACAACATAACATTAGAGCATTCAGATAGTACAGTAGCAGCTTTCTCTACAACAACTTTACAATAGCTTATACTCTGTAATAACTTTACAATAGTTTCCGCCACAAAAATTCCACAATAACTTTCTAAGCAACATCCCTCACAACAATTTCTTTAGATAATTGCATGTCTCAAATGGAACCTAAGAATTCTAAGATTGGTGATCGATAGTGCTTCATTTCTAAATATTAAACTTTATGTGCTGAATATTGTATATTATAAAACTTAGGTGCTATATATGCAAAAACCCTTTTTATTATTCAGTATCATAATTCTCTGTTATCAATTTTTCCATTAGGCTATTGTGAGAGTGGCACTTTATTTCTCAATGAATATTAAAAGGATTCAACATGTGAATCTTTTATTGTTGGTTTTTGGGTTCAATTGCAGTAAATTAGAAGTTTGAATTTTTATAAAAACTTTCACTGTTTTTTAAATCAAATTTAATTGCTTTACTGAGCTGAGCACTGAATTGATTTGCAAATTGGTAGTTCGGTCAGTCAAACTATGAGAATTAAATGCTGATTTTCATTTACTTATAATCTATAGACAAATTAAAGAAAACTATTTAATGGATCATGTATGGGTCAAAACACTTGGCTGTTTATGTAATGCTTTTGTACCTATATCAAAATGGATTGTGTTTTTAGGTAAATTGGGTTGACACTGTTATGGTTGAGAATTTTGACTCATTTATTAAACGAGTCTGGTTCACATTCGACACATTTCAGGTTAGGTCATTTTTGGCAACCCTAACTTGTCAACTGTATCCTACTTTTCCACAACAAGAAATGGGTACGTAGATCATCCATTGGTGCCTTCATGGAAAATAGAGTTGCCATTATCTGGAGCCAATTATTTGGCATTTGCTACTTTGCAAGCATGGGGCACGCAGTGATTATTTCATGTACTGCCTGTGATAAGCACCACCCTTCAAAGGGAAAGTATAGGGCTAGTTTGATTTGGAGCAGGCTCAGCTTGAACTCGAAATTTTTGAGTCTAGCTCGACTTGAAGTTGAGTCGAACTCTAATCATTTCGAGTTGAGTTAACTCACTCCAAATGGTTTGATTTCAAGCAAACTCTAAACTGGATTAGAGCCACAGCTCAAAAGAAAAACTAAATATAAAAAATGAGAGGGATTCGAATCTATATGTATATTAGTCTAACATTAGAGAAATTTGTTTACCTTGATAGAATTCATGAACCCTTTTGGATGAACCTATGTTTGATACCTGATTCACTGTTGTCGGTTTTAGTTACATGTTAAGCCACACAATGAAGAAATCTGACATGTGCGATACAGCAATATCGATGACTTCGATAAAAAGATTTTAGGTTTTTTTTATGGTGATCACCATTGTATCGATGGCCAAAAAATAATGATGCAGCATATTAAAGTAACTAGTCAACGATCGGCGAGATTTAGGCGAATTCTGAAGACCTAATCTCTACTATATCCTGAACAATCCAAATGAAAGCGTTTCTGATTTTTTTTCTTCTGTGATTCTACTTCAAAAGTTTATGAGATTTATTTTATTTTCATAACAGAAATGCTATTTAGACCCGTTGATATGACACATAAAAAAATCTATTCAATGAGATTTGAATATTATTTCAATACATATTTTAAAAATAATATTTATATTATTTTAATATAAATAAATAAATACTAATTGAATGATATTCAAATTTTATTATATGAGTTTTTTTTGTTGATAAATGACATTTCTCTTTTATGCTTTTTTGCATTTTAAGTGGATTTAAGCAATGAGTAATTATGTTTTGTAATCAAAATCACTTAAAGCAGATCAGTTAAACTTTTTTTAGGATTTAGGCAACTTTATCTTGCATAAAAACATGTCATATGACCATGCAACAACCCCTAATTGAATAAATCACAACATTAGTGAATTGATAAATCACAAAAATCAGAGATAACAATACTAAATAAAAGTGGAAATCATAGAATGCAGAAATTATAGTATGCATAAACAATAACATGCAATAATTACAACCTGTATAAATCAAGACATCACATAATATAAAAATCATAGAGATAAAAAATTATAATGATTATAGAAAGTAGAAACCATAGAATGAAAAAATTATAACATACATAAATAACAATATGTACAAAACACAATATTATAGTGAGATTACGCACCTTTCTGATATGAATAAACTCTTATAAAATATTCCTTCTTTGAAGAATATTAACGAAGAACTATAATGTATAACCCTAATTTGGCACTAAGATTTCTCCTTACGGTTCACTGTGGAGGGGAAATACCCCTGCCACAGTGAGCCATTGGGCTCGCCGACGGTTCCATTGAATTCCTTGAGCCAAGATTGACCCAAGTACTACCTTAGGATGCAGTGGGACCGTCCGGATGGTGAAAATGCCAATGAGTATGGCTTTGGGCACTGTACAGGCCCTAGCCAATTCAGTGCAACCAGGTGCTCCGGAGTTCAATTGAGCTCAGGGATCGAATCAGCAAGCTTAGAAATACAGTTACGAAACTTGATTTGCAAGTCTTGAGTAACAGGGGGGATATAGAGATGTACTCTCATCCGTCCCTGCAAAATTTCGGCGAGGTCTTGTGGTCACCACAACAACTCCCTTCTCCAACTTTAAGACCTTAAATGAACGGGAAAGAGGTAAGCTTCCGAATTGAGGGCTTAATTGGGTTGAGGAGGTCAGGGAGGTCATGCTGTGCTACGGTTTGCTGCGGCTGGTCGGTTAGGGCTGACTCAACGGTAGACGACAGAGTAATAGTACCCTGTCATGATCTGGTCGTTGGATCGGGGACTTGATCCAATGGTCAGATCTTAATGAACTCACCGGGTCGCTTCCCAGCCGTCAGATTGGCTGGGGCAAAAGACGCTACGACAAAGATTGCTCGGGACAGCTATCCCGTGTGCGGGAATGCACAACGGATCTCTGCTATTTTGGGAAATAAGTTAATGGCCGTTGGACTTAATATTTAATAAATAATTTAAATACTTTAATTTAATTTAATTAAATTATATAGGTTTCTAATCATCAAAATTAAAGTATTAAATGAGCTTCGAAAAATCTCAAAAATTTACTTTAGCTAAATGGAGGATGAGGGACTCAAAAATGAAATCGAATTTTAAATCGGAGATCAATTTAATTACTATAATTTTCCAAGTACTTAAATATATTAAAATATTCAATAAAAATTCGATGATTTCTAAAAATTTTCAAAATATTTCCCTTAGCTAATTTGGAAGTAAGGAGTTCAATGGTGAACTCCAATTTTGATTATGAGGTCAAATTAAATTAAGTAATTTTCATGTTATTTAAAATATTCAAAATATTCATCAAATACAAATGATCTCCAAATCACACCAAATTTCAGAAGTAGGCTTCTAATGCTATTATAAGTGCACTGGTAATGAAATTAAGCTAAATGGACTACTCAATAATATGTAACAATACTAGGGTTGTTCCAAATGACTCGATCCATCAGATCGGTCGCTAAGGATAAACTGCATTAACTGCTGTCACCATTAACAACTCGTTTTGCCATTTTTTTAATTAATTTTTGTTAAAATTAATTATTATTATTTTATATATATTTATTCTTTTAATATAATAAATTCAATTTAACTCTAAAACTTATGAAAATATTGCTCTTAAGCTAATTTAGACGTGTGAAATCCAAAAATGGCAAAATATTTTGATTTTAACAAATAAATAATTTTCTAAAATATAATAAATTAAATTCTTTCTAAATTACCCAAAATTCTCTAAAATTATACTTAACAATCATATAATTTTATTTTGTCATTTTTTTGTAATTTGCTGAAAATAAAATAAGAATAATAAAAATTAACTTTTAATTAAAATTTGATATTTTACAAGTATGTTTCTTTATGTACCTCATACTTGTTGACTTATAAATGATTTAGTTATAACCACCATGTTCTCTTGATGCTTGTTGCATTCTTATGAAAGTGCTTAATTAATTATGCAATATCCTTAAATTCTACAATTAAAATTATGCGCCTAAAATATACATTGATAATTGTCTAACAGACTTTTATTTTTTGGTTAAGGCCCTGACAAGTAAAATCAACATATCAGATTTAAAGTTGTTCACGGAGCTTACTTTAAGTGAGAGGCAAGAGTGAGAAAATGATCATGCTGCAGCTGTTTAATTTTAGTTTACATTTTATTTGTTAGAGTGTGAACTTTAGTATTTCATTCTCTTTATTTTTCTTAAGTTTTGACTTGTAATAATTCAGAACTTTTACGTTTTCTTTACCGCACTTTTATTCTGAGATGAATGTATTTTCTCTCTTATTACTATTTGAATGTAATATATGGGTATTGCCACTTTTGCTTCCGCACGCTCGATGTTACATTTAGTATTTGCTTAGTTTACTTTGTTTAATACTCCGAATTGCTATCATTATTCATAAATAATGATTCGGGGCACTATTCCTTGCATAGTTGAGTGATGGCCATTTCCTAAGCATTAGTTAAATTAGTGAAAATTCTGCGACGGTCAGGGAACGACCATGACTAGTTAGTAGCCTGGATGTCTTATTTGAACATGCGAGGCACTATAGTGATATTTGATATTGGGTTATTACTACTAATCCAATATTAAGTATTACAGTAACACCTGATAACACCTGATGTTAACAAAACATCTAATCCAGCATTAGATTGTTACAACTGTAATATCTAATTTTTGAGATATTTACTTTCAATTTATTTGTATTATATGATTCTTGTAATTGATTTATGTAGTTATTGTTATTTGTCTATATATTATGTGATTTTTGCCTGTGATTTCTATCTATTATTTGTGCATTATATGATTCTTGCATTATGTGAATTTTGAATTAAAGCGATTTCTGCATTCAATAATTTTTGTAGTTCTGTAATTTTTGTTAACAAGTGACTTGCAATATTTCAATTTTGCATTATGTGATTTTTGCAAGTTATTTTAAAATGTGCTTTATATAATATAAAACTTTTTTTAAAGGTTGCTTCAATTATGAGTTATCCATTGACATTCAAAAAATATTGAAATACATCACATTTTAATGTGTTTTCATCATTATCAAACATAGACATAAAGTCTCTTAGCTCCCATAATTTGATAATGCTGAGCCTTTGTGATATGCTAGCAAAATACTAATTAAAATATTTAGTCTATTAAAGTTTCTTATTTTATACAAGGCTTGAGCTGAGCTTGAAACATGTTTATTAAGCCAAGTCAAAGATCAAACTAACATTGGCTCATACTAACTTCTTACTTAAATTGAGCTCAAATTTATTTTAGAAATATTTATTTTCATTAAAATTCATAAATTAATATTAATATATTAAAAATAAGATTAATATTATTATTATCAATGATTAAATCATGTCCATTTAACTTTAAAATATAAGTTATAATATATTTTAAGTTATAACAAACACAAACAAAACTATGCAAACACCATTTTAATATCATAAATATAGCATCTAAATTATAAAGTTTGATGCGATATATATTATTATCCACAATATCATGAAAATTATTCCATGATAATAATAAAAAAATCACTTCCAGTCACCTTCAATGGAGAAGAGGCCATTGCTCCCAACATGAATTGGGTATCATAAAGCAGTCAATATTAATATATCATAATCTCACAAACTACATCTAATCTTTTTATCAGCATCCTCATTAAAGGGGCCAGTGAAGTCATAACCGTAGCAGCATCGCTGGCACCACCACCCTGCTTTATTTGTTTATTAGATGTTTACTTCTTTATTTCAGTATTGGTAACAACAATTGTTAAAACACGAATAAAGAATAACCGCACAAAGCAGCACCTGTCAAGTCGAGTGGGAAAGCTCTAATCCCTATGTAAGAACGAAGATGCATGGAGACCATCCTATACTTGCAAAAAAAAAAAAAACAGGGATGGAGGCGAACTTGCTAATCTATTCTACGTTATCCGAATACCTGGGTAACTTGGCTGCTATTTGAATAACATTATTTGATGGCAAATTTGTAAATAATTTCAGCTTCAAAAGACACATCTTTGAAACAAATGACTTATTTCTCTATTATTAAGAGATAACATAGCATTATATGGAGATAAAGTGAACTAAACAACCCTTGAGCACATCTAAAAATATCAAAAGGTTTGGGGACTATGTTGAACATAAAATTCTAATCTCATAATATCTCTTAAAATTTGAATTTGACGATAGCAAAATATAATCTTCATCTAAACAAATTTAAGTACAAATTTCAGGAATATAACATAGTCAAGAGAGCTTAGCTTCAGCACTTCACCATGTGTGACAAGCTGCAATGGACCCACTTAGCCATTTGGAGTCCAACCTTCTATTGAAGTCTTCCTGGATTTTTTAACTTTATTTTATTGTATTTATAATGTTATTTATAAATTAAGACTGGCATAAGTTTGAGATAGATTAAAACAACGTCCAAGGCTTTTCGGCTGACCCAAAATGTTATGTTGTGGGATAAGCGTCTAGGTGAATGTGCCCAGGGGCAAGGCGAGATGATGTGCACTCAAGCACGTCCCTCAGAGCATTGGGATGCTCTTGGGCACTTAAAATCAGTGCCACCTAGAATTGGTAAGATCATTTCCACTAAAAGATAATTTGGAAGCTCCCAATAAATTCACTTTTGGTATTCTTGCTCTATTTGAAACCCCTCATCCTCTCCTACAAATAGATGCACTTTCTTATGTCTCTCATCACGCCAAAAGCAATTTCAAAAGATTAAAAAAAGCTTCTAATCTCTTCCTAAGG
Source organism: Gastrodia elata (assembly GCA_016760335.1). NCBI lineage: Eukaryota > Viridiplantae > Streptophyta > Magnoliopsida > Asparagales > Orchidaceae > Gastrodia > Gastrodia elata. The sequence continues at coordinate 30,828,451 of CM028680.1, read as the reverse complement.
CGCTCCAAGGTTGTTTAATTTCTCTCTCAAAGTTTAAGCACTTAGGATCTTGAGATTTCATCTCAATATTATAAGTTTTTAATTTTGTTATTTCCATTTTCTTTTTTTTATAGCCCACTTTTGCAAATTGCTTAAAAGAGTGTGGGGAAAGTCTATCAAGTCACAAATTTGGAGAGAATTATAATTTCAGCAGCTTCGAAGTTAAAACGAGTGTAGAAATGATCTTGGTGCTCCGCAAAGGCATGACTTTGATAAAGAGGGTTTTTGCTCAGTAGCACTACTATCAAAGTGTGCAAATGAGAGGATTGTAAGGGGTTCTCCACTTGCTTGTGATTAGGATAGATTATATTTGAGTGAAATCTCAAAAGTGATGAACTTTTAAAGAGTAAAGGCAAGATTTTAGATTGATCTGAATTAATACAATATCTATGTGTGCTCTTCAACTATTTATTATTTCAATTATATTACTTAGTTTTTTTCCAAGTTTAAGTTAAAATATCTAAATCACTATAAAATATGTAAAATTCAATTTTACTTTGCAAATATTTGGATCTTGCAAGCTAAAGACACACTTCACTTGGGTCTTGAGACCCAAGTGGAGTAAACATCCAGTTGAGTGGCACTTTCCAGAGATGAAAATATTCATGATTAAGATTATAAAAATGCATAGTTAAATACAAAAGTTTTAACTTACTTTTTGTATGATCTGAAGTAAGAATATTACATATGCATTTCATTGTGAACAACCAATAAAGAGATTTGGGATGAAGGAACTAGTGACGACAAGCAATCTCGAATCAATACTTAATTAATGAATATGAATTCTTTCAGATAAAACCAGAAAAGTGCATAATATCTAAAATGCATATGAAATTAACTAGAGTAATTCGTTAGAAAAAATATTTACTAATGAAGAAAATATAAATAAAATTTTTAAAAGTTTATCACTTAGTTGGGACTCAAGTTCCAATTATAATAAGAGTCAAAGAGCTTAGGACATGTTCTTTAGATCAATTATTAGGTTTCCTTGTAGTTTATAAACAAGTAGCAATAAGTTGGAAAGAAGAAAAAACTCTGGAAAAAGCTATTGCCTTGAAAGCAATTAGTAAGTGATTCTTTAAATAGTGAAGAAAACCTAGATAATAAGCATTAACAATCAATAATGAAATTTAAGAAATTCTTAAAGAAGGTTGAGCATTATCACAATTGTAAAGATAAGAGCTCTAGATCAACTAAATTTAATTTTAAAATCTATACTTATTTTGAATGTAAGAAAAGAGGACACAAGATTTAAATGTTCGATATTAAAGAATAAAAGGAGCATCAAAATGAAGTAAGAAAGAAATGCTTTTTGGTTGAACTCGAACATAGAGAGTTCAGAAGAAAGCGTAACAAGAAAATGTTTAATAATAATAGTAGGAAAAAAGACTTCAACATTATCATCGTCAAAACTTGCCATCCGTAATGAGATTTATATGTTGAATTAACTTTTTATAGAACTTCATGCTTTTTATGTCACTTTAAAGAAGCAACATAAGAATATGAAGAAATTCTTTAATATAATTGAATCATTAAATATATTTATTAAGAGAATAAATGTCAAGTTTATTTTTGATTTTTAGAAAATAAACTTAATATTTATAAAGATAAAAGTTTATTTAGTTAATCAATACCTAGAAAGAGAGAGATTTAATTATTCTAAAGATCCATTCACCCTAAAGGCGTGCTACAATTGTGATAAATTAGAACATATTTCAAACGTGCTGGGTAAATAGAGAACACTTGGCTTGAGTCCTAGAAAATCATTCTCTTAAAAAAAAAGGATATGACCTAAGATGCGCCCTCCATCCTAAGCAATAGCTCTTGTATGTGGATATTTTCAGTATGGAGTAAGAGAAAGACATGAAAGTGAGGCTTATTTTATTTAAGGCTTCGCAATTTAAATTTACTTATTTTTCTAACATTTATTATATTTCTTATAAATTTAAAGCGAACTTAATTTTAATTAATTATTTTATTTTGATAATATAATTTTATCATTATTATTTCAAATTACTCTTAAAGCTATTTTAGCATAGATCTTAATTATTCTTTATTAATTATATTTTAGATCTTATATTAACTTAATCGTCCCTTTTTGAACAAATGGTAAGTGTTCTTCCTAGCTTTTACACTTGCACCAACAAATAATATTTCTCAAAGTGTTCTTGTTAGCTTTTCTCAAGAAGTGATCTCCTATATATATATGTATATAGTGATTTTTAACATGTTCACTTTAATCTTTTTAAGCAATTTAGTAGTAACTTATTATGCTTGAAGTGTTAGTTATGTATTCTAATAAATGATCTTAATATTTGCCTTTAATTTCCTTTGTTTCTTAATGATGAAAGAGAGGGAGAAATTTAATGTTTTTTGCATAATTTAATTTCAATATAATTTATTTTCTAGTAAAAATAAAATATATATTGCAATCACAAAAAAGATATAGATTATTAAACATAAACTTTCAATCTTATTATCTCTTCATATTTGATTTTGATGATCATAAAATATAATATTTTTTTTATAGATTTAATGATTTCTTATCAAGTGTATATTTCATAAATATATCTAAGCCTCAAATTAGCTTTTAAATAGATAATCACATGATGATTTGATGCATCAGATGATCTTAGATGATCTAATGCATCAGATGTTCAAATTCTCTGATATATTAAATATTCATATGTTTCAGTGACTAAGAAGCTAGTTCTAGATGACTTAAGATTGATCTAGATGTTTATGGAGACTTGATCCAAAGCATTTCAAAATTTAGAGGAAATATACTTCAACTGTTTGACTTTAAGACTCAAGTAAAGCCTATAGAGATCAAAAGATCTCAACTTCAGAGAGTGGCGGGCTGCAATGGGCCAATCTAGCCTTTTGAAATTCAGTCTTCATCTAGAGTTTTACCAAATGTTTTAGTTTGTGCTTTTTTTTTTTGTTTATTGTATTTAATATATTACTCATAAGTTTAAGAGTCGCTAAAATTTGAGAGAGATCGGAGCAATTTCTGAAGACTTTTGGCTGACCCCAAATATTTTAGTGGGTCATACATAGGCGCAACACCCACAATTGCAAAATCACACCCATGGATTCTAACACAAATTTGGAGCACCAAGGCTTTTGAAAAAAAATCTTTTATAGAATTATTGCTCTATTTGCACCCCCCTCTTTTTTCCTATAAATAAAGGCATTTTCTCATATCTCAAATCGCACCAAAAGAAATTTAACAAGATTACAAAAACTTTCTAAGCTCTTCCTAAGGAACTCCATGGTATTCAAGCTCTTTCTCAAAGTTTAGGTGCTTGGGATTTTGGGAACTTCACATCAAAGCTATAAATTTTAATTTTGTAATTTCCTTTTCCTTTCTTTACTTCAAACTTACTTTTGTGGGTTGTGAAGCGAGTTTGTGATAGTTTCATCTACGTATAACTTTGGAAAAGATGGCGAGAATGGAAGCTTTATAGCCAAAGTATGTGAAAAAGGGAAATTACTGCTCCACCAAGGCATGACTTTGAGAATATGAATTTTTACTCAATGGCTCCATTATTAAAAATTGTGGAGGAGAGAATTTTAAGAGTTTTTTCGCCTATTTGTTGATAAGCAATTCAGTGATTGTAATTGAATGGAATTCTAGAGATGGCAAACCTTCAAAGAGTGAACGTAAGATTTCAGTTTATCCGAGTCACTATAAAATTTGTGCATGCGCTTTTACTTTGCTTTTTATTGCTAATTTTTTTCTTAATTTAAATTGAATGATCTCATCTATATAAAATAACTATAAACTTTTGAAGTTCAATTTCATTAAATTAAAATCCAATTCACTCATCCTTTTTGATAGTACCACTAAGTCTCCTCAAACCCAATAGTTATGCCTATATTATTTAAAGAAACACTCTATGTTACACTCAGTTGCCATCTCCATTCTTCTTTTTCCTCTTCTTCTCTATAGATTTAAGCTATTTATTATAATTTCTTCCTACAAAGCAAAACTATTTCGCTCTCATGCTCATGATTTTTCCCGATCTTTATATTCCATGTAAATCTGAAGCACTGTGCAACTTTATTTCTATGTTTGTGTGATGTGCTTGTACAACAGAGATAAAAGTGCTCAATTTGTAAACTTAAATGTTTGAGTGTAAGATATGTATATTATTAAGTTTTGGATGTTAAGTAGCTAAGATTATTAAAAAAAAAAAAAGAGTGCTGCCACCTACCCCAAATATTCTCATAAGTAATGAGTGGATGATGTATCATGGGCAATCTAAATTTAAACTTGATTCACATATTTTTGCATGTTAACCCTACTTTATTCACTCTCTAAGAACATGCCATTTTTCTTTACATTTGAGAGTTTTTGATATATTTATTAGAGGTAAGTTAGCATTTTGCAAAGAGAATCAAACACACCTGCATTTTTGGAGCCTAGGGTCAGGAAGCTCGGGATGGTATCTTGTTAAGGTCAATCATTTTGGAGTCCCCAATGCAATGATCATCGCTGTTAACAATTAATACAGGGAGAGAGACCTCATGGTTCTGCTGCTGCTGCTGAAGAAGAAACTGAACAGAAAAAAAAGGTGATTGATAAATTGTATTTTTATATGAATTAAAGAAAGAAGAGGCAAACCTCAACCCTCTGCCTCAATAGCAGGTATCTCGCATGAGCTCTCTTTCCCCCCACGTGCACAACAGTGTCGCATTGCAAGCACAGGGAGCTCCCATCTATTTCGCAATAGAAAAAGGCTGCCGCGCCAGAGGTGAGAACCGATATGTATGTATAACAAAAAGTAAAAGCGGTAAATAAGAAGGTAGAGAATCAAAGCGGCGAGATTACCGGGAGAGACTTCGCAAATATCGCAACAGGGAACTTTACTCGGATCAGCAAGCTCTACGCGCACGTGCCGGCTGGCAAGTTTGTTGCACTTGTGCACCTGTGCCTTATTTGTTATTTAATTATTTTTGGAAAGGACAAATATTTTTGGCACACAAAATTTGCAATTTTATATCTAATATCTAAATTTTTTGTATCTAATTATTATAAGGATAGATGAGACGATAATTTTGATCCAATAAATAAATTCCAGATACTTATGCACAAGAGAACATACATATTATCTCATAAAAAATTTCAACCTCATTATTCCACTCAAGATATGTTGGGCAATTTTTGTATTGAATCCCTTAGATATCCAATGCAATAAAGGTGTCTCTAATACTATAAAACATTATAAATAGTGTAACGATTCAAAGTAGTTACTTTGCAAATTAGGTCAAATCCTGCCTTAGAAATCAGGATCACGGAGAATTTCGAATTAGGGCAAACAAAAATACCATAGGTAAGAATAATTTTAAAGATCAAAATGCCATAATTTGGGAGAAATCCGCATAACCGACTCCTTTTTTATTTTTTAAATTATATAAATTATAAAAATCATAAATATTGAAATACGTGCCCAAATTCATTATTTTAATATCATTGTGTTAAGTATATTATTTAAAGGTTGCTCGAGAAGTTTCATCAAATTCTGAACATTGGTTTGATCGTGATTAATTTTCGAAGTTTTTAAACTCAAAAATTAATATAAAATAAAATATTACTCCAAATAAAAAAAATTCGGCGCGAGGGTGTTTGTAATGTCATAACACACCTCGGTGTCAAGTTTAATTGTATTTGGACGCCAAACGACAGAAAAATACGATTAATTTGAGTTTAAGTAAGATTAAGAAATTTTTTAAAAAATTCTTTATTTTCCCTTTCCCCCTACCTCCCAGGCGGAAGAATCTTTCGCCCATTTAGCGCCTTAAGGGCCCCTTATCCATGCCATTAAGTGTCCCTTATCCCCCTTATCCTACGTCTCTTACCCATCCCCCTTCATTCTCTACTTGAGCCACACAACATCCCTCTCCAACTGCCAACAGCCAGCCTAAAGCAGCAACCTCCCCTCTCCTTTCTCTCCCAACAGCTCCCCAGCCCTCAGTCCCATAGCAGCCCCTCCTCCTCAGCCCTTGCTAGTAGCCATCCCTCTTCTCCCCATTCTTAGCTAGCAGCTCCTCCTCACCCCCTGCCAACCCTCCAGCAGCCAGCCCTCCCTTCACCTCTCCAAACACTAGCCCCCAACCCCTACCAGCTCCCCTACCAAAGCCGGCAGTCCCTTGCCAAGTCTCCCACAGCCAGCAGCTCCTCCTCCATTCCAGCCAACTCCCACAGCCAGCAAGCAGTCCTCTCTTCTCCCCCCCTCTCTCAGCCAGCAGCCCAGCCTCTCCTCCTGCCATTCCAGCCCTCTCCAACTTCCACAGCAGCTCCCCCAGCCTTCTACCCTCAGCAGCCGGCCAGCAGTCAGCTGCCACCTTGCCAGCCAACAGCAGTCCCACAACCCTCCTCCAGCCTCCAGCCTTCCTTCGTTTTCCAAGCAATCCTAATCTAGGGTAAGAAATGAAAAAGAAAAGAAATAAAATTTTCCTTTTGTGCTTAATCATTAGTGCGATAATAATAATAATAGTATTAACATCTCAAAAAGATCGTTCAGATTATCATAATAGATAACAGTGAAAATATAATATAGATGTCTATTATTTCTAATCAATCATTTTTCTGTCTTTATTCTTCATAACATTAATATGATCATAATAATAAAATATGATTACAACAAGTGACTCAATAAATATGGACTTAATCATAATAAGAATATGAAAGAAAAGGACAGAAAAGAAGAATGTAAGAAAATCCTTAAAAGAAAATAATATTCCTAAGATTATTGGCTAAAATATCGGGAACTAAAATGCAGATTGAGCGAACTGTCACTCATCTGAACTTAAAAGATAAAAGATACCCAGTATATGACATGTATTACATTTTGCATTTTTATTATTGCTTTGCTTTGCTTAATTGCTTTGAGCCAAATTTCATTTTGAAGCTTAATTGATTGTTCGGAACCAATGTGGTAATATTCATAAGTTACTAGAAAATGACATCAGTAACATTAATGCTTGATTGGTTGTTAGAAACCAATATCCTTTTCATTCGTGGCCAATTACTGAAAAAATGACATCAGTAACGATATTCGTGACTAATTACTGGAAAATGATATCAGTAACATTAATGTTTGGTTAATTGTTAGAAACTAACATCATTTTCATTCGTGACCAATTATTGAAAAAATGACATCAGTAACGGCATTCGTAGCAAATTACTGGAAAAATGACATCGGTAATAGCATTCGTGGGTTGTTACTGAAAAAATGACATCAGTAATAATATTCATGGTGAATTACTGAAAAAATGACATTAATAACCTACATCTTTGAGCTAATATCTTTTGCAGGAAATTAATTATTTTATTTGCGCTTTTACCTTATTATTTTCTTGCATCTCTTATTCGCAAATCGCATCTCTGCTATTATAAAATGTAATACTGCATTGATTACTGTGGCACTTAGAGTACTCTCTAATTACTAGAAATTCCAATCCCAGTATTGTTTGTTATATAATACCAGGTCAGGTACTTCTGGAAGAGCTTAAACAAGAACCCTAATGCTTTAAATTTTCAATCTGCCAATGGATCTACAACGGCGCTGTTTTGCTTATCTTTTATATTTTTTATATATTTCACTTTTGTACGAGGAGTACAATGAAAAATCTTGTAATATGAACTTTTGAAATAAATGAGAAATATCCTTGATTTTTATGTGTCTATTTCTTTCATTACTCAATATGATCCTGCAGTAAGTGAACACCCGATGTCGGAATGGTTTCCGCTGAACTGGCATCGAGACATCACAAATAGGGATGGCAATTTGATCAGAAACTCGAAACTCGAATTCGAAACATTTTGACTTTACTCGAAATTTTCGAGTTGAGTTCAAATTGAACAGCTTGACTCGAATTTTCAAGTCAAGTTCAAGTCGAATGGCTTAACTCGAACTCTATTTGACTCGACTCTAAATGACTCAAAAAGGACTTGAACTCTACTCGAACTTGAACGAGTTCGAGTCGGACTCTACTAAAAAAATTTGAGTTCGAGTCTAGGCTAACTCACTAGAACTCGACTTGAAGCAACACCATATTTTCCTTTTACTATCAATAAAACTTTAATTTTTACATTTCAAACAATTTTGTTTTCAAGTTGAGGCCATTACATACTTGATACCCACTTGAAATTTTGTGACTATCAATCTCCTTTAAGCCTTCTTTAACAAATAAATTCGTCATATGAGCATTCCCCAATACATCGAAGTTATGCTGTCATGTTTACATGAATTTTAAGGAATTCAACAATTAGGTTATTTGAAAAGGTGGTACCAAAAGAAATATTGAAAACCTTCTTTTTAATTTCCTACAGCTGTACTTCCTGTGACCTATGTCCGGCCAGAGAACGTGTTCTCGCAAGTCTCTAGGACATCAACACCTTAACTGGGGCTCGACAACCTGTTCATTGCCTCCTTAAATAAATACTTCTTCACATTATGAAGGAAAGTTTTGCATGCTGGTACTCTTACTTTCTTGTACTATTACAGTACTAGAAGTAACCTTTGTTAATAACTTCAGGGAAGGAAGTTCCCAACATTATTTCGTGAAGTTCTCTGTCCTCATTTTCATTTTTTTCTTCTTCTTTATAATACATCATAGAGTCACATGTAAGGTTCAACTGCTTGTAACGCCCAAAAGCAAATATAGTGAATAGGAGGCATAACCTTCAAGTGAACGTAGACTTCTATTTAACAAAGTTGAACAGCTATAAATCATCATCTTCCTATTTTCTTTAATTGGTTTTTTTCCTACGAACTCATCCAAATCCACTGGTACTGAGTCACTTGGCTTAATGAGTAAAAACTTGGATACCAACATTTGGGGAGTGTTGTGAGAAAGAAACCGATTCTCCTTTTTTTTTATAATATGCCGCCGTAGACTGACACAATGACACACCCGCAGCTCACCTAAAACTTCCGGGCTTTCCACACGTTGAAAAACTGTCACTGCAACTCTATTTAACGTAATTCAAGTGCGCTTTTGCTACCCAATAAGGGGCATTTACACCTTTAGCCCCACTCAACTTGGCCACTCAGTTTGAGACCGCATGGATAATCTTGGCCGGTGCTACTATCTGCCTCAACCACTTCCCAAGCACATCACCGCACCTGCCATCAAAAAATCCAGTCGTTTTATTTTTCTCAAAAAATAAGCGAGAGTTTTCTTTCAAATTGAAAAGAAGTCAGAACTCATACTCAGACGAATCCTCAACTATCCCCCCTTTCCCCTTTGGTTTGGAGAAGAAAGAGATTCGGTGGGTGGTTTACCCAAGAAATGAACTGTGCTATTTTGCAAACATATCAACTATAATGAAAATGAAATCCTGCTTCCAAAGAGATGAAGTTAAAACAAAGTCCACAATAATGTCTTCCCAAGATCAATGGATGGGTAGATATGCTCATAGTCATGTGTTTTATTTTTTACCCTTGGATATTTGCAACTCCTACATTAAGTTACTATCCTAACGATATCTATTTTGATGATGGGCTAATAATATATAAACAGCCATCGATCTTGCCTTATCTCTAGTAAAGTAACCGATTACATTGCTGGTATGCAATTCATGAATAAACAAATCTCCAAGGAATGTATCAAGAATCTAGAATCTAGTTCCTCTAAGAATAATCTTTATTAAATATCAAATCATTCAATTTATTCTAAAGTCTTTACAAATAATACGTTCAGTTTCAATATGATGAAATTTAATTATTGCAATATGCATAGTGAATAATAACAAAGTAACTAGACTAAGGGTATGTGTGGCTTTATTATAAGATTTGGAATAATGTTTCAAGATAAAAGCATATTCACGGAGACTACCAATTTTGCATGCAAGTGATTAAACATATTTTGAGAATCAAGGTATTAAAGAGCTTGATGATCTACAGAAAAATTAAATTATTTTGGTAATAAAAAAATGCCTTCAATATCTAAAAGACTAAATTGCAACATAAAATTCCAATTTATTTTAAATATTCTTGCTTGACTTTATTTAAATTTTAGCTCAAATAAGATATCAAGTAACCATCTTGACTCAAAACTTATGCCTAAACCCACTACATCACATGCAACCTCAAATACTTTATTGAAATCTAGGTAATCTTAATAGTGATTTTCTATAAGTTTATCCTCAATTTTTCTAAATTTTTCATCCACACCTTATGTTCAATTAAATTCACTCTTCTTTAGACAATTTGTAATTTGTGTCATAATTATGGGTGGCAATTTTATCCGAAACTCGAAACTCGCTAGAAAATCGCTCAAATTTTGAGTCGAATTGAACTCAACTCAAAATTTTGAAGCTCTCGAGCTGAATATTTGGACTCGAACCTTATTAGAGTCGAGTTCGAGTTAGGCTTGACTCGACTCGAACTTGGTTCGAGTCAAATCAAAATATACAGATCGGTAATGTATAAATATATATATGAAGCCGCATTTACTTAATAGAAATATACCGCAGCACAGTTGAGTGCGATGCTTGCTTGTCACCCGACTTGCCGCGGTTCAATACTCAGATAAAACCTTTTTTATCAGCGGTAGGTCGCGAATTTTTAAGGGATTATCACGAATTTGAAATCTGCGATAATTTTTGTCTGTCAGGACTCAAAGGTGATATATGCAAAGCCGCAGAGCGGCAGAGCCGCAGAGGGGTCAGTACCCATTTTTTGATCTTTTATGACTTCTCTCTCGCCTTCTTCTCGTCTTCTTCTAGCTGACAGATCTTTCACTCCCAAGTTCTGAATCTAATCCTCCTGGCTTTTTGTTCATGGCTTCTTGTTAATCGCGATTCTTCTTGTTAAAATCACGTGTTTTAGAAATCTGCAGAGGTTTTGTAAATTATTATAGCTTATATAAATTTTTTTAAGGTTTTCAAACATTCATGAAGTTGTGAGCTACAATCATCTTTCGATCTTGTGAGCTACAGTCGAATGATTTATTTAATATTTTGTCAAATAATTTTTGTATTTTTTTAGAATTTTCAGTCTTACAGTAAATTGTTTGCATATTTTATGGTTAAAGATGCAAGCTGATGATGTGATTCTGGTTATGTTATACACTTCTGTTTAATTTTAGAATTTTTAGACATATAATAATTTATGAGCATGTAACTCTATTTTTATGATTAAGCAATGAGTTGGAATTGTACATTTACAATTACAGTTTAACGGTGTATTTAATATTTTGTCAAATTTTTTTATGTTTTTTTAGGATTTTTAGTTTTGCAACAAATTATTTGCATGTTTTAGGATTCAAGTTGCAAGTTGATGTTATGATTCTATTTACATTATGTACTTTTGTTTAATTTTAGAATTTTAAGACATGCAATAATTTATGAACCTGTAACTCTATTTTTTGGGTTAAGCTGTGAGTTAAAATTATGCTTTTACAGTTACAGACTTACATTCTAACAATTAATTTAATATTTTGTCAAATTATTTGTATTTTTTTAGGGTTTTCAGTATTGCTATTAGTTGTTTGTATATTTTAGGATTAAAACTACAAGCTGATGCTATAATTTTGTTTACATTCTACAATTTTGTTTAATTTTAGAATTTTTAGACATGCAATAATTTATGAGCTTGTAATTCTATTTTAATTGTAACTCTATTTTAAGGGTTAAGCTGCGAGCTAAAATTATGTTTTTACAGTTACAGACTTATAGTCTAACAATTTATTTAATATTTTGTCAAATTATTTGTGTTTTCTTAGGGTTTTCAGTTATGCAGTAAGTTTTTGCATGTTTTAGGGTTAAGTTGTAAGCTAATGCTGTGATTTTATTTACATTCTGTACTTTTATTTAATTTTAAACATACAATAATTTATGAGCCTGTAATTTTATTTTTGGGATTAAGCAATAAGTTGGAATTGTGCTCTTACAGTTAAAGATTTACAGTCTAATAATTTATTTAATATTTTATCAAATTATTTATATTTTTTAAGGTTTTCAGTCTTACAGTAAAATGTTTATTTATTTTATAGTTAAAGCTACAAGATGATGTTGTGATTTTGTTTATATTCAGCACTTCTTTTAAATTATAGAATTTTTAGACATGCAATAATTTATGAGCATGTAACTCTATTTTAAAGGTTAAAGCTGTGAGTTGGAGTTCTGTGTTAATAGTTACAATATCACAAACTATTTAATATTTTATCAAATTATTTATGTATTTTTTTAGAATCTTCAAAGCTACAATAAGTTGTTCATTTGTTTACATAATTGCATGTTTTAAGATTAATTGGTTAAAGCCTTAAGCTAATTATGTTATTCTCTTTATGTTATGTACTTCTGTTTAATGTTATTTCAATTTTCTTATGACTTTAGATTTACTGCAAATTGTATGTATATTTTTTGAGTTAAAACATGAACTTATAAGTACTGATTATAATTATTTTTTAGGCTTTAAAATATTTTTGCTTATGAATGTATATATATTAATCAGCTGATGTATTTTTATTTATTAAAAAATATTCAGCTAAATGAAAGATACAAGTAATTCCTTTGACAATGAAACTGATAAATCAAGAGGTGAATAAAAATATTATATTTGAGTCAAAAAGTGGGGAAGCAAGTACAAATTATATTGTTATTATATCCCAAGCAAGTGAAACAAGCCAGACTATTTTAAATGTTAGGACATTAAAAAAAAAGTACAATTTGAGATCATTTTAAAATAACAAAATCTAAAGATAACAAGAGGAATTAATGCATTTGATAAACTAGCATGTAGGCATTGTCATAACACTTATGTGTCCCAAAAATATGGATATACCTCAATTTATTTTAATTATATCAAACTTTGTTCAGTATTAAGTTAAGCAAGAAAAAATAGAAGGCTTTTAACTTAGAGATATTGGATAAGAGAAATCAGTAAACGTTGAAACTAGTAATTTTTGTGTTACATTTGTATACGAAACAACAAAGTTAGAAATATATTGGCAAATATGATTATTACGATTGAGTTACCTTTTTAAGTTTGTAGAGCAGCCATATTTCAATTTCTTTGCACGTATTTTGAATACTAATTATAAGAAAACCTCCAGAAAGATTATACGAGCTGAATGCTTGAAAGTTTATGAAAATGAAAACGATAATATGAAGAAAGTGCTAAAATCTGTGAATCATATTTCCTTAGTAGGACTTCAAATCAATCAATAGGGTATATATGTTTAACAACACACTACATTGATTCATATTGGATGTTACAACATTCCATCACAAAATTTTTTTTGACAATGAACTTCCGTATACTGCACATATCATTGCTGATATCATTAGTGAGTGCATAATACAGTAGAGCTCCCACAAAAAATTATGAAGATTGCATTTGATAATGCGCGTGCCAACACTAATGCAGCAAAGATTTTGTCAAAAAAATTTAAGAACACTAATAGACTTTTTTTTAGGAAAAAATATTTCATGTTCATTGTTATGCACATGTTTTAAATTTGATTGTTCAAGAACGCCTTAAGAGCAGCAATAATGTTATTAAAGTTGTTAGAGAGACCATTGCTTATATTAAAAAATTTGCAAGCAGCTTAAAAACTTTCAGTGAGATTGCAAGATTAGTTGGTATATCAACTTGTAGAGGTCTTTCAGGTGATGTAAAAACAAGGTGGAACTCCACATTCTATATACTGGACTGTGTCTTTCGTTATAAAACTGCGTTGCATGAACTTTTTAGAAAAGATAAGCAATTAGTTTGGGGTTCGACTAATGCTGATTGGGAGAATTAATATAATTAAATGTATACTTAAAGTTTTTGGGAATGCTTCAAAAATATTTTCAAGTTCAACATCCCCAACTGCTAATCTCTTCCTTTTTGAAATGATTCAGATTAAATGTATTCTTGAGAGTGGGGCAAATGAGAATGATAATTTTGTTAGATTGATGTGCATTTCAATGAAAGAAAAATTTGACAAGTATTGGTCTAATACTAACTTGTTCATGTGTATTACCATTGTGCTTAATCCAATGAGAAAAATGACATTTATTAAATTTGCATTTGGATCAATATATTTTGGCTCAACCCTTAACGAGAAAATTAAGTGAATTTTACAAAAATTGCATGAATTGTATGGCTTTTATTATGTAAACACATAGAGCAATTTTTTATTTTTCAAACAGTTTGATAATGCTTCAAGACAGCTCTAGTTTAAGTTATTGTGGACCAGAAATTTAATTTTAAGAGATTTTGACTTCTTTTTGGAGATGGAGCTTAATCTGAATGAGGATTGCATAAAACTACCTCAAGAACAAAGATCTTCACTTGATGCTCTAGAATGGTGGAAAATAATTTCTTTGAAATAACCTACATTAGCAAAGATGGTCAAAGATATTCTTACTATTCCCATTACAACTGTTGCTCCTGAATCTGCATTTAGTGCAGATGATAGTGTACTTGATAATTATAGAAGTTAATTATCACCAAGTATAGTTAATGCTCTTATTTGTATGGCAAATTGGCTTACTGGGTTTCAAACCAATCTTACACACTTGGATGAAGATGTAAGATTTTGAGTTTGATATATTCTAATTTACAGGATAGATAAACTTGATGCAAATATAATTGATTTATTTTGGCCTTTTGGGGTTTTTTTTTATACAGAAAAAGCAACTAATATGCGCTATACCAGATGATGAAGTGTAGATAACCAAGTGATTACTGAATTATGAGTACTTTAAGTGTGTTGTGCTTAGTTATTTTTGTATAACTTTTAAAAGCATATATGATATAATTTTTAATGTCATCCTAGTTATTTTTATAGAACTATAAGGCTTTTTTGATTTTTTATATTTAATCACCAAATTATAACATTGTATATCCAGTTCAATCCTCATTATTGAATATGACTCTTTTTTATTTGAATTCTTATTTAAGCAAGTTTGTGATGAAAAAAGGGACTATGATGAGAAACAACCATTTAATATTAAATGTAATATAGTATTTTGACTATTTCATAGATACTTATGATTACTTCAAATTTATATTTTTTTACTATACTGCTTTTCTTTTTAAATTTATGATGTTATATTGCTATGGTTGCTGGTGCTTAGGTTGCTGCTGCCTAAACTATTATTATCTTGGGCTGCTGCTGCCTCCACTACTGCTGCCTCTGTTGCTGCTGCTGCTTGGGTTGTTGTTGCTGCTTGGGCTGCTGCTACCTAAGCAACTACTACCTCTGCTAATGCTACCTCTAAATAATTTCATATTAAATGTAATATGAATTATGTTATATTTAGACCTTTTCAGAGATAATCATGATTATTTAAATTTTTTTCTATACTGCTTTTCTTTCTAAATTTATGATGTTATATTGTTATGATTGTTGTTGCTTTGGCTACTGCTGCTGCCTGGGCTGTTGCTGTCGAGGCTATTGTTGCTTGGGCTGTTGCTACTACTTGGAATGCTGCTATCTGGGCTGCAGTTGTTTTGCTTTATTACAAGTCTAAAAGTTCTAAAATTAAATAAAAATATAGAATATAAATAAATCACAACATTAGCTTGCAGTTTTAACCCTAAAACATGCAAACAATTTACTGCAATACTAAAAACCCTAAAAAATACAAAAATAACATAACAAATATTAAATAAATTGTTAGACTATAAGTCTGTAACTGTAAAAGTGCAATTCCAACTCACAGCTTAACCCTAAAAATAGAGTTACAGTCTTATAAATTATTATTATCATATAGATTTGGGTTGTTATTACTTCTATTATTGTATGGGGTGATGCTGCCTCTGTTGATGCTTGGATTGTTGTTGGTCTGTTGTTATTTCTTGGGCTGCTACTGCCTCTGCTGCATTTCTAAAAAATTAGACTAAATATACATACTATAAAGAGACTCACAACTTACTGCATATCTAAAAATCTTAAAATGCATACAACATACTATATTATTCTGCATTGTTGCTATAATATCATTGACTCATTGTTGCAGCATCTTGTAATAGCTTTTTTATTTTATAAAGTATTTGAACTCAATTTTTTTATTTTTGTCTGTTTGATTTAAATTGAGCAATCATTTGAGATAGCTAGATTGAGTTTATAATAAATGATTACTATTGAGTATTGACTACTCTGCTAAGCCTGTTAGACTATAGCTTTAAAAAATAATATTAATCCGAGTCATCTTAAAAAAAGTAAGTGAGCCACAATCAAAATCAATCAATCAAATTTTTTGGTGTTAATTCATTTAAGTATTATTTGCAATCTTATTTTTATTTACAATTTATTGTATTTTTTATTTAAGTTATTGTATTATTTTTTGTACAGATTTACATGTTGCATGCTTAGGATTGTGGATTAAACATGCAGATTGCATACTTGCATGGGCTTAAAGTGCTTTGGCTTGGGCTTGGGCTATTTCTGCCTTGTTGGAATGCTGAGAATTGGGGATACTTGCAGTCTTGCACATTTATTAAATGATTGTTGAGTGACTCGAGTTAAATGATTGTTGCTTGTAGTTTATATTAAATTAATATATCATTTTATTATATTTAGTTTGTGAATTGTGGCAAATGTGTATGAATATTTTGGCCCTAATTAATTTGCTGAATTTTGAAAGCTTATATAATATATTATATATTGTTTACTGTATTTTTTCTTTCTCAAATATTGAAATCCATAGACTTAAAAAAAATATTCTTATTTTTTTGAGTTGACTCAAATCAAGCTTGAGTAAGCTCGAACTCAAAAATTTCGAATCAAAATGAAATTTCAAACTGACTCGAATCAAGTTCGAGTTAGCTCGAACTCAAATTTGAATGAGTCGAATTGACTCAACTCGAACTCGATTCGAGTTTTAGTCGAGTTCGAGTTGAGCTTAACTCGAAATTTTCAAATTTGAGTTAAGCCTGACTGCAAATAAAATTCTATAGTATTTGAAAAATCCGTAAAAACTCTTAACATCATAGGCTGTAGTAAGCATATATCATTCATGAATTGCCTTAAAGATATATATATATATATATATACATACATATATATATATATATACACACACACATATATATATATATACACACACATATATATATACATATATATATAAATCTTTCTCTAATATAATAATTTTAAGAATATCACAAATAGTATTACAAAACTACATTTTTACAGGTTTATGTACAATTTTTAAATTTTTAAATACTTTTCTAACATGCATCAAATGTTTGTGCCCAATTTTAGTATAAATCAAGAAATCATCAAATAAAAAACTAAAAATTTTCTAGTAGATAGTTGCAAAACTCTATTTTATTTTTCTCATAAATGTGCCAAGTGCATTGAATAATTCAAAAGGCATGGCTAGTTCATTATATAATCCATCTTTTGTCTAAAAGGCTATTTTCAAGTTTTCTCCGACTATATTTCAAACTTAATGATATCACTACACAAGTAACTTGTTAACTTGATGCTTAACTCACTGTGCTCTGTACAGTTCATCTTAAAGGTAGGAAGGTTGGGCAAAAATGCTTTTAGAAATAAAGTTATGACAAGAGTTCATTATATAATCCATCTTTTGTCTAAAAGGCTATTTTCAAGTTTTCTCCGACTATATTTCAAACTTAATGATATCACTACACAAGTAACTTGTTAACTTGATGCTTAACTCACTGTGCTCTGTACAGTTCATCTTAAAGGTAGGAAGGTTGGGCAAAAATGCTTTTAGAAATAAAGTTATGATAAGCTAAGCATCCATAAGTGGTGATAATTCATAAAGTAATTCCTCTGGCATATCCTTAAAATCCTCTACATTGATTTTCACATATTTGGTAATTCTTTTAATTTTTTATTTTGTCGTGATTTACTTTTATCACACTAATGCATGATGATGAATCCAATAAATATAGTTCATTTCTAATTTAGAATGTATGTTTTTGTTAAGATTAGTTATAATTTTAGTATGTTTTATGCCATTTCAGCTTTGAATTGATCAAATTATAAAATGAAGATAATTATGTGAAGAGGAATGCCACAACGCGCTACAGTGTGCTACAGCACACTACGGCGCGCCACAGTGAGCCTAGACGCCGTAGCTAGCGCCGGAATTCTACCTTGAAAACCTACTTCAAATCAACATTGGGAATGCCAAAAGCATTGATTTCTCCAGTTTCCCACACCAAAATTGATTGCAAGTAATGAAGACCTTTAGTTCCAAAAAGAATAAAGGGATAAAATTGATTGAACTCCAATTCTCAAGATAAAATTAATGGTTGCTTGAAGGATAGAAGGCTAAAGAAGAGATTATAAAAGAGAAGAAGAAAAGCTTAGAAAAGGTTCTGATTTTCATTTTAGAAAAACATCATTTATAAGGGGGAAGCCTTAACCTTCAAGGAGGACCAAAAGGCTGTTGCAGCTTCAAAGAAGAACAACACCAAAAGCAAGGGAGAAGATGTAAATTGAAGAGAAGGGACGGAGAGAATGCCTACGGCTGTTCTTACGTATTTTACTCTTTACTCAATTTTTCGTTCATATTTCTTGTAAGAGTAATGTATGTGCTTATTATTTCATGTAGCTTTCTCCTTGCTTTCATTGTAATAGCAGCCTAAACTCTCATTTTGGGGAGGGTACGGCAAAAACATGTAGTAAATATTAGAAAGTGTGCATATAATATCTTTTCTTTGTAATGAAATGTCAATTAGAGCTTAAGTTTTCTATAAATGATTGAATGGAATGGGTTGTTGAATGATGCATATTTTTGAATATTTATTAAACTAAATAACTGTAAGGAAAACCTCATCGAGCTCGATGATCGCCATTTCTAGAATCTGTGCACTTTTGAGCGTTAAAGCTGCGAATGAATGTGACATCATTCGCTGAGCAAAAATAGCTTGTGCATAACTTCTAGGTAATAGTCTGATCATTTGGGCCATAAGAAAATTATGGAAACTCTCGGAGCTCTGTATCTAAGTCCATAACACTTGGATGAGGCATGTTAGGTAGTGGATAATGTGACATAGTTCACGTAAGCCATTGTCAATTCCAAGTTAAGGTATGAACTTGACGCATGTGAGCTGAGATCCATCTATATAGCTCCATTGCTCACCTTTGATTAATGCGAGATAATAGTGTCTTAAGCTATGAGCGAAGTGACATAAGCTCATTTAGCTTCGCAGCTCATTACTTAGCTAAATCAAGAGTTGAAGTGTGTGAACCATAGATGGAATCAAGACTAAATGATCATGAAATTAAAATGTGGATTTTATCACTTAGATGTAAGAATGATTTTCACTCATAAAATGATCACGAAGATATCTATGTGTTGAGATTGAACTCAAGTGTGTTCATCTTAAGCACTAGGTAGGATCTAGCAAAACTAAATATATAATTTGAGAAGCTAGATCTCTTGATAATAAAATGAAAAGTAAAACAACTCAACTACAATATGAAATTAGAAAGAGAGTAATTATCCACACAGCTATGATGAACTGTATGTTTGAATACTAACTTTCTCCAATTTTCCCAACTTGATAACAAAACAAATTTAATTTAGAATTATTAATCATAGGAACAAAAACCTCAAACCGATAATTACTTAGACATTATTGAAAGTAAATATACTCCAGTAACAAATCACACATTATTCCCTGAGGACGATAAATTTTGGGATCTCACAATCTCATATTACTTCAGATCACGTACACTTGCGTGCAAGCGCAGACTACGTAATTTTGATCTGTCACATGAATATCTCTCCTTATTTGCAATCTTTCTCAAGCAAATCAATTAAAAATATGCAAGCATTTATTAATTTCACTAGGCATGTTGGTTTTCTGAGGGATAGCATTTGAATCTGTAGACCTCAATGGTTAAAATTTGCCTTTTTATTGTTAAAGTGAAAGACACATGTGCTTTCCCTCATTCGGTGTTTTATTATGATTTTATACCCAATATCATCCTAAAATAATATGGGCAGCATTCATTGGTAAGACATCCCACCAAACATTTTTAGAGTGCGAGGGTAATTGCACAAATGCTAAACACATTTAGGATATGGGAATT
Organism: Gastrodia elata; assembly: GCA_016760335.1. NCBI lineage: Eukaryota > Viridiplantae > Streptophyta > Magnoliopsida > Asparagales > Orchidaceae > Gastrodia > Gastrodia elata. The sequence goes on along the minus strand of CM028680.1, from coordinate 30,808,381 downwards.
GCAATTTTTATCTACTTAAGCTACCTTGTATGGTTTAAAATAGTTCAATTTTAAGATCCTTTTTTAAAGAAATTAACTTTATATAGTTCTACTATCAATAATTAACATGCACATCTTTTTTCGTGCTAAAAAATTATTCATTAGCTTCTTATCATCATTAACATTGAGAGTTGTGATAATATAGCACAAGAAATTCAATGTGTGCTCTACTTCTCTGGCTTCTCTCTTTGATTTATAAACATCATCCAATTTGGGCTTTTCTTCTTCCTCTTCTCATATTTGAAGACTCATGTTGTGCGCCTAATCATAGTGCAATTTGGTGGCATTTAAAACAAGATTTCCACCATATATAAATCTCGAGCAAGTTTTTATGAATTTTACTTTAGGCTTTTGATTTGTGGTGGTGTTACTTTTCTTAAATGTGGTTAATATAGAAAGTAGACGAGTGTTTTTCCGCGCAAAGGCAATTCCATTGAAGGCGGAGACTTTATTAGTTGAAGCTTTTTGCATTATCTTAAGACTTGGAACAATTTTTTAAGCATGCTCAAATATATCAACATAATGAAAAAAAATCACTTTTAAATTTTTAAACTAAGCTCAATCAAATACCTTGAAAATGTGTCCTTGAAATTTTCAGTGATTTCAGAGCTTACCTGAAAAATGGTTTTGATTTTTTATATAATAAATTCTTCAATCGAGATTATATCTCTACCCAAAGTGATTAGTTCTTCCCTTGATTTCTCTCAATTCCTCTCAACATATATTAAGAATTTTTGGCTTGGTCCACTAGCTTAAGCTTAACAAATCTAATTTGTTGCTCTTGATATGCCATTAAATTTTTTTATCAATTTCCATTAACGAATCAACAAATAGTGTTAAATTGAACTGACCATCATAATTGGGTATGTCAATCCTAAGCTGCATTTGACGCAACTTTACGATTGCCACACTTTATACAAAGCGCCCCTCTATTTAGTTTTTGTCATTTGGAAGAACAACAATTTGCCGAAATATTAAAAAAAAATAACCCCCTCAATAGGAAATTTTAGAAAGTAATTTTCAAAGTGCAGCCTAACAACATTTTATTGTTTAGCATATGATCAATAGTCCGTTCGCACGTTAACTGTTCGAATGGTCACAACTATCCAGTGTTGACGCTGTGCACAATAATATGGCGATAGAACACTAAAATAACAACAATGGCTTCCTTTGTAATAACATCATATCTTTAAACACTTGCGGCTGCTCCAAATGGAACCCAAATATTTGAATATATCCTCAATGACTTCATACTAATGATGTTCATGATTTCCATATTTAACTGAGTACATAAATCCTAATTTTATAGATATATCACCATCGACACCATAATATTGACATTGTTGATTTTCATATTCATCTCGATGATAATATTTTGGAATTCTATTAAATGTATGTTCTCTTACTCAATTTAGATTTTTATAGATATATTAGATTGGTTCATTAGAATATTTTAAAATGATTTCTAAAATAGGATGATTATTGCAATTGCTCTTAATTAGATAACTTTATTTGTGCAAAGTGCAATAGCATCCCTAAACTGCCATGTAGTTTCCATGATTTCATTCAATTGAGCTTGGACTATAATACAAGGCTGTTCTACGTTTGTTGAGTTGTCTTGATATATTTTTCTGCTTATAAGCAAGCATTTGATAATATTTTGGAATTCTATTAAATGTATGTTCTCTTACTCAAATTTAGATTTTTATAGATATATTAAATTGGTTCATTAGAATATTTTAAAATGATTTCTAAAATAGGATAATTATTGTAATTGCTCTTAATTAGATAACTTTATTTGTGCGAAATGCAAAAGCATCCCTAAATTGCCATGTCGTTTCCATGATTTCATTCAATTGAGTTTGGACTATAATACTAGGCTGTTCTACGTTTGTCGAGTTGTCTTGATATATTTTTCTGCTTATAAGCAGCATTTGATTCACTTTAGAGATTTGGGCTTATCCTAGGCTGTAATACTAATTTGATGAAAAATGGATCAAAATAATACTATGGTTCATCATATGATTTGAGTAAAATTGCTAGATATTCTATCATTATATGAAAATAATTAAATCTTTAAAATATTTTAATTTTCACGTATTTTTGTAAACTTCAATTTTGATTCATTTGAAATTTACTTAGAGATCAAATTTTTGCATCCATCAAAAGTATAAACTTTTTAGATTTATTATAAATTTTCAATAATTTTTCAGAATTTTCATGAATTTATTTTAATAATTGAAGTTTTGTGAGTTCAAAAATTTGCACAAAATAAAATATTGGTAGAATCATGAAATTCAGCTGTTTTTTTTTTTTATTTCTAGTATTTTTTTAAGCAATAATTTATTTTGTTGTTTATTGCAAAAGCAAACAATTTTAAAATAATATACATATATATGTGTATATATATATATATATATAATATACATATATATGTGTGTGTGTATATATATATATATATATATATATATATATATATAATCTTTACATTTCCCTCTCTCAACATGGAAAATTCACACATTGTAGAGAGTAGAATTTTTAGGATTAGGTGCTTGCATTTAAAGCATTTATAATTATTATTATGATACCTATTCAACTTCAGCCTATTTACCAAAACTGCCAGTTAGCTAACATAAAAAAAGAAACAGGTGACACACTCGTGACCTTCAATACAACCAACAAAATCATCGTCAATGGCCATTATAGCCGTTGAGTGCCCTTTGGAGCCCCCAACCTATATCTTGCACCTTCCCCCATGCCTACAAGAGGTGACTTCCAATTTTCTCCCTCACTCCATCCCTCTTTTCCTTCCCTGACAGTGTCTCTTGGCCTTTCATCCTTTAACAAACCCCTACCAACGAGCTAATTGGCAATGCCTCAACCCAGCAGACCACCACAGGAAGTCGGTTTCCTCAACTAGGCCGATGCCGATGCCACCTCCTTGGTTTTCCTCCTTGATAAACTGACCAATGAGCCTCACATCTGATCTCCTTCCCGATCAATGCCCCAGTTCACTCTAACAAGTATTGCCAATGACCAAGGATTAAGCTGCCTAAGTTTCATCCTTTGTCAACAGAGCATCAGTGTTTTCCTTCCATAGTCAAACTCCTAAGGTATATACATATACATATTAATATATATTTGTTTCCATTGTCATAACATAATGATTTGCATAGCTCACAAAACTTGTGTATTTACACATTGTACATCTAAATCCAAATTATTATTAAAATAACACATCCATACTTTCATTTGAAATGATTACAGATGAAAAAAGATAACTTTTAAGATTTGTATTATAATTTTACAATAATTAAAAGTTATGTACATAAAACATTTTTATGATATGTATGGATTTTCCTAATTTCTTAATCTTTCATACAGATTTAAATTTTAACATATATATATATATATATATATAAATGATATGTTATATTGATATTAATAAAATAGGTTAACATTATGATGTTTATGGATTTTCCTAATTTCTTAATCTTTCATACAGATTTAAACTTTAACATATATATATATATATATATATATATATATATATATAAATGATATGTTATATTGATATTAATAAAATAGGTTAACATAATGTTAATATATTTAACTACATATTACTGAAGCAAATAATATTTTTATATTGAATCTGCAAACCTTAATAATATTTCTATTATTAAAATATTATCAGTTACTACTAAATGAAATAATTATTATGAGATATATATATATATATATTTATATGGTTCATATATTTTTATTGCTACTAAATAGAAATAATTGTATAAATGAATTATTATTATTTACAATAATAAATATTATTATTAAATCACATGCTTAATAATTTCTATTAATTGTTTTTATTAACAAAAAACATTTTATGGTTTATTAGAATTAATTACTATCTAACAGCAATATGAAATACTATTTTAATCTTAATTAAAAATATAAGTATGCATTAAATTATTTTTTAGAATATTTCGTAATTAAACATTATACTAAAGGTATTTTAATATAAAAAGTATATATTTAAAACTAATAACTAAATTATTTATTACTAAGAAAGATAATGACAGCTATATAACACTAATATTATTAATTTTTATTAATTAATTGCTAAATTATTCTAATATAATGCTAAATAATAATTATAAACATTAATTATTTTACTTACAAATGGTATTTTGATAGGATTAATACATTTTTAAGTAAAAGTGCTATTAGTGATTCTATAATAGAAAATTTCAAAAGTACTATTACTATTGCTATACTAATAAAAAATTGAAAGAATATAAGCTTTTGCATAATAATATTCATCTAAAAATAGTTAAATTCAGTAATCTTATCTTCATTTTTTTTAATGTATTTTTATATTTAATGGAACTCCACCATTGTTTTTATTACTATGACACAGGAAAATGTGCTTGTTTATCTCCTCATACATCGTTATTTCAAAACTTACAGGATTTTATCACATACTTGCTCAAATTTCACACGCACATATTATTCTAATTTAAATCAATGTTTAGCTGCAATACAAATTCTGTATTCAGTAATGTTACAAACAGTATCAACACCATGGTATTGACCAAAGTCAGGTTTTGACTCAACCCGGCAAATTATTAGTAATACTCGCTCAGTTCATAGCATTGTTAAGATATTCTGCATTATAGAAGATGCTGTGAGGTTTAATACTAAATTATAAAGTAGTGAAAGTATCATAAAGCTTTCAATATTATGCAAGTTATATTTACATTTTTTGGTATAATTTAATGACACGTAATCTGCTGGTGGTGGCTAGTACTGTGGGATGCAATCAATGGCTGATGTTGGCAATCTGTGTTGTAATAGGATAACAAAAATTGATTGTCAGTGGAATTTAATTTACTGACTGAAACTAGTTATTTGATGTATTTAATTATTCACATATATTATCCAAAAATACAAAAAAATTAACTAAAAAATTTACAATAAAAAACACTACTCTCTTTCTTGAACAAAATTTATCATATTTTTAAGCTTAAATGGTGATAATTTAAATTAGAGCCTTAATTTTATTTTTAAAGAAGAGATAATTGAAAATCTAGTTAACACATCTTAAGCACAAATGAGATTTAACTGATTTTAATACACATTTCATAATCATTTTTAAGTTAACAAATGTTAGACTTTTATATAGCGTGACGTAATGTTATTTGGCTCCATTATGCATGCAGTTGCTCTTTTAATAGTGCAGATAAGTTTTTCTCTTCTGTTCAATAATTTTAGTCGTGCAATATTATAGCTTAGCTGGTGATCCGTATGCTGAAAGGATAGCAAAAACTGATGATAAATTGAATGTAAGCTAATGACTGAAATTAGCAATTTTTAGTATGCAACATCCCCATATATCATCTCAAATTATCAAATAATTAAAAAATAAAAATCTTTCTCGTTTTTTTAAATAAATTAAACAGTATTTATCATATCTTTAAACTCCTTGAATGATGCTGATTTAATTAGAGCGTCAATTTTTTTCTCATTGAATGCATTATTGAAAATATAGCTAAACTATCTCAAGTACAAATGAAATTTAATTGATTTTAATGAATTCTATAATCATTTTTATGGTAGTAAATGTTAAACTTTTAATAAGCATGGCATAACGTAATTAGACTCCATTATATATGTAGCAGTTGGCTACTTGTGCAGGTAAGTTCTCTTATGCTCAATAAGTTTATATCAACAATTGAATGTTTTATTTTTGCAATTAGTAAACAACTTATATCCTAAAGTGTTAAATTTTTCTATAAATGTTAACACTTACATATCTTGGCTAGATGTGAAGCAATTTAATGCAGAAGATTGCTGACTGACATCTGCTGGCTTAAGGAGGAGCATATAGCATAACCCCAAGAGAATAGTGAACTGAGTGGTTAACAATTTTTTGAGAATAAAATAATTAAAAAAGGATAAAAAACTTTTTGATCCATAGACAAGATGGCCAGAAATTAAAAAAAAACAAAAAAAAAAACAATGCATCGATCAGATCCCTTAATACTGCATTCACTCTTCGACAATACGATTATTGGAACACCACTTTTCCTCAAGTAAGAAACACATCTCCGTGGTCCTATAAGCAACAAAAAAAGCTATACAAACTCTCCATTCACAAGTTTGGTTGATGGAGTGACTAAGGCAATACCCTTCTTGCCAAAGCCTTGGTGGTGGAGCTACCCCAAACACTTTTACACATCCCACAAGAGTAAGAGCATGAAATTTTAAAAGTTAAAATAAACAATAAGCACATGATCTTGAGGATTCGAGAACATAGTCATGATTGAGATTTGAGCATTTGAATGTCAAAATTTTAGAACTTAAAACCTATTTATAGCAGCTAAAAATTAAATTTTCATCAAATGTGAACTATTCAAAGGCTGAGAATAAATTTAGTTTTTGGAAACATCATTGAACGAACTCAAAAAAGTTCTTCAAATGAGCATCAGTCAACCGCAATAATATGACTTCTAACACTAATTAGCTTCGTTGATCAATAATTCGTCTACGTCGAATGAGCTACATTAAATGCTCAATGATTATTATAATAGTGCATAATAGTCATTATGAGATGACCTAAATCTGAAGAGAGCCGAGGGTAATCACTAGGGCATAACGACCTTTAGACAAGAAGTGGCTTCAGGCAGGCTTCAAGAAGAAAAGAGAGGAAAGAATAAACTAAATTAACACAAGAATGAAAGGAAATGATTCAGAACTATATAACTAAGAAACTAAGAAATACTAAATAATGCATCTTTTCCGATAATTGATAGTGAATGTCTGGAAACTCAAAGGTTAAGCACACTCAATGTAGAGTAGTTCTAAGATAAGTAATTATTCAAAAAATCATCTTTAGAGGATAACATCTTTTAGCATAGTGTGGTTTGAGAACAAACTACATGGAAGCTAGTAGGCCTATGATTGTTCGAATACAAAGAGAACACGGAGTGATCGTTAGTGTGATCGGCAGAGTATAATGGCTCGGACAAGGTGTGGCTCATGGAGGACTTCTAGAAAAGAAGGGTGGCATGAATGAACTAAATCCACACTGAAAAGGAATGAAAAGATTTGTAAATATTTAAATAAAAATAAGTAAATACTAGGTAAAGACCTTTTTTTGACACCTAGTAATGAACATGTAGAAAACTCAATAGTTAAGTGTGCTCGATGTAAAGTAGTCTTGGGGTGTGTGAACATTCGAGAAGTTAACTTTTGAAGATAAAATAGTGATAATAGGTTTGGTATGGGACATGGCGAGCTGAAGCAAACAATTCCTTAATTAGTATAGCATGAGGTGTTACACGTTGTCTTGTCGTCTTTTAGCAAACAAAACCAAGCAATGTTTGTTGAATGATGAACAATAATTTAAAATTCAAACAAAAGGATAGAATCATTTAAGGTTAGTTGAGCAATTTTGTTTAGTAAATTGACAATTTTTGTCAACTTCATAGATTATTAGCTTGTCGAATGATTTGTCAACTTCTAGTATTTAAACTTTCTCTCAGTTTTGATTTTAAGCACAAAAATATATTTTCTCAATTATGATAGATAAACACTATACATTGAAAAAAAAAAGTTTGCGTCTGCTTAAACCTTTAAGGGTAATTTGATCCAACAGCTATTTAAGTATTGAAAAAACATTGTTGAGTGTCTTCAAAAAATGATTATGTTTAAGCTTAATGTTCAAATTGTTTATATCCTGAAACCACAGCTCAAAATAGCACATTTGTAGCTTTGTGAAAATAAACTGCAACTCGTTAATCATCAAGGCTAGTTTTATCATAGCTATAAAAACTTTTATGATATTATCAACCTTTCCCTTTTTGATGACTTACAATAAATAATTTTGTTTTTAATTAAAATATAAATTCTAACTATTATAATTTAGACTTATGATTTAAAAATGATAAATGTTCATTTAATATATACTTTCCATAAATTATTGATACAATAAGCTAAACAAATTGTTTAATATTAAATACAAATTATTTAATATTTTTTGGAAGAAACTGATTATTGATAAGGAAAATATGTGATTGCTGAAATTTGAACTCTTAGCCTGTCAAGAATTTAATGTTTTTAGTGTTACTAGAAATTATAATTTTAGCTCTATTATTGTTATATTTCTCTTGTTAATATTGGGCATAAGTAATGCTCTAGATTTCATTTGTTATATTATCATTATATTACTCTTGTATACACAGAATGTGTAGTATTATGATTTAATTGTTATTTTATTATTGTTACTCAAAAGTTTTATTGTTATATTACTTGAAAAAAAATGAGAATGAAGAGATATTTTAAAAGAAGTTATGTTAAATAAATTCCTAAGTTTTGAATGTGCTATAAGAACTCAAATAAGGGACTCAATGAAGCTTAAAAGTTTCTAATAAAAGCAAATTTATATATGTTTTATACTACACAAATAAACATTGTTAGCATTGTGAAAGTCATTTTAGACAATACGCTAAAAATAATAAACCAATTGCTCCCAAAAACGCATGTGACAATCTTTGGAACTATTACTTTAATTTATATTGATCTTAATAAGATTTATTTTCTATCTAATTAAATGAATTCAGGAATACTTTTGATAAAAACAAATTTCTATTGAATTACAATATGTTGATAAAAGATGAAGTATGATAAAAAGGTTTATTGACTTGTGCATGTTGAAGATACATTTGCAAAACATGGATTAAATATTACTAAACTTAGTGAAAAGACAATAACCATGCTAGTGATATGAAACAAGAGTTTAATGACTTAAGAACATTAATAATGAAAAAGAATGGATTGGCGTACTATATTTATTGCTTTGTACTTCTGTTACACTTATCCCTTGTTGCATTGGCTAAAAGATGTATGTTAGTGACTTGTTTTTAATATTATAGTGCATTGGTAAATGTTATTAGGATTATGCAATCGAAAAGATATTAGGCTACGATCTTCACACTCTTAAAAAAGTAGAAAATATAATCTTTTTGATAGATAGGAATGTGGTGTGAGAGTTTTTATCTAACGAAGAAATTTCAATGAAAATAACTTGAATCGAGAAATGACTCTCAAATGAGCAGATACCCACTGGGACTCACACTGTAAGTCGTTGCTCAATTTGTCTTTAGTATATAGCTTTGTGAGAAGTGCTTAATATTCTTATTGATAATACCACATTTGTTAAGCAAAGAGCTAAGAAAAATTACACTACTTATTTCTATTAATCATTTTAAATGTATTTTACTCAACACTAAATGAAATTTACTTTAAGAATTACAAACAAATTATCATAGGATTTACAAAATAAGGATCAAGATATGATAAATACAATGTTCCTAATAAAGTTGTTTAAAAATAGATGCAAAATATAAGAGATGTTAATTAGTCATGTTTGCTTGAAAATGCATTTATTTTGAAACAAAAATAATGTTAAACTTATTAAATTAGAATATACTTGTCATGCAATGAAGATCTACATGAATTACACAAGCCATCTCAAACTCTATACTTAAAAGGTTGATTTGTCTTACATTATCATAAACAATCAGCTTCATGAGCTCAAAAATAAATTGGTGAGGTCGACACAAAATTATTAATGTCTTACTTGAATCTTTCTAATGCTTTCTCAACTTTTGATTTGACTTTTACAATTGTATCATTCAGATTTTTTAGCGATTCATATTTTTGAATTAGCCATTAAATCGATAATTATTGCTCATATGAAGTCTAATACCAATACTTTGTATCAGTGGTATTGCTAAATTTTTTGTCGAAACTATGTTGAATGAAATTTACCACTAGTTTATTTATTTACAATGGTTGCTTTAATATTATCAATTGCAATATCAACTATTGAACGAATTTTCTTTGTAACGATATTGTAAGACTCGCTCGCATAGTTACCATGATGATTGTATAGTGGCATATATTGAAAATACAGAAATGCTTCAGTACCCCAAAAATACCCTAACTCTTTTTCCTACAAAATTAATTATTTTTAATAGATTTATAATCATGATTTTGACTAGTAAATATCAATTATAACGAGTTAAACAATAAATTTAGAGGCTTTAATGGTGCACCAAATGGGGTATTGCAGCAGTTTCTTGAAAATAATATGTTTGCCAGTATTAATGATGAAAGCGGTATACAACAATTTTAAAATATGAAATGTTATAGAGAAATTTGTAATCGATATATTAATAAAAAATTTATGTATTTATTTATGATGAAATTATATTCTACATCATCAAATCCTATTTTGACTATTTTTTAGTTTCTGTAGCATAATTCTTTGATAGAATTTTTTATCGAGCACCCCTAAATATAAATTTTATGTACACCAGTGATGACAAACCAATCAAAAGTAACACTATAACATAAGCTTCAATAGCACTCAGTAAGAAATAGGCAAGACTATTTCTTCAAAAGAAGGGCATAATTAACAGCGAAAGACATCACACAAGCAGATAGCTAAGCATTCCTCTAGCTAATCTTACTAATTCATTTGTCTAGCACAAACAGTAAATCCAGCGAAATTGCCCTCTTAAACTATTCGAACAAGGGGATATATATCTTTATTAGTGTTAGATCCATCAACCATGCAAGCACTTAGCAAACTTTTGCTTCTCCAGTGAGTCTAGATTTCTGGATCGAGTATTACAAAACACAGATTCTTAAGCAACAATCCCGGAAATGAAATAACCCGATCGACAGCAAAAGAGACCACAATGCAAACAGAAACTCGCCCAACTCTCAATCTCACGTAGGCACAATAAAAATGCGGAACAGCAAAAAAATTGATGATATTTTTATATTTCCAAGCAAGAGAGAGAGAGGGAGACGAAAGAAGGGAGGTAACCTTATCATCGCAAGGACGGCAAAGGGCGGCCTCGTCAGCTGCGCAGAAGAGAACAGCAGGAGCGCTCTCACAAACATCGCAGATTATTCGCATCTTCGCACCCACTCATCTCCCTTTCGGCTTTCGGCTTACGGCTTCCGGCTCTAGTCCCAAATCTCAGATTTCCGCTCCAATCCGTCAGCTGTCACATTCGATCTCAGCAAGGTTCGATTAGCTATGGCAGCTGCCTTTATGAAATCGAAATCAATCGACGCGGACAGGCATTGGAGGAGGGAGATAGTATAGTGGGCTGGGGGGATCGTGAAGAGTGCCGAAGAACTTCCAGAAGAGTAGCGCTCAACTTGCTAAAATTTAAGAGAAATTTTTAAGATTGAAATAATTTACTTTAAGATCGGCTAATATATTAGTTTTTAAAGTTGTTCATTAAATTTTCTAACAAATTCTCAATTTTTTCAAATCATAAGTTGAATTGATGCAATCTTTTTCTCTCCATTTTAATACTTTTTTCTTCTAAGAATTTTCCTTTTAGAACAAGCCCGCAGCGTGTCGCGATTGCACTGACGTGCAGAGGATTTGGCATGGGACTGTGGGTAAGTTAGAGCCACACGCTTCGAAGTGGGGCCCGCCCACATCGTGCGGCTGAGAATGCCCTCGCAGATGTGGAGGCTTTTTAAAAGTACCCGTCTTCTTATCCATATTTTTTCTTTTTCTTTTTTTAATGTAATTTTTTATCTTTTATTTTAAGAAATGCTATAATATAAGTGTTATTGTAATTTAGTTATGGAAGCTTTAGATTTATTATCTTATAGTATGAGTTTAAATCTTATTATTTTTATATTTAACTATTGCTTTTTACTATATATATAATTACTAAATAAAATCATTTTACATAAAAAAAGAAAAAGAATAGTTGAATGAAATAAAGAACTAGCATATGTTTTATCAATTTTATATAATTATTCTTATTCTTATAATTTTAAAAAATAATTTAGTAATGGAGTATTTTATTTGAGAGAATTCATTATACGGCATCCTAGAAAAAAATCTTAAAATCTCTCATTTTGGGTTGAGCTTGTTTTCTTTCATTATCATTTTTCCACAGAAACAGCTATGACTATTATTGTAAGATTCTTTTAATCAACAAATTAGGACCCCGCCAAAAAATTCTGCATTGTGGAGTTGGTCCTTTGAACTCCTCAAATGACCACCAATTATCATTGGTAGCATAGCATTGTATCCTTCCATTGCATGAATCTATGCTCAACCTGCCTTCCATTTTGCGCCTTTGAAGAAGTATGTTGTGGTGGCGAACAGATCACCGCTCATGGGTCTATACTTCTTGATTTCATCCTCCATTGAGAGGTAAAATCTTGGTTTTGATGGCACTTGAGTGTTGTTGAGGATTTTAGCTTTCCAACTGCACCTAAGACATTAAAATCGAATGTCAGGCGATAGAGAACGGAGCGTTGAAAGCGGCATGTCGAAGAAAGGCTGTTCACACAAGTTGGTTGGTTATAGCAGGCCAGACCGGTTCTAGTGAGCCAAGCAAGTGATGGTAGGTCGGGCCGGTGCTAGCGGGCCGTGCAAGTGCTGGCGGGCCGTGCAAGTGCTGGCGGGTCGGTGTTGGTGGGTCAGGCGACGGTTAACAAACTGGTGCGACCCAGTATGCATCCATTCAACGCAGCGGTGCTTATCGACGACATCGGCAGCCTGTGGAAGTGGCGACGGTTGGTGACCAGAGAATGACCCCCTCAGGATTTTTGGGTTTGAAATAAGGTTAAGAAAATTCCAAAAATTATAAAAAATATGTAAATTTTTAGCATGAAATTATCAACAATCCTAGCTATAAAATCTGGGCCTGATACCAAAAATGGAGGCTAAGGTGGTAGATTTGTAGATATAAGTTTGAAGACTTTGGGAAGGCTATCCACACCAACACAACAAAGGGGAGTGATGACTATCCACACCAACACAATAAAGATTATTAAGATTATACATACCATGTTAGCATTGTCGTTATGTACGCACACAAGATTGAAGTGATTATGCACACTATTTTCATGCATTCTCGCAAGTGCTCCACTCTCACAAAGGAGGATGAAAAGGAATTTTCATTCACTATTTTCTTCAAAAGACATACATAATACATACATACATATATATATATATATATATATATATATATATATATATATATATATATATATATATATATATATATATATAGGAGCAGTGCCCATCATATTCAAATGTCCCTTCATAGGCTACCAACACACTTAAATATAACATAAATAAAAAGATATTATTTAATTGATAGTAACAACATATCTCTCGAAATAATATAAAAAGGTATATGAAGTTACCAACATAGACTTAAAATACAACACAATATGATGCAACACCCGCTCAATCCTTAATCATGCTCCATGCAAATGCCTGAGCCATGGGCATCCTTTTCATGTGATTGTTGTTATGCATCAGATATAAGTTGGCTTTGTTGTGTGTTCTGTATTTTTTGTTGATGTTTTCTTTTGAATTTGATATGGATGATATGGTTGTATATATTCAATTTATTTTATTATGATTACCTAATATCTATGTTATATTATCCATATGTTTTGACTTTGTGGTGTATTCTATGGCTGCTAGTGATGTGTTCTTTTAAGTTTGATATGATTGTTGTGATGACATGGGTTTAGTAATTGTTTATTATGACAATCCAATATGGGGATTTAGCTCAAATGAATGAGTGCTAGCATTGAAGGCATATTAAAGGCGGAATAAACAGAGAATTGCATCCAAAATATAAGTATGATTATCTTAAGATAAATTTGGGCGGGATGTAACAATTATTAATATGAGGTGAAATGTAACTTCTTTAAGATAAAAACTTCAAATGAAATAAATGATTAAAGATGAATAAACAAACCCAACGCATCCATCAACACAACGCAACCTCCCAAAACCGAATAGTGTAAATTTTATGAGGATAATGGAAGTAGTAGTAAATATATCGAACTAAATATGAACAAATGAAATCAAGTTGCTTCACATTTACATTTAAGTTTTGAGCTAGTATAAATAGAATCATCTAATTAAAAAACAAATATAATAATTGCCTAGAAATGAAGCTTACAATTCTTTTAACCAAAAAAGCAACACAAAAAAGCAGCTGGTGAATCATACAAAATATTTAGTTTGGAATACAATAGCAATGAACATTCGAAATATTTAGCACAAAAAAGCAACACATCTACTGTAACAACTCAGGTTGTTACTTAGATCAATTAGGGACTAAACCAAGTTTTGATTATGATTCTAGTACGTTAATTAAGTCATTAAGAGTTCGTCATAATGATCTAGCCCAAATCAGAAGACAAATAGATCAAATCCTAATTTTGGAAATTTCAGGAATCCTGAAAATTGACCTATTTAATTTGACGTCAAATCAAAAATCGGACTTCGTCATTGCGCTCATTACCCCAAAAATAACTAGGGGTGATGTTTTGGAAGCATTTGGAAATCATTAGATTTTCGACGAATATTTTAATATATTTTAAATACCACAGAAAAAGAGAAAATTAAATACTCATCGTAATCGAAATCTGACTTCGCCACTGCATTTCTCACACTTCAATTAGTTAGGGGTGAATTATTGAAAATTTTATGAACGTATTAAATAGACCAATTTTAATTAATAAAATTGAACTAAATAATTAAATTATTATTATTATATTAGCTAAATATAACGGCTCCGTCTGCATTTTCCCTTGTGCCGTTACTTTTTTTGATTTCGCCATTAGATCGAGCGATCTCTCCTTGACCATCTGATCATCACACCGGACGGCAGGAGACATATCTTCCTCGCGTATGCTACGCGTGTCGTGCATGGTGACGCACGGTGTTCGATCGCAGAGGTAAGCAGCTAGCCGCCGCTTCTAGCACTCCTCATTATCAATTAAATCCTCTCTAAATCTTCGACTCTTGCCATCGAAGTTGCGAACCTGAAGTATCTCTCGAAGAACCTCGATCCCCAGCCGTCCATCCAAGGTACCTTTATCTTTCAATCTACCCATTCAATCGATGTGCTCTTTATTCAAGTCTTTATTTCATGTTATTGATTGAGTTTTGAGCGGACCCGATCATGATCGATGGGGTCTGATCGATTAAATTTGGATGGGAGGCTACAATTCTTTCTATTATTCTTCCGCCCCAATCCCTGGATATTTAGGTTTAGCTCTTGTCGGCGCCTTCGACCACCCCAGGGGCTGACCCAACTACTGGTGGCTAGCCCTCGTCGAGCCAGATCTAAGAACATGCGGGCCGTCACCTAGCTCCGCAGGGAAGGTCACCTAATTTCGTGCCCTAGATTTCAGTTTTTCGAGGTTCTGAAGGTGATGCCGAAGCATCCCGAGTCGGGCCAGCCCAACTCGCGGTCTAGCACGGTCGCCATGCGTCAGTTCCTACCGCGTATGGTGAACCCCACTTCGATTCTTCTTTGCACGATCAACCCATGGGGCCCGCCATCGATTGCCTGCTGATGTCGAGCAGGGGCCCCGCCGCTGTCCATATGCTGCATATGAAATATTAATAAAAGTAAATCATTAATTCGATTTAAATCAATTTAGATAATTAAATGTAAAAAAAAACTAAATTTAAATAATCCCTATCTTGTAATCCACTACTCTGAATATTGCCAAATTATATGCCATTGTGATCAGCAAATATCAAGGATCATTATGGCACTATCAAAATTTCATTTGAAAGTGTATTTCACATAATGATATTTAAGGCCACATAATTTGCACTAAATGCCCTTAATGTTCAAACTATCATAACTTTGTACACACTCACCCAAATATAGTTAATATGAGTTTCATTTTAATTAGAAGACTCCCAGGAATATTCTAGTAGTATTAATTTTTTTTATTAGGATAATATTTTGCCTAATCACTTTTAGGACCCTATCCTAATTATACTCTTAAATCTTAGAAACTCCAATTGATCATAACTTGGTCAATTGAGCTCAAAATTAGGTCTTCTAACATATTATTTTGATCAAAAAGACCTAATAAACAATAACTATAAAAATATATAGGATTGAATGACTAGATTTCTTAATTATTCCTAATTACTCAAGAACTTAATTAGTGAATATTAACATAATTAATAATCCAAATTGACTAATTTAAGTTTTTGATAGCTCATAACGTAGATTAGAACTTAGTGGTGTGGTTGTTTTAGCAATTTTGTGATTAATTTTACTAATCTCACTAATCACCCTAAATTCTAATTATGTCATAACTTGACCAAATGATGTCCAAATTGGGTATACTCACAGTTAAAGTAATCAGTGTGTTATAGGGAAGTTATAGCCACTGAGTTTACTAAATTTAAACTTCAAATAGAAAAGTTAGATTTTTGACCCCTTTTAAGAAACCATAATTTACATATTTAATCTTAAATATTGTTTTGCTTATAACTTAACCATTAGACTTCAGAATTTAGTGTTCTTAGACTCTATGAAATTCTTGAATAGTAAGCATTAATAAACTGAATAAAATTTTAGACTTCATTAGGTAAAATTACCATTTTGCTCTTATGAGTCAATTTCTTTAAATTTAGCTCATAAGGCTTAATTATTATTCAAATTGAGTGTACTTACTGTCTATCTTCATGTTAGACAATAAGTAATCATTTGCCATTAATAAATTTCAATCTGGAGCTCTAAATCAAAAAGTATCTATTTAGACTCTTAAGTAGGGGCAAAATGGTCATTTTGCCCAAATTTAGATTTAAGTGTTCTTAAACCCTAGATTCATGTTCTAATCATTATAATCAGTAAATGAAATGATTCTGAATTTAATTCATATGGCTTAGATTTATTAATCAAGTTTCCAAATAAAACTCTAAAATTTACCTTAAGTAAATTTCAAGTATTATTAAGCTATGATGTGAGGTTCATCTAATATCATGCATTCCTTAAATATTCTAATCCATCATTTCTAATAATTCTTTTAATTCTTTCAATCCAACATTAGTAAATGTTAGTGCTTGAGTGTTCATCTTAGTTCTTTAAAATCTTCTTTCTTAGGAATTAGGAATAGGACTTATGTTAGATTTTATTCATTGAGTAAATTAAGTTACTCAATGGGTGAAACCTTAGTTTTACTAGCTTATAGATTTTCATAATTTACTTATGATTGTTTGATCTTTCAACCTTAGACTTAAGAATAGAGATTCATCCTATTAAGTGTGACTTTACTTAATAGGATATGCCTTAATCTTTAATCTGTGAGATTGGGTTTTAAAACTTTAGTCCTTTAGGATCACCTTTGAATTAAGTGATTAAAGTTCAATATTTAGAGTTTAATTCCTAATCATTCCATCTTGATTTGTCTTAATCAAGATGGGTTTGGGTTGCTTAAAACATTAAACTAGGTCGATTGATTATTTATTCAACTTTTGTAGTCAACATTGATTTAATCAAATTAGAACTTGATCAGTTCTAATTATTTTCAACTTATAATGTCGTGAATCTGAGTTACACTCAATAGTAAGAATTAGAGATCCTAAACCTGTGTAATTTGGAATAGTTAGAATGGATAAATTAGATAATAAAGGATATCACCCGTATTTTAGTAGAGCCTCTTGCTCACTTTGAATTTGATGCTTTGCTTATCGTGTATTTGAGCTTTATACCTTGGACATATGTAGTGGATATAGAATATTGGATGAATATCATATGCCAATTTGTATTGCACTGTCATCATTAGAGTTATTATCAGTGTCTTCAATTTTTTGACTTTCAGTTCAATAGGTTGTGACCTAATTAGTTTGCCTCTTTATATTTTGTTCGGCCTAGTAGTGTGAATGCTAGTTTGTTGGTGAAGTTTACCTAGTGGTACACCTGCTAGTTTGTCGAAAAGATGGTGTGTAAAAGACTTGTTTAGTCAGTGTTCAGATATGACAGTACTAGTTTTAGGTTCACTTATACTCTTCTGTTCGGTTCTTCTGCCTTAGCTCAGCAGGCTAAGTGAGAAGTTGTGCATATTTTTTCAGTTCAAGTGGCTTGTTTGGCCATAACAGTTTTTCAATTTGTATTTATTATTTTCAGTTTACTTTTATTGTATTTCAGCATTTGTTTACTTATTATTTACTTGGTTACTAGCTTACTTATATTATAGGATGCTAGCCTTGCTCACTTATATATATATATATATATATATATATATATATATATATATATATATATATATATATATATATATATATATATATATA
The DNA here is from genome assembly GCA_016760335.1 of Gastrodia elata. Taxonomy (NCBI): domain Eukaryota; kingdom Viridiplantae; phylum Streptophyta; class Magnoliopsida; order Asparagales; family Orchidaceae; genus Gastrodia; species Gastrodia elata. The sequence continues at coordinate 30,790,161 of CM028680.1, read as the reverse complement.
TAGGATGATAGTCTTTATTTTAGTTATTTAAATATATCATTATATTCTCTTACTTTATGCTAAATATCTTGAGTTCATATTAATCATAAGCATGTTTAGGATGAGTTTCTTTTCAGCTATTAGTATTTAGTCTTTCTTTTATTACCTAACCTTATTGCAGTGTTGATTTGGATGTATGTGCTTACTTCCTTTTTGTTTAAGTTAAAAACTTATTGTTTATAACTTTCTTTTATTTTCATATGCTTTCTTGCACCTATATTGTTGCTTAGTTGTTAAGTTTTTGTGATATCTTAAAAGAAATTGAATAAAATTTCAGCATAAAATGTACTTAGACAGTATGTTTAATAAGATTTTTTTTTTGTTGGCTAGGGCCCTATCATTGTGAAACTGACAATGATAGATTCTGAGCTTTTTGAGATTGTGGAGCCTTCTGAAGATTGGATTCAGGAGAAGGATCGTGTTACAGGAGAACCTTAGTTCCTTTGCTCTTTTTACTTCTTTTGCTTGTGAGGAGAAGCGTTCATTTCATTTTCTAGCTTACTCTTTAAATGTGTTGTAATAATATATGTTTATTTTGTATTTTTTTTACTGCACTTATTCTAAGTTGTATATTTTTACTTATGTATTGTGATGGAATGGATGTTTATATTTTGCTTCCACACTCTGAAAATATTTCTTGTATTTATTATTTAGTGAAATGCTTTAATTAATGATAAATTCCTTAATTATATTGGATTAGAAGGAAATTCCTAATCTAATTATAAGTGAGGAACTTGTCATTTGGTGACCACTTCATCGTAATCATGTTAACTTAAGAGTTAACAGGACCACGACGGGGCTGGGGTGCCACATCTACCCCATTCTATATATTTCAAGAAATAGCTTTCAAGAAGCAATGATCTTAAATAGCTTTCAAGAAGAAATTCCCAAATCTTTAAATCCTTCAAAATTATTAGCAGATATTAGATGAAAGTACTTATTATGTAAAACAAATAGTTTTGGGGTTGGAAATTGAAAGAACAATGCTACATTATCTCCTCTAATGCCCTCTCAAATTCTGGATGATGTGGCACTTCAGGCCACATCAACTTTTTCCTAAGCCTAATCACAAACCATCACTCACATTCAGCTTTTTTCCCTAAAATCCCAAAGCATCTAACCTTATCTCCTGAAGCCGCTCCGAAGACCTATTCAATAAAATCATTCAATAATGAAATAGCAATGAACCATCAAATTTTATTATCCACACTATTAAATAAGAGAATAAATTATTTTCTTCAATATTCGTATAAAGAAACTGTTGTTAGAATTGGAATAATTAATAATGAAATCAACAATTATGCAAGAACCATAATTGCTACAACTATTTCTTAAGTACACTAAAAGATATCTTTTGGTGTTAAAAAGCACCATCATAAACATCGTTAAAGTGGGGAGTTTTGTAAGAAGGCTTAAGGGAAAAAACTGAAAGCTTGCATTTGCTTGTATTGATTCAAGAAGTAAGCGTAACATACTATGCAACTCTATCACTCTAAATGTAATAACCAGTCATAATGTCATATTTTATGATGACAGCTATATTTTGAATAACTTTAAGTATTAAAACAACATAAAACAAAATAAATAAAAAATTAATTGGACAAACAATAGAATAATTGGCATCTCAAACAATATCAAAGAGAAAGGAGATGAGCCCTTACCGAAGTAGAACTGTGAGGGAAACGTACTTTGATGCTGAAAAAAATAAAAGCTTAAATAAATTAGAAACTTTAACAGCAATCTAGATACCTTAATGATAACCCTACAACCGACACCGATCGACGGCGGCGATGGTCGTTGAAACCCTAATATCGATTGAAGGCAGCGACGACCGTTGAACGAAACCCTAAACTCCCGAAATAAATCCGATGGATTGTTGCCCTAGTTTAAAAATGAGACGTGAAGTAAGAGGAAAGCTTGCTAGTTAAAAATACAAAATAAAATGGAAACCTTAGTAGCAATCCAGTTTGGAATAAGATAAAGATGAACTAAACTCTGGACACGAAAGCGATGCGGGATTGAGGGATGAAGGCGGATCGAACGACAGAGGTGAGGCGGGGGACGTTGATGCGGATGTCGACGAAGACGTAGAGGACGGGAATGCGAATAGGTCTTCGGAGCGGCTTCGGGATATTAGGTTAGAGGCTTCGGGATTTGAGGGAAAAAAATTGAATGTGAGCGATGGCTTGCGATTAGGTTTAGGAAAAAAGTTGACGTGGCCTGAAGTGCCACATCATCCAGAATTTGAGGGGGGTACTGTAGCATTGTCCTTTCAATTTTTAAGTTTCCCTGAATTCCTCATAATTCTATTCTTGATTACCCTTAACCTTTCGAACCACTTAAATTAAACTTTATCCATACTCCATTATTTCTATAGAGGTTGGAGTTCGTCCCTTAAGTTGCAGGAGTAAAGTCGAGATCAGAGAGTTTAAAGATCTGATCCACCTTCATTTTAAGGTACCATAAATCTCTAAGCAATGTCTATAAAGCTCATGGTTTCATTATAATCTATGGTTTGCTGCATGATGTCAAGCTTTATCAAATCACAAGAATCACATTTTTTTTTTCTTTTAGTTGTAATATTAAGTAGCTTCTTCTTCTTATTCTTTCAAATCTGGATTGATTTAATTTATAAGAAAATAGTGCCACTAAAATTACTAAAGAATCCATTTAGAGATGGCAGCATAAACTTATGAATTCTATCATCAATCTAAATAACTGTAAAAGAAATAAAGGAAGGCTGCCTAAAAAAATCAATATTACCATACCTAACAAGATCATATCTAGAGTTAAGAGTGTTTGAGGAAGAACAAGCTCAAGATGAAGAAGTTTATTAATGCATTCTATTTTCTTTGGAGAGGAAGAGAGAATTTTTATAATTTCTTTTGATATGGACTAATATGGATGTATTTTTTATTTTCTCTTGAACTTTTTTTATAATGTATATGAATATAGAAATGCTTTCGTATATTGCATTACTATACTAACCCTCAATATGATCATAAGAAGTTAATTATCAGAACGATATTCTAATATCATGTCGTTACAAAATTATAAATTCCTTTTATTGTCTATACTGATGATGACACCATCAAAACTAGAGGAAAAAAAAGGGTAACGTGATCTTAGAAAAGGGCACTGACATAAGTAAACATGATTCACTATATTGTTTTTATTTTATGCAAATCACCAATGAGTGGAGACAAATCTTCCATTACTATGATTAATTCTAGGTAAGATGATGGGGTATTGTGTGACGTCCTATAATAAATGATTCAAATGAAAAATAAATTAGTAAGATTTTTAGTCATAGATTGGACTGAAACTATTAGCATCAAAGATATATTGGCAAGTATATTATTTTAGTAGATAAATTGGCATAATAAAATTCTTTGATTTCTATCATTTATTTCCATTTTAGTGTCACATTTTTTTTATAAGCATACTTATTAGTGTGTTTTTGATAAACTTTAGCCTCATTAATATGTTAGTTTGTATGTCTTATAATTATTAAATGGTTTCTTTGTAATATGTTCCTAGCTATTAGATCTCTACTACTTGTTTACCTTGATAGAAACAAATGACATTAGTAAAATAAAATAAAGTTAAACTTTTATGCACTCATCCTTAACTTATATTTTTACCTAGTGTTTTCAAGTTAGCATATGAAAGTTCATAGCTAGTTCCTTAGTCCTTAATTATTGAGTCTCTTGGGGAGTTATAACTAGTTTGATTATATTTAATACTATACATGATGTTATGTTCCATCACAAAAATTAAATTTTTTGTTGGAATATGCTGTTGATAAATATTAGAATGATTGTGTTGTTTTAGGTGTATAATTATTTTTGTTGTTGTAATTTTGGTTTTAAGATTTAATTTTTTTAATTATTCATTATTCTCTTCAATCCTAATCTTCGAAGTCTTACAAAGTGTTAAAGAGAATTATTATACAAGATTATAACTAACACATCATTTAATAAATATAATACATTTAGGCACAAAATGAAGCAATAAACACAATGTAATAGCATTTTAGGAGATAAATCAAGGTTGTAATTAATTCAATAATCACATTAAAAGTAGTAATTCAATAAATATGTAGCACAATTTTAAAATTTGCTAGAAATATAAGTACTATAATTACTTAATTAGATTAAAATATATCTCATTGCCTTGTGACAAGATTAAAAAATAATAACCCACACGCTTACAGGATTGCTTAACATAATCATGATTTCTTAAAATGATTATAGTGTCTTGGTACTCATCCAAGGTAATGGTATTATTTTAAAAAAAAAATTGTCACTGTAACGGCCTAAACTCACAAGCATTAATGTATTATCTACTTTAACTTTATAGGTCTCACAGTTTTATTTTTAAGAAATAACTTCTCAGCAGGTCACCCAACTTGAGAAAGCTTCTAGCTTAAGCACACCAAATTTTGGAGTTCATATAAAAAACTCACAATTATCTGGAAATATGCTTTGATATTTAAGAGTTCATGTTAATTATACTTAAACAACTGACGTTATCATTAGTATCCACACACAAATCCAAAAACTATCCATCGAGTATAGGACTAGAGGTGACTCCTACATGCTAAAGAAATATTATGAACTATATAGCACCTTAACCCATCGTGGGTTCAAGATGTCGCTTCAATGGAGTGACACTTCGTCTTATATGACACTTAGCTCTTATGACACCAACTTGAGCATGCATAACTTTAGAGTTCTTATCAGAAACTCCATTATTATCTCAAAGACATCGATATTTAAGAACAACTTAATTATACTTAAGGATTTCACACCATGAGGGGGTATTCGTATGAATTTTGACGCGTTTGGATGCCTATATGAATGTTTGTGCGCTCGGGTGACCATTTCTGACTCATATGACGCCTCTGATTATTTAATGTAAATTTGGCCATTTTTGACCCAAATGTTATTGAGTTCATTTTGAGTTGCTTATAGGCGAGACGCGTCTTAACTTGCAGTAGACTCGTCTTGACTTGCAGATAGATATGTTTATATTTGTCATATATGGACTCACAAACATACACATTTGGACTTACAGACATGTGTCTAAACTCATAATTGAATGTAATAATAATTGTATTAGAAAATTATAATGTAAGTAGTAACATTAATAATAATAATAATAATAAAAATAATCATTAATAATTATAAAAGCAATTATTATTATTAAATTTTTTGGTATATCTCATTTGACATTTACATTTAGATTATATTAAGCTGACAATAGTAATACACAGACAAACTCAATATATATAAAGTACTACATCTAAGAACAATGAAGATACAAAGTTAAGGAAACTTGAATATTAAGTACTTAAACTAGTAAACAAAAATGAAAAGAATAACCTTACAATAAATGATTTCTTTCATGAACTAAATACAACAAATGAATCATCTTAGCTGTCAATTGCTGTTTAGTAAGGGATTTAAGGATGTCTATATATAGGATGTAGCTAGACCTATAAAATGGCTTTAAAGGCTACCTATAATAGAAAAATTCTCTACATCAACTCTAGCAGTTTATAATCATGATACAAAACAATGAACATCCATCACAAATTCTTGATTAAACTAAATTTATGATACAAAATTATAAGAGATAAACATTATAAAAAATAAACAATCATCAATAAATAAAAATCCTAATAAGTGTTAATAAGCTCACTCATTGCATTAAATTTTATATACTAATCTTCTACTCAAATCATGACTTTATCTGTATCAAAAAAGTAAAATATTAAACATATTTAAGATGCTATCAATTATTGTGTTGTTTGAAGTTAAATATAAAGACAAAACTTTTGCCTCATATTTATGATTTTCTCACACATATTATCTCTTGGGTGACCAACCTTTTCGATACGAACTTGGTGGTTCTTTAATTTCATTTGATTCGTTTTGTTTAAAAAATTTAATAACCTTTACCCTAGCCTCCTTTAAAGTTTATAATGTGAAATCCACACTAACTTTATTTGTTGTGCCAAATTCAAGTAACTCAGAGGCATGCTGAAATCCCTGAACGTAATCATCAAAATAACTAAACAACATTGAATGTGCATTATCATATGTCATTCTTGAATGAAGATGCTTAATATCTTTTTAACAAAAAAATTAAGCCCAAATAGAATAGTTTTGCAAGCTTGTAGACCCAATTCTTTTCATAAATCAGTTGGGTACTGCTTGAGTGTTGGTCAGTTCTCATTTGTAACAGATGCTTCTTCTTTCTGCTATTTGAATTGATTTCAGTAAAAATAAAATAAAATAATGCTCCAAGTCTTTGCAGGCTCCATATCTATAAATATTTATTTTTTATTTGTAGTCCTAAGCATCCATATGATCATACTACATAGTGAAGCATTATCAAATAACTTTAAGGTAATTGATTTCATGCAATGATGAGTCGGAGAATATAAATTTCATTATCTTTAAGCTATTGATGGAAAGACGGTTTATTGTAGAGGATGACGATCGTGATCGTTGAAACTCATCGAAGCGATATACAAAAATCAACAAACACAAGAAATCACAAAATACAATAACAGCACAAGCATACAAACATAAGAGATTTTACGTGAAAATTTCAATAATAAGAAAAACCACAGAACCACACTACCACAAGAAAAATTCACTATAACAAAAATATTACATAGTTACATAGAACTTATCAATCTCAAGAGCAAGAAGGAATCATCACCTTTAGGTCTCCGATCTTCTTCTCCTCTTAGATTTCTCTCAAGCTCTCACTCTAAGGTTTCAAAATAGCAGCTACCCCAAAGGATTCAAAAAGTATTATATAGCCCTCACATAATGTTGACTTAAATACTAACTCTCTAAAGACTAAAAAAGACAGCTTAAAAATAGCCAAAATATAGCTTGTTTAGCTCAGGAAACAATCCAATTTGTGGAGCATTTTCGCAGGCACCTGGGCGCCCAAACCTCGCTGGGCGTCCATCTCTCAACGCTGAGACAACAACACGGGCTTCTGGGAGTGCTAGGGTGCCCCTCATTGGGCCGATCAAATGTAGCAACATTGCCAAAACAATAACATACAATTCTGGATTGTGCATCGAACCAAAACATATTTCTTAGTTGATTGCACCAAATAGATCGACATTGTCGAAAAAGTTGCAGCTACATCCCATCTTTTTGCCCTTCTCCAGCTCTGGCAAGTAGCCTAAGCTGACGAGGATCGCTCTCGCCTACTTTGCCGAGGGAAACGCCTCCGGCTACTCCTCCCCAGAAGAGAATATCACCGCGCAAAGGCCTGAACGCTGCACAACACCGTTACCGCTGAGTTAAAATGTAGTTTTTTTGCTGTATATGATATACTTTAAAAGGTGTGTTAAATTTGCAAAATAAAAGAGAGCCTGTAATAGATATGTAAGAACCCTTCTTTATAACACTAATAAGTGCGAAAGTGTCATCTGTTGAAGCCGACATTACCGAAGATTTCATTACCAAGCAGTGCAAAAGTGTCATCCGTTGAAGCCGACATTGTTGGGAGGGCGAAGACGACATCCTTCGAGGCCGACATTGTTTGGAGAGCTACAACGAAGACCATCAAAGCCCACAATGAAGGGAGCGTTAGTGTTATAGTGAATCTGGCAGAGCGAAGATTTCATTCGTCGAAGAGGGAGCTGCTGTAGTGGACCGAAAATCTAGGGTTCGACAGGCGCTGTCGCTAATTGAAGATTTTTCCCTTAAAAATCGACGAATGTATAGAGCCAATTTTTAGAAACCCCAGATACATGTTCTTTTATTGTCATGTTGTTCAATATAGTAAATCACATTATATATCGTATTATGCTTTTTATGTCAAATTAAACAGGAAAAAAGTTTTTGTTGGATTATCTGTAACTAAGAGTGATTGCAACTAGACAATACCTTTCGATTGGATAATTCACTCATAATTTTGCAGTCACGAGCCTATTTGTTGAGCTTTATAACAATTAACATCTAATATCTCACAAATATACTAAATGACATGATATCCACAATTACAATTTTTATGATTAGAGCAGTACGCCTCTAAATGACCTCACTTATTTTTTTATTTTTTTTTTGCTCTCTAACTTTTAAAACACCTAAATTTAAGTATAGCTTCAACTGCAGCACAATCGTTCTTCAACTCAGTTTTTTTTCCTTGCAGCATGTAAAAATCCTTTGCAATTAATGTGTAAGGTCACTATTTTTCACAAGAGAAAAGTTAGCTCAGAATGCATTGAAAAGAGTGCCTTCAGATCCCGGTTGGGCACTGCACCAACCCCCTTTTTATAATTACTGGGGAGGATTTTTACATGCCAAACGCCTAAAGCATCATAATTTATGTATTAACCGCAACCAAACTTTAAAATTACATGCATGCCTGAAAACAAAAACATGCTCAGGAATAAGCTCGTTTATCACAGCTTGTTCAAACTCAATTAGAACTTAATTAAAGTATTTGAAAATTAATTTATACCATATTTTTTCAGGCTTGATTCGAGCCTGAGCCAATACAAGTTCTAAGTTTAATAATTAGAATTTAATGTGATTAATTAGTGATTAAGAAAATAAATTACAAAATTACTAAAACAATCACTCATTTAAGTTCTAATTTACTTTATGAGTTTTTTGAAACTGAAATTACCTAATTTGAATTATTATATTTGTTAATATTCACTAATCAAAATTTTGAATAATTAAGATTAATTAAAAAATATAACTGTTGGATCCTAAATAATTTATACTGCCTTCACAAATATTGTAGTGCAATTTAATTATCTAACAATTTTTAAATTTCAAATATGATTAAAATGCAGCAGTCATAAGATCAATAAAGTTTTAGGAAGCATAATTAAGCATAATAGAAAAAAATTATTTTCCAAAAATTAAAGCATCAGTAATTATTACATAACAAGAAGCATGCCCTGCTCAGAAACAATCAACTCCAAAACATTGAGAAAAGAAGAAAGAAAAAAAAAAGAAAAAAGGAAAGGATTGGCAGCACATTGAAGCCCCAACGCCTCAGTCATTCTCCTCTTTTCCATAGTTGCAAACAATTTCAACCTGTGTTAAATATGCATTTCATCAGAGTAGTGAATGCAGGTAATGTAAATATTTATATAGATAAGAATTAAAGCAATATCAGATTCAACAAATATAAAAAGATTTGCTTGAATAATAAAAATAATGTTAGATATTTAGTGCTAAGTAAATATGTCAAACAATAATAAGCTAGCATAAGGACATTTTGAGTGATATTAGCCCATTTTCAAAGTGCATAGCATACATTCACAATTTAGGACTGAGATTTTAATGCCTCATCGACCGACATTGTGAGAGAAATTTGGGTGTAATAAAACTCTTGCGGTTTGATTGTGTTGCCTACATCAACATTACTTTGACTAGGGCTGGAGAAATTTCGGCAGCATTTCCCTGAACTTTCATGTCTCTGGCTGTTAGATTCACCCTCATAGCCAATTTGGTTTTATGCAAGGTGCAATGGTTATGGAGATCACATATTTGCTAAGAAAATTGATGAAGAAATTTAAAGAGAAGATCTCCGTTTAATATTTTATCAATTCATAGAAGACATGACAAAAAAATTAGGACTTCTTTGGACAATATTGGAAAGAATAAAAAGTTCGCATACCTTCTAATGAAGTTATGGAAAACATGTGATTAATTATATGTTTTTGAATGCAAAATGATTTATTGAATGATTTGTCATGTTCAAATGAGCTCTATCAAGAATTAGCTCAAGTTTGTATCTCTTTGTATTTTAATTATAGAGATGCCTTGGTGCATGTTATTGGTAGAGAAGATACTCTTCGTATAGCTAATAAAATTAGAGATAAACTTAAAACAAAGCTCCAACCATAAGGAACTAACCTAAAATTTTAAGGGGAATTTTGAACAACAAAAGTTATAGACCGTTCTCCAACCCTTCGTTCAAAAATTAGCTTCCTTTTTTATGTGATTTGATGGAAGCATTGCTCTATCTCTATAGAGGAAAACCTCTTATCATCGAAGACCGCCTTTGAGGAAGATGCTGCGGCTGCTTTGCCTATGGTAAATTTCTTCCGGGAGGCCATTTCAAAAATTTGTTCTTGTAACTAGGTTGTTCAGGAGGAGAGAATGGTTTTTGAAAGGCTGAAATGTTTCTCATTCTCTCCATAGTATTTAAGGGCTAGATCCTATCAATCAAATTCCGCTCTAATAACAAGTGTCCCCCTCCCAAAGGCTGGTCAAAGCATGCTAATAAATGCATTAAAGTGTGACTTATCATTTCAACCAATTGGAATGCAAAAGGACACCTGCCTTTTACTCCTTTTTGACCACTTTTTTCATTGAAAGCGCATTGTAGAGGAATAGGACAAATCCCAATGCAATTACATTATGTGGAGTTTCTTTAATAAAAATTTTACATAACACGCGCTACAGCGGATTAAGACAAATCCCAATGCAACTACATTAATGTAGAGTTTTTTAATAAAAATTTTATGTAACGCGCTACAGCGAGCTATGACTCAGTTAGCGCACTGTCAGGCAGTTAGGAGCTGAGGTGCGTTGTGGCAAAAAAATTTAATGAAATCAAGGTTGCATTAATCAAATTATTTTTATACTGTCTAACTAAGAAAATCAACACTTATAACATGATTTGGGTTGCCTACCAGATAGCGCTTGGTTTAAAGTCGTCAGCCAGACCAATTGAATCAAAATCAACTACCACTACTTTCTGACACCTCCTTCCAATATTTTCATTGAATTAAGACGGGCACAAGTAAGGCTTGCCGTGCTCAATCCTTGTTCAGAGCTTTCAGCTTCCAAATTTTTGTTACTGCATTCTCCTGGAACTAGCTTGGTTTTTTTTTTTATTCCTCTCCGGGTTTTCCTTTTTGTTTTCACTTCATTGAATTCTACACCTCCATAAGAGATGTCCATGAGCCTTTCAGATTTAGACTCACTTAATTGTACGCTCTCGCTTTTACTTCAATTGGGTTCAATTTTTCCCGCTCTCGCTCTCGCCATTTCAAATAGACATTTTTCTTCTTATTAAGGTTGGCATTAAATCTGTCTTCTTTCTTGCCATTTATCATGATTTTCATAATTCCCTTTTCCACATCTATTATCGCATGAGTAGTGGTTAGGAAAGGACGTCTGAAAATGATAGCGAATTTTCATTCCATCTAATTCGTTCACATACAATGAAGTTCGAAGGTATCTTAAAACTTCCTAAGTTTACTATAACATTTTCCAAAATTTCGATAGGAGTTATAAATTCGAGATTTGTGAATTCTAAAATAACGGGGGTTATCTTCCATTCCCCCTATATATGATAAGGAATTATATTAACAGAAGCTCCTAGATCACACAAGGGATCTAAAAAAACTTCACCATCTATTGTGCAAGGAATATTGAATCGTCCCGGATCTTTCATTTTCTGAGCCACAAGATTATCTTCAACGTCATTGGGGTTTTTAAAATATTCCTCTCTTATCATCCCTCTCAAATCATTCTCACCCATTTTTGCTTCTTGACCTCCCGTTTTTAAAACATTACCTAGTGACATTTTTGTTTTTCCTAGTTCTACTTCATCAGTTATGATTGCGTTCACCGACTCTTTTGGGTTATTTCTGTTGAACTAGGGAGCGCTCCCTGTTGTCTACTAGATAGATGTTAAGAAATTTAACCTAGTTGGATTTGGATAGAGAACTCATGGCAGTTTATCATTTGTTCAGTCCTCTGCATGAACTTAATTATTTCAATTTTAAAAGAATTGTAGGTTCCTTCAGGTCCCACATCTTGTGGTTTAAGCTGTTGCTGAGATGGGTTGTTGTAGGGTTCTCCTGTCTATTGGAGATTTTTTTTTTCATTTAGGCAGTGGTTTTGTGTGTTCCTGTTACTTCAGGAAAAATTTGGGTGATTTCTCCACCCCTGATTGTATGTATTGGAGTACGGGTTGTTTTGGTTTTGATTAAAGTTATTGTTGCTCCTGAGAAGGTTTACTTACTCAAGGTTTAAGGGTGCAAAGGGGTTGTTAGAGTTACAGTTATCACTAGTGTGTTGTCCCCCACAGAATTCACAAATAACTTCTTGTATCACATTAACACTCATGTGACCCAATTTTTGGTTTAATATAGCTGTCTCTCTGAAGTGCAGCTATTTGATCAGATTCAGCTACATTAATTGCCTCTTTTTTATTTGAATTTAGCCGCTCAGACGACCATTGATAAGCGTTATTTTCCATTTCCTCTAGCAATTCATATGCTTCCTCTTGGGTTTTACTACTTAGGGAGCCCCCAGCAGCTACATCAATCAGGGTTCTCAAGGGTGCTTCAATCCATTGTAAGATGTTTGAACCTGCATCCATTATAGAAAGCCGCGATGGGGGCAGTGCCTTAAGCACTCCTTAAAGCATTCCCATCTATCATACAAGGTCTCGTCGTCTAATTGAGAGTAGTTTGTTATTTCAATTCTCAACATAGCTGTTTTGGCGGTAGGAAATATTTAGCTAGGAATTTCCTAGCTTGATTGTCCCAAGTTCTAATTAAGTCACCAGGTAAAGAGCTTAGCCAACTCTTGGCTCTATCTCTCTAAGAAAAAGGAAACAATCTTAATCGAATTGTGTTATTAGTAACGTCATTGTACCGGAAGGTGTCACATATTTCTAGGAAGTTTGATATGTGAGAGTTGGGGTCCTCATTGACTTGTCCACTAAATTGGTTATTCTGGATCATTTGAAGGGTAGATGGTTTAATCTCAAAATTGTTTGCATCCACATTTGGTCTCACAATAGCATTTGGTATCCCCTTAATTGTAGGCAAGGCATAATCTCTCAATGCTATTCCCCTATTGTTTTGGTGCACCTCCCCTAAATTATCTCCTATGATTTCCATTTGTATTGTACTAAAAGTTGACCTAATATATTGTCTTCTAAGTCGTAATGAAGTACGTTCAATTTCTGGATGAAACAGTGCATGCACAACTTAGGTTTAAACAGTAAGCAAAATTTAGTCCAATAAAAATGAAAAATAATAACTATAATAATTAAAAAGAACGAATGAAATTACAGAAATCAAAAGATATACACAAAAGATTAAATCACTATTTACTAGTAAATTATTTTTAATACAATTCAACCGTTCCCCGGCAATGACGCCAAAAACTTAACAGACCGAAATTTCGTAATCTGCGCTCGCACGCAAGTGTACGTGGTCTGAAATAATATAGGGTGGTGAGATCTCGAGATTTATCGTTATCTGGGACGGTGTGTGAATTGTTACTAAAGTATATCTACTCTCAATAGTGTTCAAGTAATTAACAATTTGAAGTTTTGTTCTTAATAATTAAACGATTCTAAATTCAAATAGTTTTGTAATCAAGTTAGGAAAATTGGGGAGAGTTAGGATTCAAACATGCAATTTATCATATTTGTGTGCATGGATACTCTCTTCTTGATGTCATGTCATACATGAGGTGTCTTATTTTTTATTCTATTATTAAGAGATCTAGCATTTCAAATGGGATATTTAAAGTTGTTGAGATCCTATCTAGTGCTTTAGATGAATACGCTTGGGTTCAATCTTAGCACATAGATATCTTTGTGATCCTTTTATGAGTGAAAGTTATTCTTAGGTCTAAGCGAAAATTCATATTTTGTTTTATGATCACTTAGTCTTGATTCCATCTATGACTCGTACGCTTCAACTCTTGATTTAGCTAAGACAATGAACTGCGAAGCTAAATGAACATATGTCACTTAGCTCATAGTTTGACATGCTCTATTATCTCAAATAAATCAAGAGTGAGCAATGGAGCTCTACGAATGAGTCTCGGCTCACATGCGTCAGATATATACCTTAACTTGGATTTGGCAATGGCTTACGTGAACTATGTCAGATTCCTGCCAAGAATGATCTCTAAAAACCATGGTCTTTCATTTTGAGGTGGGACATTAAGGAGAATTGGTTGGCTGTACAAAAGATCCTCTCTAAGGTTTTCCTATCCTTTTTCCTTCGTGGGACATATAGCAGCTAAGATCAACATGAAGCAGGTTTATGCTCGGATGGAGTGAAGTGCTTAAGAGATCCTTGAAAAGTTTGGCTTGCCATCCACTTGATCACAATGGGCCTCTAGTGCGTAAGGTCACACGTTAAGCCTCCTTGTCAATAGAGAAACACTTTAGTGGATCTAGGCACATCGAGGATATCAACATAGTTGTCCTGATAATGCTTGGGCTCAAACCTAAAAACCAGTCAACACCTATTGGGGCAATTTGTAATGGCCTATCTATATGGCCAATCTGGTAGGCCTGCTAGGCTGCCTACCCATTGATCGAGTCTAATGCCAACAGTTCAATTGTTGTCACTGGAATATACAAATTAACATTAGTCAATTAGCAATTCCAATGAAAAGTAAAGCGGGAGGCATTCCAAGAGCTCAAGAAAAGGAAAAATGAGGCATCAGTACTAACTTTGTCCAACCTCCAAAAGCCCTTTGAAATGAAGCTAAGCATCTCTTGGTATGCAATTGGTGTGGTACTGATTGAAAAAGGATGATCGCAAACTTTTAACTTCAAAATATTGTAGTATAACAAAACTATTTGATGTACGACAAGTAGCTGTTCACACTTCATGAAACAACAAAACAGTAAATACATTATTTATTTGGTAAAGATTTTGATACATAATGACCACAAGCTACTTCAATGTCTATAGACATTGTCTAAGTTATATCAAACTCATCCATGAAACAAATATCTTAACTTTAATAGTTCAACTTGGTGATTAGCTACAAGAAGGGAATGCAGATCAAACTCAATGAAATGATCTCTCAACCACCAGTGTGAACAACCCCAGAAAGGGTTGGCAATTACCATGTAGAGAAATACAAAAAGGTGCATGAAGAAGATATAGAATTCCAAGCAATTTAAAAGGCCTAACAAATTTGAGCAAAAGCTTAAACACTAATCAAGCTGCACAAGACTAAAATTTTCAAGATTGTATGTGTATGTAGTATCAGGGAAGCAAACTATGTATTCCAAATGAAGTTCTCCATTTACAGTTGATTATAAAGTACACTAATCAAGAGTAGCATAGCATTTTGGGGTCAATAAGACACATATCAACATATATATATATATATATATATATATATATATATATATATAGATTAAGAATGAAAAAAATGTTGCTTATTCAAAGATGTGTTCTTTATTATGCATTAAAGCTGGCAAATAATAAGCAAGATTCATATGCAACATTGTGTCATTGAGATGATGGAAAGCATCTCTGTGGACAAGCATAACTATGTCTTCATAAGGTTAGTGAATTTAACAAAATGATTATATATTTCTAGTGAATAATTGAAAAAATTATGTTTTGACTAGTATGGGCAAATTTTGGTTTGTCCAAGCATAAGTATATTCAATCGCGATGCATGACTCCAGGTAAGGTTTATGAACAAAGATGAATACCTCTAAGAAGATATATCATTCCAGCTACAAATGAACAGAAAAAACAAGGGACTCATTCACACTAAGGTGCATTTGCTAAGGGGCTTCCATTTTAGATAATCAAAGTGTTGGATGGAGCTTTCCACAGATTTGGTTTACATTTAGATCAGTTATGCATAACTGTATATCCTTAAACACCTTTAAATACACGTTTACGCTATCAATCATAGAGCCTGTTTGATCTATACTGGCTAGCGAGACAATAAATAGAAGCCTATCAACTTACAACTTTGGCCTAGCCCAAAAACACCATACTCAAGAGGAAGAAAACTAAAACTATCTCAATAATGGTACATAACCAGGTATGACCAGCATCATTCAAAAAAGACCTTCGAAATCAATGACTTATTACAATTACATATATCCAAAAATGAACTAAAGAGAAAAAGAAGCTGAAACCGATTAGATACGTGCTATTCAAAGTACTGAAAAAGATTGTTAACAATGCTTATTAATTGGAACTTTTGATCAATATGCATATGTATTCAATCAACAATGTCAATACTCTGAGTTCTTTGAACCATCAACGTTCAAAGAAGAGGTGGAAGAGGTCTAGTCATCTATGGATGAGGTTTTTCTAGGTTAAAACGAAAAACTATCCAAGGACAAATTGTGAGGGACCTGATAACTAACAGCCTGATAAGCAACAAAGTTCACATTCAAAATCAAACAAAAATTAAAAACCACCAAGTAAATCAATGTAGAGTGTGATAGAAAGCTACTAAAAGGTTTCCCAAATTAGATCTAACTCACTTGAATAAGTTCTTATTTACATCTGCAGGTCCCATAATCAAGAGATTAACAATGGACCAGCAGCAGAGCTAGCTTTCACGAGCCAACGTACATTAAAGCTTATTCAATTATTAGCCAAGCTCCAGCAGCTTATCATTGCAAGGCTTGAAGGTAAAAAAGATTTTCTTAAGCTACGATAGTTCAGGCTTAGCTCGGGTTGATCCCCAAAATTACCTGAGAGAAAAGACAAATAACCATTCTGCCATGTGGCCTTAACGATAGTCAGTAGATAACCCACTACCTTTTGTATTATATACTATGCCAGTAGCACAACGGTTAGGTAGTACAATACTAAATTACCTTTGTTCTTATTATATAGCCCAAATATGATTAATGAAAAATACACATGGTTCAGATAAATCGGCTGAAAAAAGCAGAAAACCCTAAGAAATTATATAGATTAAGTGCTGTCAAACAATTAAACCTACTTTTAAGTAAAGCAATTTGAACAATTATCTGTAGTCTTTTATCATTGTCTTTTCTTCCATAATCTCCAAACAGGAAACATCTTTTTAATATATGCATTTGTAGTTGTATCAGCGCACACAGCAGATATGTAAATATGGGGTGTGCATTTGGAGGGGAGAAAAAACTAAAGGTACGGTGGCACATGGGTTCACTAACTGCGCACTACATGCTACTATATACCACAAGTATATGCACAACCTATCATCACTATAGGCCATATTTTTGAGTCCTTGAAGTTTTAATGACGTGAAGATTTTAAAATGCACAAAGATTTGTCAACCTGAAAGCACTTCAAATACATATGGATCTTCTTATGACAAAGGGTTCAATAAACTAGACTAAACCAAATCACCCTACAGTTTTACATTATGGAATTTATATAGGGACCAAAAAACTAGTTAACATGAAAGACCATAAATTAATTAACAAAGAAGATATTAAAATTATGAAAGGTTAATCGACATGATGTAAACCAAATATAAGGAATTCATCTAAGAACTGATTTTTTCATTATCAAGAAATTAATCTAGTATATCTCCTAATTCCTCTCAAATAACTCTAGCAACAAGCATACATAATTTCCAAAGTACCCTCAAGGATGATTATTATATATGAAAAAAAGAGAAGGATACAATTCAAGTGGGATGATGAGTCAACAATAAAGAAAGGGAGATAATTTGATTATGGCATGAAAGATTGATTTTTCCACCAAGTTATCCTGCAATGTTGATGTTAGAGAACTTCAAATAAAGATTCAAAAAAAATCTTATAACAATATTGAAAACCAGTAAATATAAAAGGCAAAACAAATGTGGCATAGGATACTTATTCCTATTAAAATCCTTTATCAGGTAATGAATATGATCATAATTTTTTTTTTAAATCTGGCAGCTTAACAATATCCACTTATGAATAACAACCACAGTTACCAGAACCTAATACGCAAATTATCAGGGCTGCAACTTACCCCCTGTGGTGGAGGCGGATTCCGTGTGAATTTAGAACCGCCTGGAGCCCAAGGAACTGAAAATGCCCAAACAAAAGATTACACCAATTAACATAATCAATAGCATAACAAAAATCATTCTTGCTAAAATGTTAGCCATTCATTACAGGTTCACTCACTGATAGAATGCTGAAACAAATAAAAGTTCCAGCTAAGGAACAATGCCTAACCAATATTAACTTCATAGAACAAGAGAATTCTATTTCCATAGGGTAAAATGAGCATCCCGCAAAACAAAAGACAAACACTTTCAAAATACATGTGCACATTGGTTGCCTCTAGATCAAATCATACAGCAAAATTTAATGAATTAGGCAATCAGAAGCGGTGACAGGAGAATGAATTCATGATTATCATATAAAATACAGTTCATGAACAAGAAACATCGCTGTTTACTTTATTTTTAAATTTCTCCATCAAGAATTAGATAAATTAAACATACAGCAATACTCAGTTATCGCAATAAAAGATGAATACTTTATGAATTGGCAATACTAGTGAAACATAAGCTCAATAGTGTTGGAAATATTGTTATTGTTGTGACTGTTTTTAAAATAGAAACATACACTGTTTCTTAATGCTTCCCCAGTTTCACAAAATACAAATTTTTATATTCAGAATAAAGTCTCTTTTCATAGAATTAGAGTTATATACGGCAAACACGATTTTTCACAAAGGTACCATCCATAATATTTTGATTTCAGCTTTACACAAGTACAGTTTTGAACTAAAATAAAGGATTGTAAGTAGCCCCCAAAATTTTTGAATCTCAACTCATGCAAAACACCAAGATTCCTGCTTACATTTAGGTTTTGAACTTTTGTACACACGATCATCCTAGACACATATAAGTAGCGCCAAAATTCGTATGATCGAACATCTCAAATTTGTAATATGAAAATTTGAGATTTTCTATATATTCCATATTTCATATATGCAAAAATGGCAATACAAAATTTCAAACTTATGCACTGTCCATTAAAAAGCCCAGAATTATATTATATTTTCATAAAGTCAAGCATTACTAGCTGCAAACATAACACAGCCATTCAAAATCCAGAAAATCTATAACATGCCTATCAAAACCAAAGGACATTTCAAAGAAAATATCATGCCTAAATTAACACTGGAGCATAATAACAACGATAATGAGCTTTAGAGGGTACTTACCACAATTTACAACCCCATCATGCATAAGCCCCATGTTTGTGACAATTACCCACTAAAATCTCAAGATCATTATTATTATGCTCCAATAATAGTTTAGGCATGATATTGTTTGTGAATTGTCCTTTGGCTTTGATAGGCAAGTTATAGATTGTCTTTGTGTTAAATATAGATGCTTGCAGCTAGTAACGCTTGACTTTATGAAAATACAATATAGTTTTGGGCATTTTAATGAACATTGCAAGAGTAAAGAATTCTATATTGTCATTTTTGCATATATGAAGTATGGAGGCTTTGTATATACAAAATCTCAAAATTTCATATTACAAAATTTGAAAGCTTTGATCATACGAATTTTAGGAGCCTCGTATACATGTATCCAGGATGACTGGACAAAAGTTCAAAACTTAAATGGAAGCTTCAGAAATCTTAGGTTTTGCACGAGTTGAGATTAACTCTCAATCCTTTATTTCAGTTCAAAATTGTACTAGTGTAAATGCTGAAATCAAAATATTATGGGTGGTACTTTTGTGAAAAAATGTGATTGCCATAAATAACTCTAATTTTATAAAAAAGACTTTATTTTTAGTATTACAAATTTGTATTTTGTGAAATTAGGGAAGCATTAAGAAACAATGTTGTTTCTATTTTAAAAACAGTCATACCAATAACAAAATTTGCAACACTAGTTGAGCATATGTTGCACAAGTTGAGACAATGTTTCATAAATTGAGATTATCTTTCAATCCTTTGTTTATGTTCAGAACTGTGCTTGTGTAAATGCTGATATGAGAATATTATAGGTGGTATTTTGTGGAAAATTGTGCTTGCCATGAACAACCTTAATTTGTATAATAAGATACTTAATTTTGAATAGTGAAAATTTGTATTTAGTGAAATTGGAAAAATACTAAGAAACAGCTTATGTTTCTATTTAGAAAGCAATAACAAAAATGGTAATATTTCTGACACTAGACTTAGATATAGTGTAATGTGTCAGATGAGGGTCAGCAATTATGTTCTGCTCTGAGAACCTTTGAGTTCCATTTTGTGAAAATCTTCAGATTCCTTTTTAGTTTTCGCTTTTCTTCCATTACCTTGCGTAAAAGAGGATAACATTTGCTGAGTTGGCAATGTTACTTGGCCTGGTTCCCAATTGTTCAGGATCATAAATTTCTGCAAGTGATCGCATCATTGAAGAGCACTAAGGTGCACAATTGTGAGGATAGTCGAACTGCTCATTTTATGTTAGATTTTAGTGGTCTTTGAATCCCATTTTGTGTCACCATTTTGCTTTGATACCAATCTATGTGCCCATAGCAAAGTGTTTGTCTTAATTGTCATACTTAGAAAAATAAAATAAATGAAACATTTTGTTTTGCTTCCATTTCTAATTCCATTTCTGATAGTTTTTGTTTTTTTATTCATTCGGTTCTGTTTTGTTATGCTTCACTGCTTTAGTTTTTTTTTTGCTTACTGTTGGCTTCTATTTAATTTCTATTTTTTTCTTTTTTTGTACTACTACTAGATATACTATAACTACAACATATACTAGCTCTCTAGCTTTCCTAACTCAACTTCTTTTGTGTCCACAATTAGATTTTTGCTTTTATTCTACATGTATAGCTTGGCAAATTATTGAATGAAGCCTCCAATCAACAAATCAATCCAATGTGATTCAGCTTAAGAACGCTCTGCACAACATCACCATGAAAGATGTCAATGACAACATACCACTAAGAAATCAAAGAGACTGTCGATAAAATTGCAGCTGCAGGTTCAACCGTCGACCCAGAGGACATGATTCTTTACACTCTAAATTGTCTCCCAGCTCAATACCAAGCCTTCAAAATAGCTATATGCAAAAATCTGCAACCCATAATCCTCAATGACCTATTCATTGCTTTGTAGCAAAGAAGAAAATCTCCAAACTGAATCAAGTTATGATCTTCAACAACACCTACAGCCCGCATTCCTATTGCATACAAGAGGCCGGGAACATGGCTGACCATGGAGGGGGAGAGACTGATTCAGCTCAGGATCAAGAACAGCCAGCAACCGAAACAATCACTCTCATCTTGCAATCATGGACTATCAAAATTGTGGCTAAAAAGGACACACAGCCCTCAATTGTTGACATCGGACTAGTTCATCCATCTCAAGACCTTGTAGCAGATGACTACATAGACAACAATTGATTTCTTGATTTTGGTGCATCCACTCAAATAACAAAGGTCTTAACAACCTCTCCATCTCAGATTCATATAGCAAACAAGACAAAATCACCATTGGCAACAGTAATCCTTACACCTCCAACATCGGCAACAGTCCTACCCACTTCTTCTCGTAAACTCACATTATCTCAAATCTTACACGTACCTCAACCTCAATTCAATCTTATTTCTATACATAAACTTGCTATGGATAATAATTGTTCAATTTCCTCTAATCAAAATGTTTTTTTTATCAAGGATCTTCAATCAAACACAATCCAACTTCAAGGACGCAGCCGTAACCGTCCCTACTTCATTCCACCCAAGCCACCACCTCCCCTCCAGCCAATCATGCTAGCTTCCTCCAATGCCACCACAGTTCAGCTCACTGGCATCAACGTTTGGGCCATCCAGCCACCCCAATCCAATATCACCTAGCTCAGCAACATCCACATATCTCCTACAACAACAACACATCTGTCTTCAATGTAGCATGAAGTAACATCACCGATTTCCTTTCCCTACTTCCAAAAACCGTTGTATTAATTGTTAGAATTCTTTCATTCCGATGTATAGGATCCAAAAACCACCAATTTAACCAATGAAGGCTATCAATATTATGTGCCTTTAATCGATGATTTCTCTCGCTTTACTTGGGTCTTTCCGATGAAACAAACATTTGAAACAACAAATCTATTCATTCAACTATTATGATTCATTGGAAGACAGTTTCACCATCAAATTGAAATACTTCATACCGACAGTGGTGGTGAATATTACAACACTACTCTCACCAAATTTTTACAACAAACTAACATCCATCATCAAATTTCTTGCCTCTATGCGCCTCAACAAAGTGGCATTGCCAAAAAAAAAAACATCGTCGCCTCATCGACAACCTGAACGCTCCTAACAACGCCAACCTCTCACTCACTATCTGAACCGATGCCCTCTCAACCTCAGCCTATCTCATAAATCGTCTCCTATCCATAACCACCAAAAACAAAACACCTTACGAACTCTTCCATAATCAAAAACCCACATGCAACCACCTTCGTGTCTGTGGCTGCACTTTCTATCCACTCATCCCGCCTACAAGCTACTCCAAACTCACTCACAAAATCATCCCTTATATATTTATAGGCTACTCACCCAAACAAGGGCTATCGCTATTACAACACTCTCACAAATAAAGTAATTCTCCTGACATGTCCATTTCTTAAAAAATCATTTATCCATAATTTCTCCCTTCTCAATCCTCTACAACATCAACATCTGTCAAACACTCCACCACCCAGCTTCAGATCCCTCAATCTATTCTCATACCACCCTCCACCACATATCCAACTCCCACTACACATATAATCTCATCTAACCCTCCACACAATACTCTCTCATCTCGGTTCAACAATCCCACCGAGACCTCTAAATCACCCACCCTCACCTATACAAGAAACCAAGTCCCCACTCCCTACCATATCATCCACAACTACAAGCCTCCTCATCTGACACACCCTATGCTCACCCGGTCCGAAACTGGTACTAACCAACCACAACACATTCCATTCTGGTTCTTCACCACCCAATCAACCCCCACAACTCAACTCCATACAACCTGATCTAGCCATGCCCGAAGAATTACAGCCCTCAAAAATCAAGATATTTGAGAATTAGTCCTACCAAATCAAACATATCCAACCCTTGGTAGCAAATGGACTTTCCAAACCAAATTCACGCCTACAAATCCATCGTCCGGCACAAAGCTAACCTTGTGGCTCAAGGCTACAATCAAACCTATGGGATAGATTACACTAAAAACTTCTGTCCAGTAGCCAAAATATCCACCATTCGTGTTATTTTCACTATAGCCACTCATCACAATTGGTCCTTGTTACAAATCGATGTCTCAAATGCATTCCTTCATGGATTCTCAAACAAAACAGTTCACACAAAGCAACATTCACTGATCGTACCAAACACAACCATGTATGTAGGTTAAAGAAAGATTTCTAGGCCTTAAAACAGTTCCCATGTCATGGTTCTCCATTCTCACCAACTTCCTTACATCAAAAGACCTCACTCATAGCAAAGCAGATCCGTCCCTCCTCATCTATGACAAGTCAGACACTCGAGCATATCTCCTCATCTATGTTGACGATCTTCTTCTCATTAGAACAAATCGAGACATTCTCAAGCATACCATAAGTATAATGGAAGCTCGCTTCAAAATGAAGACACTAGGAATCCTCTCTCAGTTTCTCGACATCTCCATCCAGAAAATAGCACACTGTCTACGCCTATCACAAGCAACATACGCTATCCTGCTCCTTCAATCTGTCAAAATCCAATTGCAAGTCAGCCCCCACACCTGCCACCCCTGCAGACTCGCAACTCTACTGGAAGCTCACTGCTGCCTCCAATTTCCAACTATCACTCGTACGGACATCAATCTCGCAATCAAACGCATCCTCCAACACATGCACCAACCTTCGCAACTCCACTTCTCCCAATTTAAGAGCATCCTACGCTACATCAAAGGCACTATTCAGCTAGGCCTACCAATCACCTTCCACACCTCTAGAGCTTCATGAACACTCCAACTCCGATTGGGTCTGCGACTTCGCAGATCAAAAACCTACTACAGGAATCTGCATATTCCTCAACACCACCCTTGTTAGTTGGAGCGCAAAGAAATAACTTACATTCGCATGATCCTCCACAGAAGTTGAATACAAAGCACTCACTTCCATGGTCACCAAACTCATATGGCTTCGACGACTTCAACAAGAGTTTCATTATCCTCCATCTCAAGCTACTACATTTTTTGCGACAATATCTCCACTAATTCATGCTCGTACGAAACATGTGGAAGTAGACTGCTACTTCATTCGTGATAATGTTAAGAACAAAGAGACCATCAGCTACTACATACCGTCAACAGAACCTATCAATAATGCAATTCACTCTTCTATGAGATAAGTTGGACGGTTCACAAGCCCGCTGTCACCTTACGGGGGGATAGCAGAGAACAACAAAAATATAACAGCGCCAAAAAAAGACTGGGTGCCCAGGCGCAAACATGACAGCGTCAAATCAAGGCCGAGCGCCCAAGCGTCTGTGGACTAAGCACGTCCAGCGTCAGACAATGCCTGAACTCCCAGTCACTTGTGAACCAGAACTTGGTACATATACTATAAAGATATATTATTATATGATGTTTGCCTATATAAAGTCATGTATCTACACATTACTTCTGCAATGAAAAACTATTATTCCTTCTCTTCTCTCAATTCTTACTGAAACTTTGGTAAGAGTGATCCTAATTCACAAAACCAATATGATTTTATACTAGGTAGATCTACCAATGAAGCCATACACTTACTAAGAGTTTTGATAGAAAATTTTAGAGAAAGAAATAAGATCTTTTAATCATTATTGATCTTGAAAAGCTTATGATAAAGTACCAAGAGAAGTCCTTTGAAGAGTTATAGGGAGAAAAAGAATTTGAGTGACATAAATTTTTGTTATTAAATATATATATATATATATATATATAATTGGGTTGTAATGTTTGTTTGATCATAAGATGGTCTTTCTAATGACTTTCCTATTAATATCAGCTTACACCAAAGTTCTGCTCTCAATCCATATCTTTTTACATTAATTATAGATATTCTTACATAACACATTCAAGAAGAAGTTCTTTGGAACATATCATATGCAAATGGCATTCTGTTATTGATAATACTAGAAATGGAATTAAAGCAAAACTTGAGATGTGGAAGACCTACTTATAATCAAAAGGTTTTCATTTAAGAAGATCAAGAACAAAATATACAGAGTGCAAATTTAATTATAATAAAAATCATACTCTCGATGATGAACTATTGAGAACCATCTGATCAAGAAAAGAGGTCCAAGTACCTTAGCTCATTTATTCAAAAAAATGGTGAAATATAGAGTGATGTAATTAATAGAATCCAAGTGGGTTGGATAGAATGAAGGAGTGCTTCATGAGTGCTGTGCGATTAAAAAATCACACCCATAATTAAAAAATATATATAGAGAAGTTATATTACCAGCTATGTTATATGGGGTCAAATGTTAACCAACAAAGAAAGAACTTACCAATAAAATAAGTGTTGTAAAGATGAGAATGCTAAATTGGATGAGTTGGTATACTCAAAAAGATCAAATGAGGAATGAGTTCATTTGTAGCAAGGTTGGAGTGGCACCAATAGTGGATAAGATTAAAGAATATCTTCTCAAATAGTTTGGGCATATTAAGCATAAGATTGTATGATGCTCAATTAGAAAATTGAGTATATGCATTTTTTCCATATTAAAAAAGAAAAATGAAGACCAAAAAATATGAGAAGAAATAATTAAAGATCTACTTTATTTAGAGCCTAGGGAGGGGCTTCTATTTGATCATGCACAATAAAAATAAAGGAAACATGTAGCTGATCTACCTAGTAGGACTAAAGTTTAGTGGCGGTGGCATTGTAACAATAGACAAATCTTTCCACCAACTGACAGGTTAACAAATTAATAACTAAAATCAAGCCCAATTACATGCATGTTCATTACAAACAGGCCCTTCAAGCACAGATATATATCAATGGCAAAGCCCAACAACAATGCAACTGCACAGGCAACTTCACACTTTTAAACACGAAAATAATATAATCAAATTGCATAAGATTCAAACTGTTTAGAGCTACATGCAGGAGATCATTATTAAAACTTTCAGGGAAAATTACTAATATAAGGATCTGGGTGATGCCATCTCTCAAATTTTGCTTCAGATTCATCAATAAGTCTATCAATAGTGTCAGGATCCTCCTGAAAGTTTACAAAATTTTCATTAATGAGATGAGTACAAGAGATAGGCCAATAGTACCAAATTCAAGGATGTGCACAGTTTCAATCAAATGTCAGCATAACAAAGAAATCATATAAATACATGACTAAAAAAATATTATACAAGGAAATTAATCAATCTAAGTAGAACAAAAAAGTGTGCACTTTGCATAACACTGCAAAGAGCAAAAGCATAAATATAATCAAATAACCTTACAATAAAAAAAAATTAAGCTTTTTTGACATCAAGCATTCGCACATACAATTAAAAAAAATCCAGGGAGATGAAAGCTATTAAAAAATGGGTAAATGGCCAAAATGATCCCTTGACTTCCTAAAGTGTTCTTTTAAGCTCAAAATTTTAAATTGCTAAATTTACTCCATGGCTTTTAATTTTAAGATTTATCTGGGTACGTTATTAAGTAATCTACTAAGCATAGATATAATATACTTAGAACATACGTATATATACGTACCATTTAAAAATTTTATGTAGAGCATTTTAGACTCTTAGTTAGTAATAAAATGGTGATTCTTTTAAGAGATTTTTTCATATTTTTAATCTTTTTTATAAGTACTTGAAGCAATAATTTGCTAATGTTATAATTGAAAATTGATCACACTTAAAAATTATGCCATTTAAAATAACATTTAAAAGACCAAATGCCTCGTGAAATTTACAATTAGCAAGTTTCATCAACACTTGTCAAATTGTATGATGACAAAACTAAAATAAATTCCAGAATAAAAATTCTGTAGCCAAATTCAACAATTTCAAAAGTAAAAGACCAAAATTGATACTTGCAAAAAATAAAGAGACTACATAAACTCTCAACTCTTAAAAAAATGTTCCAAACTTAAATAAACAAAATGTTTAGTCTAGATTCATCTAACTTTTTTATGGGTTGAATTCATGTCTCGAAAAATCACAATTTATTATTACTAGTATGGAATCATTCTATAATCTAAAAATATGAGAAGTGTGATGAAAAATGTACCTAAAAATGCCTTAACTATTTCAGATTTAACCTCAAGCTATCATGACCCAACTTAGTCAATAATGTATTGAATTTATTACTTAATTAAAATTGAATCGAAATCAAATTTAACTATCAAGGGATGAAATTGAGAAGATCAAATTAAAAATGTTGAATAATTTGAGACTAAATTTGCCAACTTTATATAGTTGAGAGATTGTTGGCATATTTCTTGAAATTGCATACCAAAGTCATAAATCCTATGATTTCATCCATCATCATCATTATGATAAGCCATATCTGATTTATTTGAAAAAAAATTTCTAGAATCAAAGTTCCATGAGGTGTAAGAACATTTTACTGCACAATTTTTTAGGAGCTATTATCCAATTACATTTGATCAACTCCATTTTTTAATCCAGCTTTCCCATAAGTTAGCTCTTTAATCATTCCTAATCTACTAATTATCAACACTGCTTTATAGGTATCTTAAATAGTATAAATGTATACTTTCAATATGCATTTTTTCTTTAATGTACAATATTTAAATTCTTGAGACGCTGAGTCATGTTACTACTAATAACTGATAAGAATCATATGAGGAATATTTTGCTCTCTTTGTTATCATTTGCATTCATATAAAAAGCACAACAATAGTGAATCTTACAAGCATAATAGCAAATGAGTTTTTTCTATCCAGCATTATTCTTTTAATCAAAATTAACTTACTCTACCCCAATAACTTGCATTTAAAAATTTTGATTTTAAGAGAATGCACTCACATAGCTTTCAAAAAATCTAATCAAAATATTAGATAATCAAACTACACCTAAATTATCTTTACTACGTAAATCTCAAGATATATCATTTGGATATAATCCTATCATTATTGCACGTCCTTTAAAGTTAATTTCACTTCATTTCATTCTATGATAAGTCATAAAACTTATTTACAAATTTGTTTTGTACTTGAAAAACTAAAAAATGCTTTAGGAGTTGTTAGCAGTCACAATAACTAGTAAAATTCTTGCATAGTGCCCATATTTTGAGGAACAGTACTATGATTTTAAGAGAATGCACTCACGTTTCCTTGCACACCTCTGACTATTTATAATAAAATTTTAATTGGTCATTTACTTTCTAAGGGGTGTTCATATCACCCTTAACATTGGTATTCACAAAAATATAGCATTTACTTATCAGCTTAGCCTAACTTAGCGTATTCAGCTTAAGCCTAAACTGAAAATATCCAATTTATCAAACTTATCTAGATTATCCAGTTTATATAGCTTAACATAATTTATATAGCATACAATAAGTTATCTTAATCATTAATTAATATTATAAGTGCTTAAAATTAATTAACAAATTATTACTTAATGAATTTAATTATTAGCTAACATAAATTGTAAAATTCCTCAAACAAAAAAAACCCATATTTTGAGCAGTACTATAGTTTTAAGAAAAAAACTCAAGTCTCCTTGCGCACCTCTGACTATTTATACAAAAAAATTTAATGGATCATTTTCGAAGAAGCTGAAAAAAAAATTACAACACTTTTTACTTCTAAGGGATGTTCATTTCACGCTGAGCTTTACTATTCACAAAATGTTTAGCATTTACTTCTGAGCGTATTCAGCTTAAGCCTAAACTAAAAATGTAATGACCCTCGGTCATTATTAGGAAAGATGTTAACCTCCCAGCAAAATTTTGTTTTTCATTAAATACCCGCAAATGTTCGTTTTATATCTATTAGACGCTAAATTTCTGTTTTTTGTTAATTTCCCAGCCAATTTCTGTTTTTTATTAATTTCCCAGCCAATTTCTATTTTATGTCAACTTCCTGCCAATTTCATTTCTCACTATAACAATCTCTGGTCATTATGGACTAGTAAGAAATCTAGTAATTAAACTCTCCAATTTAGAAAGACAATAGTGAAGAATAAAATAAATTAGTACTCGAAATCCAAATATAATTGCATTTTTTTATTCCTTACACGGAAATTAACTAACAATTTTTTTTTTGTAATTTTAGAGCTAAAACGAATGAAATAAACTTAAACTACAAATTGAATTTGTTTAATTTAATTTCTATTTAAAATTAATTCAGCATAAAGATAAAAAGAAAGATATCCAACGCCTTTGACATCGCTAGGGTTTGAACTTGGACATTAGGTTTGGGCTTCACTGACTGGTACAAGGGGCTAGTTCAAAAACTTAACGAAATAGGTTTACTTAAATAACATGGCGCACTTGTAATTTTATAAAGCCAAATTCGGGATAATGCTCATCTCACCGTTTAAAATAAGCAAAACGAGAAAGAAACGCAGAAGGGAATAACTACGATTGTTCGCAAAAGGAGACGTCCGATGTGAGGATAGGGAGAGCTATTTAAATGTTAAGGAAACTCCAAAACTCCCCATGACCATTTCCCGGCTAACCTTGAATTCTCAGAGTGACTCCTACTCCTCAAACAAGCTCCCATCCTCTCGATACCTCCCCTCACCGGCGGGACCCAGTAATTTTGGCAAACTTTGGCGACTAGGACGCGGAGAAGAGAAGGCCTCGTCGCCGTCACCCACCATCTCCATCTAAGTCTCTCGGCGCTCTTAGAGCTTCTTATTTGAATTCCCAATCTCTTCCGATCCTATCTTTTTGTTTAGACTCTTAAAGCTCGACGAATCTCCTTGTTTAAGTACTTCAATTTTTGCATAAGATGTTTTATTTAATCTGTCAAGTAATTAATTTAAATCTATAAATCTGGGATGCATTCTTGTAAAAGATCTTATGCGTAGACATCAACAATTTGTCACAATTTTACACCCGTTCCTGTTAAGGTTCCTTGGTGTCTCAATTGTGGTGGGAACTCCTATTAATGGTGGGATAAGTATAAGGCTAAAATAAGTTAGATTTAAATTATTTATCAAGGAAGCGATACTCGTCTAATTTGAATATAGCTAAATTGATCTAAAATATTAGGGTGATATGACTTATTAAATCTTTAAACTCAATCATCATTAATTGTGCACGTATCTTATCTCCCCAATGTCCGTATTAATCTTGTACCAAAATTTTCTTAAATAAAAGAAGTAGAATCAGTCTCTATGGTATGTCAATCAATCTAAATAACTTTACAAAGCATCTTCTAGCAGCTCTGAGAGAAAACATGTGACACAATCTCTACTGACAGTAGCAGTTGATAAGTCTCTATTGGTTGTTTAATAGTTTTCTTCTTAGTTAAATTTACATTTATTATACTATCATCAATCTCAGTCAAAGCTAAGAATTTATATGATAAAAATCAGAAATTTAGGTGAACTACCATTAATTGATCCCACGGTCAATTGCACTTGCCTTGGCTGCTGGTAATGAAACGGATACGTCTTTAATTTTGGCAATTTGAAATCATGCATGACCTGACTCGAGTATATTAGATCTAATTGAAAATAGTAAGTTTCGATCAAAAGATTAGGATTAATTAAATTAAGGATGTGCCGAAGATAAGAATTTTAATTTAAAGCCTTATAATTTTTTTCATAGATCTAGAAGTAACTCAAATAGTTGATTAAAGATGCATTGGGCTAGAAATCACTAATGCTTCCTCTATTATGACAGCAAACATCTCTCAGTCGCTTTCCTTGCTTTGTGGTTTGAAACTGGGCAGCAAACAACCAATGTTTGGAATTAAAAAAAGTTAATGTTTAGAGCTATAGTGAAATGGTGCTGTTAATTTTCTAGTGCTTTGTACTTTGGGAATAACAGAAGAGCAGTTGTTTGTGTGCTACATTATAGACTAAGCTAGGAAGCATGAAACAATTGTTTCTGTGACTGCTATTCTAGCTTAAATTTTTTTTTTTGGGAAAGTTCGATGACTGGTGTTTAGTATCATTTAAATAATTGTTTGAGGGCTGTTCTAAACAATTAGTTGGGGAAGATATAAAAATAATTTTGAGTCCTGGCTTGGTGGTTATTTAGGGGCTGATTCTAGGCTAAAAACATCTTCTAGTTTTAGCAGATTCTATGGCTATTTTGGGCTTATACCTCCCTACTTTCGAGTAAAATAGAGTTATTTAATTTTTGTAATTGAAACTGATTATGAATTTGTTCTTGGAGTTGTTTTTAAGTCTTTAATATGGAAGAGTAATATATTAATAAAGGTATACTTTAATTTCTTAATGGGACTATTTTTAAATTAGAGCATGTTGGGGTGCTGATAATGGTAGTGAATAAGAATGGAAATGAATAAATGTTAAATAGGAATTTAAGTTTATTTGTTAAGGGCACCAAATATAAATTTAGCCATATGTTAATAAGCTTAGCTTGAAATATCTAATTTGGAATTATGAAACTAGAATAAGCTAATTTTTAGAATTTGTTATTAATGTGTAATGAGGAATAAAGATAAACTAATGAATTTTTATACATTAAAATGTAGATTAATGTAGAGAAACATTCTATTAAATCATTATAACATAATAATCAAATAATAGGAATATTAGAAAATCTTTAAGTAAGGTTTAAAACACTTCTAAGAAAAAGTAAAACAATCCTAAAGAAAATCCAAGAGTTATTTAACTGAAGCAATTAACTAAAAATCAAACTTAAGGAGTAAGAGTACATAATTTAATAATTAAAACCATCATTTTTAAAGACTAACAAGAATTACAAATATAATTTTTGCAAACGCATCAACTTTGTGAGTATTTCTCAGCACAACAAAAATAAAAGTACCCAAAATATTACTTTTGTACTTATTTTCCTTTTTAATGCTATTGCATCGATTTGAGCTATCTTATATGAATTGAAATGTTATTTTTGTTAAACATTTGGCAAAGACAAGGCATATTCATGACAGAAATGTTCTATCAATATTAATGTTTTGTTTTGCAGAGATTAAATCATTTTATGCTAGACCATATTCCCTGAAATTTTTGTTATTTATATTTTTACCGCATACCACTTTTATTTGAAAGGTGCAACACTTAATATTCATTTGATGCATAGAGTGTTTTCTAATTATTGGGAATGGGAATTCAAATCCCAGCATTATTTTAAAATGATGCCACCAGATCAAGTACAATTGGAGGAGACTAAGCAAACTTAAAGACAAGACATTTGACAGGGATACTCTTGGAACTTACAAAAAGCAGTTTAGCTTCATTTATATTTATTATATTTTCAAGTGATGTATTAGTAAAATTGTAGTTTAATTTATTTCAGACATAACTATTATGAATGTATTTTTAGGATTTCTTATATTAAATTGACGGAATATTATTATTAATTTATCTTTAGTATAGCTCTAGATGTTGAGTGGATATATTATACTATTTTATTTATCCGTCCAATAAGATCTGCAGAAGAGCACCTAATGTTGGATTAATTTTACTAACCCAACATCGGTCATTATAGAAAATAATCTATTTATCAGACCTATCTAAATTATCCAGCTTATCTAGCTTAACATAATTTATATAACATACAAATAGTTACCTTAATAATTAATTAATTATTAAAAGTGTTTAAAATTATTTAACAAAGTATTAATTAATGAATTTAATTATTACTTAACATAATCATTTAATTAATGTAATTATTTAATTAATATTAGTAATTGATAAAATAATTAATTATGGTATAAATATTAAATAACATAATGGGCTACTTAAATTAATTATTAAATAACATATTTAATTATTAAACAAATATAATTAATTAATTTAATTATTAATTAGTTTAATTACTAGTAAACACAATAAAGTAACTTAACAAAATGACATGACTATTGTAAATAATAAGCTAACATAATGAGTTAAATATCATATTTAATTAATGAGTAATCAACTTAATTATTAATAATTGTAATAATTAATGCACTTAACTAAATTTATTTATTAATGTGTTTGAGCATTTAATTAATTAACATATTTTATTATGATATAACTAAATACTAAATTGAGCTTTATTTCATTTAGTTTAACTTGAATTAATCTAATTTAATCAAATCAATGGAAAAGTTTAACAGCTTAGCTTAGAATGGCTTAGTTGAATTCTCAAACTTAAGCCCTAACAAAACACCCCTTTATTTTTTAAAATTTGATCTCATAAAATTTCATGAATGATAATGTTGCATTAGTGAAAAAATGATTCCATGCTTCTAAAAGAATAATAATGCTTCTCAATTTTAAATATTTATAGAACAAGCACTCAAACTTTATATCTACAAAACTACCTTCTAATATTACACCTCATAAAGAATCTAATTTATTTGCAATAACTAAGAAAACTAACTAGGTTGACAAAATTAGTGTGGTAATAGAAACTTAGGTGAGTAATTTGTAAATGACAAAGTTTGGTTACACTATATGTACATAAGGAAAAAATGAGTGGTATTTGTAAATTTTCATCAAACAAAAATATAAAATAATTATCACAAATGCCCATTAAAAACTCCTCAAATAGTATCATAATGCAATCTCAAAACTTAAAATGTGACTTCACTCAAAATAAATATAAAATCGATTTCAATCTTCAATTACTAATTTTATTGCACAATGCACAACAATAACAATACCGAGCCTTAATCTAGCTAAATGGGGTTAGCTACTTGTATACTTTGTTTTCATTGTGTATGATAAAATATAAGCCTCTCCCTAAGCTCAAAATAGAGAAGACCCATCAAAACAATTTCTTCCCATGTTTTTTTGGCCTTTCTCTCTCTTTTAATATGGGAGAAATTCATTAACTCAATTTTTCTAACAAGAGCATTGCATAGTCTACAATTAATATGTTCGAACCATCTAAGGCAACATTCTTTAATCTTATCCACTAATAGAGCCAATCAAACCTTCTTTCAGATAAATTTATTTCTTATTATATCCTTACGAGTATACCCACTCGTTCACTTAAGCATTCTATCTCTACATAATTTATCGATAAGTTTCTTCTTTGTTGGCCAACATTCAGCCCCATATAATATAGCTAGTGGCATACCTGCTCTATAAAATTTTCCTTTAATTTTGAGGACTTTCGAGATGCACAACACTCCAAAAGGGTTTCTCCATTTCATACAACCAGCTTGAATCCTATTAATTACATGACTCAATATTTTGTCATTATTATGAATAATCTTGAACCTCTCGCTCTTCTTGATTACATAGTCCAATAGCTATAATCATGAGATTAGGGCTTCTAATACAATTGAACTAACACTCTATATATTTTATTTTAAATCTACTAAGATGAAAACCTATAATTTCTAAAATAATCCTCCACAACTTAAATTTTGCTTTAACTCCATCCCTAGTTGTATCAATTAAAAGAATGACATCAACAAATAACATGCGCCGAAAACTCTCCTCTTGAAATGTGCTTAGTAAGAGCATCCATAATTAAAGCAAAAAGATATGGGTTGACAGTTGACCCTTTATGTATCCAAAAATAAATAAAAAATCATTAGACAAGCCATCTTGCGATCAAGCACATGTTATAGTCCCATTATACATATCTCAAATAACATCAATAATACATTTTTCTCTCCAAAGAACTTCTCTTGGAGCTCAATCATAAGCCTTTTTAAGACTAATAAAAATTAAATGAAGATCTTATTTTCTTACTCTAAATTTATCCATGAAACCGCTTAATATATGTATGACTTCCATAATAGACCTACCTAGCATAAAACCAAAATGAGTTTAAGAAATGCAAGTATATATTTGTAATTTATATTCATTTACTCTCCCAATGTTTCAATGC
Organism: Gastrodia elata; assembly: GCA_016760335.1. Lineage (NCBI taxonomy): Eukaryota > Viridiplantae > Streptophyta > Magnoliopsida > Asparagales > Orchidaceae > Gastrodia > Gastrodia elata. The sequence goes on along the minus strand of CM028680.1, from coordinate 30,755,341 downwards.
ATAACAAATTAACTTAATTCCTCTATAAGTAACATAGTTTTGATCATCATCTTTATTATTATAATTAGGTATAATAATTCTCTTTCTCCATTCATTTGACATCTTTTTAGTCTTCAAAATAACATTAAATAGCTCGGTAAGTCAAGAAATTCCGTCTCACTCAAACATATCCTTACATCGATAAAGATGTCTTTGATCCTACAAATTTTTTCCCCTTCGTCCTCTTGAAAGCATTACAAATCTTAGTTTTACTAAAACAACAAATGAAAGAGTAATTGAGATTATTTATATAATTATTAACTCACTTATATTAATTATGTTGATACAACCTTCACTAAAAAGCTCAGTACAATAATTCATCCATTTATGTTTACTATTTTCATCTCTAAGAAAATTTTGTGATTGTCTTTGATATATTTAACATGAGTCAAATCTTTGATCCTTTTATTTCTTAATTTAATGGGATTATAAATATGTCTCTCTATCTTGACATTTTCTAATTTCTTATATAATACTTGAATGTTATACTCTTAGTACTATTAATAAAAGATTCACGATAAGCTAATAAATATTTCTTCCAATTCTCCTTAATCTTACATTTAAATAATTATTTATAACACATCTTTTTATCTTTAATCTCAACTTTAAAACCTTAATTTCACTATCATATATCTTTATTATTGGGTACTCTTAATTTTAGTTCACCAAATAAACTCTTTGCAATATTGCAAATACAATTAGCAATCAAATTCCACATAAGGTTGGAATTCCACCGCCCAAGTTAAAAATTCAATCTTAAAAATATTTATGTTACTCTTCTCAAAATTTCATAATCTAGTTTTAGGATATCTTTAACATGTATTATTACTTTTATTACCCCTAAATTTTAAATCCAAAACCAATAAACGAGGTTGGGTTGTCAAAAATTCAATTAGTATAATCATACAATCCTTACAAAAATAATGATACATTTTTAAAAGAAAATAATTAATCAAAGTTTTAAAATCTCATTTTTATAAGTGATAATATGTTCTTCCCTTTTCTTGAAATGTTAACAATCATAAAATCAAAAACTAAACCAAGCTTCAAAATTAATCTTCCTTTCGTATTAATCTCTCCAAAATTAAAACCACCATGAATACTACTAATTTTTTTAATTATCCTTCCAACATGTCCATTTAAATCTCCTCCTATAAAAAACATCTCCTCATGAGATATTCTTTGAACCAAATCATCCAAATTATGTCAAAATCTTTCTTCTGTACACATTCAATCATAATTGAGGGCATAAACACTTGCAATAATAAAAGTTATTCCATTAATTATAAGTTTTAAATTTATAATTCTTTTGCCAACTTCTTAACTTCAACTACATTATCTTTCATTTTTACCCACTTAATTTCTTAAAGGTATAATATATTAATCCTCCTATTTATCATTATATCAACTAACTCAAAAAGCTTGGCAATGAGAGTGCTAATATTCCACTTACCTAATCTTAATTTAAAATTAAATATTAGCTTCTTTATCTGCATATACTCATAAAACTAAAACCCTTGCTTATTTGACATTACACCTGAGCGCCACCGTAGCGGCCTTTGCACACTTTTCACTACATTCAAGCAAGGCAACAAGTGACTTCCAAGGGGCATCCTAACTCTAGCAGATGTATTTAAGGAATTTATGACATAATGAGATTTGAAAAGATTTTAAGATGGGTATCGACTACCTAACGTAACCCTCCTTTCACATTTAGGACTTGGGATCCAACAACAATGGAGTTCATTGCACAATGCATAGCACATTATAGAAATCATTTTTTGTCTTGGTGTGCATGGCATACAAAAAAGTTTACTTTATTAATTTAACTGCTCAGCAACAACAACAATAATACCAAGCCTTAATCCCACTACATGGGATTAGTTACATGAATCCTTTGTTTCCAGTGTGCATGATCAAACAAAAGCCCCTCAGTTCCAAATAAAGAAGATTCTTCCTAATAGTTTATTGTTGGTTTTTTAATTTTCCAAATAAGGAAGATCCTTCCTATAGTTTGTTCTTAATAGCATTGCACTGTCTACGCTTAATATGCATGAACCATCTAAGGTGATATTCTCTAAGCTTATCTACTATTGGAGCCACTCTAACCTTGCTACGGAAACTACTTTTTAATTCTATCCTTACGAGAATACTCACTATTCACCCAAGCATCCTCATCTCCGTAACACTTTATTTATCAATAAGTTTCTTCTATATTGACTAACCACTCATCTAATAAAGATTATTTTGATTCTAATTTTTATATCAAAAAACAATTATTTTGATTACTATCAAATAGAGATACCAGGAGTCGCAGGTTGACTTGTTTCTATATAGCTAAAAAATCTTACCTCTACTAATTGTAGTGTTGCTTTAAGTGACAAAATTTCATAACATACTGACCACTCCAGCGTATTTCTAATAGGCTTCTCATGACAGTTAGCAACAATCTTGTCAAGAGAAAAAAAAAAATCACTGCCTCAAATCTTTTTTTATCAAAAAATAAAACATAATGCAAAAAGAACTAGAGCCATTGTAGAGTACAACAGGAACACATTGCCTTCTGAACATTAACATCATGAAACATACATAAAAAAAGGTTGAGCTTTGATGTGATCTACATTTTCTACACCACTATTAAATGAGAAATTAACAATTTATAATAGCCATGGATATCAATAATGTGCAGCTCATAACAACAACCCAATGAACTAAGCCATGAATAACGTAGATAAATAATGCAATGACAACAGCTCAAATTTGAGTTACGTGTATCTGTAAAATGGATCAATTATTTGACGCATCTAGCATAAGAAGAGACGTTTAAATGCTCATATAACTCTAAGATAATAAGCCACCACAAAATCATTGCAACTAAGGCATTACAGATTTAATTTCAGCTCAAACACAACCTCAACTCTTTGCAGGAAAAATAAAAAACAGAAGTTAAGACAAAAATGCATTTGCTGTTCCAATTATATCTATAGAAAGCAATTAACTTGGTGACTTTAACTGCAACTTGCTTATTATAAGCTGGAATCATTAAGTATTAAATTTTCTTTGAAAATACAACAATAAATATGTGGGGACCCGATGCCAGGTTAGCGGGAGCTAATCTAGCACCGGTTTTGGGATAAGTCCCTTAGTCGCAGGATCATATTGAGTGATTTAAAAGACAAAATATGTAGACATCAAACATAACTCATTTATTCATTAATTCACAAATTTTGATTTCAAAGATCAAAATAAAAGTTAAAACTTTAAAAAGAGACAAAAAGCGGAAAATCAGCAGGTAGCAGTATCAGCACTGCTTGGTTCTTAGCACATTTCCTCTAGAACGAACTCCTGATCTGAGCACGTTTCAAAAATGCGAGCATTTAAATACCAGTTAGTTGTGAAACTAAATACCGATAGATGTCAAATTTATAATTATTAAATAATAAGCAAAATACACAATAATTTGACTAGAAATAAAAAAGTGTATAAATTTATCCCTGCAAACATGTTTCAATTTCACTGAAACTAGCATAAAAATAATTGTTGTCACAAAAATAAATAAATAATTTAAGTGTTTGATATCTGGCGCAAAACATGATTTTGTTGGGCAAGTACAAAATCGAGGAAATGGGGGTTCAATTTTGTGTACATATCCCAACTTCCCTCTATACCTACCCTATCAAAGGCTTATTAGTATAGGCTCCTTATCGCTCCCGATGTCGGACAGCCATGTCCTAATAGTTGTCTGATCAAACTAAAAATATATCAACATAGAACACATGCTACTCAATTATCCAAACTTTTTCATATATCATTTTATGTGACTTTTAAAATCACTTTTATCAATTTGTGCGATGATGAGCGGAAAATATATTTAAACAAGAGTAATAAAAAACATATGGTACCTTTTTCTTTAAGTTCAAAAATGCAAGTTAATTGAATCTACATAAGTTTTGATATTTAAATTAGCTTTTAGCCAATATTTTTAGGAGTAATTATTAGCTTCTTTTATATTCTATTTTTCTTTCGCTCTCTTTTTGATAGAAGATAGAATTTTAAGTTACTGAAGGTAGCAATAATATTTATAGTAGCGTTATTATTATCATTATTTAATAAAATAATAATAACAATAATGTATGAAAGAAAAAGACAATGAAAATGACTGAATTTAAATTGACAGAAAATAATAATAATAATAAATAAAGAAATGACGGAATAAAAATGATCGAAATGAATTTGACAAAATGAAAATAACAGTTATTTTATAATATGTGTGATGTTATCATTATTAATTAATGACAACAATACAATTGATAATGACATAATGGAGATAATTAATTATTATTATTATTATTATGAAAATGAGCAAGGAAAAATAAAAATAAAAATGCAAAAATTTTCTCCTCCTTTTTCCCCTTTTTCTTCTCCTCTAACCTAGGGTTAGGGTTGTCAGGAGCCGAAGGGAGGCCGGACGTGGGGTGGCCGGAGCAGAGGCAGTGGCAGGTGATTGGCTGGCGGCAGGAGGGCTGAGGGGGCGAGGGGCTACTGTTTGGGAATAAAAGGAAGCTGAGGGGAAGAATATTTATAAATAGGAGGGAGGGTGAGAGTTGGCAGACCAGCCCAGGCGGCGCGCGTGGAAGAAACGACACCTGTCCGGGTCTGCGCCTGCACACTTTGTCTGGCAACAGAGTCTGTGCCTTGCGTCGGAGGGGGGGGAATCGGGAGAACAGGCGGAGAAAAAAAAAAGAAAACAGAGGAAAAATTTAACATAGAAAATTTCAATTAAATTTTGGCATTTTTCTGTCATTCAACTTCCAAAAACAATGAAACTTGACACCGAGATGTGTTACGATGAGACAAACACCCTCGCGCCAAAAAAAATTATTCGGAGCAATATTTTATTTTATATTAATTTCTGAAGTTTGAAACTTCAAAAATTAATCACGATCGAACCGGAGCTCCAAATTTGATGAAACTTTTATCGTAGCCTTTAAATAATATACTTAATCCAAAGACACAAAAAATTGATGAAATTGGACCTATATTTAATTTTTTCTATTTATTTAATTTAAAAAAATTCAGAAATTAAAGCAGTAATTTTCATTATCTGGATTTCTCCTAAACTAGGGCATTTTGATCTTAAAAAATTTCTAACCAATGATATTTTAATTTTCCTTAATTTGAAGTTCCCCGGAATCCTAATTTTTGAGGCGAAATTTAACCTAATTTTGCAAAATAACAATTTACAAAAGGAAATACATTTGCTTTAAAGATCTACTAGGGAAATGAAGTCAAAACTTTTTTGAGAAAATTCCCATTTCTGAAAGATTTGAACAGCACAAACACTAATTGGAATTAAGGTCATTGAGTCAAGAAATGGATCTTTATACAGTTTACAAAAGGAGAATAAATCCTTGATCGACTTGTGAAACTTGCAGAAAAAGAAAAACGTCGTCGACAAAAAAAAATTATCAGCATTAGGAGGGAAAGCTGATATAATTGTCTCACACCATATCTATCATTGAAGTTTGGTCAGCTTGTTCATGCATGAACATAGCTTACAGCATTGTGATATTGGGTATGCAATCCTATGAAACCGAAAAGGAGCTCTAGTCAAAGATTGTAATTTAAGAAAAATGTGCATTTACTGTTAGAAGTTTATATAGATGCTGAGTGGCATAATAGTGTCATAGATGAACCACCAAATTGTGGTGATTAAAAGTATTGAAACTAATTTCAAATTCGTTGCCCATTGGATTCATAAAGAAAATGTAACAAATAGGTTTTTGAACAAAGTTTAAGGATTCTACATCACTTAAGATACATTGCAACAACAAAGCAGCCATCTCAATTGCCCACAGGCCACAACCAAGTACTTAATGATAGAACCAATCAAAGGATTTGCAGGCGTATCATAAGAAAAAAATTTTGACAAGAAAATTTGTACGCTGTATGTTCCAATCAATAAGTAAATTGTAAGTTTTGCTTACCAAAGAGTTCAACAACAAGCTGGCAATAAAAAATATCTTTGGAGCTTAAGAGATAATGAAGCCATTAGACCCATGGCACACTTCTCCTGGCAATAAATAACATCTGTGTTCTATGTTTTTTCCTTTCTACTGACAGCAGATAAAACGGTGAAAATGCAGTATTTGAGACTGACAATATCCTCAGTGTGGAAGAGATGTGAAATTCTAATCAGAGTGCATATTTTTGTAGCATACGGTTACAGGTTTCTACATCCACAAATGTGATGATTCAAACACAAGGCAGCTAAACAATGTATGATAAGTTCAAAAGAGAGCATACCACGTGCTTGTTGGCATCAAATTTCTCTCTTAGTTCATCCGCCTGAAACCACAGTATGATTGAAGATAAGAAATTTACACTATGAGTATCATTAAGGTTGATTTGCATAAAAAATCATCTGCTCAATGAAATAAGAATAATATATTCACACCAAAGAGGCCGTTTTTTATAGATTTGCTAGAACCTGGATTACTGGCTCAAGCACACTACTATCAGATTGTGAATTTTTATGATACAGATTAACAATGTCCTATACAGTATATGAAGTATTACTAGTACTTGAATAATAAGAAAACCACTATCATGTTACGTTTTACATACCCAGCAATATTGTCACCAATGCAGTATCCTTCATCCATGTTTAGTAAACAAATCAAAATTAAGAATCCTTTAAAAGCTATACAGTGCTCTTTATTTGTGACATTCGACAAGACATCGAAAACTAGTAGAAAATTGCATATGTATAACATTTCTTTACCATGGCAGTTTGTACAGAGCATCTTTTAACATTGATGTAGCTAAGATTGTCAGCTTCTAAGCTGACACATCTTAACCAGAAAAATAAAAAGTAGGATCACAAAAACATATGGGTCAGGTTCACATTTGGTGAGCACAAACACAACAGCTTTTTTTAAAATAATTTACAGCTGACCCATAAAAACAACTCCAACCTATAAATGATGAAGGAATGATGCCACTCAAAATCCTTGCCCGATTTGAAATTTATGTTTAGTTTTAGCACAATTAAGACCACCTTTGCCAAATCCTAAGTCCTGGATGGAGTTGACAGCCTATGTAAACTTTGACAAACTAATGGCATGACTACTTTAAGAAATTATGCTAAACTAACTGCATCACCTAGAAGTGATGAGTTGTATTTCCTAAATACAATGAAAAATTGATAGAGCATAGGTGGAGCATTAAACAAACATAGATTCCTGCATTACAAATGAATGAGATAGAGAAGTTAATCCATGGTTCAAGACATTAAGATGAGAATAAGAAACACAAGCAATCTTTAAAGTTAGTTGATATGAGGATTAAGAAAAAAATATTTTTTTTTGCTTTAAGAAGGCGAAACTGACATGTGAGAAAACAAACAAAAAAATAATAGTTAACACTATAAGAGTAAAAGATCAAATAGAAATAGACTGAGTACTATTTTTTGGTAAGAATGTAAAATATAATGGAGTGAAAATAAGAGGGTAAATATAAAACAAAAATTTCAAATATTATAAGTGATATGATAGCTTATAGTATTGTAAGTATAAAATACTAACAGAATAGAATTGAATTATAGTACAAAAATATAACCATTTAAGAGGCTATTCAAGCAATGCATTGAAAGAAAAAAAAAATTATCAAAAATCTAAATGAGCATATTGGAAGAATTATACAAGAATTTTAAAAATTGATTTTGGCTTTGACTAAAGGAAGAAAACTAAACTTAAAATTTGCTTTAACTTGTAATTTTATTATTGTTGATATATGGTTTAAATATGAAAATAATATGTTATGACTTGAAAAATTGAATTAGTATAAATGCTTAAAATTCTTAATCAGCTTCTAGTTTTTTAATTAAAACTTATGAGTTAAAAAAATTGAAAATCAAAGTTATGCCTTAAAACTTAACTAAAGAATCTTAAGAACAAAAAAAATAAATTTTAGAGCATCAAAATGAGACGTTAACAAGAAAACTAATTTTATGTGAAAATTGATCACTACTTGTATCAATAAAGTGGCAAATAATAGAGATTGAGCCCATAAAAGTTAAAATGATTGATATAAAATCAAGAAGTTTAAGAAAAACTTGAAAATAATAAGAATTATTATAAAGAGTGATTTAAATACAAAAACATGAGAATTAGAAAAAACAAAGAGTTCCATGAATTCATTGTTTTAGGAGGGATACAATATATATATATATATATATATGTCAACTAGAATAATATATATAAAATAAAAAAGGATACAATATATATATATATATATGTTAACTAGAATAATATTATAAAATAAAAAAACCATGATTTAAGTGATGTTTATTGAACATGCACAAAATTACATTTTAGAAATGAAAGCGTTAATTAAACTTGGATGAATTATTTTAAAAAAAAAATCAATGAACTATGTAATAATAATATTATTATTATGAGTGAGTTTAACAGCTCTAAAATAATATTAATTGTTTTTTCATTCAATGGATGAGTTAAACTAAAGTTTTAATGACTTAAAGTTGCAAGATCAAATGACAACCCTATTGATGATGTATGGAAATATTTGGACAAGTGATTTCCTGCATCACAAAAGTTATTTAATACAATTTTAATGACAAAAAATTGGATAAGTGAAGTGCACTAAGATACCTATTTATACAAACAAAGATGATGTGCAAGACTTTACAAATTATAAGGAAATTTATCTTAATGAGCCATAATTTAAAAAATAACATGAGTGATCAAATGCAGTTCATGATGAGATATTAAGGTTCATTGATTTAATTTAGTTTTATGCCAAGTAAATTAATAATGGAGATCATACATTTACTGGGACAAATGAAAGAGAAGTATATAAGGAAAATAAGTTAACTACTTGATCTTTATCCTTTCTAAGAAAGTATATGATAATGTACTCAAAGAGGTTCAATAATAAGTACTCTGGAAAAAAAAAGTTTGTGTAGCTTATATTAAAGTTATTAAAAAAAGTATGATGGACCAGTTACATGAATCTGAATACCAAATATTGTTTGGCAAATGATTTTCATGTTTTAATCTGACATCATCAAGAATCAACTTGAAGTTTGCACCAATTTACACTAACCTTCTTACTTAAAAAATTTCAAGAATCAATGCTATAGTGTCTTGGTGCATGATGTTGGAAGATAATATTCTTCCAATTAATGTACAAGAGATGAGATTAAAGTCAAACTCAACTATGAGAACTAATCTATAATCCAAAGAATTTCATTTAAATAAGAAAATCTTTAATGCAATTTAAATCATAAGGGTTTAAAGTTATATAGCAATAAGAAGTTTATTTTTAATCATAAAAATGAAAAAATGGTCATAATATAAAAATATGGCAATTGGGCATCATGCTTTCAAGAAGAGTAAGTTGTTTAGATATTTAATGCCTTGCTTTATGTATATTATATAAAAACATATATAAATATATGTTGGTTAAAACCCGTAAACATTGTAGACAAAAATTTCATCATCATTGTCCTTTTATTAATTTTGTTCATTTAAAATAGATAATACGCATCTTAATAGCACTCATGCATGGAGGTTTGATATGCAGCTTAAAAAAACTATGATACCTATGTTGAATAATCAAGAAAATCAGCATTCAATAGATTTACACAGCACCTTAATTTATAATCACCATACAATAATAATAAGAGATCAAGCGATACTTATGTGTACAAGACTAAGATAATAATGGGCCTTAACTAAGGTGCCTTGGTGCATATTGTTGGCAGATAATATTCTTCATATTGATAATAATAGAGATGGGTTAAATATAAACTCATGATATGAGAACTAACCTATGATCTAAAGAGTTTTGTATAATAAATCCAAAATAAAATAAAAAATTAGTGCAATTTAATCATAAAGGTTTAAATTTATGTTGTAATAAAATCTTTTATTTTAATAATAATAAATGATAAAAATTGTTAAAGAAGAGTAAGTTGTATAGATGTTTATTGAATTGCAGTGTATTATATAATATTGTGTATAAATAAATGTTATTCATGATATTTATATAATTTAACCCGTAAAGTATTGTATTTCTTCAAATTTTCCCCTTAAATGATTATGTTCATTTCATATAGTAATATGCATATTAGCAACACTCATGTGTGGAATTTTAATATGAACTAAAAAGTAATTACAATACCTATGTTGAAAGATCAAGAATATCAACAATCAATAGATTAACTCGCATACTAATAATTAATCATCAAACAGTAATATTGAAAGACCAAGCGATACCTCTGTGCTCTAGATTAAGAAAAAAAGGCATTTTAATTCAAGGAGGCTATAATTAGAATCATAAACATCATAATAAGACCTTACCCAAATATTGGGTTCAGCTCATGGATCCATAGTTATCCATTATTTTCATTATATGATGTCTTAGGAGCCAAACATATACTTCATAAATCATTTTACATGACTTGTAACAATAAAACCTTGGGCCAACCTTTCTCCTTTCTTAGCTATAACAACACTTTCACAAACTCATTTAAGGGGTGTATTTTTTGCCCCTGTTTGTATATATCCAAGAACACCCAAGCTTATTTTTCAGTGCCTTTGTCTTCAGTAGATATCGCTTCAATCATCCATCAAATATAAGTTAGTTTATCTTATCTAATTTTTAGCTCATCCATCTAAACATTCCGTTTTTTCAGCCTTCAACTTAGATATTAATGTTTTTAAATACCATATAACAGCATATGCAAGATTGCAGTTTAATAAGGTTTACTTTGAAGTCTCCGTTATATCTCTCATCCAAAATTCATATGGCACTTTTTCATTTTAACCATCAAAACTTAATTCTAGAATTTATGCATTTATTTATGTATCCATCCTTCTACATTATAGATCTAAGATACATAAATCCATCATGCCGACGTATCATCATTTTAACAATATTAAACAATAATTGCTAAATCAACCTCAATAAAATTACATTGTATATAACTAGTTTGTTTTTAAAATATCAAATTCTCTATTAACTAAGCACTTATTTGGCTATTCTAATGCTCCACTTATTTATTGGGTGACTTAACGACTAAAACCCTATCATCTGCAAAAACTATAGAGTAAGGAACTCCCTTTGTATATCCACCATAACTAACACAAGATATGAACTCAACAATGGTATTAATGCAATTCAATTATAATTGAAAACTGCTGGGCCAATCCACTACTTCTAACAAAAGTTGGTAATTCATCAAGTATTAATTCACATCAACATACCATTAACACACCTTTCTTACATGGCATGCACCAAAACAAATTTTATTAAAATAACAAAGCTATATTTTGTACTAATTTGTTTTGTGGACTGAGATTAAGGCTTATTGTTATTGTTGCTATATCTCCAACAGCCATGTGCTTATATATAATAAACATACGTGAAATAAAAAGTGTTGTGTTCATCTTTTCTTACAAGTTCTGTTTAACAAACCACAATGTGCATAGTGCACGTGCACAACACTAAATTATAAGTCATTCTGGAACTTAAATATTTTTACACATGGAGTACATTAGCTCATTTGGATTGTAGAAACAAAAAACTAAATGAGCATAAGCAAGACGTCAACAAGTACCAAATTCATTTCATAAACAAATGTTTTAGAAATTGGAAGTGCCTACACTATACTCGCTATTCAACAACAATCACTTTTAGTACTATATTTCCCAATTTAATTGTGATTCATAGATATTAGCATCTTTAAATTTATTACAATTTCAATTTTTTCAATCATTCTCAGTGTTACCATTTTATTAATGAATCTGCAACAAAAATTATTTTGCTGTTTCGCTAATTTTGATCATCAAAGACTAAAAAATGTCCATTCTTATTTCTTCATACATTTTTAAGACTATAAAACTGCATGTTTTCATGCCATTCCTTGAATTTTAGTGCCTTTAAAAGTATTAATGCAAAGGGCATTCAACAACCTATCATAAAGTAAGCGATGTGTTTTTTATAATTTATGATTAATTAAAAAAGGTGAAACATAATACATGGATTGTGATTGCCATTTTTTGCATACAATTAAATGTCAAACTATTTAAATGTCAGTTTGGTTCTATGTCATGAGTAATACTATTGAAATAGCATGTCATTTAAATTATATGTTATTCGATTAAGGGTTGTTTGGTATGTAGTAATTTGGGTGTAAGATAATCTAAATTCTGAAAATTACAAATTTACTATGTAAAGTAAAATGTGGATGCAGAATGTTCACCGAACTATAAATAGGGTAATCTAAAGTTTTCCAACAAATAAGGCAAATTCCTTTTATGTGGAGCTCGTGACTCTACAGCTGAAATCACGTTTCTCACGACAAAAACGTCGACGAGACACAGCTCGTAGCTTGGCAAAGACGAGGTTTGTCAGCATGTTTGCAGACGGATTTCGCCAATGCCGATAATCACACAGGAGTTCACCAACACCAACAAAGTTCGTCAATGCTATAATGCACCGAATCGCAACATGATTAGGTGTCTTCACCGATGCCGACACCCCCCAAACACAGAAGTTCACTGACGAACCTCTCCACTTTCCTATGTTTTTTTATCAATGGAGATGTATGCTTAAGCAACAATCAATTCAACTGATAATCGCTCTTAAATTAAATATTCATGCTTAAGCAACAATCAATTCAACTAATGATTGCTTTTGAAGTAGATATTCCAACTATGGTGGTATGGATTCAGTTTCTGCTTGTAAAGACTGCATTAACTATGCTATAGCATATCTGAGTTTTGGTTTTGTAGTGTGTTTCTTGTATGCTGCTCGGCACAAGTGAGGAGCCAATGTTCAAGAATGATAAATCTATTAATATATGTTGAAATCCCATGAGAAAGTTTCTTTGGGATCTCTGTGTTAAAGGTGTGGGTGCTGCAAAATCATATTAAAGGCATATTTAAACTAAAATAGAAATATTTATTCCAAATAACAAAAAATTCATTGATATATCCAAAATAAATAGTACATCAACATAAATAAAATTAATCATTACAACTCAAATTTAAAATATAAAATAGCAATTATCGACTTTTATGCGACAAAACTTCTCCTCAAACTCAATTTTAAACTCGATATTTCAATTGAAAATGATAGGCAAAAACACCATCAGATTGAAGACGTATTAATATAATTCTACAATATCCTTAACATTATACAATACTTACTGTAAGATTTACAAGTAGCAATATTTTGGTTTGCATTTCATAGATTCAAGTAAGGATGAACAGTAAGAAAAAAGATTAATGAATTCCAGAAATAATAAATGAATGAATTTCCATGATATAAATCTAAAGGTATGCCTGATATTAATTAACCATTAAGAAAATAGTGAGGCTAAAACCTTATTCAATGAATGTTATCAATTCTACATGATAATAATATTCATCTCATATCTCACAATATGACATTTTTCATATTTCCATATCCTGTAATGTAAACACAATATATCATGCCCATATCTTTCGACACACCCACAAGTCGTTATCCTTATGTCTTATTTTTCAGTGGGCTCTCCATAATAAAACGAGGCATTACAATATGTAAACAGTTCCATATTTCATCATATAAATCATGCACCGACCCTCCCCAGCTAGTGGTACAGGTATCTTTATCACTCCACAATATCCACCCTTAATACATCTGATCAACCATAATTATTCTCCCATAGTGGAACCCATTCGCTAAGCATAGCTACTCTCATAAAGTATTATTAAACGGTACTATAATTCATCATAAACCATGCACCGACCCCTCCCAGGTAGTGGTACAAGTATCTTATCACCCCCCAAGTAAACAATTGTCTAATCCTTAATAAGTCTGATCAAACTCATAAATTATCCCATAGTGACCAAAACCGCTGAACATAGCTACTCATAAGACCATTCGGTAAGAAATATGCATCATTATGCAAAAAAGGCCATACGCTTTTTATCAATATAATAATCATACATTTCATTCACACAATGATACTTATGCAATGCTTGTATGTTCAATTGAATTATAAATACATTAATTATTTAAAATCAAACTATCATGTTCATGTGATTAAACTAATATGCAATAATTAAAAATATATAATTAGACTAACTTTGGGCAACATAACTATATAATATTATAGACAGAATAACATGCAATATCATATATAAATTGCCAAAATAATGCATCCCAATTATTCAACAAGCTTATCTCCACACAATCATGACAATGACATGCAATTTAAATCAAACAGTTAAATGATAATTGTAAGGCATTAATAGGATTAGAAAAAACCACAACGACTGATTAAAATATCATCTAATCACATTATCAGGTTACATATTTCATAGCAAATGCGACATTTCAGATATTTAGTGAGGTATAAAGCACAAGGTAGCAATTTATAGAACTAAATTCAATATTCTAAACAAGCAGAATTTGGCATAAAATAAGTAATTCAACAAACAAACTGCACAAAGTTAACACCTATTAGTATATTTAGACAATATAAAGGTTTAATTTGATTGAAATGTACTTCACACGACTTGCAGAAAAGCTAAGAAATAGTACTTCAAACACTTACAACTATGAGCTCAATTCAATCGCGACTTCAAAGGGTGTGTACGACGCCTCGATAGGGTTTTTGAAATATATAAAAAATTTCATATGTGAAGGGGTATTTATAGGCAGCCTGTGCGCACACCTATGGCGCATTTGTGTGCATTACTGTAGGTACAGATTAATAAAAGCCATTTAATGCAAAATAGCCCATCTTGACCCAAATTGCATATGGACGCAATTTAGTCTTGTTTGAGTTTGATGCACCTAGACTCGTTTCTGCACGTTTGAACTTATCATGCGTAGACTCGCCTATGTCACATGTAGACTCATCGCAAAATAAAATAAATATATTTTTTAGAAAATCATAACATTAAAAAATATAATTTACTAGTAATCAATAACTAATAATAATAAAAATAATTTAATTTATCGAGATTTCACAATTTCCCTAAGAGATATGTCGTTCACAACATTAACACAGACTACCAATACAAAACTTTCAAATTTGAATTTATACAAAAAGGAAAGGGTAAAATTAATGCATATTTAATTCTTTTTCATATAGGTTCTTCTCTTAAACAATTCTTTCATTGCACATTAACCATAGAATTTGACTTACTCCCAAGTTTTTTGATATAAAAGGTAAAAATTTAATCTAGTACTTTCTCATATGACAAATTTAGTTGCAAATCGATCTTTTGTAGAAACTCTGAGTGAAGGCTTTAATAGACATCTTGAAAGTGAGAAAATGTGAAACAAATTGCAAATTGCACTCAAATGATGTGAAAATCAAAGCTTATAAGCATTATGTTCAATTCCTGTTAGAACTTCAAAAAAATTTACATATTTTGGATTGAGTTTTCCGATGACTCCAAATCAATTTATACCTTTTAGAGGGCTGACCTTTACATAAACAAATTCTCTAGTTTCAAAATTGATGTGAAGATGCTTGGGATCAAAACATTTCTTTTGCCAATTCTAAGCATATTTAATATTGTTCTAAATCAATCTAACCTTAGTTGTAGAAGCTCAATCACGTATGACCTAAATGTTTGACTATCCACAATTTTTAACCAAACAATGATGTAGTATACTTCCTTCTATACAATGCTTAATAGGATGTCCTTCCATAATTGGATTGGTAATTACAGGTGCAACGGCGGCGGTTGGCAGCGGTGGCGGTTGGGCAGCGGCTACCGGGCAGTGGTGGCGGCTGTCCTGCAGCGGCTGGGTGGCAGCGGCAGCGGGGTCCGGAAGGTGGCGGCTAGGGATTGGAGAGGGAGGATTTGGAAACTAGAGTTTCCCCGGGGGAAACAAGAGCCGTTCTTGTTGTTCTAAAGAAAACTCAGAATTTTTATTTATCAAACTGAAATTAACATACATATTTTGGGTATTTATAATACCCTCAAAGCAATCTAGACCTTAGAGTGTTTTTAATAAATGATCGGATGGCTAATATTCGTCCCTCCGATCAATATATGAAACAGACGAAAATAAATGCGAAAATAAAAGTGAAAGGGACGAAAATAAATGCATAAAATGAAGTTGAAACGTCAAGGCCGGTACGGGTCCGGGCGGGCTCGGCGGCATGACCCGCGTCGAAGATGGTCCCCATCAACTCTCCCCGCTCTAAAGCACTCGTCACCGGTGAGTGGTCTGCGCGGTAGCGGCTAAGAGGTTAGCATCCAATCTCTCAATCTCCTCTACAAGTACCCAACTGTCATCCGTGTCGGGTCGTCTCTCCAACGAACCAAGTATCTCTGAAAGCCACCCTCAGTAGTGGCAACTGTCTCCTCATCCAAAATCAGCTCTAGCACTGAATCTCCTTGGGGCAATCTGTCTGTCGGCCTCGGTATCAGCAATAGGTCCTCAACTGAAGCTCTGTCCTCTGGTGCTGGGGTGCTACCATCAAGGGTGGCAGTAGTACGGGGAAAAGTAGGCATGATTGCTTGTGGAGCTATACCCTCACCAACACTCTGCTCTCTCATACGTTCTAGTTCGAAGCTATGCAGAAGGCTCCTCAGGTCCCAGTGGGTGTCCGTATAATTGGATCAGATCAGCCACATTGAACACTAGATGTACTCCCCAATCACATGGCAGGCTAACTAGTATGCATTCGCACCAATCCTTTTCGTCAATCTGTATAGTTCGGTTCTTCTGTCAGCCAGCTTCTTCAGGCTTCCCGAGGGAAGCCTATCCGAACTCAGTTGCATCATCACAAAGTCACCTACCTCAAAAGATGTGTCCCTTCGTCTGGCATCAGCTTGCAGCTTATAATGATCGTAGTTGCTGTGCAATCTACGCTCAATCTTCTTATGTAATTCATGCAATTGTAATGCAAGTTCTAATGCAAACTGACTCATCCTATGAGTGTACGATAAGGGAACTAAATCTAGAGGAACCCTAGCCCTATGGCCGTGAACTATCTCGTTTGGAGACATCCCAGTTGACCGATTTAATGAGTTATTATAGGCTAATTGGGCGTGTGGTAAGATCAGATCCCAATTAGCCTTGTGGTCCCCACCCAGACATCTCAGCAAATTCCCTAGGCTACGGTTGACAACCTCAGTCAGGCCATCGGTCTGCGGGTGGTAGGCTGTCGAAAACATGAGCTTGGTTCCCATAAGATGCCACAAGGTTTTCCAGAAATAGCTCGTGAACTTGACATCCCCATCAGTCACTATCATCTTGGGTACACCCCTATGAGCTACCACCTCTCTAAAATAAAGTTTCTCCATGGCAGAGGAGTCGTCAGTTTTGCAGCATGGGATAAAATATGTCATTTGGAAAAGCGATCTACTACCACCAGGATGGAGTCGTGCTGACGCTGTGTGCGTGGTAGTCCTAGCACAAAGTCCATACTGACATCCTCCCAAGGGGTGGAAGGAATGGGTAAAGGGGTGTACAGTTCATTTTTTTGCTTATTTCCCTTTGCAATCTGACACACCCTGCAGCTTCCCACAATCTGGGCGATGAATCTCACCATCCCTGACCAGTAAAATCTCTCCTGAACAAGATCTACTGTCTTGTCCCTCCCAAAATGTCCTCCTATTCCTCCACCATGCAACTCCCATACTATAAAATTGCGCATAGACGAATTGGGAATGCATAGCCGTGTGCCCCTAAATAGGTACCAATCCCGAATGACATAGTCCATAGTGTCGTAGTATGGGTCGGTGGCTAGAGCACTATAGATTCCACTAAAATCAGGGCATGTGGCATAATCCTCGATCATGCGCTCAAAGCCTATCACATGGGCTCTCATCTCTGTGAGGACAAGAGTAACTTTGCTCAAAGCATCGGCGAGTGTGTTATCCTTCTTCCCTTTGCAATGTTTGAGTACGAAGTCGTACTCCTGTAGGAAGACACCCACTTTGCTTGGCGTGGGCTAAGTTTGTGCTGTGAGTTTATATATCTAAGAGCTTGGTGATCCGAGTGTAGGATAAACTCCTTCGACAACAGGTAGTGCCTCCAGTGTCTCAAGCTCTGCACTAAAGCGTAAAACTCATGCTCATAATTAGAATAATTCAGTTTTGGGCTCGAGAGCTTCTCGTGAAATATCCCACAGGGTGGCCCTCCTGGGTGAGGACTCCACCAATCCCAACGTCGAAGGCATCGCAAGACACCTCAAAGGTCTTGCCAAAATCTGGCAGTCTCAATAGTGGGGCAGATGACATCTTCTCCTTGATAAGCTGGAATGCGTTATCAGCAGAAGATGGCCACTTGAACTCGCCCTTCTTGGTACACTCCGTGATAGGGGCCATGATACCACTAAAATCCCTTATGAAACATCTGTAAAAAGTTGCCATGCCGTGAAAGCTACGCACATCATGGATGTTCTGTGGAGTGGGCCACTCCATGATAGCCTTCACCTTCTCGGGATCAACGGAGATTCCTGATGAGCTAACTATCTATCCTAGAAAGATGACAAACTCCACGAAGAGTGTGCACTTCTTCATGTGGATGTACAGCTGTTCGGCTCGCATGAGCTCGAAAATGGTGCGAAGATGACCCAGGTGGTCATCGCTAAAGCGGTTGTACACCAGAATGTCATCGAAATAAACGACCACGAACTTACCCATGTAGGGATGGAAGACATGAGTCATCATCCGAGCAAAGGTGCAGGGGGCATTGAATAACCCAAAGGGCATCACTAGCCACTCGTACAATCCCTCCTTCGACCTGAAGGCAGTATTCCACTTGTCTCCCTCTATAATCCTAATCTGGTGGTATCCGCTCCCCAGATCAATCTTTGAGAAGATAGCGGCACCACTCAGCATGTCCAACATGTCGTCTAATCGCGGAATGGGGAATCTATACTTCACGGTGATTCGGTTGATAGCTCGGCTGTCAACACACATGCTCCATGTTCCATCCTTCTTGGGGGAAAGAAGGGCTGGAACAGCACATGGACTTATACTGTGACAAATGAATCCATGGTCTAATAGCTCAGTGATCTGCCTCTGCAGCTTAGCATGTGCTGCGGGGTCTAAACGGTAGTGAGGCAAATGGGGTAAGGAGGAGCCAAGGACTAAATCAATGGCGTGCTGGATCGACCTCATGGAAAGTAATCCAGCAGGCAACTCCTCAGGATGGACATCCTGAAACTCCTCAAGAAGCTTCATGGCAGATTCAGGAATGTGAGTGGTGTCAGGCACCAGTCCAGATGACTAGAGTACCACCAGGGCATAAAGAATGCTATTCGCAAAACTCTCTCTTTCTAACTCAACTCCCCGAATAATATTCAAGGCTTTCTTCCGTTTTGTGGGCGGAAGGGTCTCCATGGTGGCTTTCGGTCTTGGGTGTGAGGCTAAGGGTCTGACGGGGTTCAGAACCACCTTTTGCCCATTCAGCATGAATGAACATGTGTTGGTCCTGCCAATGAATAGTCACATCCCTGTCATACAACATGGTCTCCCTAAAAGAACATGACAAACATCCATGGGCATGACATCGCACCAGATCCGATCATTATATGCTCCGATCATGATGGGTACGAGACATCTGTGCATCACAGGAATGGTAGTCTTGGTAACCCAAGCTACCTGAAAAGGTGACGGGTGGGGCTCAGCAGTGACCCCTAGACGCGCAAGTGCGGACTCTGCCACAACATTCACGCAGCTGCCACTATCATTCACTAATTTGCGTGACTTCTCCTCGGCTCAGAAGAAGGGTTGGAAGATGCTGGTCCAATAATCAGCAGACTCTTGGGGTGTGGCCATCATACATCTCACCACTAGGAGGCTCGGGTCTAACTCTTCATCACTGGGGGCCCCTAAGTCAAGCTCATTCAACACAACACCAACTTCATCAATTCCGGCTGGGGCAAACTCATCGTCACTAGCCTCCTGAATCAATAATGCGGTGAGCTGCTTGGTGCAGTTCCTGGCATAGCGCCCAAACGTACCACATCTGAGGCACTTAATTTGTGCCAGACTCATAGCTCCTACGGGGGGCCTTCCCCTTATCCTCTCTCGTGGCCACGCCCATAGTTTTGGCTCCATCACCTCGAGCCTTCGAGTCATCCGTCTATCGGTCCTAGTCGTCCCAGATGTCTTATTGCGACTCTTTTGATGTTTCTATATTAGTCGTAATAGACAAAGTGCCTTCCAAATTATATACGCCGTAGCGAATGAATTCGCTACAAATCTCTGGCCTCAATCCGTACTTGAATTTGAACAGGGTGTCCAACTCAGACTCACGAATGCGACAGCGTATCATGAGATCTTTCATCTCGGCATAGTACTCTGGGACGGTTCTAGGGCCCTGGCGCAATGCGGTCAGCTCATCGCGCAATCGGCTCATGTGGTATGCCGGTATGTACTAGGCCTCCAATAGGGCTTTCATCTCAGCCCAGGTAGTCACTGGAAAAATCCCATCGTACTCCATCTGTTCTTTTCCTAGCCAAAAGGTCTTTGCTTTCAGAGTGAGTCTCATCTTGGCAAAGCTGACCTTTTGATCCTCATACATACCGTACCAGTCAAAATAACTCTCCATGTCGATAACCCAGTTTGCAAGAATCTTGGGGTCCATCGTGCCGTCATAGCTAGGAGGGTCTAGCTTGAGAACACGTGTCAGGTCTGAGCGTCTGTCTCGCACAGGTCTATCAAAGTCATCCTCAAATCGGGGGTAGTCATAGCGTTCCCTGGGTGGCAATCCGCGGCGACCATCCCGTCCTCTGGGAGGTGGTTCGTAATAATCCTCTCGAGGGGGGCTCGAACAGGACGTCTCACATCTCTATGCCCAGCAAGTATGGGTTCTCCTCCCAGCGCTGATCACCAAAAGGGGCATCAGGTCGGGCCCTAAAGGCGTCATCATATCTAACATCTTGAGGTCCAGCAAGTATAGGCCTCGGTGTGCGCGCTCTCTGATCTATCTCTGGAGTTAATCTATCCTCGTCTCGCTCGCGGTGTAAATGTGGACCTAGTGGGTCCAAATCCTCATGAGGGGCATCCACTCGAGTCAGGAAACGGTTTATGGATGGTTCACCTCCTGAACCAGGCGGATTAGATCCTCTACCCGTGTGTTCCAGTTGGTTCACCCGTCCTATAACTCCTCTCATATTCGCTCTCAATGTGTTCATCTATTCCCTCAGGTGGTGTTTCTCCATGTTCCAATCCATGCGGAAGTTCCTAAACCAGATAAATTCATCAGGACTCAAGTGCGGTTGCAACATGGGACATGTCTTGCGGTTGATGCATCTCAGATTCTAAGTGCTAACTGTGGCTACCCATGCTAATTGTCCTACCATTCCTCAGATGCATGCAATGCTGAATGCGATTTTTTTTTATAAAATATGTATGCACCTAGACTCCTGACTCCTATATATGCAGTGTGATATAAACCTTAGGAGAATAGAAGAAAATTTCGGAGCCCTCTCTGATATCAAATTTGATGCAGGGCAACACAAGGTTTGGTGTTGTCGAGCTCTATTGCAATCCAAGGGCAGATTTTTATAATGTATTAAAAAATTTAAGCATTTTTGTGCAGCCGCTTCAGATCAGTTAAGCTTCAGCATTTGCCTGCAAAAGATTCCACAATAATTTGAAAATAACTTTCATTGGCAATGGGGTGTCATAAGTCACGAACAGGAAGAGCGGTCGGCACCGGCTCCGGATCAAAGGAAAGGCTCCGGTCCGGAAAGGTAACTCGCACTTCGAATTGTGCTTGCCATGCGGGTGTGTTCAAAAGCGTTTCTGTTCCAAAACCGCTCGCTGCGACCGAATTTAGACTTGCGCTCCTACAAATAATTTCTACCCGAAAATCGCACGAGAAAATAAGTAAATAAATTCAGTTTTTAAGATTTGGGAAGAACAAAACACACGCCGATTTAATCCGGGAGAGAGAAGGATGATCCGAGTAGATTTTTGCGGCGGCTAGGGCAGTGGCGGCTGGGCAGCAGTGACTGGGCAGTGGAGGCGGCTGAACAGCGGCGGCTAGGCAGCGATGGCGGTTGGGCAGCAGTAACTGGGCAGTGGAGGCGGCGGGATAGCGGCACGGCTGGGCAGCAATGGATGGGAGGCTGGAGGAGGGCGGAGGAGGGCAGAGAAGAAGGGGAAGAAGAGGAAGGGAAGAGGAAAGTGGAGGCAGGGGAAGAGGGGAAGGCAGGAGAGCGGCAGGGAGAAGCAAGGAACGGCAGGGGACGGAAGGGGCAGAGGAAGCAAGGGCAGCGGCGAGTGGCGGCGAGTGGCAGCGGTGGCGGCTAGGCAGCGGCGACCGGGCAGAGGCAGCGGCTGGGGCAGTGGCAGCGGCTGTCCTGCAAGGGAGGCGTCTGAGGGCAGCAAGGGGAGGGGTCCGGAAGGTGGCGGCTAGGGTATGGAAAGGGAGGATTTGGAAACTAGGGTTTCCTCGGGGGAGAACAAGAGTCGTTCTCGCTGCGGAGAAAACTCAGAATTTCTATTTATCAAAACTGAAATTAACATACAGATTTTGGGTATTTATAATACCCTCAAAGCAATCTAGACCTTAGAGTATTTTAATAAACGATCGGAGGGCTAGTAGGGCTACTATTCATCCCTCCGATCACATGAAACGGATAAAAATAAATTCGAAAATAAAACTGAAATGGACGAAAATAAATGTATAAAATGAAACTTAAGCATCAAGGCCGGTACGGGTCCGGGCGGGTTCGGCGGCGGGACCCGCGTCGAAGATGGTCCCCATCACCCTGTGTAAGGATTTACATTTACTCTGTAATTGATTACACCCAAATTGCAGGCAACAAAACATTCCCAAAGAAAAAAGAAATAAAAGTGGCAGTAGAGAGAATTTAAAGCATCATAGATTTTAGACAGAGAAGCTGCAAATTATTACTGGATGTAAGTCCATAAGCAAGTTTATATACATGGTTTAAACATGTCAAGAAAAAAATTCAAAGCAAAAGAAGCCGGCTTAATTCAAGCATGAACAATATTAAGGTTGCTGGAATTTCAGAACAACTTCACCAATTAATTAATGATACTGCAGTTTCAATTAACCCGCAAAGAAACACAGAATCCATTACGGGCATCAAAATATGTTAAGCCGGAGTCTTTTAAAAAATAAAAACGGTGAACCCTAGCATAAGACAACCCTCAGCAGATGAACTTAGAAGATAAGGGTGAACCTAGCAGTAAAGGAACGTCAAATTGGATTCAAAAGAATTTCTTTATTGAAGTATATATCCATTAAACAAAAATATTAGAGATCACCAACGGTGAGGGGAGGTCGCACATCGTAGTAGAAGAGATGCCTGTGAACTGCCCAATTGAGAGTATCCTTAAGAGCGCGGCGGTATAGAATCCGCACACGCTCCTTCTGTGCTGCCCTCCGAGCGAGATATCCCGCAGCGCCAGCGCTCATCTCGAAGCTCTTTTGCTCTCTCTCTCCCTCTCTATCTCGGCCTAGAACAAGCTATAGTTGGAGGGTACAACGGATAGGTTAACGGGTCCAGTTTAGTTCCGTAAACGAGTAGCTTTGGATCCGGTGTTTTAGTATTAAAATGCATTTTGTGTTATGGCCAAAAAAAAATGACTCAATTTTTAAATATGCAAATAATATGGTCCCAATACTTAGAAGATATTATGATCATAATAAAATTAAATTTTTCTCTCTTTTCTGTTGAATTGTATAGTTGCATCTTTTAAGATTTGTAAGCAACAATTTTTTTCTTTTTATTTCTACCTAATTTATATAAGAAAAAATTTAATTTTTTCTATTTCTCTTATAAACTAAGAAAATTTTTATTTTCATTCTCAAATTCTCACTTATCAACCATTTCTTTTAATTTACAATACAAGAGAAATCACACATGATTTGCAAGAGTTTTGCATTGCGCACCACCTTTGCATGGGGCAAGCTCTCGCATCGAGTCATGAATTGCTTGATTGAAAGAAACTAGATGCATAGTAAGCTCGTATATCAAATCCTCTGTTCTTTATTGTGTAGCTCTCTCAGAAAATGAATGATATTTTTGTTGAACTCAAATTTCAATCTAATTATCTTTCTTAAAGTAATTTTAATGATCATAAAACTTTGTTTTATTTTTTATAATTCTAATAATTTCGTAGCTATCAAATGTTTTGAAATTTTATCTTAGCCTCATGTTAGCCCTAGATTTAGCAATCAAATGGTCATATAATCTTAATTGATCTAATGCATCAAGTGCTCAAATTACTTAGATGTTAGAGAACTAGTTATCTAGATAACTAGTACATTTGATCCAAATCATTCAAGTTGTTCGGAGAGGCATGTTTTAGTTACTTGACTCAAGATGGCTTCAAGTAGAGCTTCTACATTCCAATTGACTCAACTTCAACAACTTAGTATATGTAATGGGTTGCAATGCGTCCAACTAGCCTTATGAAGTTCAATATTATCTAAAGCCTTAAATTTGTTGAAACGTTTCAATTTAAATTAGGTTAATTTTATCACATATATATATATGTTCTCTTATGTTTTATTAACCATAGATATAAACAATGTTTGAGAGAGATTCGACCACTGTAGAATATTTTCAAAGTAACTAATTTTTTATCTGATCAGCCAACAAACCAAGCGCCAAAGCAAGTTTTGCTAGGTTGTGTTTAAATTTAGAGCTTTTAGGCACCCGTGTGAGACTAGTAAGTGCCAGAGTGAGTCAAATAGGAATATATGATCACATGAATCATGGAAAGGTGCTCAGAGGGGTGCCTAGATGCTTATGGTTTCTTATATTTGACATACATGCCTTTTTTCAACCCTTAATTTCACATATAAATAAGAGCATGTTTGCCATTGCTTTCTGTTATCTTAAGCACTATTCATAATCTTATTTGCTCAAAAGCTCAACAATATTAGTTCAATCTCTCCCTCAAACTTTAAGCAATTTTGCATGTTCCATATGTTGAAGAATTTACTACGCAGTGCAAGAACGCCCATAACAAGCTCCAACTAAGTAATGTTTTGGGAAGAAGGGAAATCTTAGTAGCGTCGCCACCAAACTTTGTGAAATAGGAATTCGTGATAACTGCATAATCATAATAAAAACTTATAAATAAAAATCAAAATATTATTCATTCATAATAATTAAGTTTTCAAATATATACAAATAAACCATCCAAAGCAACACCAAAAGTTTAAATGTATTATAAGTTTTAATGAAAAAAAACTAAATGAAATGAAAGTAGGATAAAATTAAAAGATGATAAGAGTAGCTTATTCGAGTAGAGTTACCATTCAAAGTTAATTCATATCAAAGCATGAAATATAAGAGTTTTTGCAACAAAATTTATACATTAAAATAATATTTAGTCCACAAAGTTTTTCCTGTTCTCATTAATTTCTTAGGGACAATAATATTGAGGATAATTAAATACATCTACATGTAGGAACAATTTTGAGTTCTCACAAATATGTGTACCAACCATCCTCATGGGTTTGGGGCATCTCAAATATCTATGCAAAGCCGTAAAATTAGCAAAGCAGAATCGATGACAAACATGCAGCTTATATTAATATATAATATGCAAAGATAGAGGCAGTACATTTGCAAAAACATAACCATAACTAAAAGAAACAATCAATTTCATGGCAACCGAGATCTAACAAATAAAATTAATTAATTAAATACAATATTTGCATAAGTAAAATCTTTAGAACAGATGAATGAGATATAGCTATTCACATAAATTTGTAATTTATATATAGTTTGGAATTTATTAATTTTAATGAAAAATATTCAACTTTTATTTGTTTCATATTCAAATGTATGCTATTTAAGCTTTTCTAACTTATACATACTATTATATATATATATACACACACACACATATGTATAAGTGCTCACACACCAATTGACTTAAAGGGAATATTCTCAGTGCCAACAATAAAATGCTTACAATTAGAGTTTTTCTGGTAAGGATTTGTGAGTGTAAAAATGTGAAAAAAACTCCCCCTTAGAGATCCAATGAGCCTTTCTCTTTATCGAGCATGAGGTTTCCTATAGATAATGTTTTTCAAAGCAAACATGTTACCTGCAGGTTCCCTAAGAATACAAGGGTTCCTAGATCATTGCTTTTCCAAAATAAATATTGCCTTTCCCTAAGAAAATAGAAAATGAAGGAGCATATTTGTTCCAAATGATTAGTGTGTTTGAGTGTTGATTCTCAACCCCATTTGAAAAAGAGAAAAAAAGCAAAATCCTGCCACAATTAGCATTTCAAGCACCCCAATTGTTGTAGAAAACCCCTCTAGATTGCACTAAAAGTTCTTTAAGCAAAGCTTAGAAGATTTGTGGTGAAGTTGTTCTTTTAATATGATACAACTCTATAAAATTTTCCTTTAATTTTAAGTAAATTTTTTAATTCACAACCATCTTGAATCATTAATTACATCAATCTCTATTTCATCATTATTTTGAATAATTGAACCCATGTACTTGAACCTCTCGCTCTTCTTAATCACATGATCCTCAATAGGTACGCACTAGAGATCAAGACCCGTTATACAATTAAACTTGCACTCAACATATTCAATTTTAAATCTTAGAGACATGCCTTTGGATTCTAAAGTTATCCTCCATACTTCAATTTTTCTATAGCTCCATCCCTAATCTCTAATTAATAAATAGCATCTTCAAATAACATGCACCAAAAAATCTCTTAATTGTGCTAAAAATAAACATCCATAATCAAAGCAAAAAAATGTGCAGAGCTGAGCTTTGATATAATCTAATCAAAAAAAAAAATTATTAGATAAACTACTTTGCAATTGAACACATATAAAACCTCATTATACATATAACATATAATAACATCAATATATACTTCTCTCCAGAACTTAAAAGTATTCAA